>OZ023235.1:25774551-26514285 GCA_964006365.1 Trididemnum miniatum
GGAATTTGTCTACTCACTCCAAATTCTCCGATAGTTGAGTTAGATTCTAAAATTCATCCATATTCGACCAATCACAATCCGTCTGTCTTTAAACAACCAATCAGAGCCCTTTTTTCCTTTTTTGTTGCAGATTTTTCGATGAAGCTGATGATAATATATAGACCACCTTTTTCCTTCTCAATTAACTCTCGCGTTGAACCCTGAAGAGAGCGAGACGAAAATGTTTGGTTCAAAAACAGTCTTTTTCAAGACTACCTAAATTTAAAAGATGTTTTCGGCGCTTTTTAAATCTGTTTTGAAATTCTGTACCACCAAAAAGCTTTTCGTATATTTTCGCCGAAGGTACAATGATTCTCAAATGAAGGAATTGAATAATGTGGTCAAAATTCGTGGCAAAATTAGAGGACTCCATCTTTCTACTAAATTTTTAAAAGAATGCATTTTTAAGCGTGTTTCGCCCAAATTTATCATGAAGCGCATGGAAAAATCCAAATTGAAGTACAGTCCCTCCATTGAGCGCGCTTTTCTTAATGATGAAATATGCAAAAATCAAGCCAAATTGAAAAAGCTAAAATTGAAGCTCTCAGAGATTTGGCCTGCCACCTGTAAATTTCTTTCTTTTTTTGACTGGATTAGATTTTCCCGCTACTTAGCTGACATCGAGAAAACTCAACAAGATCGGATTCAAGCCAAGCATTTCCGCAACCTCAACTGGCTATTGAAACAGCGATTCGGTTCAGTTCCCTCAAATTTTGGTGACAATATCTATAACTTGTCCAGTTATGAACTATCCGACACCGAAAAGTTCGTGTTAGCCTATGGTTTAGATTTCTGCCTTCCTCCTTCCACCATCCATCGTGAAAAGATTTTTGCCGAGTTTGAAGTGTTAATGGGTCAGCTGTTTCACCACACTAGTAAATCCAAAGAAGGTCTTTGTGCTCTTAAAGCAAAGCTCACAGATTTGGCTCATTCTTTTTGTGGCACTCCAATTGACATGTCAAACTTTTACATGCATCGTGAATGCTTTGAAGCTATTAAGTCATTACGTAACAATGCTGACATTGTCATCACCAAAGCAGACAAGAGCAATACAGTAGTTATTTTAAATAAAACTGATTATTTGACTAAAATGAACGTTATTTTGAATTCGCAGAAATTTCAAGAAATTGGACCTGTTGACACGCATGACAACACAGCGAGAATTGAAGGAAGCATTCAAAGGCGTCTCTTGACCTTGCTGAAAAGTGAAGCGTTGACTAGATCTGTTTATGAAGCTATTCGGCCCTCTGGTTCACAAAGACCCAGACTGTATGGACTACCTAAAACGCACAAAGATGGTGTTCCCCTCCGACCCATCCTATCCATGATTGGCTCTGCTCAGCATGAACTGGCTAAATTTCTTTCGGCGACCCTTCAACCAGTTCACGATCTATTTTCCAGCAATTGCACCAAAGATTCTTTTTCTTTTGCTCAAAAAATGCAGCAGCTTACTTTTGACCCAGATGATTGCTTTCTCTGTTCCTTTGACATCTCAAGTTTGTTCACTAATGTACCTTTGGCTGAAACTATTCAAATTTGTGCTGACACCCTCTATGATGGCGATCTTTCACCTCCGCAGTTTTCAAAGAAATTTTTATTGAGCTGATGAACATCGCTACTACCTCTGCTGAGTTCAGCTTTAATAACGTTATGTATAAGCAAATTGATGGTGTTGCAATGGGTAGTCCACTCGGGCCTGCACTAGCCAATATCTTCGTTGGCTACCATGAAAATAAGTTGTTTCAAACTATAAACGAGCCCTTTTTCTATACTAGATACGTTGACGATACTTTTTCTATTTTTAGAACAGAAGCGGATGCAGACCAGTTCTTTCTTGCTCTCAATTCATTACACCCAGCTTTGAAATTTACCATGGAAAAAGAAGCCGATCAAGCACTCTCTTTTCTCGACGTGAAAGTTGACAAATCCGAAATACAATTTCAAACATCAGTATACAGAAAACCTACATTCACTGGTCGCTACATGCGTTGGGATTCTTTTGCGCCTTCCAAGCGCAAAACGAACCTAATCGAAACGTTAGTTCATCGAGCCCTCGTAATCTGTTCACCTGGTAAAGTTAAACAAGAACTGGACTGCATTCGCTCCATTCTGAAGAATAATGGTTACCCTGAAACAATAATCAACTCCAGCATTTCCAAGAAAATTTCCCGTTTTCAATTACTGCCCAAAGAAGGACCAAAGAAATGCCCTGTGTATCTAAAACTACCCTGGATTGGCAATATTTCTCGTAAATTCGAAAAACAGGTAAAATCTAACGTTCAAAACTGTTTTAGAGCCGTCGATCCTCGTGTCATTTTCCAAACCAGAAAGATTCTGCCTTCAATCTATAAGGATGCTGTGCCCATCACTCATCAAAGTATGGTCGTATACCAATACGTGTGCCGCTGTGATTGCCGGTACGTGGGTCGCACATCCCTACGACTGCAAGATAGAATCAATCAACACATTCCAAAATCAATTCGAAATAAAGAAAATCCAACCAAAGTTCTTCCCAAACGTAACTGCAAAATTGCTACTCCACTCAATCAGCTAGACTGTGATTCAGCTATTGGTCTACACTTAATCCAACATCCTGATTGCGCCTCTCATTATCATATTGACCAGTTTTCGGTTTTAGCCAAAGCGAGAACAAATTTCCACTTGGGGGCGCTGGAGGCAACTTTCATCAAAACGTTGAAACCTATTCTGTGCCGTCAAAAGGAATTTGTCTACTCACTCCAAATTCTCCGATAGTTGAGTTAGATTCTAAAATTCATCCATATTCGACCAATCACAATCCGTCTGTCTTTAAACAACCAATCAGAGCCCTTTTTTCCTTTTTTGTTGCAGATTTTTCGATGAAGCTGATGATAATATATAGACCACCTTTTTCCTTCTCAATTAACTCTCGCGTTGAACCCTGAAGAGAGCGAGACGAAAATGTTTGGTTCAAAAACAGTCTTTTTCAAGACTACCTAAATTTAAAAGATGTTTTCGGCGCTTTTTAAATCTGTTTTGAAATTCTGTACCACCAAAAAGCTTTTCGTACTAGAATTTAGCAGCTGCCCGCAATGACGTCAAATCTCTCTTGCGCCACCTACCACTATTTTTTAAAATTGCAATTGCTGCCTGAGCGAAATCTGTTCGTGAGAGTAAAGTTGGGAAAATGTTTTTTGCGACATAACGCTTTTTTTAAACTTTTTATTTGTTGCCACCGAACCTCCATAACGTGACGTCATTAGGAACATTACGCATGGTTTGTATGGATAGCAATGTGCCCCATGATTGCCACATGCATCCTGTTCACACGTCCAATTTTCGTGGCCTTTGTGTCCGCGGCTTTTGGTCTAGTTGTTGCATCACAATCAATTGTATGATGTCACCATTAAAACAGTGATTATTGTGTGGAAACATTCATAATGATGCTGACACTGGAACTAAGAACGGCGGGCCTACGAATATTGGGCATGTGGACAGAGTAATGGTGATGCTGCAACAAAGGTCACTCCTTTTGTTATTGCAACTGTTCAATTTCATCATGATGAGGAACAACATAATCTTGAATCATATCATTTCAGCTATGGCTGATGGTCTCGTAGCTTGCTTTCCTGTTATCAATTTTCATTTTCAAACTCATGATGCACATATACGACAAAAGATATTTCTTTAACAACTTTTATTGAAGTCAAAATGACTCAGCCATTTTTAAGAATCATGAATAACCAATTAAAAAGCGCATGGAGTTGGTCGTGTGGTTGGTGCGGCGCTGGCTTCGAGGGTTCGATGCGCAACTATAATCATTTATAATGATGCGCGTACTTCTCAGCATAAAATCTAATCTGCAATTATGTGGTTTGGAAAAAAATAACCAATCAAAAGTGACGGAACTGGATTTAAATGAATGTTCTAAAAAGTAACGCAAAAATAAATTGCGAAGAATTATTGAAATCACGAAGCAGTCCCTGGTTGTGCTGTAAAACCCGTGGCGCAACGGCAGCAGCGCTGTTGCAGGACTTTGCTCCCATGGATGCTGTCTTACAGTAAGATGAAAGTAGGCCTAAATATGTTGCTGTTTTTTGGAAATAGGCTACATTTGCAGGTTCTCAGTCATCCACATACTTTAATAGTTGTTAATGATAATAAATTAATAGTCTTCACAGTCATTGACGAAAAAGAATGATAATTTAATTGAATGTTTTAAAAAAGTAGCGCAAAAATAAATTGCTAAGCATTATTGTAATCACGAGCATTATTGTAATTTCTTTGCAGCTGTTATAAACTTTAGAATTCTAGAATATAGTGATGCAAATGTACCGCACAACCAAATTGAATTAACAGTTTCTTTGCAGTACCGTAGTTGGTTGATGGTCGAAAGCTTTTTCTTTTTGGCTTAAAGCATTTAATAAAAACTTGCTGGGTTTTCGTCATAAGGCGTTTTGTTAAGTCGTTTTTGTTCATTAGCCAATCAAATTTATTTTGTTGATGTTGAAAAATTAAAGTCGCAGAGTAGATATTATTTGACAACCTTTTCAATCATAAAAGCCAAATTGAGACTCAGGTGAAAAGCGAAATGAGATTTAGTTATTTTTATCACCACACTATGTATAGCTGTGTAGTATATATGGTGTAACTTTTAATCTATTCCTGCTGGGTTAACGAGACTTGGGCTACGTTAGGTGTAGTGTAAAAACAAAACAATAAAGATAAAATGTAAGGTAGGGTAGGCCAATGCGAAAACAATTCAAAAAAGCGCGTAATAATAAAATATAATAAGAATTGTTACAATCCTTTTCATTGCAGTTGGATGAGGGTATAACCCCAGTAATTTTTAAAAGATGATTTTTGGGTTGCTTGTTCTTCAATGTCACTGCACAGTTTAAAAAATAATGAGGTAAGCGATAGCATTCGGGCTATTTTACATTTTATTATGACATTGTTTATTTGCTTTTTGTGAGGTAAAACTTTTGTCGCAATATTAAAGGCTAGCAATTTTAAAAATCAAATTATTTAATTCTTAGCATTCGCAGCAGCTATCAGACTAGAGCCGAGCAGGAGAGAGTGCTTGAGAGGAAAGATTTGTCTAATCAACTTAGTAAGTTCGTAGCCCTGGATGATTGTTAGGACTACGAAAGCCTACAAATTTCAAATATGTTTCATGAATAAACGTAGGATATGGAAGAATAATTGCAATGAAGCACAATAATTTCTTTCTTTAAAAAAATGTTGGTCTAAATTAATGGTTAGCCTTATAAGTATTGAAGAAAAGGAGTTTCCGTGGTGGCGTAGTTGATGCTTTTACCTAGGCCCCATCAAACGGCCGGTCGGGTCGCCACTCACCAGTCGGGTCGAGGTTCTACGACCGGCCGGTCAAAAATCCGGTCAAATTCTCCTTTCTCGCAACTAAAATACACCTAAACACCAACCGAAATATTCATACCGATATCTCATTTCTACAGTAAATAGTTTATGAAAAACGGCATCAACAAATCACACCTCCTGAAACAAAAGTTTGTTGTCTGTTTACTTTCATTCAAATACTCTTTTGATGAGATGAAATTTTACGTAATCAGTGCATCTGGTGACAAAGTTAGTCTAAATTACGGTTTGTCATTAGATTTATTGAACACTGAACATAAACCTTCTGTAAAAATAACGGTCGACCGGGCCGGTTAGTGACCGGTCAACCGGGGTAGATTTTGAAATTTACCGGTCGGGTCGAGAAAATCCTGACCGGTTCCATCTCTGGGCTGTACAAGCCTACGCACCAGTGTGCGAAGTAGGGGGGGGGACATGTCCCCCCCATTAACAATGGCCGTCTCCCCCAGCAAAGAAAAAAAATTGTTTTGGGGGGGATGCCAAAACGTCCGCCCCAGTGATAAGTACCGTAAGAAGTTAAATGTTTTTTATACTTGTAGCTTGTGGGTACGGACTGCGGTGATATTTTCCAGCATGTCTTGTAGCCATTATGGTTTCCTTCGCAAACTAATCAAAAGCAACCTTTTCAGTACGCCTATTACAGAACAGTTTATTTTCCATCAGCACTACTACACCTCAGCAGTTTTTTATAATCGTTGGTGAAAACACTATGAATATTATGTTAAAGCAGTGGTTCCTAACTTTTTTCAGATCATATTTGAGATTGAGAGTATGAATTAAGAAAATGCTATAACTTAAGCCTACCTTCCGGGGCTCTGCCCCGGACCCCGTTGGGGTAGCTTACTGCTCTCCCCCAAACCTTTTGCTTTATTTATAAAACAAAAACCTGCCTAAAACAAAGCTAATGAAGTTTTCGAAATTCTATCGTTGATAATTTTTGTTCACGATGCTGGTGGTATGCAAACACGCAGCACGCCCTCCTCCACTGTTTTAATTTGATTTTTGACCAATGACATCGTCCTAGGAGCGTATTTAAAGGGGTCATTGCGCCATGCCACCCCCCCTTTTGACTTGCCTTTTAGTAAAAAAGAACAAATGGTGTTAAGTGACTGAAATAAGCCAGACACTTTTAACGGCTTTTGTAACTTATGGCTAGGGGCGGATGTAGGGGGTGGTATAAGGGTATTCACCTTACCAGCCTTATTCAACTATATTTTTGATAAATACAATTTTTCCATAATTTCGAACCTCTTTGATAACAATAAGCTTTACGCCTTAAGCACGCACAATTGAAAATGTGCGAAAAAACTGCAAAAAAAATCATATTTGGAGAAGTACTCAGAATTAGGGTCAAAAAATTTAAATAAACTTTGCTTGAAAAATGTTCAAAAAGCACCAAAATAGCCATTACAGCATGTAATATTTCAAAAAATTTCCCGGGGGAGCATTCCTCCGTACGCCCCTGAAGCCTTTGCTGTTTTTCAATCTGCTACAATGAGCTCTGCTGAAGAAAATAATGAAATTACGTCCCTCTCCTTTTAAAATTTCTTGCTACGCTACTGCATTGCCCCATGAACAATAAACACCATTTTTGCAACATTGTCTTGTTATTTGGGTTCAGAATTCAAGCAAAATTGTAGACAAAAACATCCCCCCATTACAAATTTTCTACTCTGCACGCTGCTACGCAGTCTTGATATGGCTTCAGTTTAAGAAGCGGCTACAAATGAGTGATTTGCTTTGCGAAAACAAGTGTTCACTTCTATTGTAAGTAAAATTATTTTTTATATATAAAAGTTCAAACTATAAGCTATATGGTAGCTAAGTCAATCACGAAATCCTCGAACATTTCAGGGATTATTGATATTTTTTACAAAGGTTGCATCCCTTAGGTCTTAGGAAGATCGTGATTTGTTTGAAAAGATTCTCTGACATCCATAGTAATTTCTATGAGGGTTGCGAACTCTCAACATTTTTAATCAAGATCACTGAAATTAATGGTGAGCCGAGTTCAATTCCCGCATTGTTCATTTCGCGAGCTCGAGTTCAGTGACTTATGTCGAGTTTATGCGGTTCAAGTAGTTTCTACTGAGTCGAGACTAAGTTCAAGCAAGTTTTGTCAAGTTCATTAGACAAGTTCAAAACTTAATTATTTTTTTCGAGATCAAATTCTAGTTTAAGTTCGGCGGAAAGAGACTGAGTTCAGCGAGTTGGAGTTTATATCCACGATTTCTATCCGACGATCAGTTTTTTGGGAAGCCTTTTGGAATAAGACAGCATTGGACAGTTAATCATCATCATACCAGTTTTGTACTGATTCGCTTACACTGCTGATGATGACAGCTGAACCTATGTTGTCGAAACATCAGTTTTAAGAATTACCGTGCTGGCTTTATTTTTTCTCTTTCAGCATTAATGCATCGAGTCAACTAATCACGTATGGTAAGTTAATGTGTACTAAGGATTGAAAATTCAGCCGAATCACTTAAATCACCAATGATTTGCTAAATATAAAATTACAAAGATATCGATAAAGTGATGTCGTTTCTTGAAAATATAATATTTTCCCCAGCAACCACTTGTGCTAAAAATATCGGTTATGCTACCACTTCTCCTGTCACTCTATCTTATGTATGACAAATGCATTATGCATCATCATCATCTGCATCACCAATGACGTTTATTTTCTAGGTTTTTTGTTAAACACTTGGGCGCAAAGGCAAAAGCAAATAACTTATTTGAGTGTTTGCAAAATTATGATTTGATTACCTTAAAATTATTGCCATATTCTTTTATCATTCAGGAAATGGCATCTTGCAGAGTTTTTGACATTTATTGGTTTGCAGTGACAAGCATTAGCTCTGTGCCAACTTCACTTGAGATTATAACAAGCAGCGTTTTTAATAAAACCAAAGCAGAGTAAAACTGCAACTCAAAAAGTTGATCTTGACAAACACAAAGCAAACAAAAACGATTTAAAAAAAGGTGTATTTTCTCTACCCTTCGACAAGAAATGAAATGTTGTGTGGTTGTATGGCGCTTTACAACTTCTAAGGTCCTTTAGCGCCAGGACCAAATTTTGTCAAGAATTCACTGACGTATTTTTATTCTCTGTTTATTTCATCCTCTGCGCTACGCTTAATTGCTGAGATTTCAGCAAGTGTAACAGCAGATACCAGTTTTAAAGTCTTTGGTTTGACCCGACTGAGAATAGAACCCAGCCTACCAGCTTCCAAGGGGAACGATCTTAATCACTAGGCCATGGCGCTGGTCCTTCGACAAGAAGTGATCTTGAAAACGACCAGGCATTACATTTCGGCATTGCCACGTCAAAAAATGCATTCAAGCAAAACGAATAAAAATATAAAAAAGTAATAATAAATAAAGGGAGCGTTTCTAACATCCTTCATTTTCAGTAAGTTCCTTCTGAATGACAAGATCTCTTTTAATTATGACTCCATTGCAGCCAATATCACGCATATCCTCCACGCATCTGTCGCCCACTTTCCCAGTAACAACCGGCATTCTTTCCGTCATCTCAGCACCCATGCAAGCTCCAATTAGAATGTTGATATCTTTTCTCCAGACTTTAACTCTAACAGATCATCATCCTCCGTTAACCTGACTGGGGGCAATTTCTTCCTGACACGCATTGCGCATCCCACTCGTAGTGGAGACCTTGATGCTTTACCTCCAGTGAGTCCAGAGCACGAAATCTGTTGATTACCTAACGTAGAACGGCAGTCTCTAGCTTCATGTCCAAAAGCTTCGCATCTGTTGCAGAAAAGTTTTCTTCCTTGTTGTCCATCTCTGCGATGTCCCTCTGGCAACCTAGACACGCATTCGGCAGCTCGGTGCCGTTCGCCCCCGCAACGGGAACAACGCACTACCGCACGAAAACTTTCTGGACTCTTTCCTCGTCCAAATCCCCTTGTTTCTCCTCGTCTCACCATCACGTCTTTGCTTGAAAGTTTTTTGCCATGAACCATTAGGTACTGCTTCACCAATATCACCGATTCATCCAATGTTTTTGGACTTCTCTCATTCAAATACACAAACAAACCTTTCGAGCAGGCATTAGTAAACTGCTCGCGCACCATCAACTCTACCGCACCATCAAACAACTTTTCCACTTTTGACAGCTCCACCCACTTGGTGAAGTAATTCTTTAGTCGCACCATAAATTGACCAGGACTCTCCTAACCTTCGGCTTTGCTTCACGAAATCTCTTGCGGTATCCAAATTTCGTAAAATTATAGCGTTTCAACAGAGCCAATTTAAGACGATCGTAACTCCTATCCTTTTTCTGATATTTATTTCGAAGTGCTATGGATACTTTATCATTGATAATTTGGTTTTGCTATAATATTGTCATGATAACAAGAATTGCGCATACCGGTAGCGTTAATTGTTTGCTGAACCTTGTTCTTTGCCGTTATGTTTATGAAGCAATGAAGCAATTTTTTTAGCAAGGAAGGATGCTTCCAAATCTGTTGAAAACAGTAATGGCCTTTTAAAATGAGAACTTTGGGGCAACTAAAGTTAAATGTAACTGTTTGGAAATTATCAGCATTGTCTCAGGATCAACAGCTGAGTGCGAACGCAGATTTAGCGCATTAAATGACGTTTGCAGCAAAGAGCGCAACCGCATCTGCACCAAAACTTGCTTTACTACTATGTTTATCAATGTGAATAATCCGACGCTTTACGGGATCGGCTTTAGAAAATATGTGCACGAATTAACGTCTGAAGAAGCACTTTTTTATTTTCTTATTTAGTTGCATATTTATCCTCCTATCACGAAAAAGCGATCAATGCGCTATACGAGCTCGCTTAGGAGTTGCCGGCCATCTGTCTACCACATCAAGATGGGGGAATCCCGCTAAGTGCCTTTCCCAACGGCACAACAAGTGAACTTGCCGGCTTGTTCTCCACACTGTCCCTTTAATGCTGAACGTCAAGCAGGGAAGCAGCAGCGAATACCAATTTTAAAGTCATTAGTTTGACCCGACTCGGAATCAAACCCCAAGTCTACAGCTCAAGAGACAGACGCTCTATACCACTCGGCCATCTGAGCTGTTAAAAGCATTGCTCAACTTCATCGCAAGATCCAAGAAATTGTCATCTACTGTAAGTCAGCGCTTCTCAAACTATGGGTCGCGACCCCAAATGGGGTCGCGTAATAAAATTTTGGGTTCGCGAAACATTAGGCCTACTATAAAAAAGTTGTTACATGGCAAAGATGTTTGAGATATCGGATAACAAAAAATAACCCATCACAGCAAGTGGTGCATTTTTAAGATTTGCGTACTTCTGGCTTAAAGAATGTCCAGGACGGCATTCATAGAAGGGGTTGCAAGAACAGCAGCCACTTCAATTCGCATCCTATGGATTATTACCGGTCCATTGCTCTACCAACCGAACATTATAATCACTCATATAGCAGAACAAGTGATACATTGACTATAACAGTGATTCTCAAGCAGTGGGCCATGGCCCACTGGTGGGCCATGGAATCATTTTGAGGTGGGCCACAGAACTTTTTAATAATATGCTAGATTTATTGAAAAATTCTGTTTCATTTGTGTCACTATGTTAAGTTTACACTGTTGTGTTTGTTTAGTAGTTTTGACGGTAGTAACAATGAATGACGCTGCGGTTTTTCTTTTGCTACAGAGAGATAATTTTCATTCCAATTATTCAATTTATAGTGTGTAGTTTCGTGGAAAGATTATGAAACTAATCTAGGCGAATGTCATAATTGAACTTACTTCTCGTTGTGTTGGTGGCGTGATGCAATCAATGCCTTTTATCGCGTCATGTGTTAACTTAGATTTTTAGCGGCTACAATTACAGTGTGGTTCTCATAGCAAGCCACTTGGGTCCCAAAGGTGGAATTTGCAAGTTGAAAGGATAAACAGGGGCGGATTCAGGGGGATGTGGGGAATGCATCCCCTCCCACCAGCCATTTTCCACAATGCTTTGGATGAATAAATATTTGCCTTAATTTTGAACCTCTTCATAAAAATATGCCTGAGTCGCCTTAAGCAAGCATAATCGAAACTGGGCGAAAATGCATCATATTTGGTAAAGTATCGGTACTCAAAATCAGGGGCCAAAGCTATAAACAAAATTTGCCTGAAAATTGCTGAAAAAGCACTAAAATGGCCATTACAGTATGCAAATTTTCAAAAATTTTCAGGGGAACATACTCCCGGACACCCCTAGAGTCGTTTTTGATACATAAACAGCTTGAACTCAACTCTGCTGGAAAAAAACTATGCTTGAAACAGTGATGAAATTTGATTCCCCCTCTTTGAAAAAATTTCTAAATACGCCCCTGATATGAAACATTTTAAAAAGGCTTATTTACGCCCGTTTCCGGGACTAAACGGCTGAACGTCTTCGTATTTAGCTAACATTCAACCTAATTCAAAATTACATCCCCCCACCAATACTTTCTGGATCCGCTCTTGGGGATGAATGCTCGTTTAGGAAGGATAAAAAGTTAATGGGCCACACAACTTTTGGGCAACGAAAAATGGGCCACAAAAGAAAAAAGGTTGAGAACCACTGGACTATAACAAAAGTCTCGTCAGCCTTCCTACGCACAGCCAATCCAGGCTAAACTCATTCTAGACTGTAAAGACTCTTTTTTTGCATTGCTTTATCTAGACATCTCGACTTCATTTCTTCTAGAGGGAACAACCTACAGTAGAAAAGAAATGAAGTCGAGATGTCTAGATAAAGCAATGCAAAAAAAGAGTCTTTACAGTCTGGAATAAGTTTAGCAAGGATTGGCTATGCGTAGCAAGGCTGACGAGACTTTTGTTATAGTCGAAACATTAATTTGTCCCTTGCAAAGTGATGCATTGTTACGCAATCATTGCTGTAACGAGCAGCTGACCAAAAGTGTCTTTAATGCTTGTACGATTCTGAGGAATTACTGAAAGAACCTTTTTATTGTGTCACTCTGGAAGCCTAGGTTTAAGCTAAGTTTTCTGAGGGCATAGAGCAGTTTCAGACTGAAGTTCAAAGCAGTTAAACCAATGAATTCATTATGGACTAGTGGTTAGGTTTAGATTCATGTGGCAGCATTGAAAGCACGCAGAAAAAAATAATAAATGAAAAAGAAACCATGATGACGCATTTTTGCGATATGGATTTACAAGCAGTTATAATAATGAAGAAAAACCACTAATTTGTAATGAAACTTTGTCTGCGGAAAGCATGAAACCCTCCAAATTAAAAACGCATTTTGAAAGTACCCATAGTGGGGTCGCGTAGAAATATTTTTCTCTTATCGGGGTCGCAGAACAAAAAAGTTTGAGAAGCCCTGATCTACTGTAAGTCATTGCAACCTATAGACCTTGTTACACTGGTCAAAAATGTGTCGTTTCGTGATACCCATCTTGGAACTATAGTTTCTGCTATGGTTTATGCAAATGCTTCAAACCGGTCTTTAAATAATCTCCATATAACAGGCTATCCCTCTGTTAAATATTGACGTCATCGGTTGATGGCGTCATAGCCCACAAGTAAAAATTTTTGAAATCTTGAAAAAAAACTTGGGGAATTGTTCAGTTTGCCGGAATTTGCAAAAGTATTTCAAGATGAGCACCAAGGCAGCGAATGCAGTTTCGAAATATTCTTGTATCGCTTAGTAAAAAAAAAAAAAGGTGTACGATACTTTTCCTAAGTTTTCCAAATGTGAAAACAGCATTGCCAATGTACCTTGTGTTAATGATCTCCAACAGCACTGGAGAACGTTCCTTTTCCAAGTTAAAAATGATTAAAAATAGGTTGCGCACATCCATGACTGAAAGCAGACTTGTTCGCTTAACTGTCAATGAGCATGGAGTGAGATCTTCTACGGAAGCTAGATTTTACAGCCGTCACCCAAAACTTTGCTGCAACGAAAGCGAGAAAAGTACGTGTTTAAAAGTTTTCTGTAATGACTGTTTTAGTTTTTTATTGGTTTAGGTGAGGGCACGGTGTTTCAGAATGCACTTGACTCATCCTAAATAAATAAACACAGAGGCCAAGAAATCTAATGTGGCAGGGCGCTTTTTCAAATCGTAACCTATGTGAGAGGAATTTATAGTTTGCTTTGGGTCAGTTGATTAATGATTGTTATTGATAAGTTAATGCTTTTTCGTAGTAGCTTAGCATAGTGTGTGTGCGTGCTATTCACTCGCAGTATTTATTCTAAGCTTAAGTGCGCGTCGAAACTGTGTAAATTGTTACTCTAGGTCAGGGGTTCTTCACCTTTTTTGTCTCGTTTACTCCTTGCCGAAAGAAAAAGTATAATTTACTCCCAGTGTACCACTACTGTCTGTTCAATACTGAAAATCAAAGTTTTCTTTGGTTTTTGGTTCAGAAAATTTATCCCCTCAGTTGGTAAAATTTACCCCCAGGGGGTAAATTTAAAATATTTAACCCCAGGGGGTAAATTTACCCCTGGTTAAAAACCCCTGCTCTAGGTGTACCGGTGTAGTTAATCTTTGATAAAAGTTTTCTTTTGCTGCTTGTACAAACGAGTAGCCTAACCTTTTAAGCATTTTGTTAGTTTTCATATTTTTATAACGATTTAATTTTTACACCTTCAAAAAATAAGACACGTAGGCGCACTCCGGGGGGCCACGGTACCATGCCCCCCCTTTGGCCCTGTAATAAGGTCTAAAATTTCTCAAACCAATAATGGTTGCAGCCTTCTTTTACTTGTTTTAGCCAAGCTTCTGCTTTAGACTTAAGCTGCGAAACTATTTTTGCATTGTCCATAGTGACTGCACTCAATGCATGCTCTTTTCAATAAAAAAGTTAAAATCAGTTTTTTTTATGTGAAAATCGTAAAAATCGTTGGCGGGTGGGGAGCGTAGCCCTTGGCGGGAGCGTAGCCCTCGCCGTTGGCGGGTGGGGAGCACGGGTGGGGAGCGTAGCGGCTGGGGGCTTTACCCTCATATCCTCGGTGGTGAACTTGTGGCCCCCCTCTTTGCCAAATTCTGGGTGCGCCACTGATGAGGTATCCACCAAACTTGGGCCCCAGGGCACTCCACCATTTCAATCCGGCACTGAATCCAGGTCATGTAGCTGCTAAAGGTATCCTAAGAAACGATTTTGGGGAAGTTTGCTTCATCACACTATTCTGTACCCTGCAGGCACCTTCAAGAAAAGGGAGAGTACGTAATGTTAGCGTCATAGCGGATATGTTTTTATCTTCTGACAAACTATTGCTTAGGAAACCTATTTCAAATGTTAAGTTACTTGCTGCGTATTGTAGCGATTTTAGCTGAAGAGACATGTTACAAAGCACTGCAAAGGTAGGCATCTAGACATTATTCCTGTATAAAGCCATAGGTGAAAAACAATCGTAGTACATACCTATCCTTGTAGTCAACAAAATCACTCTCGACCAATAAATCGTTGTTAATGAGACTGTCGCTTCTCTTCCAATTTGCTATTACACTTTACCAGGATTAGACGTGGCATGAAAAAAACTCACGACAGAATTTTATTTACTTTTGTGAATATGGCGTTTCAAGCAGGCCTACACAGTTGTTCGACGCGAAGTCGTGAACTAAGTGATGTGTAGGAGTAGGTGACCCAGAACCAAATGAAAATCGGCGTTTAAAACTGAAAATGCGCTTGCGCGAGCTTTCAATAGTGGCAATGCAAAAGCAGCAATCTTAGAGTGTTACGTAAATTTGGGTTATTTCGGAATTTGTGTTTATTTTTGGTTGACTGGTCGCGCTCACGTGACATACCGCTTGGCTGAATTCCACTTGTTCGATTCTGGTGAGCTCATTGTAGTTGCTCGGTTGTGTGGTTCGAGCAAGTTTGAGTTGCAGTTGGAGGGCGTGGCAGGTGAGCGTGAGAAGCGAGATTTCTTTTGCAAGGTAGGCCTACTGTAACTTATTTTGTCAATTTATGGTTTGTGTTGTTTAGAAGAGGCGCTGTGAAATTTAATCAATATCCTTAGTTAATGTTAACATCGTTATGATCGTCTGGAAACATTAAATGTTAAAATGCTTTTTATAGAACGAAACTTAATTTTTGTACAAAATTTTTTTAAAGAAATTGTTTAGATTTAGGTTTCACAGATATCCTCCCTCAAAAGGAAGCAACCCACATCAGAAAAAATATTTCTTCTGTCAAAAAGAAGTAACCTACATACCGGTACTTCCAATATCGTAGAACCTTTTAAGCTGATTCGCTGAAATTTTTCGTGACAAATAGAAGTAAGCGCTTTGCTTCTTTATTTGCAGAAAAATGTTCGCGGCTAAACAGAGATATTTTTCTACGATCCAACGTTAACCGGGGCTGTAGTCAGCCCTCACAGTGTGGGGGTACTGAAAAATCAAATTAAATTCTTTTTGATTTTTATTGCTTCCCAAACCTTTTATGCGGGGTGATTGACGCTGACTATTTGTGGTTTGTGCTTTTAAAAGAAAACATTAAAGTTTACCTGTTAGCTCTAGAAAAAAAAAAAAATCAACAAATATTCTAAATGCATCTTTTTTTACTTTTCCAGTTTATCCCTGAAAAAATCCGATAAGCCCGTTTATGTTCTAACTTTACAGTAGTTTAACCCAACAGAATAATCTTACTTGGTGTAATTGGCTTTCAGACTACCGGCCGTTAGCTCAGTTGCTTAGCGCACTGATCCATCAGTGCGGAAAGTCTGGGGTTTGATTACCGGGCCGGTTAAATCGGCAAAGTGTTGCCAACGGCTCGCCGCCGCTGCGACGTTTCTTCGGAGTTGTGTAGCCTACATGAGCTACTCCGCGGAGAAATGCCGCGAATATAATGAAGATTTGGTTTTGATATTTTTTTGTATTTGGCTTTCAGACTATCACATTTGAGCGATAGAGCTCTGCATCCATTGTCTCGCAATAATGGCTGCGATTGCTCATAACCAGCGGTTGTGTTTTCATAATGCGAATTTCGTTAACTGCGTTTATGTGCAGTTGCACAACACTCAGACATCAGTCTGTCTGATGGTGAAAATTGAAACCCTTCTGCATTTATTGTTAGGATGCGAATTTAAACTTAACATCGATTAAAGCAGCTACCTTGAAAAAAATAAATAACTATTGGTTTTATGTATCGTCATCATTTCGACATAAATAGTTCTGGGGAGGGGGCGCTACTGCCCCGATTCTAAGCCGATCTGGCCGCGCCGACATCGACGGGCTTCTCGTTTGTTCGCCTTCGCATCGCGACTTCGTATTCACGACTTCTTGCTACTCCCTTTTTCCGTTTTTCGATCGCCTTGGTCATACTCCGGTCCCGGTCTCTCGTTGCTAGCGCATGAGTTAGACTCCTTGGTCCGTGTTTCAAGACGGGTCGCTGGATCCGCGTTCATCAGAGCCGTCGCGCGCTCCGCGAAAGAGCGGCGGCATCGGACGCTGAGCGACCTGGATCCAGACCAGTCGCGGCTTACTTACTTCAAAGTATCAAGCAGACAAGTAGGCCTATTGTTATGCAAGAAATTTTCACTTGTGTTGGACGAAGTTGGCTTATGATAATGATGATTCATATTTGACCAAGTTTCGTTAAAACTAACAATAAGTACCACCATGGGCGTCTCAACTCGCCGCTTGAGTTGCAGTAACTTTTTCCACCGTCAAAGAATAATCGCTGAACTAGTCGCTTCAGAAGAAATTATTGTATAGAAAATAAAAACTTGAGCAAACTGTTGCTGCCAGGTTACAAAATAAATACAATACTTAAGTAGAACAACACTGTAGTATTCTTGTACTGTTGTCATTCTGCACAAGTGTGAAAGCTTTATTAGTGTAGGTCAGCTCTGTCGTTAGAACAGTAATTTTGGAATAGGTTTACAGTAGACCGTCTGCTGGGACTAGGGCTGCGAACTCGAACTTGCTTAAACTCGATCGTTTTTGCCGAACTCGAATTCGAAATATAAAATTTTTTTGAACACGAACTTGAACCAGCAATGGCGGAAGCATTTCTAAAGTATGGGGTGGGGGGGGGGCATAAGCAATGACCAGATTTTTTCACCTATAACCAGGGCCGGCAGTGGCGTAGCGAGAAATTTTAAAAGGAGAGGGGGGCATAATTTCCACATTTTTTTTCAGCGGAACAAATTTGAAGCTGATTAAGAAACAAGAAAAGCTCTAGGGGGGTTTGGGGGCATGCTCCACCGGAAAAATTTTGAAAATATACATGCTTTAATGGCTATTTTAGTGCTTTTTGAATAGTTTTTAAGGCAAATTGTGTTGAAATTTTTTGACTGCTTCGCCATTTATAATACAATTCGTTCGCACACTTTTCATTAGAGATGGGCAAATAGTAATAATTCATTAAAAAGTAACGGTTAACAAGAAGTGACGGATAGTAACAGATTCGTTTTGTCAAAATACCGATTCCAAATAGTAATCGTTCACCCTATTGATCAGATTCTATCGATCAGATTCGTTTTGCCATCTACAATACAAGATACTGGAAATGAAAACCAGGCGAAATAAAAATACTGGTTTGAACCGGTTTATGTCGCATTTTTTCTTGCTTTTTATTTCACCGCGAAAGCAGCGGAACTATAAATACTGTGGTTGAATCTATGATGTCATCATTTCGGCATTGACTTATTGCGATCAAGGCAATAGAAATGTCTGCGCTACAGTCAAATCTCGATCCTGTGCCGCTTTTGATCGTCCCAACGAAATTTAATAAAAAAAAATTACAATACCATCCCTTAATCTCGATACTATGCCACGTAAGATTTATGAATGATTAGTAAAAAGAGCATTGTGACGAGTCAGTGTATGGCAGTATGTCACGTTTAGTTTTTGTACTGTGTTGCATAACCACAGCACAAAAGCCTACAGCACTTTCGAAGTCAAAATTTCGTTTCAAATTGATATTTTACTCAAAATGTTAACTCAGAAGCGCAAGCGAACTGACTTCAACCAAGCGAGAAAACGCCTCCTACTTTTATTTCACAATGCTTCTGACTGACAAGTCAACAAATTCCTTCACGCTTGCGTGGCAGACAAAAGAGAAAAAATATTTGTTTCCCGCCAGTTTGGTATTTTTTCTTTTTTATCTGCCTTGACGCTCACAAGCAGAGAGAAAATGTCTGGTACCTGTACGTGGTAATCATTATAGGATTCGACTACTATAACGATTACTAAGTACCAGATATTTTCTCTCTGCTTGTGACTTGTGAGCGTCAAGCCAGACCAAAGAGAAAAAAATATTAGTTTGCTGCCTGTTTGATATTTTTTCTCTTTGGTCTGGCGTGACGCTCACAAGCTGAGAAAATATCTGGTACTTGGTAATCATTACTAAGTACCCAATCTTTTCTCTCTGCTTGTGAGCGTCAAGGCAGACGAAAAATAAAAAAGATTCGTTTGCCGCGTGCTTGATAATGGGAATCATTAGTGAGTCGAATCTTTAATAATTACTTTTCTCTCTGCTTGTGAGTGTCAAGGCACACGAAAGAGAAAAAAGATTCGCTTGCCAGGTGCTTGAAAATGGGAATCGTTTGTGAGTCGAATCCTTAATGATTACTAAGTACCAAATATTTTCTCTCTGCTTGTGAGCGTCATGGCAAACAAAAGAGAAAAAAATATTCTTTGTCGCGTGGTATTTCATTGTTTTGATTCTGCTGCTCTTTTTAGATTCGAATAGATTTTGATTCGTGATCACTAGGGCAACCAGATTTTGACTTAAAAGATTTAAAATTTTGACGTTGTTTTTGACATAAAAATTTTATCACAAAAAAAGCGGCAACATGTTTAAGCATGTAAAAATAATGCTGAAGAGTTTTTTATGAACGAAGTACAACAAAACCAACATAAACAAGGAACAAAATAGCACTAAAATTCCGACTATTAAATAAAGTCTCTTCAGTGGTGCTTAAAACTTCAAATCCATGAAGTAAATCCATCAACATACAATGCATTCTACCTAGCACCTTTAAAGGTTACTTCTATATTAAACTCAAGTTTTTGGCCTCAAACAACGATACCCAATGAAAGAACCTATAACCACTAACCCACAACTAAGTTCCCGGTAGCCTAACTAGCCCACATCACTAGAAGCCCCTATGGCAACCCGCTCATTTGCAGCTGCAGACGCGTTTCGACCTTATTATGGTCTCATCAGTGCAGCGTAGCAACCTCCCACCTTCCTGAAAAAAAAAAAAAAATTCTAATCTTCAAAAGAACTACACGCTCCAAATCTAAGCCTCTACTCGCTCTGCTCAAGGTAGAAAATTTGAAATAAAACCTTCAAGAAAATAATACAGGCTGGATTATGATGTCACAGATTCCTGTAAACAATCAAGGATTATGACGTCATGCTGATGTTGCAGTACAGTCAATCTTCATTAAACGAATTCCTGAATTCAGATAGGCTTGTGGACCATGACAGGCACTTGCAAAGCCAGCCAACGTCAGAGGGTGCTTACACTATGCTTTCTCTAAAAATTCCTCAGATCCTTGTGGACCGTGACAGGCACTTGCATAGCCAGCCATCGTCAGAGGGCGCTTACACAAACGATAGGGGCTTACACTAGTTAGGCTACCGGTGCTTACACAGTAGCTCCATTCAACTACAATCGCCTGGCTACATTCATGCCTTCTTTAGATGGATTGTTCCAAGGTTCCTTTGTGTAAGCGCCCTCTGACGATGGCTGGCTATGCAAGTGCCTGTCACGGTCCACAAGGATCTGAGGAATTTTTAGAGAAAGCATAGTGTAAGCGCCCTCTGACGTTGGCTGGCTTTGCAAGTACCTGTCATGGTCCACATGCCTATCTGAATTCAGCAATTCGTTTAATGAAAATTGACTGTACTGCAACATCAGCATGACGTCATAATCCTTGATTGTTTACAGGAATCTGTGACATCATAATCCAGCCTGTATTATTTTCTTGAAGGTTTTATTTCAAATTTTCTACCTTGAGCAGAGCGAGTAGAGGCTCAGATTTGGAGCGTGTAGTTCTTTTGAAGTTCTGCGCTGCTTGTTTTTCCGGTACGCTAAAAACGGAGACAGAAAAAATCTACTCTCCAATTTTTTCTGTCTCCGTTTTTAGCGTACCGGAAGAACAAGCAGCGCAGAATTTGGGTTAGCCTAGCTAGCCTAGACTACGATGCCCGGTATACAAGTCCAACAAAATCTTCCCCACTATGCAGTGTTCTTTTGAAGGTTAGAATTTTTTTTTTTTCAGGAAGGTGGGAGGTTGCTACGCTGCACTGATGAGACCATAATAAGGTCGAAACGCGTCTGCAGCTGCAAATGAGCGGGTTGCCATAGGGGCTTCTAGTGATGTGGGCTAGTTAGGCTACCGGGAACTTAGTTGTGGGTTAGTGGTTATAGGTTCTTTCATTGGGTATCGTTGTTTGAGGCCAAAAACTTGAGTTTGATATAGAAGTAACCTTTAAAGGTGCTAGGTAGAATGCATTGTATGTTGATGGATTTACTTCATGGATTTGAAGTTTTAAGCACCACTGAAGAGACTTTATTTAATAGTCGAAACGTATCCCGTCTGGTGCAAAATAAGCACTAAAATTGTTTCAATCAAATTAGTCCAAAGTTACAAAATAACTGATTTAAGCTAATCCTCAAAACTCGATCTCCGGCTACTGCGATACAACAATGAAATTCTGGAATTATTCGAAAACGATTGTCTCGTCATAGACACAGTTTACTATTTTTATACTCAAATGGTGTTTTAATGCGCTGATGTTGAAAAAGGGACTAACAGTTTGCTTTCCACCAGCTGGTAACCAATGATTACGACGTAATTTGTTTCATCTATTTATTAAACAATGCATGTTAAACAATATAAACGACGCAGATTTTACATCTTGACTTAAAAAGCAGATTTTGACCCAACGCAACATTTTGACCTCATAACTTTTAAACTACGCCTAGTTTGAAGCTAAAACATGCATAGTAGAAGTTTAATGACTTTCTGAGCCAGGTAATAATATTTGACTTTATTGACTTTTGGTTGCCCTAGTGATTACCTAAACGAATACAAGTAACGGATAAAAAGTATCGAATATCTATTAAAGTAATCACTTGGAACCGTTACTCAAAAGTAACGGTTAAGCACATCTCTACTTTTAATTATGCGTGTTTAAGGCTTATAGCTATCGAAGAGGCTCGAAATTATTGATAAGTTGTATGCATCAAAAACATTTTTGAAAATGGCTGGTGGGAGGATGCATAACCCTCATCGTACCCGTTTGGATTCGCCCCTGACCATAAGCTATAGAAACCATCAAAAGAGTGCGGCATATTTTAGTCACTTGGCACCATTAATATTGTTATTTTTTACTAAAAGGCAGAGTCAAAAGGTGGAGGGAGGCATGGCACGATGGCTCCGCCCTTAAATACGCTCCTGAGGGCTGGATTTAGACAATGAGAGGCCCTAAGTTATTAGATCACACTGATTGGAAAGCAAAAAAAGTCTTCACGTCCTCAGATTTCCTGCTTTCACTGAAAATATTGGTATATAGTGAAGAGCAAAAAAAGGTATATACACGTCCTCAGATGTTTTGTTTTCCACTGAAAGTATCGGTGAAGAGGAAAAAAGGCTTTATTGTTCGTGATGAGGCCCCCCATTTTCTCCGAGGCCCTAGGTTTCAGTTTGCTTAGCCTATATGCAAATCCGGCCCTATGCCTACAGTCCATATTTAGCCTGTCTACATATGACAGGTTCAATTTATGTGGGCTTCAGACCCACGGTTTTTGCTTCTAGTTTTTGTTTCCCCCACTACACAAACAAAATTTTAAAGAAGACATATCTGGATTTAAGCTCTTTCGTGGGTTTTAATCTCGATGGTAGGTCTATTAAGTTTCGAATACATTCATGCAGAGGCAATGTTATACAAATAAACGCATAAATTAGATTCCCCCCGGGCCCCCCTGAAAAAAAAATGGAGGAACCAGAGCCCATCCGCCCCTCGGTTCCGCCACCTATGACTCGAACTCGAAAAAAAAAAACGATCGAGTTTGAGTTCATTAATTGAGTGATTTAAATCTCTCAAAACGAACTTTACTTTCAATTTTTTGTTACGGATTGAACGATTGCAAATTTGCAGTTTTGTTATCAATGCCGCACTACAAGTGTCTCATTCCATGTACTCTTGTAGCAGGGCCGCGAACTTGAACTCGCTGAACTCGATCGTTTTCGCCAAACTTGAATGCGAACTCGAACTTGAACTCGGACTCGCAAATGCCTCTTAAACTTGAACTCGGTTAAAAATCGATCGAGTGCGCAGCCCTGGCTGGGACGAATTGCAATGCATATGTTACGCGAGAGAATACTAAGGTGGCTACCCGATAAAATACATTAAATAAGTTTTTTTTGATTACCTTTTTTTTTTTCATTAGTTATTGCGGCAATCCCTACTGTTCTTAAATAAGTTTTCCAGTGATGCATTAGATTTACTAGAGATAAGAGAAGTGAGGCACAAAACTTCTTTAAAATCAATTGCAGCAGGAAACGCATCTACCTAGTTTTGCCTTGCACTTTTTCATTGCACATTTACAGTCACTACTGCTGGATTTAAATTCAGAGTCCTGTCTGCGGAGAAGATAGGCATAGGATGCCGAGGTAGTTGCGCATGCCCAAGTGATCATCAATCATACTCAGTCGTAGCATAGACCCTCAATCAAGGATGATCTCAATTTGCCAAGTCAGGATGACGTTTTGTCAATTTATACATAACAGGGCAATAAACAAATTCTACTTCCGAAGTCGCGTTTAAGGTCGACTTAAACGACGTTTGGGATGTGCTCAGGAGGTAAAATTTACTTTTATGCATTGAGTGCTTTATACCTACACAAGCAATTGTACAATAAGGTGGATCGAGAAATCAAAATACATTATTTTTTTAAGCCTGAGTGGTAAAAAAGTGCGAAATAGTCATACTAACACATATGCAAAATTTGCAAGTCTGAATAAGGCTCAGTTTCCTCTGGCAAAGCGCTAAATAACTGGCTGTAGTGGTTTTTACGTTTTTTACGATTTTATTTACATACGCAAAATTTGAATGGTTTTTGATAATTTTTTCACCTGCCCCGAGGCTATTTAAATTTCATTATTTTCATGCTGAATAAATTATATCTTTGCCCAGGCGTCGACAAGAGGTGAGGCTTACTAACACAATAGTGAGATTATGACGCCAAAATAAATGTATTGTATTGGAAATCGGAAGGCTAGGAACCTTGGCAGTTTTGACATTCTGAAATTTCTACCACAAAATGAAATGTTAATTACTAGTCTTAGTAGTCGAAAGGTATTGTTTTCAGCAAAGTTACATATTTTTTTGTTTAAGAATGTCAAAGAAACGACGTTCGACGTAAAAACGTCGGTCCAAACCAGTCGGCAGCGTGGCGCAGTGGTTCGGAGCGTCGTTTTTACGACGACCATGATCGCAAGGTTGATGGTTCAACTCCCAACTTAGTCTTGTTGTTGCGTCCTTGGATAAGATGCTTCACGATGATTGTCTCTGCTTGGTGGAATCTGGCAAGCAGCAAATTAAAGAAGTCAGAAGAAAATTGAACCGGAAAACTTGGAAACCAAGGCAACTCCTAAGCGAGTCTGGATTCGTCCTACGGATAGCGCCTCCGTCGCTTTCTCGTGATAGAAGGATAAAGATGAAGAAACCAATCAAAATGTCGATTTTTGTTGTGAAAGAAGGAAGTTTAAGTGGGTGAGAGGTTTAATAGACTCATGTAGCTAGTTTAATCAACAGAATAAGTTACTGGCTACTAGTTCACCTACGAAGCCAGCCTACGATAGAACTTCATTAAATTTAATTGCAGTTGTAGTAGACATACTGTAGCATTACGGGGGGGAGGGGCTATGGAGGCTCCCGTAAAAAAGAGCCCCCGCGGTTTGTAAAATCTCTTTGCCTATGAATTTTCTATTAAAATATAAAGAAAAATCAAGATTTTATACGAAAAAGGGCCCGGTAGCCAAGTAAGGGGGCCCCCTGAGGCCTTAAAAAATGCCTTAACTATGCATATTTTAGACTTAACTCAACTCCATAGACTAACAAAAGGTCAGAATTTGTGACCAGCATTCAAAAATGTGTGCTAATAACAATTACAAAACTGTAAAAAATGCTCAACAATCGCCGAAATGGGTCTCTCAAAACCGGAAGTGACGTCATTTCTGGTTGACCCAGCCACTCAAAAGTTTCACCAAATATATGCTATGTCATTTTTTTGGAAATGAAGGAGATTCGAAAACCAAACACTTTGTCATTTCGGAGCTATTGTAAAATAGGTTGGAGGAAGAGCAAATTTCTTTTAAAACCCTCCAAATGGTTTTAAGAATTTGTCACTGAGCGAGATCAAAAATTGGTCCAATCGTCTTCAAATTTTTACATTGCGTCTTACCACCATATTGGCATATTTTGCCACATCAGGCTATGTGAAAATAGAAAAAAAAAAATTTTTTTTTGTTATTTTTGATCCACCCTATTGAACAACCTTTCGAGTGTTGTTTCTTTTTGTTTTAATCTTTGATCCCAGGCCTGTACGAAATATGTAAACTTGTTTGTTTTTTCAATCTATTTTAAAGCGTATATTTGGTGTTTCAGCTATAAATTAGGCAATCTGTGAATTGGAATCTGAAAGTAGTGGTGGTCTTGCCTTTTCAAATACAGATACCCAATATTTTTGCCTTATCATCGTTTAGCTTGTCATTGTATTATGGATGAAAAAACAACCCCGTCATCTAATGATTCGGCAACGGGTAAGCATTAAAGCATGAATTTAGTGCAAAAACTGTTTTTTTAATGAACAAGTAACTAACAATGCAGCATATACTGTAAGTTTCGCTAACTCTGCAAAATCTATGAATAAATACGATTGGCCACGAAGTGAAGAAGTAATTGACTATATCCGAATTGCAGCCGTCATGTTGTGATATGATCACGATTTTTGGACATGGACTTCCACAGTGTTTTGAAGTCCTTGTCTCATGGTTGTATCTGCTCTCATCACCTACCTGGCAGTACAGTTGCTGCCGCAGTATGCTTAAAGTGAGAGATTCTGCACATCAGTGCATATTGAAAAGGGCAAAACGAACGTAACAGAAACGGTGTAAAAATGTGGTAGGTCTGAAAGTCAATGTATCAGTCAGCACAGTTGAAATAGAAAAAGTTCGAGCGTTGGGTACAATTAATAACTTTAAGTGAAAAGCGAAGACTATCAATAAAACTAATTTTTTTGCTGGTTAGCTCAGTCGTTCAGCGCACGCTATCGGTACGGGAGGTCTGGGGTTCAATTTCCGAGCCGGTGAAATCGGCTCAGTGTCGCCAACGGCTCGCCACCGTTGCGACGTTTCTTAGGTTGTGTCGCCCAGGCGCTAAGCCGCGCTAAGCCACTCGTTACACGCTTCGGCGTAATACCGCGAGTATAATGAAGTTTTGATTTTTGATTGACAAATTATCACAATATTTTCTATTCAAAAAATTATAGAAGTGGATTTAATTGTTGGAATCCGATCTGAGTTTTGCTCTCCGTTCAATTTTTGTAAACCACATTAATGTAGATTCTGACGAAAGTTCCTACTACAAAGCAAGCTGATGGAAGAGTTAAATTTTTAATTTATTTAGACCAAGCTCAACCATCTTCGATGAGTCAATATGTCGCACATTTTCATGGAAATGTTCGAGCAAATGTGGTCAATGCTGGACGTGGTGATATCGATTACCATGCGTCGACTTCAAAAGGTTTTATTTTTGTTCTTGTCGCTGTTTTTTGGAGTGTGCCTGCAAAGCAGTAGAACGTGTATATTTTTATATTCATATATCCAGAAATGGGCAGTTTCGAGATACATGTAACGGCGATTCGTATCGCGCGATACTTTTGTATCGATATCGGCATCCTTTAGCTACTTTTGAACGTATCGTGTATCGGTATCGCTTAACTCATATTTTACGTATCGCCGATACAAATACTGCTGACACAGCATTAATAGCTGTCGAGGTATAGGCCTACTGTATATTTCTTAACTTTCCCAATTTTAAATTTTCCGTGTATTGTTCTTGCTCTGCCGCATGAATAGTTTCCACAACTTTACAGTGACGTAACAAAAGTTCAGGTACAGTTCGTCGAAAGTTAGTTGCCATAAAACCGTATGTTGCAATTTCAAAATCATAAAAGTTAATTTTAGTACGCGGTATAGATTCTGAACTTCTTTGATTTTAGGAAAAAAAGCTGTATTTAGAATTGAAAGTCAAAAAGAGATTCGGGCAGATAAAAGGAGTAAAACTTATGAGAGTGCAACAGTTTTGATGGTGAATGTCAAAGCCTCTTTTCTAAGTCAATATTTGTGGCCAAAATAAAAAAAATGCGAAGAAATATAGCGTAGGTCAGTATAGGTGAACGGTGAAGGTGGGTAGGGGTAGTAGGGCTAGGCTGTTTGCATTGAAAAAAAGTAACAAAACGGATAGAGCAATGGTTCCCAAACTTCTCAGATTTGGGACCCACTTTTTATAACCACAACATAAGACGACCCACTTTCTTGTCCTAATCTCTAAAAAAGGTCTTTGTTCCCTAAAAAAGTAAAAAAAAGAAAGGACTTTGATCAGCTTAGGTACCCAAAATTTTAAAAATTAACTTGTTCTTAAAATTTTCTGTCTAGAGGCAGGGTTGCAGATCTATGTTGAGCAATGGGGGGGGGGGGGGGAATGATACCGTAGAGCGGGACAGCGCTGTCTCGGGCTATTAGCCCTTATATTAGCCCAGCCGCCCTCAGGTAAGATGCATTCATCTTCCAGAACGAATGATCTTGCCAGATCTCTCATCCCTTCGGATAAATATATCTTAAAGAATTTAACCTTTGTAGTACGTATCTACTAGTGTGTTTACGTCACCACGCTAGTCAAATCCCTTACGTGGCCAGGGTATCGAGACAAAGGTTAAATTCTTTAAGATAATATTAATCCGAGGGGATGAGTGATCCTGGCAAAATCAATCGTTCTGGAAAATGAGTGTATCTTCTCTGAGGGCGGCGGATGACGGCTAATGACCCAAAACAGCGCTGTCCCGCTCTACAGTACGTTTTACTGGAGTGCTGGGCACTGTTGGTGATGGAGTGCTGATCCAGCCTCCGACCAGAAACAGTCGTCGTGACATCCCGTCTAGTAGGCCAGGAAGAACATTGCTTTTTTTAGTTATTGATCTTCACCCTTGCCACGTAAAGGATTTGACTAGCGTGGTGACGTAAACACACGAGTAGATACGTACCACAGGAGTTAAATTTTTTAAGATATATTTATGCGCAGGGATGAGTAATCTTGGCAAAATCAATTCTTCTGGAAATTGAGTATATCTTACCTGAGGGCGGCTGATGAGGGCTAATAGCCCGAAACAGCGCTGTCCCGCTCTACGGTACGTTTGACTGGAGTGCTTTGCGCTGTTGGTGATGGAGAACTGATATAGCATTCGACCCGACGAGAGAAAATCGTCATGACGTCCGGTCCAGTAGGCCAGGAAGGACATTCCTTTTTTTAGTTACTGGGGGAGGGGGATGGTTTAGCAAAATTGATCATTTTTTGATATTTGGGAGAATGTAACTGTTATGCATTGTGTATTCTACGCAGAGATGGAAGTCGGGTCGGGTTTTTCGGGTTCGGTTCGGGCCTAACTTTCATAAGAGAAATCGGGCTCAATCGAGGGCACACTAGCTAATAATTTTTTTACATTAGCATATTTCTCAAAACTAGATTTTTGTGCGCCGAACGGCCGAAGTGACTAGCTGGTAGTGTACTACAGATTTAGTAATAATTAGAAGCTCTTCTGCACTAAGATCATTAACAAAAGACACTGCGTTATGCATTGCTAATAAGTGCTCTAGCGCTCAATCGGAACGCGACTTTTCCTCCTGCGGTCTTACCATAACAGCAAGGCGGACATTGCTATCTCCAGAAACCGTGGAGGCAATAGAACTACTGAATTCTGCTTATCACTAAATAAATCAATCATTGATTTATTAGTGTTTTTGTTTTGTTTTTTTCTAAACAATAAAACTGCCTTGCTGCACATTACCATTCAATTATGTAGCATAGCCTACTTAATGAACCGGAAAAACTACTGTCGGGCCGAATCGAGCTTCCTTGTGAGGCCTCGGATTCGGGTCGGGTTCGGGCTTACTTCTTCGGGTTCGGGTCGGGTTCGGGCTGAACCTACACGGCCCGATTCCATCTTTGATTCTCCGTAAAAATGCATTTGAAAATCTAAGCCCCCTATAGTAGACAGAAAAATATCTTGCACGATACAACCTAGTTGTGACCAGTAGCTGAAATACGATAAACAGTCCTGATTGAAATGTTTTAAGTTGCATCTTTTGGCTATTCCTCCAATGTTGCATCAATGCTATTGCCTATCATTTTGTCAACTTTTGATTAGCGTCAGTACCGCTATCTGCAATGGCGTAACAGTAATTAAGTTTATACCCTTCATATTGCTTTGTTGTTCAAAACAAGAATACTGTGTCGGGAAAAAATAAGCTTCTGACGAAAAAGTAAAAGTTACTGAGAAAACATCCATTGCATTATGATGTCAGACTTCGTTAATAAAACTCGCTACTAAAATGTATCGAGATACAAGTATCGGCGATACTGTATCGCGTATCGGTATCGCTAAAGTGTTGTTTCAAAGTATCGCGTATCGGTATCGCTTTAGCCCAATTTCAATGTATCGCGTATCGGTATTGCTTAACGCAAATTTAGAATAGCTATCGTGCCCATCAGTGCATATATCAAACTGTTTCCTGCCGCCTCCCAGAACAATATTTTTCAAGCTTTACTCATTTACATTTTGTTGCACATTATACAATCTGCTTAAGCATTACCACAAAATCGATTTCATATGTTTTGTGGCTTCGTGATGTAGCTCAGATATGTACCGGGCGCATATTTATGGAATGTACCAAACACCAGCAGAACTAATGAACCCGATTGTTGACTACAAATCAAAAGCGAAGCTGCGACGAGAATCGAACCCAAAACTAGTCCAGCTGTTCCCTATTCACTCTGCGCTTCGGAGTCACTGCGCCATAGAACAAACGTTGCGTTCGCGTTAATAATGGCGTATATAAACCCAAGCTTTGTCAGGAAAAAGCAAGGTTCTGCTGATGCTAGGTACATTACATAAAAATGCGTACCGGGTATTACTTTTCATTTACACTGTATCATCAGAAAAAATCATCACCGCTAAAGAATTAACACTGAGACACAAGTACAATTATCATGAAATACGATAGTTTTAATCAAAGACGAAACGACAAAGCCTGCATGAGAAACAAATGAAGTTCATGTGACTGGTTAAAATCAACTTCACCAAGCAACAGGTTATGATTTTCAATTTTTTCAACCTTTGACCAGCTGCATAAGTATTTTACAATGTTAAAAGTCTTCATGAGTACAAGCGTATCCATGTGTTTGTATAATAATTTTCTAAGCGCGTAGAGGCATTTTCAGGAACGCATTTAGTTTATCTGAGTGATCAGCTTTTGGAAAACAAGAGAAATAAAGAAACCGTAACGATAATAGAAAACTTTGGTGAATTATCTTCATTCATGCGTTTATGCCTCATGCGCAGACTAAAACCGGTGATTTTGCCAGATCGTTCAAATTTTAAAGAAATCGAGGAACTTGACGCAAATTTTCTGTGTGGTGAATAGTTGAATATTACGAAGTGGCTTGGGCAACTCCCAGAACTAAGACTTAAAACAATGCTTTAGCAAGACCTAGTGATGCATCTTGACATCACCTGTAACGTAGCTAATGTACAGAAAAACAATACATGCAGAGAAACTGAGTTTATTAAGCAAAATGAGGAACTGACATTTTTTGTGTAAACCAATGTTGATTTGATGAATAAAGTTTGTCTATCGAGGCCATGGAAGCAACAGCAATCGAGAACAAGTGTTAAGGCAAAAAACCTGGATGACGTTTTTTGCTTACAACACTCTTATTCACACTTATTTAGGTAGGCCTATTTCATTTTTATGAAGCGCGTGGAACTTTCTAACAATGACGTCATTATGGTGATTTATAAAGTCATTATTTTTCTTAAAGTGTGAACGTCGTAATTTTCTGAGAAGTTATCAGAAACACAAGTCTATTTTGTCGCTCAACATTAAAATCAAAAACCAATCAATGTACAAGTAGATATGGTATCTAAAACCCCCCAAAAAAATTGCGTCAAATACAATGATTAGGCCTAACAAAATGTTGGCAATAGGCAGCTTCAGAGGGACTGTAGTCTTTAAAGTCAAGCAGCAGCCCTTAAATTAAGTTTTGTGGTAGACTGGTGACTGTAAGGTACTTTAATGACCAAGTCAGAGCTTCAGAACCATTCAATTTCCGACCTGGGAATTGAACCTCAGACCTTCCGCATCGATAGCGACATCTGTAACATTGCTCTATAACCGACCGGTTTGTTAAAAAATTATTAAAATATAACTAGATGGCAGCTGCAAGCACCCGCTTATGGCTTCCCGATCAAGCTTACTAGGGACCCAAACGTCTAAGGGAACAGGTGATTGACTTCGCTTTTACAACTTAAAAAAACAACAAATCCCTGCAAAGTATGGGTGGGCATTATCACACATGAAGTAAGTTTTATTTCCTGCAGCCTGTGCTCCATAAACTTAATAATATTGTAACGACTTTTTACATTTCTGCAATACAGTCATCGAAATCTCAATAAAACTATTATCCTTAAATTTCTTCACGTGTACAGTGATGATGCTGCACAAAAAATCAAATCTTCATTATACTCGCCATATTACGCCCAAGCGTGTAACGAGTGGCGGAGCCCACCTACGCGGCGCAGGGCTTGGGCTACACAACTCCGAACAAACGTCGCAACGGTGGCGAGCCGTTGGCGACACTGTGACGATTTGGCCGACCACGCAATTGAACCTCACACCTCCCGCACCGATAGGGTGGGCTTAGCAACTGAGCTAATCGGCTGGCACAATGCTACACAAGTCTGCAGCAAAATCATCTTGTTTGTCTGACATTTCCAACAAGCTGGCAAGTCTTGCAGTAAATTCAAACAATAAACGCCATGATTCTTGAAGGATTTGTGCAGCTGCAAGGACGACTGCATTCACACAAAACGAAATTAAATCATGGAGCTTGTGCTCGTTTCTAAGGGCCAAGAATTCGCGGCATAAAATGGGATGAATTATTTTAATATATCAAAAAATGAAGTTACAAAGTAAAAAATACGAGATTTTGAATAAACAGAAATTACGAAAAAAGATCTACATTTACTTGCCATTAACATGTTTTTTATTCAGAAACTCATTAACAACAATTTATTCAAGAATTTTTTGAAAACGATGGCATACACCGCATTAAAGCAGTTTGAAGAAATATAAAAAAAGAATGTTTGACTTTTTCGTCTTTCTGCCGCTCTCAACTAGGGCTTATTTTAAGGGTAGGGCTTACATTAAAATCATCCTCAAAAATCACGCTAGGTTTTATTTTGCGGGTAGGTCTTATTATCGGGGAAACACGGCAATTACAACCAACTTCGCGAAACCACAAGCTTGATAATCTGATAGCGGATTATGCTAGCTATTACTCTAACAAACTCTTCGCCGCAATGCGAACACAGTTTCAATGCGAGGAATCCACAAAGCTAAGTCATGAGTCCAATGCACCAACCACTTGGCCAATTCCCATGTGCCCCTTATTGCTGATTAAAACGTCACTTTAACCACAAACTCATACGGCTCACTCACAAAAGAAAAAGTTTAAGCCAAAATAGCTCAAAAACATGTTTCCCTACTGCCCTCTAACGGATTACATAAATTTGCTTGACTTTCATGAGGTTTCCTGAAATTTCACGTTTTTTACGTTTGACTCCAAGTCAGGCGCTCTGGAGTAACCCTTCATTATATTGATATTTTACCCACATTGAAATAAATATCCTCCGATAATTTGAAGGTCCTAGCTGTTGTCATTTAACAGTTATGAGCTTGTGAACATTTTCCTATTATTGACTTTTGACCCCAAACCACTTGACTGCCACCCCCGCAAGTTGTGAGACCCAAGTTTACGTCGAGGTCTATCATCCCTGAACATTTCAAGCCTCTAGCATCAGCGGTTCAAATGCCCTAGACTGCGCAAGATTGGCAACATTTATCGGTTTTTTGACCTTTGACCCCGAGTCACGTGACATAGAACGTTCATGGTTGGTACAGTGCAAGAACATATCAAGACACACCAATCCTATCAAATTCAAGTTCTTATGTGTTTTGAATGAATAGTTATACGCCAAACGACATATTTGCGTATTTGACCTTTGACCCCAAGTGACGTCACGCAAAACTAATCATTGCTGGTGCTTTTGTACTGTGGTTGAGATGCATCTGCTCCGTAAATTTGAAGGTCCTACCAGCTGCCATTCACAAGTTATTAGCGTTTGATCAAACTATTTGTCAATTTACTTGATTGACGTTTGACCTTTGACCTGTTGACCGCCACCCCCAAAAAGCTGTTAGGCACAAGTTCACATGGAGGTCTATCATCCCTGACAATTTCAAGTCTCTAGCATCAGCAGTTCAAAAGCCTTAGGCTGCACAAAAAACTGCTGAGGTTCGTTGATTTGACCTTTGACCCTAAGTGACGTCACAAACAGATCATTGTTGTGCATATTTTTGTTCCCCACATTGATATGCATATACTGTGAAAATGTAAAGGTCCTACCTGTAGTCATTCAAAAGTTATTAGGTTTTGGTAAATTTGGTTTTTTGACCTTTGACCTTTAACCTGACGACCGCCACCCCCCAAAAGTTGTTAGGCACAAGTTCCCAATAGGATCTACCATCCCTGAACATTTCAAGTCTCTAGCATCAGCGGTTCAAAAACCTTAGGCTGCGCAAGATTGGCAACACTTGCCGATTTTTTTGACCTTTGACCCCGAGTCACGTGACATAGAGCGTTTATAGTTGGTACACTGCAAGGACATATCAAGACACACCAACCCTATTAATTTCAAGTTCCTATGTGTTTTCCATCAATAGTTATTTGCCAAACGACATATTTGCGTATTTGACCTTTGACCCCAAGTGACGTCACGCAAAACTAATCACTGTTGGTGTTTTGTACCCTCGTTGAGATGCATCTGCTCCGTAAACTTGAAGGTCCTACCAGTTGCCATTCACAAGTTATTAGCGTTTGATCAGATTTTTGATCATTTTTTTTGATTGACGTTTGACCTTTAACCTTATGACCGCCACCCCCCAAAAGTTGTTAGGCACAAGTTTACATGGAGGTCTATCATCCCTGGGAATTTCAAGTGTCTAGCATCAGCGGTTGAAAAGCCTTAGGCTGCACAAAAATCTGTTAAGATTCGTTGATTTGACCTTTGACCCTAAGTGACGTCACGAACAGGTCATTGTTATGCATATAATTGTTCCCCACATTGATATGCATATACTGTGAAAATTTGAAGGTCCTACCTGTAGTCATTCAAAAGTTATTAGGTTTTGGTAAATTTGGTTTTTTGACCTTTGACCTTTAACCTGACGACCGCCACCCCCCAAAAGTTGTTAGGCACAAGTTCCCAATAAGATCTACCATCTCTGAAAATTTCAAGTCTCTAGCATCAGCGGTTCAAAAGCCTTAGGCTGCACAAAATTTGGTGTTGAAAAAAAAAAAAAAAAAAGAATTTTTCGGAAACAAAAAATTTTTTTTCTAGAAACTGGGGGGCTGCCGGGGAAAGTTAGGGCGACCAAGGTGTAGACCTAGGTGGGACACACATTTGAACTCTAGGTCACTTTTGAATTGGAACAGTAGTTTAGCAGCTACAGCTGCTGGAAGTGTCAAAAAGTGCACAAATGGCCAAACAAAAGTAATATGGCTTCCCTTTTCGGGAAGCCATAAAAATCTAAATTGACAATGCCCTAAAGGTAAAGGTACGGGACAGCGGGTGCAAGCACACATTGTTTAGGCCATTTTCAATTGTCGGCCCATTACAATTTTCAATCACGAATAATTGAACGCTGTTAAAGGACGTAACATGACGAACAACACATACACAAAACCCTTCGCACTTACGCTTGTGCCGAGCGCCTGGCGCGAAAGCTGCGAATACTATTTTTAAAGTCTTTAGTATGACCCGACTGGGAATAAAACCCCAGTCTACCGGCTACCAAGTGGACGCTCTTAACCGATACACCAAGCGCCGGTAAGAAAAAGTGTTCAGAATAAAATGAAAATACTGCCAAGAAAGACCAGACCAAACAAAGATGTGAAAAGGTCCGGGGGCGAAACGGAGGGAGGAAGCAAAATTGTTTTTACGTACCGCAACTGTCTCTGGAGCTGGAGTGCTTCCTTTCCCAGACACCCCGATTATTGTTTAAGAGTATCTGATGATATCGACGCTTTGATTTATTTGGGTGAAAAAAACTTAGATAATATCGACGCTGCTTTTGATCTTAATCGCATGATTAGGGACCCTTAATCGAATCCTCTCGCGCGTAGTTTATGTTAGTTTAAAAATGTTTCGATAGGGAGGGCAGTTTTTTCTCATGCTCCACTATCTTCACTTTTCAAGACAGTTATGGGAAAAACTGCCCCCTTCATAATGAGTGCATATTAATTGTTTATATCAAGGTTTGTATGCGTTGTTTATATCAATGTTGGTTCTTGAAAAAAGATTTATTTGGATTGCCTGTTTCACCCCCCTGGCTACATCCTGTTTGTGACGTCGCGAAAGCTAACCTTCTTTAATCAGTTAACCTTCCAATGGCCCTGAGGTCAACTAAAATTTTTTCAGTAAATTTTTGACCACGGCTTGACAGCTTGAGTTTCTGTGAAACCTTTTCTCTCCTTATTTGAAGCGCAAAGAAGCAAGAAAAAGTGTGAATGAAATATCCTAATTGTTCCTTCGTTATGGCACTATAAAGCTTAATCATGGTTAGCTGTAATTGCGCAATAAATTAGACCAGAAACATTACAATCCGATGCACCTTAATACCTCTGAACTACTGTAATTGTAGCATCACTCCGTCATCACGATGTAACGTCATTGAAATCCCCCTCCATTAAAAAATCCTGCGTACACCACTGATTTACGGTCTTCAAGTCATGCAGTCACGTTGAATTTGTCAAAGTTTGACACGTCAATATTCGAAATTACAAGCTAAAAACAGGGGCGTCCGACCCGGGGCTCGCAGGTCACTCATGGCCAGAGTTGGGAAGACTCGAGTCCATTTTTTGAGGACTCGGACTTGTTCCTGCCATGTAGGACTCGGACTTGTGAAAATTTTTAAGAATCGGACTCGTCAGTTTGGTATATCAGTTTTAAACTTAAATTATTTCATACCTAGTTACCTACAGAACCGACGCAAATGTTTAATTTGTTGCATAAACTAAAGCTGTCGACGTAGTTGAGGTGTTTGTTAATTACGGTGATTTTGAGCATAGTAGACAATAGACGGCGAGGAGATAGCTGGATTTAGAGATGAGCGGAGTCACAAAAAACTGACTCCGGATCCGTTCCGGATTCAAAGACTTAAAACTCCGAATCCGCTCCGGATCCTGTTTGTCGACGAATCTTAGAATCTGAATTCGCTCCGGATCCGGATTCCAGCCCCAACCCAAAACCAAAATATTACATTTCTCTATCATGCCAAGTAATAGAAAAACGCAACATCTCGGCCCCATGCACAGGCCAAAATCCGGATCCGGCTCCGAATCCGGCTTTAATTCAAAAACCCCAATCCGGGTCCGGCTGCGAATCCAAAAATGCAGCCTGACTCCGGATTCGCTCCGGATCCGGCTCTGTGCCCATCTCTGGCTGGATTGTTTGCAAGCGTCGGCACGCGCTCAGATCTTTGAAGCTGTGAGCGTGCGAAATTTGTTGTAATTAACACTGTCTCCTTTTTTTTTTCCGCATCCATACAAGGAAACATTGTATCATTGGCCCAATTTAAAACGGCGTTCTATCAAATCTCATTCGTTTTTTCGTTTTTTAGACGCTTGGATGTGAAATCAGCATCGAGTTTTTCGTTGGAGAAGCAACAGCACTTGGTTCGATTTTATTTTGCGAGCATCCTTGGTTAATTTTAACTTTTAAGTTTGTTGGCTGAGTTTGAATTCAAGAACACTTCGGCTTTTTAACTGAAGTCTGCCAACCCCTTGCTTCGAGAGAGAGAGAGAGAATTAGAAAAATATGTAACGATGCAGGGTTGAATCAATATAAGAGCTTTACGACTTATCAGCGAGCTGATCTTATACTTTCGTCTTTAACTGAGCTGAAAAGCAATTACAACTTTTTAAAGAAATTATGAAGAATAGAAACTAAAATTCGCTTCTTTTTTTTTTTTTCGTGTGGGTGCAATGTTGCATTGAGAAGTAACATCACTCTAAATGGCTGGGCGCGTATCAGACAGCCACCTTGCCAAGCTCTTGTTCACAGTGAGCAGACCAGGAACTTCATTTGGATGGCGGTATATGGGACAGGATGTTATACAATATGGTCTGCGGTCTGATCCTCTGCACCACACTAACAGGACGCCGTGGAAGCCACGTCCCTAACCCCATTGATGACCGAAAGAGGCCAACTCCAGTCCGGAGACGGTTCAGCCCGACCCAGGCGGGTCTAGGAAGCCCCATTCCAGATAGAAGGGCGTCCACATCATCAAAAAATGAATGCAGACGAAAAGTGCCCTCCCGCCACTCTATGCTCCACCTGTGGTCGGCCCATCTTGTTGCACTGGTGCCCAGTTCGCTTGTATCTCTGAGCAGTTCCAAAGCAGCAGGCACAAAAGGGGTGTCTTGACTTAAGCTGTCGGTGCCCTCCATAAGGGTGGGACGTGAGCCGCTCATGGAGTAGATGACCAGGCTCCTGGGCACGACAATCCACAGACAGTGTGGCTCTCCTTCGACGAAGCTCAGTCGGTGTGATGCCTGATTGAACAAATAGGTTGTTTGTTGGTGTGGGACGCTGGCATCTGGTCACCAGGCGCAAAGCGTCGTTGATGGGCTTGTCAAGGAGGCGCGTGTGAGCACTTCGACTCCAAACAGGAGCACAGTACTCTGCAGCAGAGTGAATCAAGGCCAAGGAAGCTGTGCGCAACCTTCTGGCACCAGCTCCCCAGTTTGATCCTGCTAAGCCCGTGAAAAGATCAACGCGTGTTGTTATTTTTTGCGCAGTAACTCCAGGTGTTGGCGATACATGAGCGATCTGTCCAGCGTAACGCCGAGATAAGTTGGCTCAGCAGAGAAGAGCAGGATGCTACCTTCGGCAGCAACCTTAAGCTTACGAGTTGCCTCCTTGCTGTACAGGTGGAGAGCAGCGGTGACCGTCTTAGTGGCACTGAGCTTCAATTTCCATTTTTGTAAGTACAATGACAGGGTTGCCATGCCCTGTGTGAAAGTTCCTTCCATCGACTGCTAGTCTTCTGCAGAATGCATGATGACCAGGTCGTCTGCGTAAACAAACTTCCTGGCAACTGTGACAAACAGGTCATGGATGTAGCTGTCAAAAAGGGGGGAAACCAGGACTGATCCTTGAGGGACGCCGTTTTTCAGACGTCGTAACCCTGGTTGGAAATCGATAATGAAAAAGTAAAAAATAATTCGGTGTTCGATACCTAAAAAAAAGTAGAGAATTCCTACAATCGATAACAAAAACAAAAAGTAGAGAATTTCTATCAATCGATAACGTCAAATCGATATTTTTTCTCTGACTCAGTTAACAGCGACAGCGTCAACATATCTTGATGATAATGGAGGAACTTCAGGTTAGACAAAATGGAGAATGTCGGTATCGAAGGCATGGCATATTATGATGGGAAGTTTAAAACCGGAATACCAGAAGGCCTACTCATTTTTCATTATAAAAAGATTAAAGATCACTTTTTCTCTTAAATATTTTCAACCTTTGATCTTGGCCCATAGGCGCACGCAGGGGGGGGGGGCGCGGTGCCATGCCCCCTCCCCCTTTGGCCCTGTAATAAGGTGTTAAAACCTAACTTTCAGTGTATAATTTCTCAAATTATTTTTGGTTGCAGCCGTCTTTCATTTATTTTCGCCAAGCTTCTGCTATTAGACATACGCTGTGAAAATCTTTTTGCGTTGTCCATAGTGACTGCACTCACTGCATGCCTTTTTTCGAAACAGAAGTGTGCTAAAATGAGTGTTTTTTATGTAAAAACCGTAAAAATTCGTTGGCGGCTGGGGGTTTTACCCCCAGACCCCCGGTTATGAATCCCCCTTTGTCAAATTCTGGGTGCGCGTGCGCCACTGTCTTGGCCGACTTCAAATGCTGTTGACTATAAAACTTTTCCTACAATGTTCGAAACACAAAGTATTCCTACCAGTATCAGATGCAATTTTTTAAATGAAAAAAAGTTGGTGAACAAAATTTGAAAAAACACTGAATGTCAATACCGGTATCTGAAATTGGTTCAAGTTACAAGCTAACGTTTTCTCGTGTTATATTTTGGAATGGAATCGAAAAGGACAATGCATACGGAATTTTCCGCATGCTTACTATTCTTATGTGGATGTAAAGTAAAATATGCACCTAAAAACACCACAAAAACCAGAGAAGATACTAGAAATAACAAAAATAAAATCTTTCGAAAGAACTTATTCAGAAAAAAAGTATCGATTAATTAATATCGATTTACTTCGCAAAAAAAAGGGATAAGCCCCAATCAATAGTGAAAAAAAAGTAAAGAATTTTTGTATTCGATGACGAAAAAGTAGAGAATATCGATATCGATTTCTAATCGATATTTCCAACCCTGGTCGTAACCTGCTTTGCGCACCATTGCCAGTGGTGAGGGTGGAACTGCGGTCACGGACAAGCTCCATTATAAAGGAAACAATGTTCCTTTCCGCACGGATGGGCACGATAAACGTTTTTGGACTACAGCATTAACTATAGTCGATAATTTCAAAAAAGCCCAGGGCGATACCAATAGCACAGCTCAACAAAAAAATTTTGTTTATTTGCCCAAGATATTTCAACGGTTTTAAGGCATATCAGGTGCGCTGATTCCGAAAATGGCCTTATTTCTGCTGAATTGGCTCTAGTTTTTGAGATATATCCTTTACACTAATTAATAAATAACGGCAAAATATATTACAGATAAGAGTTGTTGGTGCTGACAAAAAGATTTTGTTTCATGATAAAGAACCAATGGTCATAAGCTTTAGAAAGCTATTTCATAACATTATACCTCCACTGGTTCTTTCTTGCCTTTTCCAAGATCTTTTCGCTTTCCATAAATAAAATGGCGAGCAAAACTGCAGGTTATCTTCTTCATTTTGGTGCATCTCCCATGCATTCATTTATTCCTCGGTGTGCAACACACTGCGTTAGACATAACCCTTTTTCCGCATATTCCACGAGGCTTATTTTGCTGAGTGCAATTGCATTTTCTGCACCGCTCACCATCATTTTAGTCTTACCAATGTTTACTTTTAATCCCTCGCCTTCCACTGCACTTCTCCACCTTTGGAACCTTGCCCATAAATCCTCCATATTTTTGCTTATCAGCGTGCAAAATGTCATTCAATAATTATGATCTTTTTCATGCATCTTTCGTCACAACATCAACCACAATAGCAAATATTAGTGGTGATAGCACAGACCTTTGATGCGCACCAACAGTCCAACACTCACCCCAAATTCCTCCAATAACCCTGCCACCTCTGACTTTCGTCTTTAACCCTCATATAAGCTCATCACTGCTCGCACCAACACTTCCGGCAATCCTTTCTTTCTTAGTACCAAGGGTGGAAATCCAAGCCCAAACCTAAACCTGAAAACCCGGTTTTGAAGGAAATTTTTGAAACCCAAACTGAAACTGACATCTGCTCAACCAATTTTTTGAAAACCTAAACTTAAACCGAAACCGTTTTTTCTTGAAACGTCAAAACCGAAACTGAAACTAAAACCTGTTCCGAATTTTCTAAGGTGTTTGGTTTTAAAATTGTCATCACCATCATACCAGAACAGTTTCTTTAATGCTGAGCGTCAAATAGAGAAGCTATGAAGACTAATTTTTGAGTTTTCGGTTTCACCGGATTTGGAATTATATCCAAGTCGACAACTTCCGAAGCAGTTGCTCTCCTCAGTCGGCCATCTGAGTTGCAACACATCATCGCAATACAACAAAAACGCTCAAAAGTAGAGCAGTTAAATAATCCGTATTTAAAATAAAATAGCTTTTTTGGATGAAACTTAAGCCGAAACTGAAACCCAGAAACCGAAGCAAAACTGAAACTTATTTTTCAAAAGCCGTGAAACCAAACCAAAACTGAAACCTGACATGTGGGTTTCATCACACCGAAACTGAAACTGACACCCTAACGCCAAATAGCTAGGTTTCCACCCTTGCTCAGGACCCATTCCGCCACTTTTCTACGGACCCTATCAAATACTTTTTCCAAGTCTAGAAAACGCGTGCACAGCTTTTTCTCTTTTCCACGGAATTCCTCTCGCATCTTTCGCAAAATAAACAACGCACGGGTCGTGTCTTTCCCAGACATATACTTCCAAATTGCATATCATCTATCGCAACCAATCCTCATATTCGGTTCTCCAACTCTCCACAGTGTTCATTGCGTGCTCCAACAACTTTGCTTTTCTGTATGCTCCACAATCCATCACACCTTTCCTTTGAAGATTAGAACAACAACACTCGTTTTCCATTCCTCTGACACATCTTCACCATCCAGTATTCTCTGACAAAGCTTCTTTATTATAACAACGAACTTTTCACTCGATATTATCATGTTCTTATTTTAAGCTTTTTACTATTTTACTTTTACTTTTAAAGGTCCAGCTGCTTTTTTACTTTTGAAGGTCCAGCTGCTTTTCCCAATTTCATCTTGTTCATAGCCTTCATCACCTGCTCATAAGTTACTCCTTCAACTGGTCCTTTAACCATATTTGCTTGTGCCTTCTGATCCAGTTCATTTTCCACATTCAAGATCTTTTCCATGTGTTCCTTCCATAATTTTCCTCGATCTTTCTCATTCATTACAATTTTCCCATCGTTATCCTTTTTGCCACCTCCACCATGCATGGTTTTTCCCCTTAAATAATTCCCTCACTTGAAATAACCTGGCATGCTTGTCATCTGCAAAGATTTGTCAAGTTTTTTAGCATTGCGCAGCGGGGTGGATCCAGACACTCGTTTTAAGAGGGCGAGCTCCCAAAAATTGATCCATCGCTTGAAATTTATCGAATTTTCCAGAAAATTTAGAGAAATGCTGTTGTTTTAGGCTGCTGTCGCCCCCACTGCCTTCCTCCTGGATCCGCCATTGGGGCGCAGTTTGTTATTATGAGTAACTGAAGCTTGATAAGGCGAAGTTTGAGCCTTGTATTGTTTTGCAACCTGTTTCTCGCAAGTGGTATCTGCTGAAGACATGTATTTCATAAAATTTACATTGCTCCCTTAAATAATCTGTGTACTTGTATCATACTCAGGATTTATTGAAAGCATGTAACATGATTCTGCTATTGCATGGAAAATGGCAAAAACAGATGTTTTAAAAATGCGGTATGCAAAGCTTAAAAGTCAGAATGAAAAACAACAAAACGTCAATATGGCTGGTGTTGTAATGGTATAGCGACGTTTTGAAATCTCAAATCTTCAAAAATAGAAGAAAATTCTTGTCAAGATTACACACTATTTGCCACCAGTTTTATCAATGAGTGTATTCTTTTTTTCACGGCACTAAGCAAAGAGAGTTGAAGCCAACAGCATTGCTTAAAACAGGCATAAACGGACAGCAATGCTGTTTCTCTACGTAAGCAATATTTTCATAAAAAATGCATTTATCTCGAAAACTAGAGCCATTTCAGCAAAAATAAGGCGATTTTCGGAATCAGCGCACCTGATGTACCTTAAAACCGTTGAAATATCTTCGGCAAAAATTTGTGTGTTGACCAGTGTAATCGATAAATCTCAATTTCATAAAGCGATATCAATAATCGATAAATTATCACCGATAAATTTTTCCGATAAATGTTGCGGTAAATTTTGTGTTTGGCGAAGTTTTTTTTTTTTGTAAGTCAAATTGCAAAAATGTTTTTATAGATTTTTCAGGAAAAGAGAGCAGTTCACGGATTCTGCCGTGGCATCAAACAAACAAAGAGAGGTTTTTAAATTGTAACAACACTTTATGGACACCGTGTATTTTTTCTATAACGCCAACTCACTAGCTTTGAACACTGTGTGCATAAAGAATCGTTTATCGCGATAATTTATAACAAAATATATAATAAAAGCAATATCGGTAATTGATAAATCCAAACTATTTTTAGCGATAAAAATAAGCGGTAATAAATTATCGTCGATAACTATTGCCGATAAATTATCTTGATAAATGCTCATCTTTGCTTGTTCTGCCTGTCCAGCAGTATGCGCAAGAGCTTGCTGGTGAGGCCACGGTGCCATGCAGTGCCATAGGCAGCTGTAAAGTCCGCGAATACAGCACCAGCCTTCTTTTTTGCCGAGGAGCCATCCTCGATTCCTTGAATCAAAAGAGTAACCTGGTCCTTGAGTCAAGAAGTTACCGGAGATATTTGTCAGCAGGTGTTGATTTGGCTTTCTAAAAGTGTTATCGCTTGTAGGGCTCACTTGGAAATGAAACAACCGTTTTGAAGCTCTTAATCAGCGATGGTCGATGTTGAGATCTTGGGAACTTTTTCAGGATGCTTCTGTCTAGTTGCCAGCAGACGTGACCATTGCTCGCAAAGGTCAAGTCTGGGTTGGTACCGGTGTTCCAGCATCCAGAGAAGCTGGGAGCGTTTTTAGGATTATGCAACAAAGCAAGATTGCTCTTGGTCGCCCAATCAACCAAAGATTCTTCATCAGGATTGGTGGTGCTATAGCCTCAGTCTACATGCTGGTAGTTAAAATCATCTGCGAACAGACAGGGGTGTGGTAATACTGGGATAGCTGATGATTATTTACGTTGTTGGTGGCTTATAGGCATCGACAATTTTCACGCTATCAATATCCACACAGAGCCACTCAACAACTGATCCGTTCAGAGATTTATCAGCAAGGGTCCAGCCGAGTCTCTCATGGTCCAACGTAGCGAGGCCATGCTTCCTACTTACAGTCAAGCCAGCTGGTTTGAAGTTTGGTTTCACTAGCTGACCTGGCGTGGTGCAGTGAGCTTTTTGTAGGGAAATGACCAGAGCCCTATGTCTGGTGGTCAACTGACTGATAACGCAGATCTTGCGCTAACGCAAATCTTGCGCTGCGTGAGGCTCTCGATGTTCAGCAGCAGTGTATTGGACAAGGATTGCCCGAAGCTAGCATCTGCGAGTTTGCCACTTCGCATTTGCCTCCGGGGCCGAGGGTATATCCTTTTGCCACCCGGAAGCTTCCCGTTATAGTCATCATTCGCCAGTAACAATGTAGTTTCTGTTTACGGGATTCGCCGCGAATGAACTGATGACAGTTTGTGTTAAGTTGCACACTGCACTCAAAAAATAAAAATTTTTCAGCTTACCATCACAGACGTGTCAAAATGGCGCATGGTTGACTAGATTTGACAACAAAATCAGCTTACAAAACTGGCATCAACAGACACTTTCACTGAAACAAGTCATCAGGACTATAATATTTTTATAAAAAATTGGGAGAAACATTCAAGCCGTTTAAATGCAACATCGTCCTTCAGCAATATTGCTTCCATATAGTAAATTTACACATTGCAGTAGGCCTACTACCAAGCAAACTGAGGTTTAGTTATGGGTTTTGTAATGCAATTTAGAAAATGCCTTTTAGCTAAAATCATATTAAGTATTTATTTTTGAGCAACGGGCATTGAGCAACGTCTAAGAAACAGCTAAAATATGCACAAGAATGTCAGCCATTTTATACTCTGATGGAGGTATTTATGATTAACTATTACCTCTAATAATTTCTTGTTTTTTGGTTGCAACTTAATGCTTGCAATGTTTTATAAGTGTTGCTTTCAACTTGTATTTGCTTACAGATAAAGAAATGAAGGAGCAAGCCAAACTGGACTGTAAGTGTAATGTTTATTGAAAATTAGTTATGTTTCATTTTGCATGAACATCGTAAGTAATGTTCAGTTTTAGCGCTTTTAATCAAAAAATAGTTTAAATCTTTGTGTCGGCTTCAGTTTTGCATTGACCTTTTTCCTTAACCCTGCTGATTGTGTGAATGCTTTACATAGCGGTAGTGCTTGCTGCTGTAATATGGAATTCACGAAACTCTCAGTAAAAATGCAAAAATTTGTTGTATTTGCTTAGCAGCTACGCGTCACATCCCAAGTGACACTAGCGCTGTATAACACTTACAGTATTTTGCAAATGTTTCGTTTTTCAAAAAGACAACAAGTTTAATTATTCAGTTAGTATCATATGGGCAACTTTGACATTTTGGCTTTGATTCTTCCAAAACTTTGTTGAAAATAGGAACAAAATCTTAAAGTTTTGTGTTCACGATAACAAGACTGGTTGCGTCAACTGATACGTATGACCCCATCTTAAGGTTCCATTTTCAAAACACATTATACTAAAAGATTTGCGACGATTTAATACAATAGCCTATTAACATTTAGTTACCGGTACCAAAACGTGAAAGTGTTTATCTAAGGCTGGATATAGAAGCAGGATTTTGTCTGCGAGAAACGCGATCATCACATCAGTTAATCCCGAATGGCCGATGACGTTTATTTTTTAATACAGCGAGTCTTTCCTTAAAAATTGGATAATATTGTCTACATTTATCTATCCAATATTAGCAAAATTTTTTACTGAATTGATTGGCATTAAAAAGAGAACTCGACAAAAATTCTTTAATTTACGAGCTGCAATGTAGAAAATTGTTCACAAATATTGCCTTACAACATTAGGCTACCATAAATGACTGTGTGAAACCATGAATTCATACCTACTCCAATCAACTGACGAAACCGAAATTTGAAAACTGTATTCAAATCAAAATTCAAAAAATCAAATCTTCATTATACTCGCCGTATTACGCCGAAGCGTGTAACGAGTTGCGGGACCCATTTCCGCGGCTTAGCGCCAGGGCAACACAGCTCCGAAGAAACGTCGCAACGGTGGCGAGTCGTTGGCAACACTGTGTCGATTTGACCGGCCCGGGAACCGAACCCCAGACCTCCCGCACCGATAGCGTGCGCTGTGCAACTGAGCTAACGGCCGGTCTAAACTGTATTTGGCTTCAATTTTAATAAAAAGCCGGTATATTACGAACGTTTTGGTAACAACTTATATCACCATCAGTGTAAAAGTTTTACGTAAACTTTTGCACTGATGATGGTATAAGTTCTTACCGAAACGTTTGTAAAATGATTACTAATATTCTGGCTATAATTTTTTTTTTATTAAAGTTGAGTTCCAAAACCCATCTTAGTGCTCCTAGTTTTGTACTTGACTTCTACACCAAAAAAAAAAAAACAGATACTAGTCGTTGGTTCAAAATTTCGTAGCGACAGCATAAACTGCATTACTGATACCATAAATTGGTTCCGACCAATTCAACACAACCCCTTATCGCTTTCAAAAATTGGTATTAATGCATTTTCAAACATTTTGATTCGTGAACAGAACAGAACAAATTTATTTTGTACACGCTCATACCATAACAGTTAACAACCAATAGTTGAAAAATAACTCATGCAAGCAATTAAAAATTTAATAAAACATCATGGTCTGAGGCTAGAGTGTACGAGGGAAACAACAAAGGGAGCATTGCTCATCGGGTTGTTGCCACCCTATCATCACAAAGCGGCAGCATTATAATCATTCATCATTTGTTTTTTACTGCAACAAAAAACAGGTTGCAGATCGTAAATTGGCCAATCCTTTTTTCGGCCTTACTGCCTTGCGTTTACTTTGCCCTATAGGCCCACTCGTAAACGGACCAATTAATTTGAACCTGAAACCGACCCAAACTCCAAAATAAACTCTGAACTGAACCGAAAAATCCCAACAGTTTGGCTTGAAACACTTGGCTCATTTCGTAAATTCTTATATATTCTTTTTTTCAAAAAACGTGTTGACGATTAAGCAACGAAATGTTTTGGTTTTATATTGAAATTTAAGTTCCGATTTTTTTTACCACGGCTAAAAGCTAAACTACCGTGAGCGAAAACAATTTTCTTGCCGTAGTTTTCCTTGTTTTAGTTTTGCCAATTCATGACAATGATAGGTTTGCGTCAGCAAGTAGCTTCTAGGCCAGGGGTGGGCAACTTCTTTAGTCGACCGGCCATATGTGGGAAGACGAAGTCCTTCCCGGGCCGGATTATTAGATGGATCGAGTTCAATATTTTCAACAACTACTACTGTCAGGGCCGCTCTGATCGGAAAAGCAAAAAAAGGTCCACACGTCCTCAGATGTCCTGTTCTTCACCAAAAAAGAGCAAAAAAAAGGTCCACACGTCCTCATATGTCCTGTTTTCCACCGGAAATATCGGTGAAACAGTGGCGTAGCGAAAAATTTTAAAAGGGGGGCCATAATTTCCACATTTTTTTTAATCGTCCTTTAATTCGGCAGAACTGCTTTGAAGCTAATTGAAAAACAAGAAAGGCTATAGGGGGGTCCGGGGGCATGCTACCCGGGAAAAATTTTGAAAATCTACAGGCTGCAATGGGTAGTTTAGTGCTTTTTGAATAATTTTTAGGCAAGTTTTGTTTAAATTTTTTAACCTTGGTTCTGAGTTTTTCACCAAATATAATGCATTTTGTTCGCACACTTTTGATTCACGCGTGCTTAAGGTGTAAGGCTTATCGCTATCGAAAAGGTTCGAAATTATGGAAAAATTGTGAGCATGAAAAACGTTTTTAAAAATGGCTGGCGGGAGGATGCATATCCCTCATCCTTACCCCCTGGATCTGCCCCTGGTCATATGCTACAGAAACCAATAAAAGAGTCTGGTATATTTTAGTCACTTGGCACCATTAGTTTGGTTCTTTTTTACTAAAAAGCAGAGTCAAAAGGGGGGGAGGGGCATGGAACAATGCTCTCCTCCTAAATACGCTCCAGCGGAGAAGAGCAAAATAAGGTCTACTTGTCCTTAGACAAAAATAAAAGGTCATCGGCTTGATTCGCGAAAGGAGTATATATTTCTGCAAGTGCCGGCGGGCCGCATAAAATGGACTCGCGGGCCGTATGTTGCCCATGCCTGTTCTAGGCGCTAAAAATGATTATCGTTTATGTGTAATCTACGCGCTGTGACCAAAGTTTTCTAAACCTTAGACTCGACTCGACTCGAAATCCCGGCCCGACTTACGACTCCTTGTCATGGACAGATTAGATTTTTCTACGGCCTTAAACTCATAGAAGTATCTCTTTACTAGCTCACCATATGTTTTAGTTGCTGCTTGAGCAACGGTCGCGTCGTTTTATACCAGTGATTCTCAACCTTTTTAGGTTGCGGACCGGCATAAGTTCAAAATAGATTTTGTGGACTGGTGCTCTTTTAAACTAAAAACGTCATGTTAAATCCTAGTGCTAAAACCATCGACTTGTTTTTTTTTTGTTAATGGTGTTGTTGAAAAAGGAAAATATTTGGCTGGTTGTTTGTTTCCGTTTTATCATCAAATTTCGATAATTGTACTGCTGAATTTCAGCTAAATACGTTATTAGATTTCATATGAAGAACATAATATACTTGTCGTATATGTGCATTGTGGTTACTCACCTCCAACGTTTTTTCACAAAAAAGGCAAAACTAAATGAATCGGCAGTACATACACAGCATGAACTTGTCAGTTGGCTGACGGAAAGAAATATTGCGCGCATATCCAAGTGGGCTATAACAAAAAGCCCAATTTTGTAGCCTATAAGTATTGACATATCATATTGGAATTTATTTAGGCGGACCGACAGTAAAGCAGACACGGACCGCAACCGGGGTTGAGAAACACTGTTTCAGACGATTATAATTTAAATATACTTTTATTTTAGACGATGAATTAAAACAAAAGTTGAATCAAGCAGCCAGAGAAGAATGTGAAGTTGCGCAGGTGTTCTGTGTCAATCGTCCAACTACTGTTGTTCCCTTGCAAATATCGGAGCAGCAGGACCCGGTAACGGCAGAGCAACAAGGTCATTTTCATCATCGCCATGAGATCATGCAAATGATCAACAAACCTCCAGTTGGTAATGTTTCCATTGAAAACTTGTTTACTAAAGCGAAAGAGTTAGCGGAAAAGTCTGCTTCCCAGCAACACTTTCACACAGATGAGGGAAGGGATGCCTACATTGCTGCTCACAGCAACATTGTAGGCATTACCGGCCAGGCTGGGGTCGGTAAAACTACTCTTACCAAAACTATTCTTAAAAAAGTACTTGATGAAGACTTATATTCACCTGACCTTGTATTTTATGTAAGGTTTAGGGACATTGACTATGGCATCGAAACTGATCTTCTTTCGCTTTTAACTCCTTCAATCGATTTCTTATGGAAAAAACACGATTCTCGTCGCAATGCCGTTTTGAATGCTATTGCAGCAAGCAGTAACACTCTCATCATCATCGATGGCTTTGACGAGGCTACCTATGACTCTCAAACTTTAACTGCCACCCACCAAATTGACCTCCACCAACAAGCTAAACCATTCGTCTTCATCAAACACATTTTACAAGGCAAACTTCTACCCAACGCAAAACTGCTGGTCACATCGCGGCCAAAACAACTACTTCAGCTTCCCCAAGGTCTCAAGCCAAAATTCATTGCCAACGTTCTGGGTCTTGATAAACAAGCCCAAAAACAAATTTGTTCGGATGTATGCGCCGAAAATAGCGATGATATTTATAACTACATAGAAAACCGTCCTGATCTTTCATCCTTTTGTTTTTCTCCCCTGAATTGCATCCTAGTGATGCACGTTATCCAAACAGTTCGATCGTTAAAATCCCAGTTTTCTGACACCTTAACGGGTGTATTTGCGGTTGCGCTTGGGCTTTTTATGTTGACTGAGAACGTTGACAATCAGTTTGACCTGGAAAAGTTTTCCACTCTGGCTTGGATCGCTTTCCAGGATAACAAGTTCTATTTGAACGAAGACGATTTGCTTAGAGCAGGGCTACAAGTAAATGAACGGAATGCTTTTCTGCAAACAACTCGTTTCAGCACAAAGGTGACACTCTTGGGCGGCGGAACATCAAACGTCCACTACTTTTCTCACCTTCTCTTTCAGGAATGTTTGGTCGCCATAAAAGTTATTTTCTTTACAAAACCAGCTGATTTTAGAAAACTTTTTATAGGAAAACCAAATCTAAACCGCATTAAACGATTTCGACCAGTTTATGATTTATCTGAAAACAGATTCGAGATGATTACCAAGTTTATGTATGGCTTTTGCAATGAGAAAACCTTTTTATATATGAAAGAAAAATTTCCCAATCTTGTTCGTTCTTCAGAGCAAGTCGAAATGCTACAAACCTTTGCATTGAAGCGACTATTTTCTTGTTCAAAATCTTTTTCCTATCTTCAGGATGCTCTTCCTGTGTTTCGTTGGGGATTCGAACTTAATGATCAAGTTTTTAGTTCTAAACTAGCCCGTCTTCTGCCTTCTGCGATGAAGTTTGAGGGACAAATTCTTTGGAGTGATATCGGTTCAATTGATCACATTTTGCGAGCCAAGCAATCTCCGGTGGTTATTTCTGTTCCGTCGTATGGTGTGGAATTCATTGGAGACAGTTTTCGATTGTTTTTGCGGGAGTTGAAATCTACAATGGAATCATCTCGTTATGTTAAGGTAAATTGAAATATGAAAATGTGCACTTACGTAGCCTACTAGCTTATGAACTTAAACATTAACTTGTGAGTGTTGTTGCGATAACAAATGTGCCGTAAATTTGTTATACATTCACAAGACTGTGCGGTTGTTATCAGTTCAGCTACAAAAATTTCCTGTCTACTTGCAGTTGTAAAGCCGACGTTGCATTTTGTTTCTTGTTTTATGTTAGAGTTAACTTTATGAAATGTTATTAAACAAAAAGGCACAACTATTGCTGTTTATAACAAAACCGCTACATCAGATGTGTGCAACTACGCAAACTTTTTTAATTGCGGGCCAAATAGCAATAAGCACTGCATTGTGCAGGCTGCACGTTTCAATAGACAAAACAAGTTCGTCTATTTTGCCGTAACTTACAATTCCATAAACAAAGCACTAGAATTAAACAATAATAATGACCAGGAAGCACCGAAGAACCATGAGGTTTTCAAGTCGAGGTGTCCCCGGACTGGAATGAGTAGTACATTAGGACAAACCAAACTAAGTGCGCGAAAATCAAAAGATGGGTTTATAACCCAACCCATCTTTTCATTTTCGAGCACTTAGTGGGGCTTGTCCTTTTGATTTTCGCGCACTTGCTTTGGCATTTAAATAGGATGATATTTTACCAGCTATTGATATTGCCTGGGATAATGATAAAACCCAATGAAGCTAAACAAGTCACGTAACCAAGGGGAAGCAAGGGGGGCAATTGCCCCCCCTGTAAAATGTCTGGCCCCCTCCTCTTGACCCCCCTGTAAAATTGTGCATAAAAGTTATATTTTTCGCGTTTTCCTCAAAGCTTACCAGATCAATCACGTTTTGGAAGAAAAAGTTTTTGATTTCCTCTGTGTAGCAGTGTGTAAACTATGCGAGCGCAGGTTTCCCGCTGTAAAAGTGATAAAAATAGTGGTAGTCGCCACTGCAGCGCTGCGGGGAGTTGTCAACGTTGCTTCGTTGTGAAGCTATCTGCTGTAATTACCGCTGCATCTTGAAGTCTTGTTTGTCGTTTTTTGTACTGAACCGCGAAAACTTTAAGCAGGCTTTCTTTCATCAGTTAATGTGCTTTCTTTCTGTCTTCAATTTTGTCGTGACTTTAAATTTTCACGTGATCCGTCATGTTATTTTTGTTATCATGTCTTTTGATAAAAGTCATTAGTCGGTCTGAAATTGCCTAACTTTTCTTTCAATACAATTCTACAATCATTACAGCAACAATTATTACAACAATAGCAGATTCAGTCAGAACGGTATTATTGACTGTAATCCAAGCCAGCGCGTTATATTATGACGTCATTACTTAGGATGTCATTAAACTGTTGCCCCCCTTGAACAAGGCTTGCCCCCTTGTTGCCCTACCTGTAAAATGAACCTGGTTACGCCATTAAGCTAAACTTTTGTATGTAGATTGATCGATTTAGACAAAAGTAACAAATATGTTGAAAGGAAAATTCGCGAAGATAAAAAATGCGCATATTCATTCATTCATTCATTTATTGAGGTAAGTCAGTACAAAATTTCAACAATGCCAAAAAAATGAATATAGCGTAAAAGTCGACACAAAGGCACGCTAGGAGACCATAAAAGAACAAAAGCTCACCGAGTCATGACCAACCATTGTTATTCAATCGCATTTGTCTGTTATTCAATCGCATTTGTCTGATTCTCGTAAATTAAAATAGCCTAAAACAAAACAAAAAACAAAACGAACGGCAACGAAAATCTACGAAAAACGGAAAGTGTTACCCATGGCCATGCACATTTAGTAACTGTTTTGGTTTTGTCAAGTTAAACACTTTTATCAAGAACTAATACGTTTCAACTTATTAACCTGACAAAGCCTAAACTCAAAAAGAAAATACCAATTAAGCTACGTTTGTGTTCACAAAACTTAATGTCACACTGCTGTCTTTGCAATAAATAACAACAAATCTTAAGAGCAATTTAAAAAACCTTGTTTCCAACTAGAATAACCTATCTTTTTTCTCCTAATGCAAAAGATCTACTTCAAGATTTTAAGCAAACAATTAACACTATTAGTCTTTAAGCCAGTGGTTCTTAAACTGGGTTCGACCGAACCCCAGGGGTTCGGTGAGGCTGTAGCAGGGGTTCGGCTAAGATCAGAATAAGTTTTTGCAAAAAGGCATACAGTTGTAGTAAATGACTATCTCTGCGTGGAATGATGCATCCCCCCACCATACTCTTTCAACGCTGTTTTTGATGAATACAATTTTTCCGTAATTTCAAACCTATTTGATAACAATCATCTTTACGCCTTAAGCACGCATAAATCGAAAATGTGCGAACAAAATGTATGATATTTGGTGAAGGACTTAGAGTTAGAGGCAAAAAAATTAAACAGAATTTGCCATAAAAATTGTTCAAAAAGCTCTAAAATGGCCATTACAGTGTCTAAATTTTTGAAAACTTTCCGGGGAAGCATACCCCCGGACCCCCCTATAGAGCCATATTTTTGTTCCTCAATTTGCTTCAAATTAACTTTCCGGAAAAAAATACGCTTAAAAAATGTAAAAATTTTATGCCACCCTCCACCGCCTTAAGAATATTCTGAATACGCCCCTGACGTGAAACATTTTCAAAGAGCTTATGCCCTTTTCCGGTTTAGACGTCTAACGTCTTTGCACTCATTTAATATTCAGCCTAATTCAAAACTGCATCCCCCTCTAAAATTTTCTGGATCCGCTCCTGGTTATAATTAAGGGTTCGATGTATACTTGCTTGACACCTGTTGGGTTCGATACTTCCGACAAGTTTGAGAACCACTGCTCTAAGCTGACAATTCTACGTGCTTAAGAATAGAAATAAAACAGATGCATACAGACTACGTGCAAACGCAAGTCATTTTGAACTAGTAAAAAAACAAAATTGTGTGAGTTTGATCACATATTTTTCATCAATCAAGCCTTGTGAATCTTAGAAATCCGCAATGTGATTTTTTCAAACCCGCCTAAAAATCTTCACACCCGCACAAAGCATAACACGTCCGCAGAAGCAATTAAAAAAAAACATATCTAGCGGAAAAGCAGCGCATCTGGCGACTCGAAAAGAATTTCGAAAAATCTCTGCTTTGCATAAAAGGCACCAAAGAAATCTGGCGCTTTATCGCTTTCTCACTTCGTTGTATTGTGTTTTTTTGCTTCGCAGCAAAGTGTGAAACTTTGCACTTCCAGCAACAGCTCACGTCGCTGCGAATGAAAATTTTCGAAAGGTGCTAGACTACTGGAGTCTGGTCTGGACTTTCTGTCCGTCAATCGCAAATCTGTTTTGTTTACAAGTCAAACGCATTCCCTTAAAGTTGCATCGTATCCGAAAGTCCACAGAAAAATGATATTTGCTTAATTTTTGTTACTTTATCTTTTTAAGATTTTCATTTAACGCAAACAATGAAGTGCATTGTGAAATAGCAACGAGTAACTTGTAAGTTTGAAATATCGTTGATAAAGTAATTTCGTTACGCAATTCATTACTTTTTTTCAAATGTAACGACGTTACGGTTACAGTTACTCAAAAAGTACCTCGTTACAGTAACGAGTTACAATTGTAATTCGTTACTGCCCACCACTGACAAGGATAGCTCCTAAGCGAGTCTGGATTCGTCCTATGCATAGCGCCTCCGTCGCTTTCTCGTGACCGCAGGATAAAAATGAAGAAATCAATCAATCAATAATTTATAAAAAGAATTACATAATTCATTCTAATCCAAACACTTTAAGAGGAAAAAGCAAAAAGTTTTTTCGTAATGACCGGACGCTTCGACAACATAGATTCAGTTGTCATCATCAGCAGTGTATTTTAGGCAGTACAAAACTCTAAGAGATGATAATAGCTGAATCTGCTTCTGATGATGGCAGCTAAATTTTTGTTGTTGAACGTCCAGTCAGTATGAAGGAAACTGCTTTGGCATTAATTTTCCTTCTTAAGCTATTCTCTTTACATTTGTGCATTTTGTTCAAAACGCTCTATTTGTGACAATAGACATTGATTTTATCGAGCACCTCAAGAAAACATGAGAAACATTCAAGGGCTGCGGGCCGCATTCTATTCAAAAACCGCAAATCTTCGTGGGCCGCACGATTTGTGGACGCGGTCCGCAGTTTGCACAGCCCTGCGCTACATGATGGAGCATCGTCGGCATCTTGATATTGTTTAAACTTTGTGCTGCTCCGTTGAGATTTTGTGTTCATTTGTAGGAATGCACTCAGTAGGCACTACCATAGATTTATTCGACGAAGTTCTTAGCTCACAAATTTATTACTCACTCTTACAGCATTCTAGTAAATTCCTAAATGATTTTTTTTTTTTCGTTTGTAATTTATAAACACTTTGTTCGCATTTCTTCCGTTAGTCCGCATGAACCACCATGGCGCGTATCGACTGCATGACCGCAGAGTTGGTTGTTGGTTTGTTTAATTTTAAATTTACACTGCTGTCGCTTAACACTGAATCCTTATACAGGGTGGGGAAAAAAAACCTCCCACATTTTAAATTTTTACTATGGCAATGCTGTTGCAGTTATTCGCCTAGTTTTAAGTAAATTCATTTATTAATGAAATGCCATTTTGTTTTACAGAATAAAAATTTTGAATTTGGTTTTCTTGTCTAGCTTTTCTTGTCTATTTTTTCGAAAAGTGAAATGTGGGAAGTTTTTTGCCCCACCCTGGTATAAATTTAATTCGTTCAAAAACTTTTTATCAGTTTTGTTATGAGTCGTCGATTATAGGCTTGTCACAACCGAAAGTAGAAAGCCAGTTAAAATGCTTACAGTTAATTCATCTGTTGACCAAGGTTTTTAAACAGAATTACGCCTAAAAACAAATTCAAGGCAAAATTCTGCGCGAGATTAAAACATTAAAAAACTTTTGCCAACACGAGATGAAAAAAATTGCGCTGAAAGTTTAATTGAAAAATTTGACGCAGAGTTTTACGCGATGCGGCTTTTGCCAATCTTTTGCTCAATTTGTAAACCAGCCAAAACCGCATCGTGTAAGATTCTGCGGCTTCTGTGCAGCATTTTTCTATGAAAATTTCAGCGCTGGTTTTTTAATCTCGTGTTGAATTTCATGTTTAAATATTTTTGAACTGAAGCGACAACGATGAGTCAGCAAAATTGATAACTTATGTTTGATTTATTGGGATGAAATTGGATAACAATTTTATCAGGCACTTTTGACTTGAAAGTAATTTAGCCAAAATAATTGTCTTTTTCGGTTTACTAAAAACATTTACACAGAAAAACTTAAAAGCGATGAGTATCGGAGATAGAATATTAGTTTGAGTTTTCGTATTTTTAGTTCAAAGGTCTTGTAAATCCAGCCCCGAGAGGTTAAAATTGTTATGAGGTCAGGGAATGCAGGTTCGATACGCGGGGTAATCGTAGAGGTATAAGTTAAAACAAATAATAATTGATTTGGGCAACAACAAACTTGTTTTTGCACAATTGCTTACGAAAATATTTTATCTGGGCGTGTATATCTTTTTTTGTGGATGTCTTGTCTTTGTTTGGCAGATAAATAAGCTTCAATGCGTCCATGAGGGCATCACTGATGAGAAACTCGCAGCAATATCGTCATACGTGAACAGGATCAAGGAACTGACAATCGTAAGCGATGATGAAAACCCGATCACGCTCAGTGGAATTAGAACGTTGTCTGCGTCCATACAGCGGCTTCAAAATCCGGTAATTATGCTGATTATATCAAAAAAAATTCACTCAATTAAACCGATTGGTTTTGAAAACATAAAAAATTGAAATTTATTTTGAAAATTTAGTAACTTCAATCTTCTGAAACTCGCAAATGCAGCTGGTGAAAATGAAGCTAATTTCCTACATTGTTTTTGCGATGCAGCCAATAGGGCTGTTTTTTTAAACTATCATAACAGCGTCTGCGTAGATCGCCAACAGCTTATATTGCTGTCAATGCCTTGCCAACCTGGACTCAGCTTAGCAAAAAAAAAAACTTTTTATGAAAATGAAAAACTTCAGTACAAAAATGTCGTTAGATACAAAAATACTCGAAGATCACGAAATATAATTGTATCTTGATGTATTTTCAGCAACTTTCAAAGCGAAACTAAGACAGTGTCATGCAGATTAATAAGCGAATTTTAAAACTCAAAGTTTGATATCACTAAAACAATCCGGATATTGTAGGCTGCTCCTAAAGAACCCTGTTAGTTTAAAAGTAAAATAAATTAATATATACGTATGCAATTTGCGCAATCATTATATATCTTGGTGATAAGTTTAGCAACAATGATCACCAAACTTATTTGTTTAGGTAAATCAAGTTTTACTGCGAATTAATTTTTTTTCATGTGATGATGATGTGTAAAGACCGGTCTCTGTTGATATATTAAGAAATTTTCTGCTGTTTTATTTTACTGAGTGGTTCATTTATTTTTATTTTGACATCTTAATGACTTGCAGAGCATAAGAATTTACTTCCGACCAAAAAAATTAATACGTTGATTGCAAAAGTGCCTTAGTGTAAGCTAGTTTTTTTGCTATGCAAACGTGCTTAAATTAATGTTCTTCTGCTGATTAAAAAATAAAACATCAGCAAAGAAAAATATATTCAATTTACAAATTTTCTTAATTATTTTTAACCTCCAGCAAGCTTCCAGGAAAAGTAGAATTAAGAGCAAATTGAAGTTGAATAAAAACCGTTGAATTCCAGTGTATTTACTTGAAGCTACTCAGCTGATGACATTAAATCCGTGTTCCTTTGCTCTCTTCTTGCATTCCAACAGGCTCCAAGACCGGGTTCTCAACCAGGGGGTTCATGAGTCGTTCTTAAAATTCACTGATGAAGGGTGATCGATGTACGTCACATTCGGGTTTACCGATGGCCGAGTGGTAAGAGCGTACGCCTCGGGAGCTGTAGACTCGAGTTTGATTCTGAATCGGGTCAAACCAGTGACTTTAAAATTAGTATTTACAGCTTTCCTGCTTTGCGTTAAGCACTAAGGGACAATGTGAAGAACAAGTCCGCAAGTTTACTGGTTGTGTCGTTGGGAAAGGCACCTATAGCGGGATTCCCCCATCTTGGTTTGGTAGACAGATGGGAGATGGCTGGCAACTCCCACGCGTAATCGTGTAGCGCATTGATCGCTTTCTCGTGATAGGAGGGTAAATATGCTACTAAATACAACCAAATTGATCACGGTAATGCGCAGTCTATTCAATGCTGGGTCGTAGCGGTAAATGCGTCATTGCCTGATTATGCATAATCACCAAACTACAAAAAACACCGTGGCAAGCAGCATCTCCAAAAAATAACAGTATTATCGCTGTTTTGTTCGCTATAAGAGTAACTGCATCGGCTAAGAAGGAATGCTAGGACCATTCGAGAGTTTTCTGAAGAAAAAAAAAATCGAGTCGGAACAAACCAATAAGCTTAAAATTTGCCGTTCACAGTTTCCTGCTTTACGTTCATCATTAAAAAGGCAGTGCGGAGAACAAGTAAGTTGGCAAGTTCGTTTGTGATGGCGGTAAAAAAGGCACTTCACGGAACCCCCCACTTTTAACTGGGAGATAGTTGTAGGGCAACTTCTATAAGTGAGCTTGTTATTCCGTCTTCATCGCTTAATCGTTGCATGAGTTAAAACTTTTACCAGTGCAAAAAATACTGCTCTTCAATGCTGTTGCCGGTATTCATGTCATATTTTTTATCAAATCCACCTCAAACCTGCTGCTGCGCTTCTAACATTACGCAGTGACACCATCGCTTTTCTTCTCCCAAACTATTGTTACAACATCTTGTACATACCGAAGGCAGGACATTTTATTGGGAAACAGGCGCAAAATTTAAAGGGCTCTTGGGTTTACTCAAGCATCCCTGGGTTGAAATTTACAAAGTGATCTTGGGTGAAAATTACAAAAAAAAAAAAAGAAAACGCCAGAAACCACCCAACAAAATTTAAATCTTTACAATGACATGGCTTGTTCAGAGTGTGTATGATGGAGCAAATATGGGTGTTTTATAAAAATCTTTTTACCGTATTACTATAAATATGGGACGAAAATAGCAGGAGGAAAAATAAAGCCCTTGTAATTCTCAAAACTGGACGTTTCGACAGCATAAAATCAGCTGTCATCATCAGCAGTGTATATGCAAGGCAGTGCAAAACTGTAAGTAAGAACTATGAATTTACAATTCTAACTACAAGTAGTCCTTACTACTTTTAGTTTCAAAATGTAAATCAGTAAAATCAGCAAAAAAATACTTGAAGTATTCCACGTTAAATTAATACAAACAGTTAAAACTGTAAACTCTAGTTCTTACAGTTTTGTACTGCCTTGCATACACTGCTGATGATGTCAGCTGAATCCATGTTGTCGAAACGTCCAGCTTTGAGATTTACAGCGGCTTTATTTTTCCTCCTTTTACCCAATTTTAAAACTAACTTTTGGAGCCGAATTGCATTAAATTATCATTGATTTAAACTGTGCTCATTACTTTTGTTACGAATCACCACCGCAATGGCGGCGAGTAGGTATTGGGTGCTAGAGCGGAGCGCTGTTAGCCTTCACTGCTGTCCAAGCTCACTCAACTTCAAAACAAACTGCAATTTATTTTCCTTCTGGAAAGTTGAAGATTCAAAATAATGAAATCAGAAAAAAAATATCTGAAGTTTTCACGTAAAATTCATAAAATTCGAGATGCTTATTCTGTGGTTGCAGCATAAAAAAGAACTTGCCAGTTACACATAGTATTTAGCGTACTAGAGATACGAAAAAACTTATAGCAAAACGAAAGACGTGGTTTACAGTTGTAGTTGATTACACGAGGTGATTCTGTGAGGTAATTAAAGCATCACGTGATAAGTGAACGAACTGTTACAAAATGCTATTGCAAAAAGAATTACAAAATTATGATCAAATTATTTGTTAGAATGAAAGAATGCCAGTGCTGACCATAGCGGCCCCTTTGAAACGGAAAACGAAGTGAAGAATCATACATAAAAGCACCAAGGCGTAATGCGTTTCATAAAAAGTGAATAAAACTTTTTAACGTTATTGGCAATGAATAATTGAATAGCACATTTCATAATCAAGTTCATAGAGGTAAAGCATAAAAACGTCAAACAATGTAAAACATCGAACAAGTTACAGTGGTGCAATCTTTTAACAGATCACGCAGAACATGTTCAAGCTCCCCTGAGCCGTGGGTTCGATCCTCAACTAGATCATGCTGAGTGGTTGATGCATTGCACTCCGGAGCCCACCATATCCTCGTTGTTACGCACTTGGGTAGGATGCTTTACGATACTTATCTCTGCTTGTTGGTATCTAACAAGCAGCAAATTGAAGAAGTCAGAAGCAAAACTTAACAGGGAAACTGGGAAACAGAAGTAACTCCTAAGCGAGTTTACAGTAGATTTGTCCTATGTATAGCGCCGTCTTCGCTTTCTCGTGACAGAAGGACAAAAATGAAGACATAAATCAATCAGGCGTTTTGAAACAAATTCCTTAGGAAAGGAAACGCAAGTCAGATAAACACATCCGTCATTTTTGTAAATCATTGGTAATAACTGGGGCGATTTGTGGTGGTAACAAAACTCACAATTTTTTTGCTGGCTCCAATTAACGTAAAAAGCGTGGAAACACAATTTCACAGATGTGAGATGTGAGGTCAGATTTAAAAAACTACTAAGTTACAAAAAAATACATTTTGTGTTTTTCGGTTACATAATATTTTTTATGTGATAATGTTTTTGTGTTAATTTTTGTCCAATTTTCCGACTTAATTGTATTTGATTGTTTCCATTAAATAGATTTACAACCTGCATCAAAGCGGTTACGTGCTAAATATAAAGCCAACAAAGTGTAACACCTTCCATTAATGCGTGAACATTAAGGCTGCTGAGATGATTTTGAGGCCTCAGGCAAAAAAAATCAAATAATAGGTATAATCAAAAATCATCCTCTAAAAAATTACACAAATCACCCACTCCCGGCGTGGGCCTCCGCAGAAATGTTAACGGGCCGAAGATGCTAAGCCCGACCCGACCAGAGCCCGAACCCTATAGTTTATCAGCCAGTCCGATACCGACTTAAACTCGAAATCAAAAACATCACATTACACTACATTTTGAAGAAATTTCGATAAAAAAAACTACACTGCAAATAATATTGGGTATTTTTTTGGGTAAACATTTTGGGTATTAACGTTGAGAAACCCAATTTCTTGAGTTGGGTGCAGATTACCCAAATGAAGTATACTGACTGACTACTAACTTTTATGCGTTGGGCTATTTTCGCCCAAGGCAAGAGCCCAATTATTTTTATTGGGTTTTCGCCACCCAAATGTTTTTAACCAACAGAAAACCTAAAATTTTTCTCGCTGACATCACCGCTCGTTTGCAGAGTATTGGATGAGTTATTTATGTTATTCTACAGGGTCTAGTTAACGCCTATATTTACCATTGCATTTCATACGGAGGACCTCACAAGAAGCGATTTTGATATTTTACTAACTTATGTGTTCCGATTTGTGTATAAAACAAAGAATCGTAATAATATTTCACTAGTGGTATTTTTGAAAATACGTCATATTGGGTACTCCATACCCAATATTTTTTAAAATTTAGTTTTATTTTCGCTGCATGCAGTGATCAGTGTACAGGCTCTTCGCAAATAAATTATTTCTTAAATTAAAATAAAATACTGTCTGCAAATGAACAACTGTAGTCCAATTTTATCTTGAATCGCCTATGATTTGTCACACAAAAGTATGGCTTTCAAGCTGGCAAAAGAAGCTATATTTTGCGATTGTTATTCTATTACCTGCATATAGTTAGGTATTTCGAATGTAATCTATTCTCATTAGCGCCGTGTGACTTTTCAGATTGGTTTGAACTTGAAGACCAATGGTAGTGTTCAGTGGCGTAGCGAGAAATTTTAAAAGGGGTCCGAGCCATAATTTCCACACTTTTTGAAAAGAGTATTTTTTTCGGAAAAACAAATTTAAAGCTGATTGAGAAGCAAGAAAGTCTCAAGGGGGATCCGGGAGCATGCTCCCTCGGAAAATTTTTGAAAATTTACATGCTGTAATGGTTATTTTAGTGCGTTTTGAATAATTTTTAGGCAAATTTTGTTCAAACTGTTTGACCCTAATCTGAGTGCTTCGCAAAATATGATGCATTTTGTTCGCACATTTTCGATTATGCGTGCTCAAGGCGGAAGGTTTATCGCTATCGAAGAGGTTCGAAATTATGGAAAAATTGTATACATTCAAAACAACTTTGAAAATGGCTGGTAGAGGATGCATGCCCCTCGTTCTACCCCCCTAGTCCGCCCCTGGCCATAATCTACAGAAACCATCAAAAGAGTATGGCATATTTCAGTTACTAGGCACAATTAATTTTGTTCTTGTTTACTAAAAGGCAGGGGCAAAAGGGGGGGGCATGGCCCAATGCCCCCCTAAATACGCTACTGGTAGTGTCGCGAATATTAAAGGAGATATTGCGCAAGTGAGCTTTTCGATAATCTGGTTACCCATTTCCATATTTCGTTTTACTAAATCGTTTTCTGGGGCCTAAACGTTAATGCCTACATCACTTTTGTTTGTGCAACAACCAAGAAATTCTATAAACAGAGATGAAATCTTTGGAACTGTTGTGAACTGTATTTCATTATGGCTGTTAAGATTTTTTTCCATAACGTTCAAGTTCTTCAGTTTCAACCATCCCTCTTGCAAATTTTTTACTGCGTTGCTTAAATTTCTAACTTTCAGTGTTTTAGCCTATAATCTTTAGTGCACGCGTGTTTGCTCAGCCACCGACCTATCTGAAAACAGCGTATCTAATAATATTTAGGTCAATCTATGCAACAAAAAGAAAAAGTAGTTCCACCAAGCCCCAAGTGTCTTTTCCTGACGACAGTAAAAGCGAGCTTGTCGGTTTGTTCTCCAAGCTGTCCGTTTATACTTAGCCTATATAAGGTTAGACTAATTCACTTTTTTCAATCCGGGGCTGTTGTTCAAAGAAAAAGTTAGTGCACACAACTCACTAAAACTTTTTTTTACTTGCACAGCATAGGTGAGCCTATCATATTCAATTGATTGGCCAATAGATGCACGTACAGTACATCAGATAATAGCTTTTAACAGCCAAAATATAGCTTAGTAAGCTCGAGGTCTGTAATTCAACTTCTTTGTTTGACGTCGAGCATTGAAACAACCGTGCAAAAAACAAGTCAGTTACTTTACTTATTCAGTTGGGAAAGGCACCTAACAGGATTCGCGCACCTTTAGGAATAGACAGGTCAGAGTGGCGTTGCCAAAAAATATTTGAAGGGGTTCATGACTATGCTGTAAAGCTTAATGTAAGCAAAGTAAGTGCTAGTTTTTGCATCGATTTTTTTCTGTTTTCGTAAAATTTAAGGGGGCATGGCCCCGGTACCTCCCACCCTTGCCTACGCCACTCAAATATGGCAGGTGGCCAAGTGATAGCAGGTTTTCTGAACACGTCTGTTCGGTCCAAGCCAATCTTTCAGGGCAAAGAAAGTTATAAGATTCCCCCTTTATAGCACCTCGAAACTGCAACGCTCAATTATTTATCAAGATGTCAACATCTAAAACGATATTTTAAAGACAGAAAGTCCTTCTTTATGCGTAGTTTTTAGAAGCAACTTTACAGCATTTTATTCCAAAATGTATTAACTTTGACCTTGCAGGAGTCCAAGCAGCAGCAGCAGGATATATCGAGAATTCATACGAATGCTGCTTATTTTTGGAAATCTGAATAACAATAAAAGTCCACTGTTTAGATTTTGATTTATCCGTCGGTATAAGGGTGGCTGCTTGACTCTTTATGACCCTGAGGAAAAGTTGCATCACGCTGCTGCTGCCTTCATCTGCATAACGCTATATGGTATAGGTTTCAGCTGCATACAGCAAAGGAAAAACTAGTGAAAGTTACGTATTCACTAAATATTCTTCAGAATTTTGAACTTGAATGTTTGAGTAAATTTTGTTTAGTTCAATTTAAAATTGGGTAAAATTTTTTAATAATACAACGAAATTTTTTACGTTTGGGTAATTTTCAAAAATACCCAAAATTGTTTTGTTAAGTATAAAAAATTACCCAAAAGCGAAAAAGTCGGACTTGGGTAGAAGGTGTGTTTACCCCAAAAAAATTGGGTAAAAGTTGTATTTACCCACAAAATTTCATGTTTACCCAAAAACTTTTTTATCCAAAAAAATAATTTAAGTTATGTTTTGGGCATATCGATTTATACCCAAAATATTTTGGGTAAAACGTGTTTTACCCAAATATGAATTGGGTTGAGTGGAGTTTTACCAAGAGCTCTACCCAATTTTATTTGCAGTGTAGTTTTACCCATCCACAGTTACCCTAGTTACGAACACCAATATTTATACCAGCGATTCACTTTGTTTTGTTCCAGCAACCACGAAAGCCCTATCACTCACTGAAAACCTTGATTTTGCTCTGGCGTCCGGCCCGATCGAAGCCCAAACACTTTACAAAATCCAAGCCCAGCCCGAACTCGACCCATCCCGAAAGGCCCGAGCCCGATTGACAAAATGAGCCTCCAGGTATTTGCACCGGCTTTCCCCTTCTTAGCGGTACAGGCTGAAATGGTAAATAGAGTAGTTTTCTGCGTTGAAGCCACTTGCTAAAGACAGAAACTTTTTATTAAAACCGGTTCCCCTTTATCGTGCACTCTAGGTCGCAGTGTACTTGGGATAGGTAGCGGGGTTGCGCGTTTTCTCATGACTGCTGAGTATGCTACTTGCAGATACTTGCGATGTGTTGTGAATGTAAAACTTTTTATTCGAAGAATGCAAATACTACAGTATTATGTGAGTGCACCATATGGGTTGAGCACCTATTAGGACTATTTTATTGCTTTTTAGCATAAACCGCTGCAACTTTTCTTTGTTTCCTGTAAATTTTTTAAATGAAATCATATTTTGGCTACATTTTTGCAAACATAACCTCACAGCTTTTTAGGTCGCAAAAAATCGCCCTAGTTATAACAGAGCGTGTTTTAAAGCTTTACGCTATAAAACAGGTTCTTTCAAAGCCATTCTTTGTTTATTGCGTGTAGGTTATACATAAAGTCTTGCACGCATTTAAAATTTCAGTACCTCAAAAACTCCATAAGGCAGAAAATAGATTTTGAACAGTGAATTATACCTTCATCGATGTTTTTGGTTGATTTTTATAGGTCAGGGATGGCGAACCACTGACCCACGTGTCATACCGTGACCCACTTGCAGATTCCAGTGACCCACTTGCAGTTTCAAAATGTTTTGGAAAATGTTTACGAACACTTACGTAGTGACAAAAGGTGTACTTTCCTTTCTTTGGCATTCACGACCTTTTTGTTGCTCTTACACTCACCATTTGCGAAAATTTTGCATAGTGAAAACCAATTTTTGCTCATTTTTGACAAGTCTTTCATTAATAACTTATCATGAAATTCGTGACGCCCTTTTGTCATTTTTCAAATTAAGGCTTCGTGTATGACCCAACAACTGGAAAAGGTTCGCCATCCCTGTTATAGGTCTGTTTACTGAAAAAACAAGCAAAAATGAGTCATTCATACAGTGAAAGTAAAAGTGGGAACAACATGCCAAACATGTTGACCGCTGAACAAAAAGCACGATAATATGCTTGTTGGTATCATGAGTTTCATGACTGATGCAAATCATCAACTGAAGTAGAACGTGAATTCAGAATTCAATTTGGAACAGAGCTTCTTCATGCTAACAGCATGAAGAGATGGTTTAAACATATGGTACCAAAGAACACATGATGCTTTTTTGTTAATGGTCAACATGTTTTATGCTTCATTACAAACTGCATGCAATTTATCTAACATAGCATATTCTTGCTCAATGCTCATGTTAAAAACAGAAGAACCTGAAAAAACTAACGAAAACCACTCTGTTGTGATTGTTTTAGTTGCATAATTATTTATCCTTCTATCGCGAGAAAGCGACCAATGCGCTGTACGAGCTCGCTTAAAAGGTGTCCACCACACCAAGTTGGGAGAATCCACCACACCAAGTTGCGAGAATGTCCACCAAACGAAGTTGCGAAAAAGCGACCAATGCGTCAATGCGACCAATGCGTCAAAGCGACCAATGCGACCAAAGAGAGTGTCCACCACACCAAGTTGCGAGAAAACGACCAATGCGCTGTACGAGCTCGCTTGAAAGGTGTCCACCACACCAAGTTGGGAGAATCCCGCTAAGTGCCTTTCCCAACGGCACAACACGTGTCTTTCCCAAGTGCCTTTCCCAAACGGCACAACACGTGTCTTTCCCAAGTGCCTTTCCCAACGGCACAACCTTTCCCAAAGGCACAACTTGCCGGCTTGTTTTTTACACTGTCCCTTGCTGAGCGCCAAACAGGGAACTTGAGAATACCAAACATTGGTTTTACCCGACTTGGAATCAAACCCAAGTCTGTAGCTCCCAAGGTGGACGCTCTTACCACTCGGCCATTTGAGCTGATATTATTCATTGCCGAAAATTCAAAGTTTCGAATTTCAATCTTTTGCGGATTTTGCAATCCTGATATATAAGCATGTGCAGAAACTTATGGACTATCTGTTATGAGCCAATAGCGGGCTGTAGGAATATACAACTAGGCAACAAATCCTGTAGATAAAATATTAATATGCGTTAAGCAGTTGGGCTTTAGCATTGAGCATAGGCTAACTGCTCAATGTTAAAGACTGCAGTTGCAGGGGCTTGAGTACCGGTATGTAGTAGTAGTAGTTATTTATTGCCGAGCATCAACAAATATATAAAAAACAACATAATTGCACGACGAAAAGGAACGAAAGACCTTGAAAATGTCGCTATAGAGGCAACTCGATCGCCCAGTCAGTTCCTCAAAAAAAAAAAAATATATATATAAATCTAGTAAAGCCGAGCAATTTATCAAAACTTTGTAAGTTCAAAGTTGGTTAGTAATTATGAGCTGGGAGTGAATATTTTTCATCCGCACAGCAGTATACGAAGACTTTAGGATATGTTGCAGAATAAAACGAAAAACAACAAACACAGAACACCACAAATTTTACAAAATTTGGCAAAGCTATAAGCCTACAAAAGAAAGCAAAATAAACGGAGTTATCTTTAAAAATTAAGACTGTTGTAAAAAGTGCTTTTGAGTAAGTTTTGCAGCTGGAAGTAGCTGCTTTATCTCTGACGCAATCAGGTAAATTGTTCCAAACATTGACACCAGATACTTTAAGTTATCGGTTAGTTTTGACATACAAGGTTCTTTCCACATAAAACTTATTTGAGAGAGCGCTACGGGTAGAGTACTTATGGACTGAGGTTAATGCAGTAATGTATAGGGGAGAACAGGGTCAGATGAACCAATTTTCTGTTTCTTACGTATTACTGCTTACTTTCTGGAAAGATTTAGCTCTGCTTTTGCATACAAACAAACATTGCTGTAATGCATAAGTATACATTTTAAAACAAGGAATATCACTGCTATTATCGCTGCAACTTGACCCCGACTACGGGGTCTATTGAACCAAAGGGTATGGCCAGTTGAACCACCTGTGGTAAATGCACCATGTTTGCAACAAAACAAGAAAGCACTAATTAGATAAGGTCGTAAGCAGGCAGCGAAACGAGAAAATTATTGAAACAAACATAATTAAGAGTTTTAAGAAAAAAATATGAAAGATGGGGCACACGGGGTCAATTGAACCATGTTTCAACACACAGCTTTTAGGTTTGGTTCAACCGGAACATTGCAGCTGCTACTGGAATCTTCCCATTTTTTCCAGGCTTGCCATTAATGGAGTCGCTTTAACCAAGGTAATATCAGACTACACCACAACTTCCTGCTTCTACAACTCCAGTAATGAATTAAACACTCAACGTACAAATGATTTATAAAAAAAAACAGCTTTGTTCTTTTGTTTCACTTTTGACCAAACAAAGGTTTGAAAATCACTTTTGGTGTTGTTCTGACTGGCAAACCTGCCAAAGCAGAAAACCCATTTGAAGACAAAATGGCTGCAACCTTGTCACTTCTATGCAGGTGGCGCTGAAACGAATTATTTTATTTAAATAAAGGCACGGGAGGAGGTGGTTCAACTGACCCGCTGGCTCAACTGACCCTGTTCTTCCCTAGCTAAACATTGAACTAAAAACGCTGTCAGCTCGGTGGCCGAGTGTAAACTTCAATCACAAAGTCCTGGGTGCAAAACCTGAGTCTCCCTGATGAGCGGTCAAACCGCGAAACAAGTCGTAGATTTAGTTTTGTTTTGCAGCGTTTATTAAATGGTCTGCCATAATATCTAGTGATACTTAAAATCTTATAGTTACTGCATTCAATCTATCTGGATTGACACTCTAGCTCCAATTTTGCACAAACACGTTTTATAAAAGTTCAACTCTCTAGTTTGAATATTTTCAGACACATAACAAAAGTGTTTGCATTTGTCCCATAGTAATTATTCAAAAATTGTGATATCATTCGAAAATGCAACTACAACAATTCATTCGCAAAATCAACTCAACAGCTCATGATTTGACATTGCAGCATCTCTTTAGACTCCCAGCTAAAAACTCTTGATTTCGTAGGTCATCAGGAGCATGCTGCGACCTTTGTTATTATTATTTGATAAACTCGAGCGAATTCATTCGTATCAGTGTTCATATTGGTTCGTGTAATTAAAACCGTCATAATCGATGTGATAATATTCATGTTTGGTATCAAAATGAAAATCAAATTAGCGCTCTTAATCTAACCTGCTAACTGGATTAACACACTATAGCTTCAATTTTGTACAAACACGTTTTATAAAAGCTCAATGTTTTAGTTTAAGTGTTTATAGACACATAAGTTAAAGTGTTTGGAGGAGTTCAGAGCCAGCGCAAGGCTATTTGAAGCCCTAAGCAAGTTTTCATTTTGATGTCCCTTGCATACATATTTACCTTATAATTTATAGTTATGATTTTATAGAAGTTTATAGAGCAATAAAAGTTATAGTTATGATTTTTTCGGACTCCTGTAACCCAAAATCCATCATGCGTTTATTTATTAAATTACTCGAGGCAACGTTCAAAAATCAAATTCTAAACAGCATAAAAACAACTCAAAAGCAATGTTCTTGCTGGCTTACCGGATGACTATAGATATCGGTATGCTAGTGTAATTCAGTTTAAACTAGTCAAGTGCACAGGACATCAAAAACTCATTTTGCATGTTTTTTTCTTATCAAAGTTGTTTACCTATTCCGCCATGTCAAGCGTGGAAGCGTAGTCACGCTCAATCGATATGGTTGCTAACAGGGGTGCCGGAGCGGGAAGCACTTTTGACTAGGGGGCAAGGGAGCCAGTTCTGCTCTTAGCATTCAATTGTGATAGTAACGAAGTGAAACGTCTGCTCTGTGGTATAGCGAAGGTATCAGTAGTTTCAGTTTCGCTTCCATTGTCTGCAGTTATTGCAGCTTCAGTAGGATTCGATTCCAGTTATTGAGGACACGTCCGTTAATCGTATAACCTACATCAGAAAAATGGCGCGACAAATTTCATTGTACAGCAGTGGCGTAACTAGGTCTTTTATGGAGGGTAAATGCCCAGGGTCTGCCGCCTCTCCCCGCAGACAAATGCACAAAACTTTCGTAATGTAAAAGTGATAGGCTATGGGTATAATGGACAATCTGAGGGCGTGAAGACCTTTTTGTTTGCTCTTCACTTGACTTTGGGCGGAAAACGGACGTGATGCCCGCTAAAGAATGAACCTGTTTTCCTTTTGCGCAGTAAAAATATATCCGGCCCTGCTGGAATGGTTTTAAATAGCCCACTCCCTTATAAATTCCTGGGTACGCCCCTGTTGTAGAACAAACGAAGAGGTTTCGTATTTTGGATATCTTAAAATTCTGTACCACCACTCGGGTGTTGTGCAAACATTTGAGCCTTCAACTGAGGTCACAGTCACTGGAGGAGGCATAAAGGAAACAATATCAAATTTCAATGACCAGGATTACTGCAGTATTCTGAAGGTTTTGATTATTTTGTGTATGCATGCGAGTAAAAAGTCCTGCGTAACATGTAGAATTTTTATAACTTCGACAATTTGCGTTTTTATTGCGTCATTTTCGACAATGTGGTTGTCAATCCCAGCAGGTAGCAATAAATACAGGCGAAGAAAATTAAGAGCTTATATTCTGGTTTCGTTTTTGGTACAAAGTTGCGGTCTTGAATTTTTTTATACAGAGGAGCTTGGACTTGAACAGTGAGCTTGTGCTCGACAAAAACCGAGTGAAACAGTATCGAGCGCCCCAAGCAAGCCCAAGTCCGATGCATTTACCAACACTGTGAAGCGTATTTAGAGGGGCATTGTTCGATGCCCTCCCCCCTTTTGACTCTGTCTTGGTGAAAAGTGACTGGAATATGCCAGACTCTTTTGATGGTTTCTGTATAGCTTATAACCAAAATGCATCATATTTGGCAAAGCACTCAGAATTAAGGTCAAAATATTGTAACAAAATTTGTGTGAAAATTGTTCAAAAAGCACTAAAATAGCCATTACAGCATGTAAACTTTCAAAACTTTTTCGGGGGAGCATGCCCTCGCACCCCCTTTGAGCTTTTCTTGTTTCTCAATCAGCTTCAATTAACTCGGCTGAAAAAACAAAAATGATAAATCATGGCCCCTCCCTTTTAAAGTTTCTTGCTACGCCACTTCTTCAGCAGTGTGAGATTATGCTGTTCAGCAGTTACAGATTATCCGGTTGGCCATATTTTTTAGTAGGCCTAGTATGCGACATACTTACTACTCAGTTACTCTGACTCTGTTCAAAATTAATTTTGTTTGACGATATTAAAAAAGAATGCCGATGAAACTTGACTGTACGTTGGTATTAAAAGTGCCCTTTGAAAAAGCTACCCCCCATTGCTTTCAGGACGTTCCCGCACCTCTGGTTGCTAAGCTGTCAAGTCTTTCTTGAACCCTTTAACTTTTAAAAGTTTATCAAGCAAAATGTTCTTTCACACAAAAATGATTTTATAATATATAAAAGCGACAATGTTTTTACGAAAACATTTTGATGCCCCAAAAAAGACAATTCGATGCCCCTGAAGCATGCCCTGAAGAGTGATGCTCTAGGCGGCTGCCTCAGAGATGGAACCGATCAGGATTTTCTCGACCCGACCGGTAAAACTCAAATTCAAAATTTGTAATTAATACAATCAGGGAGTCGAAGCGATCCCGAACCTGAACGGTGAACTGGTAAAAACCGCTTGTTTTGGTGAACCCGAACCGAACCTGAACCGTTTAAATTTGAGATCATTGAACCTGAACCGAAGCCGCACCTTTAATATTCCAAATCCGTGAACCTGAACCGAAGTCGAACCTTTAAACTTTTATGCAAGTGAACCCGAACCAAACCCGAATCTATAATATTTTGTGTATAAACTATAATATTTATAAGTCTATAATATAAGTCGATAATATTTTTGTGTATAAACCTGAGCAGAAATCGTTTAGTTGCAATGTTTGAGCCTGAGCTGATTCTTAAAAAATATTAACAATTGATTGGCGGTGCAGAACTTGAGAATAGCTTTGAAAAAAGCTGTTTTGGCGTTAGGCTTCAAAAAACCCTCGGTTATAACTCTTCGAGTTTCTAGCTTTGAAAAACACTCTTGTCTCAGTGACTCTTTTGAGTAGCTTGAAAAAAGCTGTTTGTCCCACAAGCTTTTCGTGACGCACTCGTCAGGGAGTAATCGCGTCAAAGTGAGAACGAGAAAATCGCCTCAAAATGACAACGTCACGAAAAGCTTCTGGGACAAACAGCTTTTTTCAAAGCTACTCAAAAGAGTTACGACCGAGGGTTTCTTTAAGCCTAACGCGAAAACAGCTTTTTTCAAAGCTATTCTCAAAAAATATTAATAAAAATATCCAGACAAGTGCTGCGATGCGTGACATTCTTTTTGCTTTTCAAAAGTTAATGAGTTAGAAACAAGCAGGTAGTCGAACCGAACCGATCCTGAACTAATTAAATTTGAGACCATTGAACCTGAACCGAACCCGAACCTTTAAATTTTGGTGCAACTAAACCCGAACCGAACCTGGCCCAAAGTTTTGAACAATCTTCAACCTAAACCGGAACTGAACCGTTAAAAATTAAATTTCTTGAACCGGAACCGGAGCGATATTTTAACGGATCGACTTCCTGAATACAATACAAAATAACAATCAGATATCTTTTCTGTGTTGATGGTGTTTGTAAAGATTGAGACACCGGTTCGATCTTCGGCCATATTCGCTCTTCCAAAATTGACAACGAATTGATTATCTTTTTGATAATTTTAACAAAGTGTTTACAGCAATTCAACAATTATTTGTTTTCATGTATGACGTATGCGATCAAAAGCTGGATATTATAGAATGGGCTCATAATGATTTCACCAGCTCATTATTGCATCATAAACAATTCATAAAACTCATCACAATATAAGCATTCAAGTTGAAAGCGGTTAATCAGTTTTGTTGCATCTTGCAGATGGAGGAGCTGAATATAAGTTTCTGCGAAATAGGTGATGATGGTTGGATTTCCATCTCGTCATGCATCCACAACATACAAACGCTTAGGATTGGAAGCTCATCCGACGACCAGCTTACAATAAGGGGAATTATAGCGTTGTCGGAAGCCATTAGAGAGTTAACTAAACCAGTAAGTACACGATTTAATGCAAGAACGTACTGTATTTAGGGGGAGAGCATATAGTGCCCCCTATTTAATTCTGCCATTTCAAAAAAAAAAAAAATTTAATATTTCAAGTGACTGAAATATGCTAAAGTCGTTTGATGGTTTGTGTAGCTTTGGCCAGGAGCGGATCCAAGAGTGTAGGATAATGAGGGGTATACATCCTTCCACCAACCATTTTCAAAAACGTTTTTGATGTAACTTATGCAGTTTTTCTATATCTTAAACCTATTCGATAGAGCTAGGCCTTTCGCCTTAAGCATATGTGATCGAAATTGTGCGAACACAATGCATCATTTTTGGTGAAGCACTCAGAATTAGCGTCAAAAAGTTTGAACAAACTTTGCCTGAAGATTATGCAAAATGCGCTAAAATAGCCAATACAGCATGTAAATTTCAAAAATTCCTCGGGGGTGAATGCCCGCGGACCCTCCTGGAGCTTTTCTTGCTTCTCAATCAGTTTCAAATTAGTTCTGCCGAAAAAAGTACGCTCAAAATGTTGAAGAAATTATGTCCCACCCTTAAAATTTCTCACTGCGCCACTGTTTTAATGTCAAGTCACTTCGCCTACAAAACGGTTTTGGTAATTGAATGATTCGATCAATTTGTTAGATGCACACATGAACGCTTGAGAGCCCAAACTGATTAATGTTTGAGCAAAGCGGAGACGTTTGAGTTTCAATGCACATGGATTTGGACGAGTGGTTGGTGCATTGGACTGCGGAGCGGGCATCGTGGGTTCGATGCTCAGGTAGATCATGCCGAGTGGTTGGTGCATTGGACTCCGGAGCTGGCTTCGTGAGTTCAATGCTTAACTATATCATCTCCATGATGCTTCACTACAACAAAAATCCTAAGCTGCAGTCAAGTGGTTCAAAATAACAAAAATCAACGTTTGAGTTTCAAATGTCAATGAACAAACATAAAATGTCGGAGAATACTGTGGTATATTTTAACATTTGATTCCTTGAAGCGTATTGAAGTAGTTCAGCATATCTATGAGCCAGTTGTTGACCGAATATTTTTGTTGTAACAGCTTGCGCTGAATTTCTTAAAATTACGGACTTTATACGTTTTTGGCACCGGCCGTTAGCTCAGTTGTTAAGCGCACACGCTATCGGTGCGGTAGGTCAGGGTTTTGATTCCCGGCTGGTCGAATCGTCACAGTGTCGCCAACGGCTCGCCACCGATATTTCTTCGGAGCTGTGTAGTCCAGGCACTAAGCTTCGGAAATGCATTCCGCCACTCGGAACACGTTTCGGCGTAATACGACGAGTACAGTGAAGATTTGAAATTTTTGCTGTTTTTTTATTTAAGTGTAATTTATAAATTGAGCAAAAACATTGTTTTGATCATTTTTATGAATTTTGGTTATAACTTGAAACCTTCAAGCGATAAAAATCATTTTTGAACATCCAATTAATCTTCGACACGTGTTTAATATGCAACGTTTTTAAAGGAAAACGTTAGATCCACGATATTGGTTTGCAGGGGTGGATCCACTAAGTTTTGGTGTGGGGGGATGTAATTTTGAATTAAGTTAACTAAATACAAAGACGTTAAAACGTTTACACCCGGAAGCGGGCGTAAATAAGCCCTTTGAAATTGTTTCATGTAAGGGGCGTATTTAGGAATTTTTTTATCAGGAAAGGAGCACCAATTTATGTTGTTTCTTCAAGCTTTTTTTTTTTTTCGGCAGAGTTAATTTTAAACTACTAATGTAACAAAAACGACTTTAGGCGGGTCCGGGGGCATGCTACCCCGGGAAATTTTTGAAATTTCACGTACTGCAATGGCCGTTTTAGTGCTTTTTGAACAAATTTCAGGCAAGTTTTGTTGATGTTTTTGGCCCCCGATTTGGAGTGCTTCACCTAATATGATGCATTTTTTTCGCACAGTTTCGATTATGCGTGCGTAAGGCGACTCAGGCATATTGCTATGAAGAGATTCGACATTACGAAAAGTTTTTGTTCATCTAAAGCATTGTTGAAAAGGGCTGGTAATATGCTATGAGATATCCTCCCACCTAGATACGCCCCTGTTGGTTTGTGAGACCCGAAACATACTCGATTGTATCTAAAATGTTAAATGTGTTTGGAGTTACGAGCACAGACACTTTCATAGTTAATTTTTTTTTCGTTTTCATTTAAAATATTGGGAAGCCCTTTATGATGCATTAATCAAGTCTTGATGAAATAATTCAGTTCAAGAACTAAAAAACGAAAAACACCATCTCTATTTCTACAAAATGGAAAAAAAAATCCTGCCTTCTGCTCGACGACTCGCTGTACTGTCAAATTTGCATTGGTTTTTTTAAAAGCAAGAGCCAGAGCAGCATGAAGAAACCAACAGATTTTTTCTGAATAGGCTAAAACACTGCAACGCTGCGCCAGAAAGAGAAAGAACTTGGAAAAGGAATGATTAACAATGCAACTAACGTAAATCTGTTTCTGAACAAATTCAAGCGCAACTCAATTTTTTGCGAATAAACTGCTACAATTCAAACTATAGTTAAGAACAGCAACCATAATATCACAACATTAAAATATTGTTGTTCTTGTTATCATTAAAAAGATATAAGTTATTATCGTTGCAACGTTGTTCAAAGTCTAGGTAAAAAGTAACTTTAGTTGCGATGGCGCTAAACCCATATTTTTATTTGGTGTGCGCAGGTTGTTCATAAAGTCCTCCACTCATATCTCAGAAACCTCATAAGGTGGAAACATTAAATTTTCGACAGTGAATTATACTTACATCGAGTTATTTTGTTGTTGATTTTTACAGGTCACTTCGTTGAAACAATAAGCAAGCATGAGTCATTTTTGATAAAAGCGAAAGAGGCTACAAAATAATGAAACAGATTGATCATTGAACGAAAGCACAACGTGTTCTTTGGTACCATGATCAATTCAAATCATCAACTGCAGCAAAAAATTAAATTTAGAAATGAGATTGGGTCAGAATCTCCTCATACCAACAGCATTAACAGATGGTTTAAACATGGTACCAAAGACCACGTTGTGCGTTTTGTTGAATAGTCACTGTGTTTTATGCTTTGTTACAAACTAGTTTATTGAATGACATATTCTTGCTTATTTTAACAACGAAGTGATCTGTAAAAATTAACAAAAACAACTCTATAGCGATAATTTCAGTGTCAAAAATTTAAAGTTTCAAGTTTTAACCTTTTTTGAGGTATTGATATGCGAACACGTGCATAAATTCATGGACAGCGTGTATTATGATCTAATAGCAAGCTGTAAGAATAATAAACTCAATTAGCAACAAACCCTGTAGTTAATAACAAGTAGTTTTTCCTTGGAGAAAAAGTAAAGTCACAACAAATCTCAAAACTGGACGTTTCGACAACACAGATTCAGCTGTCATCATCAAAAACGTATGCATGGCAGTACAAAACTGTTGTAAAATCAGTAAAAAACTATTCGCGTGGCGTAGTGGTTTGGAGCGTCGTTTTTACGACGACCATGATCGCAAGATTAATGGTTCAACTCCCCACCTAGCTTTGTTGTTGCGTCCTTGGATAAGATGCTTCACGATGATTATCTCTGCTTGGTAGAATTTGGAAAGCAGCAAATTAAAGAAGTCAGAAGAAAATTAAACCGGAAAACTCAGAAACAAAGGCAACTCCTAAGCGAGTCTGGATTCGTCCTACGCATAGCGCCTCCGTCGCTTTCTCGTGATAGCAGGATAAAAATGAAGAAATCAATCAATTTAACTATACAAAACTGTTTCACAGGTTTGTACTGCCTTGCATACACTGCTGATGATGACAGCTGAGACTATAATGTCGAAACGTCTGGTCTTGAGATTTATTGTGACTTTACTTTTCCTCCTTACGCTAATTTCGTCCCATATTTGTTGTATTCTGAAGTTTTCCTTTAATTGTTTGTTTTTAAATTTTAGTTAAACGGTGTTTAAATTCGTTTTTATCATTTTCGCACTACAACATTCACCTAAATAGCTCAAACTATTGAGTTTGAAAACGATTATAAGCTCTACAGCTAGAAATGTTTTACTTTATTATTCACTGTCAGTTTATGGTGGAAACTTTCAAGATAAATGTTGGTTTGTGATGTAGCGACTTAAATAGTGTCATCAAAATTATTATACTATGGGACACTTGAAGGTTTGATGATGAAGAAATAATCACAGAATAAAACCATAAACATCAAAATTATGATGTTATAAGATGTTTGAAGTTTTGATGCAAAATCTGAAGTCAATGTGTCAACATGAAAAGTGCTTTGAAATTACAAATCAAGCAAAATGAAAGTTGTTGTAAACTGGTTGGTTGGCGAAGTAGTTGATGACGTTGTTATCGGTGCGAGAGATCTGGGGTTCGATTTCCAGTCCGGTCAAGTCAAACGCCGTGTTGCCACTCCGGCCGCATATTTCGGAATGGTTGCACTGAAAATTTCCGCTTTGCTTTTCGGCGATGGGATTGGCTAGATCAGTTGCGCGAGTATGCTGCGAGTAATGAAATTTTTTGTTTATTGTATTACCACCACTCTACCCTGTTTCGAACTACACGGTTAAGAATTATACGTTTAGGAAACCAAGTTCATTGAAAGTGAAATATAAGCTAAGGGTGGAGTCGAACCCGGTTTCTATGAGTAGCAGCCCAGCAACGTAATAACCACTCCACCACATCGCCGGTGACAAAGCTGTGTCTAATTTTTTTTTTTTAACAATATTTATAAGAACAAAATTATAAAAACAACTACAATTACATCACAATATTATCATAAGGCACAGTGCACACGCATTCCTACACTTCAAAATAATTCAGAGCAAGATACCCAATCGCACATAAGATAGGTCTATAGTTTTCATAAATTTAACGGACTTCATTTCTTATTAAATTTATTCACATTGTTTATTTTTGTTTGCTATAATTTTTTCATTCTTTCGAATATTTCTTCAAATTTTGGGAACTGTTTTGCGGTTTTCCATCTGTACATATAAAATTTGTAGCATTTTAATACAATTTTAGATCGTATTATTACAGCTTAGGTTAACACCAAGCAACAAAGCGGTTTTGGTAAAATGTAAAATGGAAATTCGTTTCGAGCTTGTTGGAAAGCCAGTTTTGTAAATCCTGCCAAATACTTCGCACACATGAACCATCGCAAAATAAATGCACAAGAGTTTCTCTATGTTGGTTGCATAAGGTGCAATTTTCTGATTCCACTATAGGGAAATACCACACAGCGCAATGTTTGTTACGATGGCTCTGGAATTTCACTTTATTTGAAATGCCTTTAATTTAGTTTCAGGAGTAGAATTTAGTGCAAGAGTTTTAGGCGCAGACCACGGGATATCATCAACATTTAACTCATTTTCTATCTAACGCAATGTTTGTCCGTAAACTCTTTTGAAACCTGTCGTTGAACAAACTGGAAATCGCTAAGGTTCCATTAAAAGTTTCTAAAAATGTTGTTTTTAATTCATCATAAGTTTGCTGGTTCCGTGGGGTCTGCGATATCCTGTTGTTTTCTTCATCGTCCCTAATATGCGGCAGCTTCGCAATTAACTTTATGAAAAGGGTAAAATCTAGGTTACATTTGTTTACGCCAAATTTGTTCATGAGTAAATCGTAGGTCAGGTTGTTCCCGTCGGTATCTAACAAGTGTATGTGATCGCTGATCCCGTTTAAAGCAAGTTTTTTTGCGAAAACTGACATTTCTGTTGTATATTTGATTGATTTGTTCAACCACAAAGGGTGTCGACATGAAAACGAACTTCCAAAACAAACTTCCGCTAGCTGCCTGAGGACAGTATAAGCCATTTTTACTAAACGCAAGGTATTTTCATGAGCATATTCTTGTTAAAACGGTTTTTTGTTGACTAAACGAGGGCAGCAACATAATCATAATTTGTAAAAAAAAGATTTTCTACTTCTTTGCACGCTGTATTGTTACCATGAGTAAAAATTGAATTTACCCATTTAAGGCGCAAGGCTAAAAAATACGAATCAATGTTTAACATGTTTGCTCCATCATCACCTAACGAGCGACCCAGCTTTAGTCTACTTATTCGTTCCCAATTAGATCCCCATATAAAATGAAATAAGGTTTTGTTTAGCTCTTGATTGAACTTTTTTGGGATCTCAATCGACAAAAGACTCAGTTTGCAAGTTAGTGTTGGTATCACTAAGCTTTTAATGATAGTTATTTTACCGAGGAGGGTCAAGTGTCTAGCGGACCAGATAGTAAATGTCGTTTTGATTCTTGAAAGATTGTGACCAAAATTTAGTTCAAATATTTGTTGCTTTAGGTGCCTAGCAATCGGATATTTAATGCTAAGGTAATTAATAACATCGAGGGACCACGCGAGGTCTTTGTCTGCCATAGGTCGAAGATCCCTATGTAAAAAGCTGTCGATTTTGACCAGTTCATTTTACAACCTGACATTGCATGAAATGTCTCAATGCACTGCAAAGACAGTTCAAAGTCTGTCGCTTCATCTTTCAGGAAGATTAGAGTAGCATCTCCGAATAATGAGGTTTTATATTCCATGTCATCAATAAGAACCCCCTCCAAAGGAATTTGTCTCAACGAGATTGCTAGAATTTCTATTGCTAAAACGAATAATGTTGGATACAAAGAGTCTCTTTGCCTTACATCACTAGTTTTACAAAAAAATTCGCTTAACAATTATTATTGGGTACGCAGCATGAGGCGTTTGTATACAAAATTCCTATCCATGTGATAATTTTTTGTCCACAACCAAAAACTTCAAGTAGCCTACTTTACGAATAAACACCCATCAGTCTACTGAATCAAAGACTTTCTGGATATCCAGCGACAACACTGCTCCGGGAATATTCTGGTGGTTTGCATAATCCATTATATCAAAGAGTAATCTTACATTATCGCCAAACTGCGGCCTTTTAAGAAATCGTTTTGGTCAGGGTGAATGAGGATTGGCAAATACTTCCGCATTCTGTGGGAAATTACTTTGGAAATAATTTTGTAATCGACGTTTAACAAAGTTATAGGTCTATAGTGAGAGATATCTTGATGGTTTTTATTGGGCTTGGGTAACAGTGTTATGACGCCTTGTTGCTGTGTAGGAATTAAGTTGCCGGTTTGCCAGGAAAATTCCAATTCTTCTGAGAACAAGTTTGTTATCAAGGGCCAAAAAATTAGACAAAAATTTACGGCGAGGCCGTCCAGACCGGGTGATTTAGATTTCGTCATTTTTTTATGGATATTGTAACATTCTTGCTCGTTACTTTCTTCATCAATTTTTTGGGCGTTTCTTGCATCAAGCTGAGGAATGTTTAGTGCATTTAATTCGTCAACTATTTCAAACTCCCTTTTCGTTCGGAAGCGTTTTCCATATAAGGCCTGATAAAAATCCCGCGCTTTAATTAGGATTTGTTTAGGATCGGTCAGAACAATGTCTTCCTCACCAACGAGTCTATTTATAGCTTTTGTTGCTGCATGTTTGCTTTTTAATGTTCGAAAATATTTCGTGTTCTTTTCCCTTAACTCAGTCCACCGTGCTCGGCTACGAACGATCGCCCCTTCTGTTCTCATGTCAATAAAATCGTCCAGTGCTGATTGTGCCTTGGAAATATTATTTAAAATGTTTATTTGCTCACTAGCTTCGACATGCTTTAACAAGATTTCATTGATTAGGATTTTCTTGCTCAAGATTTTTTGCATCGCCAACTTTTTTTTCTTCGAAATTGCCGCGCATCTAATTGTTTCTCCCCAAAGGTAAAAGGCAAAGGTACGGGACAGCGGGTGCAAGCACACATTGTTTAGGCCATTTTCAATTGTCGGCCCATTACAATTTTCAATCACGAATGATTGAACGCTGTTAAGGGACATAACATGACGAACAACACATACACAAAACCCTTCGCACTTCCGCTTGTGCCGAGCGCCTGGCGCGAAAGCTGCGAATACTATTTTTAAAGTCTTTAGTATGACCCGACTGGGAATAAAACCCCAGTCTACCGGCTACCAAGTGGACGCTCTTAACCGATACACCAAGCGCCGGTTGTTTCTCCCCAAACAAAACATTTTTAAGCATCCCAACAAACTTGCGTGTTCGTTTCTTAGGTGGGGTTGTCAGCAAGAAACTCGGTAATGCATTTTTTCATTCGTTCAATATTGTCCTTATCTTGTAATAATGCATTATTTAGTGTCCAATACTCTTGGCCGCGTGGCGTCGCAGTGCATTGATCAATTGTCAAAGTAACAAGTTTGTAATCTGATTTAACACTTGGGCTGATTTCACATCGTTTCGCCCAAAATGCGACGGTCTGAGAGACCAAACAAATGTATTCTGGTTGAGATAAAGGGATTTTTGTGGTATCTAGTAAATTTTTTTTCCTGGGGGTGTATACGTTTGTATATGTCAACAAGCCTTAAGTCATTGCAAGTATGCAAGACTATTTCTCTCGCCCTACGATTTCTATGTGCAGGCTCACCATGTTTATCTGTAGTTCGTCGTCAAGTATTACTGTACGTTAAAGTCCCCGCCTAACAACAAATTATCTTGAGAAGATGAGTGAATATTATCAAACACAAAACTGAAAAAATCAGGGTCATCCTTGTTAGGGCCATAAATGTTCGCCAGTGTAAAGCAATGGTCATTAACATCGATATCAACCATCAAAACTCTGCCCTGGTCGTCACGGAATATTCTATTTATTTTGTAGCAAAACTGTGGGTTTTTGTTGAATAAAATTGCGAGATGAACCATGGGAATATAAAACTTCACTATTCCATTCGCAACCCCACTGCTTTTCAATTTCCATAGCGTTGAGTGTTTCTTGTAGAAAAGTTATGTTGATTTTTTTTAAGAAGGAAGTTAAACACACTTTTTTTTAGCAGTATTTCTAAGGCCATTCACATTAAGTGTTGCAAAAGTGAAAGCATTAATGTAGAACAGATAAAAAATTTAACATTAGAATTCATTTCCGTATTCACATTTATATCTCTGAGCAACATTTAGACGATCACAAGAAATCTCTCCTCATACACAGTTGGTGCTTGCATAGTCGCAGTTAGTGTTGGCGCACGGACAGCTCGTGTTTGCAGATGGTACAGGGTTAATCGTGTTGCAAATGCAGAGTGTAGAAAGATCTTGACAATCAACACATTCAATACATTTTTGTTCGTTCTGGTTTCGAGTTGACATTTATTGCAGCAGGGTAATTTTCTCATTGTTTTACTACACGCCGGGCAACAGTTAACAGTGGAACCTTTAGAGCAGGGGTGGGAAACCGTCAATGCATAGCGGGCCACATTGCACCCATAATATTTTCAGCGGGCCACATTTACGTTTCATGCGCAAAGAACAAACAAAAGTTCCCCTGAAAATCTGGTGGAGAACAAAAGAATGGTCATCACATCCGCAGCAGCCCAATTTTTCACTCAAATTCAAGCGAAGAGCAAAAACAAGGTCATTAAATCCGCAGGGGGTAGTTTGAGCTTTGTATCAGCGTTTTGACATGTTTTCACTGTTCAATATGCTGAAATGTTAAAAAGGAGGATGTATGGTAAGCCTAGCATTACATGAGCCGTATGTACACGCAGACCGCAGGTTCCCCACCTCTGCTTTAGGGAATAAGCGTTGTTCGTAGGTGCAACATGTTTTCGATAAAGACAATTCGATCGAGCAATCCCAACAATATATATTGTTAACACTTCTCTCTGAGGAGCACACCATGGTACTGCATTTGGGACAACTACAGTTTATCTTGTCCTCAGAACGATTCGTTATCTTACCTTTAGGTAAATCATGTGAGCTCGCTTTGCGTTCGCGTTTCTTTTTGGTAACCTCGCTTTTTTCAGTAGCTTCATTATGTTTGCACTTTTCTGTTGTTGCTGTGGTGCAAGGTTCTGAGTTCGCAGAGCCGAAGTCTATTGCGTTGTTTTTTTGCGGCTGATGCGTCAGCATGCTTTCTTTTTTGTCTATTACCATTTATGATCGGTGGTTGGGGGTAATCTTCCTTTTATCGAGGGCAGTCAAGTTGTTTATGATTCGGTTGGCAGCAATATCTGCACATAGACATTTGACCTTCGTAGGTAACAAAGAACTCATACCCTTCGATATATAAATAACTTGGAATAGGTTTTTTTCAAATTACTGGCATTCATGACCATTATTCCTGTTCCAGAAAACAAACCTTTTCTGTCCTTTTTGTGCGTAATTTTCAATATTTCCCCATAATCTTCCTTAAAACGCTTTTGAATTAACTCTTGCGGGAAGGGGGTTGGTACCCAACCGAGTGTTACGTGCACTTTGTCACTCTCGTATAACTTCACATATTCGATTGTCTCGTGATTCCTAAACTTGCCGAATAATTCCAAATCATTTTCTCTGATTTTAGATGTCACACCAACGTTAGATCCTTTTAGTTCGACAATGCCCACTAATTTCTTTAGCGTCTAATTTTTCTACTTACACTCATTTCGGTCGAGCCCTATCGTTCTCCTAGCGCTCTTCCCACAAATGCTCTAGCCAATCAAATCGCTTGAGAACAGAGTTTGAGCAAAATGGAAAATTTCTGTGCAAACCTTCCGAAACGCAGTATGCTTCCGGTCAATTCTCTTCGAAGCTGAGTTGCCCAGGTTCTAAGTCGCGTAAAAGCCCCTCTACTCGTTTCATGCTTCGACGTAATCACACTGCGAAATGAAGATTATATTGGAATAAACAGTTGCATTTAAAACAAAAAATACGTTTTTAATTTTTTATAAGCATCAGAAAAAAACGAACATAAGCAGGATCGAGCGAATTGTTTAAATTTCACCACGATGATACGCTTGACATAATAAATTACCCGATTTTCGTTTGAGTAAGATTGTTATCGAAATGAAGAGTTTTTTTATTTTGTTTTTGGTTTAGAACCTTGTTTGCACATCTCTGTGCTTTTTAAGATCTTCCACCTCTGTAGTCGCATTCTGCAGTTTACGTCATGTGTTTTAAATTTTTTATGATCGCAAAGTTTAGCTCCCACCTTGGCCTCGTTGCTACGTAAATGGATAAGATGCTTCACAATAATTACCTCTGCTTGTTGGTATCTGACAAGCAACAAATTGAAGAAGTCAGAAGCAAAACTTAACAGGGAAACTGGGAAACAGATGTAAATCCAAATCGAGTCTAGATTCGTCCTATGTATAGCGCCTTCTTCGCTTTCTCGTGACAAGAGGACAAAAATGAAAAAATCAATCAATCAATCATGTGTTTTGAAATAAATTTCTTAAGAAAGGAACGCAAGTCAGATAAACACATCCGTCATTCTTGTAAATCATTGGTAATGACTAGGGCGATTTGTGGTGGTAACAAAACTTATATTTTTTGCTGGCACCAATTAACGTAAAAAGCGTGGAAACACAATTTCACAGATGTGGGGTCAGATTTATAAAGCTATGAAGTTACAAAAAGGTCCATTTCGTGTTTTTCCGTTACATTTCATTTTTAGGTGATAGTGTTTCTGTGCTAAATTTTGCCTTACATTACAACCTTTTTGTTGTTTATTGCTTCTGTTACAGTAAATAGATTTACAACTTGCATGAAAGCGGTTACGTGCTAAGTATAAAGCCAACAAAGTGTAACACCTTCCGATAATGCGTAAACATCAGGGCTGCTGAGATGATTTTGAGGCCTCAGGCAAAAAAATCAAATAATAGGTATAATCATAAGTCATCCCCTAAAACATTAAACAAATCACACACTCCCGGCGTGGGCCTCCGCAGAAATGTTAGCGGGCCGAAGATACTTCACTTTTCACTTTTCTGTACATTTTAAAGAAATTCCAATAAAAAAAATTAGTTCTACCCATACACAGTTGCCCCAGTTACGAACAGCAATATTTATACCAGCGATTCACTTTGCTTTATTCCAGCAACTACGAAAGCCCTATCACTCACTGAAAACCTTGATTTTGCTCCGGCGTCGGGCCCGATCGAAGCTTAAAAACTTCAAAACCCAAGCCCAGCCCGAACTCGACCCGTCCCGAAAGGCCCGAGCTCGATTGATAACTATGGGCCTCTATATATTCAATTTACGCTACAGATATCGGTGTGCTACTGTAAGTCAGTTTAAAGTAGTAAAGTGCACAGGACATCAAAAACTCATTTTTCGTGTTTTTTTGCAGCCCCCCTGCTCTTTTGACTAGGGGGGCAAAGGGGGCCAGTTCTGCTCTTAGCATACAATTGTGGTAGTAACGAAGTGAAACGTCTCCTCTGTAGTATAGCCTGCGAAGGTATCAGTAGTTTTAGTTTCGCTTCCATTGTCTGCAGCTATTGCAGCTTCAATACAGCAGGAATTAAATCCAAGTATTGAGGACACGTCCGTTAATCGTATAACCTACATCAGAAAAAAAGCACGACAAAAGTTGTGCAAATGTTTGAGCCTTCAACTGAGGTCACAGTCACTGGAGGAGGCATAAAGGAAACAATATCAAATTTCAATGACCAGGGTTACTGCAGTATTCTGAAGGTTTTGCTTGTTTTGTGTAAGCATGCGAGTAAAAAGTCCTGCGTTACAGTTAGAATTTTTATAACTTCTACAATTTGCGTTTTTATTGCATCATTTTCCACTATTTGGTTGTCAATCCCAGCAGATAATAGCAATAAATACAGGCGAAGAAAATTAAGAGCGTATATTCTGGTTTCGTTTTTGGTACAAAATTGCGGTATTGAATTTTTTTCTACAGAGGAGCTTGGACTTGAACAGTGGACTTGTGCTCGACAAAAATCGAGTGAAACAGTGTCGAGCGCCCCAAGCAAGCCCAAGTCCATTGCATTTACCAACATCAAGAAGCGTATTTAGGGGGGCATTGTTCGGTGCCCTCTCCCCTTTTGACTCTGTCTTTGGTAGAAAGGAACAAAATCAATGGTGACAAGTGATTGAAATATGCCAGACTCTTTTGATGGTTTCTGTATAGCTCATGGCCAAAATGCGTCATATTTGGCAAAGCACTCAGATTTAAGGTCAAAATATTTAAACAAAATTTGCGTGAAAATTGTTCAAACAGCACTAAAATAGCCATTACAGCATGTAAACTTCCAAAAATTTTTAGGGGGTGCATGCCCTCGCACCCTTAGAGCTTTTCTTGTTTCGCAATCAGCTTCAGTTAACTCTGCCGAAAAATACAAAAATGCTAAAATCATGGCCCCTCCCTTTTAAAGTTCCTTGCTTCGCCACTTCTTCAGCAGTTTGAGATAATGCTCTTCAGCAGTTACAGATTATCCAGCTTTTTACTGATGATACTGAAAAAAGCTGTTTGTCCCACAAGCTTTTCGTGACGCACTCGTCAGTGGGTAATAGCGTCAAAATGAGAACGCCACGAAAAGCTTCTGGGACAAACAGCTTTTCTCAAAGCTGCTCAAAAGAGTCACTGAGACAACAGCTTTTCTCAAAGCTACTCTAAGAGTTATGAAAGAGGATTTCCTGAAGCCTAACGCGAAAACAGCTTTTTTCAAAGCTATTCTCAAAAAATATTGATAAAAATCTCTAGACATGTGCTGCGATGCGTAACATTCTTTTTGCTTTTCAAAAGTTAATGAGTCTGAAACAAGCAGGGAACCGAACCCGAACCTGAACCGCGAACCGGTAAAAACCGCGTTTTTTCTGGCGAACCCGAACCGAACCTGAATCGTTTAAATTTGAGATCATTAAACCTGAACCGAACCCGAACCTCTAAATTTTGGTGCAACTGAACCCGAACCGAACCTGAACCCAAAGTTTTGAAAAGTCTTGAACCTGAACCGGAGCGATGTTTTAAACGGATCGACTTTCTGAATACAATACAAAATAACAATCAGATATATTCACTGTGTAGTAGTAGTAGTAGTAGTAGTAGTGTCTTTTATTTCTGCACCGTCAAAATAAATTAACACAGCAATATAGGATTTCAAATACAAACGGACACAGAAAAGAAAAGAAGCGACAAAACGATCAACGTTGTAACATGCTAGCGAGAGTGAAACTTGAAGATGAGGGGATTAGAACAGAACAGAACAGAAGTTTATTTCGTTGCTCATAACAAACGACACAAGAAATATTCTTAGTTTATCACAGAAGAGTAAATTTGCAACAGGCAGCTGTGAAGTGATTAGTAGGCATGGTCGCAACACTCGAAAAGGCATGGTCGCAACACCCGAATGTTGATGGTGTTTGTAAAGATTGAGACACCGGTTTGATCTTCGGCCATATTCGCTCTTCCAAAATTGACAACAAATTGAATATCTTTTGGATAATTTTAACAAAGTGTTTACAGCAATTCAACAATTATTTGTTTTCATGTATGACGTATGCGATCAGCAGCAGGTGATAGAATGGGCTCATAATGATTTCACCAGCTCACTATTGCATCATAAACAACTCATAAAACTCATCACAATATAAGCATTCAAGTTGAAAGCGGTTAATCAGTTTTGTTGCATCTTGCAGATGAAGACGCTGGATATAAGATACTTCGAAATTGGTGATGATGGTTGGATCTCCATCTCGTCATGCATCCACAACATACGAACGCTTGGGATTGGAAGCTCATCCGACGACCAGCTTACAATAAGGGGAATTACAGCGTTGTCGGAAGCCATTAGAAAATTAACTAAACCAGTAAGTACATGATTTAATGCAGGAACGTACTGTATTTAAGGGGGAGAGCATATAGTGCCCCCCTTTTGATTCTGTCATTTCAAAAAAAAAAAATCAATGTTTCAAGTGACTGAAATATGCTAAAGTCGTTTGATGGTTTGTGTAGCTTTGGCCAGGAGCAGATCCAGGAGGGTAGGTTAATGAAGGGTATACACCCCTCTACCAGCCATTTTCAAAAACGTTTTTGATGTAACTTATGCAGTTTTTCTATAATTTCGAACCTCTTCAATAGCGATAAGCCTTTCGCCTTAAGCACGTGTAACCGAAAATGTGCGAACAAAATGCATCATATGCAGTGAAGCACTCAAAAATAGGGTCAAAAAGTTTAAACAAACTTTGCCTGAAGATTATGCAAACAGCACTAAAATAGCCATTGCAGCACGTAACATTTCAAATATTCCTCGATGGAGCATGCCCCTGCACCCTCGTGGAGCTTTTCTTGCTTCTCAATCAGTTTCAAATTAGTTCAGCCAAAAAAATACGCTCAAAATTCTATAAAAATTATGACCCCCCCCTATAAAATTTCTCGCCAAGCTTCTGTTTTAATGTCAAGTCTCTTCTACAAATCGGTAATTAATTGATTCTAATGATTGTTTGCAACACATTTTTTTCGTCCTTCCAGACTCATCAGGTGCACAACTACGAGAGCCAAAACTAGCTCTAACTAAACTAACAACAATCGAAGCTTATATACAGTTTGCTAATGAGAAGGGCGCAGCAAGCAGAAAGCGCTCCAGGTCCAGAACTTAATTACAAAACCCAAGATTACGTAAACCACAGAAGCACCTCGAAGCAAAAAGCGCTCGTGGGTCCGAACACAATTAGCTAAGACAACGAAGCACCACGCGCGCGTCAAAATGCAAATTTAGTTAACTGCAGAAATCAATTTATTAGATGCGCACATGAACGCTTGAGGGCGCAAACTGATCAGTGTTTTCGCAAAGCGGAGAGGTTTGAGTTTCAATGCACATGGAGTTGAACCAGTGGCCGGAGCTGGCTTCGTGGCTTCGATACTCAACTAGATCATGCCGAATGGTTGGTGCATTGGACTTCGGAGCTGGCTTCGTGGGTTCGATGCTCAACTAGATCATCTCCATGATACTTCACTATTGCAAAAATCCTACACTGTAATGAAGTGGCTTAAAATAACAACAAAAAATGACGTTTGAGTTTCATATGTCAATGAACAAACATAAAATGTCGGAGAATACTGTTTCTATTTTAACATCTAATTCCTTGAAGCGTATTTAAGTAGTTCCGCATATCTATGAGCCAGTTGTTGACCGAATATTTTTGTTGTAACAGCTTGTGTTGAATTTCTTAAATTAACGAAGTTTCAAAAGTTTTTGCCGCCGGACGTTAGCTCAGTTGTTAAGCGCACACGCTATCGGTGCGGGAGGTCTGGGGTTTGATTCCCGGCTGGTTAAATCGTCACAGTGTCGTCAACGGCTCGCCACCGCTTTGACGTTTCTTCGGAGGTGTGTAGTCCAGGCGCTAAGCCGCGGAGATGGATCCCGCCACTCGGAACACGCTTCGGCGTAATTCGGCAAATATAATGTAGATTTGAAACTTTTGTTGTAGTTTTTTAATTAGGTGTAGTTTTTAAATTGAGTAAGGAAATCTGTTTGATCATTTTCATGACTTTTGGTGATAACTTGAAACTTTTAAGCCAGTGTTTATCAACCCCGAGTCCACGGACTCAAATGAGTGGATCAATCCGCGTAACTTACAGGTACGGTAAGGGTTCAAAAGCGAATTTACGACCACGTGTCCAACCACAGCGTGTAGTCGTTCCGTCTGACTACGACTACGCATTCGCGAGTTTATTATGATCGTTTAACAATTAAAAGTGATGAGCTAAGTTCTACAAAACATTCACGAGCTTATTGTCAGCATTTACTAGTAAAAAAGTACTATACCGGGTGTTACAAAAAAAGGCATGGCAAAGTGGCAAGTCTTAAAATGGTCTGGAGAAGACATTGTCAAATTCTTGAACATAACAAAAGCTTTGAAGCTTTGTGAGACATTTACAAAAATACTCCATGAAGAAAAATGCTAGAGAGTATAACATAAACAAAATGACGCAAGAACTGACTGCTGCACGATTATATTGACATTGAAGAGTCACTCAAAAAATAAATAAATAAAAAAAACGTAAAAGATTGCTATGAAAACGAACTGAACAAAATAAAAAAATCGAAGCGCTTTATTTCACGCAGTTGGTTTTTCGGCATGAATGTGAAGTTTCAGTTTCCAAATCAATGGTTTCGAAATCCGTTACAGCTTCCAAATCCCTAAGTTAGGAATAAATGATGCTTTATTTTTGGCAAAATGTTATCGAACAACCTTGTTTTATTACCTATGAATGACTTCAGTCAGCATGTTTTTAGACTAGCTTGGAAATAGTCCACGGGTTAAAAAGCTTGAAAATTTCCGTTTTAAGCAACAAAAATCATTTTTGAACATCCAATTAATTGTTGACTCGTGTTTATTATGCCACGTTTTTGAAGGTAAATGTTAGTTGCACGATATTGGTTTGTAGAGACCGAATACACATCTGATTGTGTCTGAAATGGTGAACTGTGTTTTGAGTTACAAACACAAAAACTTTCACGTTACTTTTTTTCGCTGTCATTAAAATTATCGGGAAATTATGTATGATGCATTAATCTAGTTTTGATAAAATGATTCAGTTTAAGAAACGAAAAAGAAAAAAATTCCATTTCTATTTCTCCAAAAAAACAATGCTGCCTTCTATTTGACGACGTGGTGTAGTGTCTAATTCACATTGGTTTTCATAAAAAGCAAGAGCCAGAGCAGCAAGAACAAAATCAATTAATAGATTTTTTCTGTGTAGACTAAAACGCAGCGCCAGAAAGAGAAAGAAGTTTGAAAAGTAATGATCAGCAATGCAACCAGCATATAATTTATTTCTAACGAAATTCAAGCGCAACTCAATTTTTGCGAATAAACGATTTTATGCTACAATTCAAACTACAGCCAAGAACAGCAATCCTAAAATTAGAACATTGAAATATTGTTGGTACTGTTAAAGAGATATGAGTTAGTATCGTTGCAACGTTGTTCCAAGTCGTGGTAAAAATATAATTTTAGCTGCGATGGCGCTAAAACCATGATTTCTTGGGTGTGCGCAGGTTATTCATAAAGTACTGCACACATTAGAAATTTTAGTATCTTAAAAACCTCATAAGGTGGAAACATTAAATTTTCGACAGTGAATTATACTTGCATCGAGTTTTTTGTTGTTGATTTTTACAGGGCACTTTTTGAAAAAATAAGCAAGCATAAGTCGTTTAAATAAAAGCGAAGGTGGCTGCAAAATAGTGAGACAGATTGACCATTGAACGAAAGCGCAGTGTGTACTTCGGTACCATGATCGATTCAAGTCATCAATTGCAATAGAACGTAAATTTAGAAATGAGTTTGGGCCAGAATCGCTTCATACTAACAGTATTAACAGATAGTTAAACATGGTACCAAAGAGCACATATGGTTTTGTTGAATAGTCACCACGTTTTACGCTTTGTTACACGCTGGTTTATTTAATGACATGCTTGCTTATTTTAACAGTAAACTGATCTGTAAAAATTGACAAAAACAACTCTACAATGATATAATTCAGTGTCAAAAATTTAAAGTTTCAACCTTATGTGCGGTTTTTGAGGTATTAATATACAAGCATGTGATTCTATTTGAATAAGATACTCTATACCACCTGAAGATGCTTTATACCACCTGATTCTATTTGAATAAGATACTCTATACCACTTGAAGAGTGGTTTTTACGTTTTATAGTGATTTTATTTAAATACAAACATGTGCGTAAATTGATGGACAACTTGTAATATGAGCTAATAACAAGCTCCAAGAACAAATCTGGAGCATTTTTATATAGCATACCCCCTGACTATATTCAGCATACCCCCGGACCCCCCTGGAGCTTTTCTTGTTTCTCAATCAGCTTCAAATAAGTTCAGCCAAAACAAATACGCTCAAAGTTCTATACAAATTATGACCCCCCCCCTATAAATTTTCTCGCCAAGCCTCTGTTTTAATGTCAAGTCACTTCGCCTACAAAACGGTTTTGGTAATTAATTAATTCTAATGATTGTTTGCGACAGCGAGCAGTGCCAGCACGACATGGGCCGGGTGCACACTATCGCTTAGTGCACGAAAAAAGGTAACCGGTTATCATTTTTTTCGTTCTTCCAGACTCATCAGGTGCACAACTACGAGAGCCAAAACTAGCTCTAACTAAACTAACAACAATCGAAGCTTATATACAGTTTGCTAATGAGAAGGGCGCAGCAAGCAGAAATCGCTCCAGGTCCAGAACTTAATTACAAAACCCAAGATTACGTAAACCACAGAAGCACCTCGAAGCAAAAAGCGCTCGTGGGTCAGAACACAATTAGCTAAGACAACGAAGCACCACGCGCGCGGGAAAATGCTAATTTAGTTAACTGCAGAAATCAATTTATTAGATGCACACATGAACGCTTGAGGGCGCAAACTGATCAGTGTTTTCGCAAAGCGGAGAGGTGTGAGTTTCAATGCACATGGAGTTGAACCAGTGGCCGGAGCTGGCTTCGTGGGTTCGATGCTCAGCTAGATCATGCCGATTAGTTGGTGCATTGGACTTCGGAGCTGGCTTCGTGGGTTCGATGCTCAACTAGATCATCTCCATGATACTTCACTACTGCAAAAATCCTACTCTGTAATGAAGTGGCTTAAAATAACAACAAAAAATAACGTTTGAGTTTCAAATGTCAATGAACAAACATAAAATGTCGAAGAATACTGTTTCTATTTTAACATTTAATTCCTTGAAGCGTATTTAAGTAGTTCCGCATATCTATGAGCCAGTTGTTGACTGAATATTTTTGTTGTAACAGCTTGCGCTGATTTTCTTAAATTTACGGCCGTTAGCTCAGTTGATAAGCGCACACGCTATCGGTGCGGGAAGTCAGGGGTTTGATTCCTGGCTGAATAAATCTGACGCAGTGTCGCCAACGGCTCGCCACCGCTTTGACGTTTCTTCGGAGCTGTGTTGTCCAGGCACTAAGCTTCGGAGATGGATCCCGCCACTCGGAACACGCTTCGGCGTAATACGGCAAGTGCAAGGAAGATTTGAAATTTTTTGTTGTAGTTTTTTAATTAGGTGTAGTTTTTAAATTGAGTAAGGAAATCTGTTTGATCATTTTCATGACTTTTGGTGATAACTTGAAACTTTTAAGCCAGTGTTTATCAACCTCGAGTCCACGGACTCAAATGAGTGGATGAGTCCGCGTAACTTACAGGTACGGTAAGGGTTCAAGAGCGAATTTACGACCACGTGTCCAACCACAGCGTGTAGTCGTTCCGTCTGACTACGACTACGCATTCGCGAGTTTATTATGATCGTTTAACAATTCAAAGTGATGTGCGGAGTTCTACAAAACATTCGCGAGCTTATTGTCAGCATTTACTAGAAAAAAAAATACTATACCGGGTGTTACAAAAAAACACATGGCGAAGTGACTAGTCTTAAAATGGTCTGGAGAAGATGTTGTCAAATTCTTGAACATTAACAAAAGCCTTGAAGCTTTGTGAGATATTTGCAAAAAAACTCCATGAAAAAAAATGGTAGAGAGTATAACATCAACAAAGTGACGCAAGAACTGACAGCTGCACGATTTATTGGCAATGAAGAGTCACTCAAAAAATAAATAAATAAATAAAAAACGAGAAAGATTGCTATGAAAACGAACTGAACAAAATAAAAATATCAAAGCGCTTTATTTCACGTAGTTGGACTTGAACAGTGGACTTGTGCTCGACAAAAACCGAGTCCAACAGTGTCGAGCGACCTAAGCAAGCCCAAGTCCGCTGCATTTACCAACTCTGTGAGAGGTATTTAGGGGGGCATTGTTCAGTGCCCTCCCCCCTTTTTGACTCCGTCTTTGGTAAAAATATACAAAATCAATGGTGACAAGTGACTGAAATATGCCAGACTCTTTTGATGGTTTCTGTATCGCTTATGGTCAAAATGCATCAAATTTGGCAGAGCACTCAGAATTAACGTCAACAAATTTAAACAAAATTTGCGTGAACATTGTTCAAAAAGCACTAAAATAGCCATTACAACATGTAAACTTTCAAAACTTTTCCGGGGGAGCATGCCCCCGTACCCTTTTAAAGCTTTTCTTGTTTCTCAATCAGCTTCAATTAACTCTGCCGAAAAAAACAAAAATGCTAAAATCATGGCCCCTCTATTTTAAATTTTTTTGCTACGCCACTTCTTCAGCAGTTTGAGATTATGCTTTTCAGCAGTTACAGATTATCCTGTTTTATACTCATGATGCTTGACTGCACAACCGGCGCTTGGTGTATCGGTTAAGAGCTTCCGCTTGGTAGCCGGGAAACTGGAGTTTTATTCCAGGTCGGTCACACTAAAGACCTTGAAAATAGTATTCGCAGCTTTCCTGAGCCTGAACCGAACCTGAACCGTTTGAATTTGAGATCATTGAACCTGAACCGAACCTTTAAATTTTGGTACAACTGAACCCGAACCGAACCTGAACCCAAAGTTTTGAACAATCTTCAACCTAAACCGGAACTGAACCATTAAAAATTAAATTTCTTGAACCGGAACCGTAGCGATATTAAACGGATCGACTTCCTGAATACAATACAAAATAACAATCAGATATCTTTGCTGTGTTGATGGTGTTTGTAAAGATTGACACACCGGTTCGATCTTCGGCCATATTCGCTCTTCCAAAATTGACAACGAACTGAATATCTTTTTGAATAATTTTAACAAAGTGTTTACAGCAATTCAACAATTATTTGTTTTCATGTATGACGTATGCGATCAGAAGCAGGCGATAGAATGGGCTCATAATGATTTCACCTGCTCACTATTGCATCATAAACAATTCATAAAACTCATCACAATACAAGCATTCAAGTTGAAAGCGGTTAATTAGTTTTGTTGCATTTTGCAGATGGAGGAGCTGCATATAAGAGGCTGCGAAATAGGTGATGATGGTTGGATCTCCATCTCGTCATGCATCCACAACATACAAACGCTTAGGATTGGAAGCTCATTCGACAACCAGCTTACAATAAGGGGAATTATAGCGTTGTCGGAAGCCATTAGAAAATTAACTAAACCAGTAAGTACATAATTTAATGCAGGAACGTACAGTATTTAAGGAGGAGAGCATATAGTGCCCCCTTTTGATTTCCCATTTAAACAAAAAATTATTGTTGCAAGTGACTGAAAAATCCTAAAGTCGTTTGATGGTTTGTGTAGCTTTGGCCAGGGGCGGATCCAAGAGAGTAGGATAATAAGGGGTATACATTCCCCCACCAGCCATTTTCAAAAACGTTTTTGTTGTAACTTATGCATATTTTTTATAATTTCAAACCTCTTCGATAGCGATAAGCCTTTCGCCTTAAGCACGTGTATCCGAAAATGTGCGAACAAAATGCATCAACTGCGGTGAAGTACTCAGAATTTCGGTCAAAAAGTTTAAACAAAATTTGTCCGAAGATTATGCAAAAAGTGCTAAAACAGCCATTGCAGCACGTAACATTTCAAATATTCCTCGGTGGAGCATGCCCCCGCACCCTCGTGGAGCTTTTTTGTTTCTCAATCAGCTTCAAATTAGTTCCGCACAAAAAATTACGCTCAAAATTCTGTAGAAATTATGCCCCACCTCCTCTTAAAATTTCTCGCCACGCCACTGTTTTAATGTCAAGTTTCTTCTACAAATCGGTTTTTGGTAATTGATTAATTCTAATGATTGTTTGCGACACCGAGCAATGCCAGCACGACATGGGCCGGTAACCGGTTATCATTTTTTTCGTTCTTCCAGACTCATCAGGTGCACGACTACGAGAGCCAAAACTAGCTCTAACTAAACTAACAACAATCGAAGCTTATATACAGTTTGCTAATGAGAAGGGCGCAGCAAGCAGAAAGCGCTCCAGGTCCAGAACTTAATTACAAAACCCAAGATTACGTAAACCACAGAAGCACCTCGAAGCAAAAAGCGCTCGTGGGTCAGAACACAATTAGCTAAGACAACGAAGCATCACGCGCGCGTCAAAATGCAAATTTAGTTAACTGCAGAAATCAATTTATTAGATGCGCACATGAACGCTTGAGGGCGCAAACTGATCAGTGTTTTCGCAAAGCGGAGAGGTGTGAGTTTCAATGCACATGGAGTTGAACGAGTGGCCGGAGCTGGCTTCGTGGGTTCGATACTCAACTAGATCATCTCCATGATACTTCACTATTGCAAAAATTCTACTCTGTAATTAAGTGGCTTAAAATAACAACAAAAAATAACGTTTGATTTCAAATGTCAATGAAAAAGCATAAAATGTCAGAGAATACTGTTTCTATTTTAACATTTAATTCCTTGAAGCGTATTTAAGTAGTTCAGCATATCTATGAGCCAGTTGTTGACCGAATATTTTTGTTGTAACAGCTTGCGCTGAATTTCTTAAATTAACGAAGTTTCAAAGATTTTTCCCGCCGGACGTTAGCTCAGTTGATAAGCGCACACGCTATCGGTGCGGGAGGTCTGGGGTTTGATTCCTGGCTGGTTAATTCGGATGCAGTGTCGCCAACGGCTCGCCACCGCTTTGACGTTTCTTCGGAGCTGTGAGGTCCAGGAACTAAGCCGCGGAAATGGATCCCGCCACTCGGAACACGTTTCGGGGTAATACGGCGAGTATAATGAACAGTATATCGAATATGCCACTCGGAACACGGGGGTTTATTATGATCGTTTAACAATTCAAAGTGATGTGCGGAGTTCTATAATACATTCGCGAGCTTATTGCCAGCATTTACTTGTAAAAAAGTACTATACCGGGTGTTACAAAAAAACACATGGCAAAGTGGCAAGTCTTAAAATGGTCTGGAGAAGACATAGTCAAATTCGTGAACATTAACAAAAGCTTTGTGAGACATTTGCAAATAGACTCCATGAAGAAAAATGCTAGAGAGTATAACATAAACAAAGTGACGCAAGAACTAACAGCTGCACGATTATATTGACGATGAAGAGTCACTCAAAAAATAAATAATTGAAAAAAAACGTAAAAGATTGCTATGAAAACGAACTGCTATGAAAACGAACTGAACAAAATAAAAATATCGAAGCGCTTTATTTCACGCAGTAACTGCCTTGGTTTTTCGGCATGAATGTGAAGTTTCAGCTTCCAAATCAATGGTTTCGAAATCCGTTACGGCTTCCAAATCCCGTAGTTAGCAATAAATTTTTTCGTTTTAATTGAAAATTTTAATTGAAAATTTTCGTTTTAAGGAACAAAAATCATTTTTGAACATCCAATTGTTGACTCATGTTTATTATGCCACGTTTGTGAAGGCAAATGTTAGATGCACGATATTGGTTTGTAGAGACCGAATACACATCTGATTGTGTCTGAAATGGTGAACTGTGTTTTGAGTTACAAACACAAAAACTTTCACGTTACTTTTTTTCGCTGTCATTAAAATTATCGGGAAATTATTTATGATGCATAAATCTCGTTTTGATAAAATAATTTAGTTTAAGATGTAGAAAAGAAAAAAATACCATTTCTATTTGTACAAAAAAACAATGCTGCCTTCTATTTGAGTACTTGGTGTAGTGTCAAATTCACATTGGTTTTCATAAAAAGCAAGAGCCAGAGCAGCAAGAACAAAATCAATTAATAGATTTTTTCTGTGTAGACTAAAACGCAGCGCCAGAAAGAGAAAGAAGTTTGAAAAGTAATGATCAGCAATGCAACCAGCATAATTATAATTTATTTCTAACGAAATTCAAGCGCAACTCAATTTTTGCGAATAAACGATTTTATGCTACAATTCAAACTACAGCCAAGAACAGCAATCCTAAAATTAGAACATTGAAATATTGTCGGTACTGTTAAAGAGATATGAGCTAGTATCGTTGCAACGTTGTTCCAAGTCTTGGTAAAAATATAATTTTAGCTGCGATGGCGAAAAATCCATGTTTTTTCGGTGTGCGCAGGTTATTCATAAAGTACTGCACACATTAGAAATTTTAGTATCTTAAAAACCTCATAAGGTGGAAACATTAAATTTTCGACAGTGAATTATACTTACATCGAGTTTTTTGTTGTTGATTTTTACAGGGCACTTTGTTGAAAAACTAAGCAAGCATAAGTCGTTTAAATAAAAGCGAAGGTGGCTACAAAATAGTGAAGCAGATTGACCATTGAACGAAAGCGCAATGTATACTTCGGTACCATGATCGATTCAAGTCATCAATTGCAATAGAACGTAAATTTAGAAATGAGTTTGGGCCAGAATCGCTTCATACTAACAGCATTAACAGATGGTTAAACATGGTACCAAAGAGCACAAATGGTTTTGTTGAATAGTCATAACGTTTTACGCTTTGTTACACGCTAGTTTATTTAATGACATACTTGCTTGCTTATTTTAACAGTAAAGTGATCCGTAAAAATTGACAAAAACAACTCTATAATGGTATAATTCAGTGTCAAAAATTTAAAGTTTCAACCTATGTGCGGTTTTTGAGGTATTAATATACACTGTAAATCAAATTGGGTAACGTAGACCCAAAAAACTTGGGTTATCATTTTGGGCTCGAAGGCTGAGAAACCCAATTTGCCAACTTGGGTAATAACGACCCAATTTACAAAGTTGGGTTTGTTAACCCAATATCCATAACCCAAGTACAGTGGGTAACTTGACCCAAACTACAAACTTGGGTCTTTAAACCTAATTGAAAATTTTGGGCTCGAAGGCTGAGAAACCCAATTTGTCAACTTGGGTAATAACGACCCAAATTTTCAATTTGGGTGTTTAACCTTAAATCTTGTAGATCAAGAAAATTGGGTAATTAATACCCAAGCTGAAAATTTGGGCGCTTTGTCCCAAAAGCTTTTAGCTAAGGAAAAAAGCCCAATTTTCAGATTTGGGTTTTCCGATTAATATTTGTGAATGCGTTTTTGCTTAACTCGTAATCACAACAGTCGTCATAATCACTTAATAATGGAGGGTTCACAAGAAATGCACAACAAAATATTGCAATAATGCTTTATATTGTCAAAAGAAATAGGTACAAATTAAATGTTCAACAAATAACAGCATTGATTATTTGAACATGTTTAGGTTCACATATGAAGCGATTATAAATAAAACTGATCCAAACGATGTAAATATTATGCGATTATGACCTCAATTTAAATGAGAATTGCAAGTAACCAATTCCTGCAAGCACAAATAGAAATCTGCCACAACCATATGCAAACCCAAGCATTTTTAACTCACAAATGTATGTAAAAACATAAACAATCATAGATACGGAGCAGTTACAGTATGCTACTCAAAGAATAAAAAATGAAGTGCATACGCAGAGACAATACAAAATAATGCTTTTGCAAAGATACAAAATAATGAAGTATTATGATACATAAAATTAATTAATTTCAGTTATTATCAACAATTTACTGTGCACTTTAAGTGCAAACTATTGTGCGCTCACAAAAACAAGGTTAGCAGCAATCAAGTTTAACAAGATGTTAAAAGGCAATTACAGTAGCTCTCAACCATAACCAAGAGCTTGTGTCACGAAGGTTTCGACTATGCCTAATTATATTTACGTTATGTCAGTCAGATATTCCGCTGAAGCAAAATTATGTCAATAAGCAACCAGCCACAGTCATGATGTTGCATAAAAACTAACCAAACAAAATAGGCTAAAAAAACATGACACCCATACGTTAGAATAGAACACAGGAAACAAAGACGGGCAAACAATGTTTAGTGCAAATGTTATACAATCGGTAAGCAGCAACACACTTCTTTGGAATAAATTCGACAAGTTATCAGTTCAAAGTTTTCCCCCTAAAACGTCTGTTTTCGCATATTATGCATCTGAGAAGTTTTTATTTTACCATTTGTCTCAATTGTTTTTTCCGTTCGCTTTCATTCAAGCCTTTTGTGCTATTCAGGACGCATTAGATAGCATCAACTGTCTGCAGAATTCAGTGTTTCGATGCACATTCTTCGCAGAATTCCCTAAAAAGATGGAGCAATTGTAAGCCCAAATATTGTATATAAATAATGAGCCAGAAAAGCGCATGATGAAAATGAAAATTTCCATCAGATTATATAAATTGCAGTATTTGAGAGAAACCGTTTAAACTTGGGCTTATGTCCAGCAGTGCTTTTGTTAAATTTCAACTATGAAAAACAGTTTGGAATGACTGGGTAAGAAAAAGCAAACTGGAGAGCCCGCGTATCTGCTTTGGTAGGCTTTCATTTAAGGTCAAATCTTCAGCAGTTCGAGTGATGGGGTGTCTTAGATATAGAACAAAAGAGACAATTCGGTTTTATTGTAGCGTGAAGCAATATGGTAATAACAAGACATATAGCGTTTCAAACCAAATTATTATTTACTCCTATCTACAGTGCGAACAGGTCTTTTGGAACTGAACAGTTTTATGCGTTGATGAAAACCTTTGCGCGTTATAGACAGGCAAGTAAACCAATGCCATAGAGTTTGTCTTAAATAACAGACAAGCAAACAAGGACTCTAGCGCTTTATAATTTATGCTTTCTTAGCGTTAAGCACATAAAAACCTTAGCATGGGCTACCATGGCAGTCTTTAGGTTGTTCACACCTTTGCATCCCAACTAAATAATTATCATTTATGTTTAACTGTACCAAACAATCAATTTCTGAAACTTCACAAAAACGTTTAGCAATAAACCACTTGCTTGGAGCAGGCTTGCTTATGTGGAATTACATTTTTAATTTCTTTACCCAATAAAAACCATTGGATAAAAACTGCTAATTGAGGTTTGATCATTTTTAGTAACAGGAACAACAGCTACAAAAAATTTAGCCAGTCTATAGCCTTTTCAAATTTTAAACATTATTTCAAATTTCCAATCAACAAAGTTCATTAACGCCACATTACTTGATTTAATAATAATTTTTTATCAAAGACACAGAAAACAACATGCAACAGCTTGACTAGCATCAAATTATGCTGACCTGTAATTGTCACAAAATAAGTTTGCTGATTTTCATGAAACAAAGAGGTTGATGCAAAAATAATCCACTGTGAATTATTTTATATGCATGTTGCCCATGTGTCATAACCACTGCTTTAACTTTACATAATAAAACTGAAAGAGTAGTATACTATCATAACAAGTTTCTAACACACAGCTGCAGGGAGCAATGCAGTGCATGTCAAGCCATATTTTTTGCACCAAGTTCTTTGATTTTACTGCTTATTGCATACGTAAAATCATGAAACCACTCACTACATAATCACGTGTCACTTTCTATGAGTTGCATACCGGGCCTATTGGTTAAAGCGCCTTAGGTAGGCAAAAATTTATAAACAGCAGTATGAAGTAGAATAATCACAATGCACTTGATTGGTAACATACTCATATTCGTATTGATGTGCATGGCATATCGAGAAAAAGTTTGAACTGCTCTTCTGTCAATATTTTAAATATATGATGGCACATTTTTGACTGTTTCACAAAACAATTTAAATGTTTATCACTGCCACATGGATGCCTAACAAAACTGGGTATCATATACAATCAGTTATTAGTGTGAAGCATTACATAATGCCTTAGCATTTACAACACAACATGCATAATGTTTACTGTTTATCAGTCACTTACCTTGATTCGTTGCATGTCTGTTTTGGTTTCACACACAAAGGTAAATACATGTTATGATGAATTGATGATCAGAAACTTCAATGACAATTCGACACAGTAATTGTACATACATCACATTGACAGCATGAAGCATCAGCTATATAACATGACTGCTAGGCCCATTCTCTAATTCTGAAATTTACTATGTTTTTACATCAATAAATGTACATTGCAAGCTATTTGATTGCTTATATATCCAGTCAACACTTTGGATAAGCAAGATCCATACCAGTATCAGTGTAATGGGTATTGTGGTACTTTAACATAAAATTGGGAAGTGGCAGCAGTGTCATTTCCAAATCGGTTTTCTCCACATGGAGGCTCATTTAGATTGACTCATTTTTCTCAGATCAACTCAGCTTCAGATTTCCCCAAAACTCTGATCAACTCCAACCTCTAATGGTCCAACTTGCAACTACTAATAGTGGGTTTACACGAACAAAAAAACGTCAATGGAGCAGAGCTGAGCTTTGTTTGTTCTTTGAAGCTTGCAATGAAGCTTGGCTCCACTTTGCTCAACTAGCAAAGCCAAGTTGCATGACATTAGGCCTAGAAAATAAAAGCTCAGCTTCTCACCGTTTTGCACTATTTTTTTAGCTTATGTAAACCCAGCTTAACAACTCTAAATTTGAACTGTAGTCACTCCAATCTCCAGTTCTACCATTCCTCCGTACCTGTACTAGTGCACTCTGGGAGTTAAGAATCACTGAAAAGGGTCAGTACCAGTAGACCTTGAAATTTTTTTTGACTTCTGATAAGCTTTTCCAAATTTAAATTATTTAAAAGTTCGTCAAAAAACAAGTTGTTTTAATTTTTTATCCCGCCATTAGCAGACCTAAAAGAAGCATGCGCAACCAGTAACTTACTGACATCTGACTAGGCAGCTAGGTCTTAAGTCTAGTAGCTAGTAATAAAAAGACCTGCGGACTACTAGTACTTGTGGTCTTCGCAGCATTTCCAAATCTGTAGATACTGCATACTATGATAGCTCACTTCAGCAAGTTGAACACATGAATCTGCAGATGACTTTAAAATCATTGTGTCTACATAGCCTACCTAAGTCGTTACCGGAACCTTTAGATTTTAAATTAGCTTTTTACTCCAGCGAGAAGCAGCAGCTTCAGTTCCGACGCATCATTTAATTCGAATTTCGATTATTTTGGCGCTCACTGATTGCGCTGATCACTAAACCGTAAAGTTTATTGAAGCGTAAAGTAAAATTTAATTAATTTCTGAAAAGTGCTATTTTATTAGAATGATGAATTACATCATGCACATTTAATTATTATTAAAGTCTGCCAGCAAAATTAATAAATTACGCTGACAAACGATGGTATACTGCAAGTTGAAAGCTTAGGTTGTTTGGTTTATGCGGTAGAGTGAAGGTTAGCCGCTTGCGCAACTGTCTATCATAGTAATGTTGAACTTGAAATTAAAATGACTAGACACAGGTATGTAACTTAAAATTGCTATAGCATAAGTAGTGAGAAAAAAGACAACAATAGCTTATTAAATGACTTGTGGAATTGGGGTTGTCATCGGTTTTATTTCAAGTGGAAATAAACTGCAAAATTTAACTAGGCCTATATCAATTTGGGGTAGATGACGCATTCTGTCTCATCAAGCAAAACAGCTACACAAATGCTAGTTTATAATGCTTAGCATTTACGTCTAAGCAAAATTTAAGCGCATGCGCGTGGTAAGGCCTTGAAAAGCAATAAATCGCAGACTACTATGGCTTCCGGCTTTCCGTTTTGCTAATGTAGCAACATTTACCAATGCCCGTAGATAAATGCTATAAAAATTTAAGATGGCTTGCCCAGCTCCAATATCTGCCAAACACGCAGATAAATCTCAGAAAATTTTTAGACGGCTCGATTATCCTACAGACCAAGTGATCAACTTAGATAAAGCATGTAAGGTTTTTGGTGGTTGGCCTTAGACCAGGGGCGCCAAAGTTTTCTCCAAGAGGAACAAATTTCATAATGTAAAGTACCCGAAGGCTAATAGTCTTTTGTGGTTCTATGTGTTTTGCTGCTCTTCGTAACAAAAATGGTTTCTGTTGCAATTATGACGTAATAATGGTTTAAACTTTTGTCGCCGGTTTTTGTCGTCTCAATCAGATAGTCTTGTCGCATTTACAGCGTAAAAAAGCAACCTCCAGTTAGATTGGACAGGCTATCTAACTTTACATGTGCTTGTAGGCCAAAAATAATACATTTAGCAGCAACAAGCGCGGGCCGTATGAAAACTCATCGAGTGCTATATGAAACAACTGGGTTTTGCACTCAATGTTTCCTAAACTAAGAATTGCTTAAAGTGCAACCCGTTTTTTGAGTTTAAAACCAATCTATTATCTAAAAATTTTCCCCAAAGATCTTAGTTTTAAAATTCACTTTCCCAAAATAAGTTATTTAACATTTTCCCAAAAATTTTTTTGGCTTTAAAAACAATATACACAAGTTATTATTTCAGGAATTATTTCCCAAAAAAAATTAATGGGTTTAAAATCCATTGACCCAAAACAATAGTCATAACACTCACCCAAAAATTTAATTTGGGTTTGCTACCACATTACCCAAATTAATATTTGCAAAAACGATTACCCAAAATTTATTTTTGGGTATAAAATTTTTAACCCAATTTACTTGGGTGATGTGCTTTGGGTTATGCAGAACCCAAAATCGACTTTGGGTTTTTGCTTATCATACCCAAAAAAAATTGGGTTTTTGACCGTTTTTTTTGGGTAATGCATACATTTGCCCAAAATTCGGCAATGCGATTACCCAAAATTTTTTACAGTGATACAAGCATGTGATTCTATTTGAGTAAGATACTCTACACCACCTGAAGATGCTTTATACCGCCTGATTTTATTTGAATAAGATACTCTATACCACCTGAAGAGTGGTTTTTACGTTTTATAGTGATTTTATTTAAATACAAACATGTGCGTAAATTGATGGACAACTTGTATTATGAGCTAATAACAAGCTCCAAGAACAAATAACTTAATTCGCAACAGAACCCTGTAGTTAATAACATGTAGTTCATCCTTAACAAGGAAATGTAAAGCCACAATTAATCTCAAAATTGGACGTTTTGACAACATAGATTCAGCTGTCATCATCAGCAGTGTATGCAAGGCAGAACAAAACTGTGTTAAAATCACTACAAAACTGCCTCAAAGTTTTGTAACTGCCTTGCATACACTGCTGATGATGACAGCTGAATTCAAAATTATAATGTTATAAAATATTAGAAAATTTGATGCGAAACGTGAAGTCAATGTACAGTATAAACATGAAAATGTTGCAAACCAGTTGGTTGGCGAAGTAGTTGATGACATTGCTATCGGTGCGAGAGGTCTGGGGTTCGATTTCCAGTTCGTTCAGGTCAAACGCTGTTGCCAACGGCTTGCCACTACGGCCACGTTGCATCGAAGCTGAGTTGCCTGGTGTTAAGTCACGTGAAAGCTCCCCTCCACTCGTTATGCTTCGACGAACAATATACACTACGAAATAATGAATACATTGGAATAAAAGTTGCATTTCAAACAAAAAATACATTTTTACTTTTTTATAAGCAACAGAAAAACCGAACATAAACAAGAACGAGCAAATTGCCTATACTTCACAGACAAGACTCGTTTAACGTAATAAACTACTCAATTTTCGTTTCAATAAGAATTGGTTTTATTTTTTACAGCATTTATTTACCGTGTTTCCCGGATAATAAGACAGGGGCTTATATTAATTTTACTCCAAAATATGGCACTAGGGCTTATTTTCGGGGGATGTATTATTTTGATATATCAAAAAATGAAGTTACAAAGTAAAAATTACGAGATTTTAAATAAACAGAAATTACGAAAAAAGATCTACATTTACTTGCCATTAACATGTTTTTTATTCAGAAACTCATTAACAACAATTTATCCAAGAATTTTTTGAAAAGGATGGCATACACCGCATTAAAGCAGTTTGAATAAATATAAAAAAAGAATGTTTGACTCTTTCGTCTTTCTGCCGCTCTCAACTAGGGCTTATTTTAAGGGTAGGGCTTACATTAAAATCATCCTCAAAAATCACGCTACGTCTTATTTTGCGGGTAGGTCTTATTATCGGGGAAACACGGTAGTAAGTCTTCTGGTCTACCGTAATATCTGTTCATTTTTTATATACATAGACTTAGATCGGCTCTACATGTTTCAATACTATAAAAAACTTAATTAAATGTTGTTGTTGAAATGAATTATTTATGAACAAATAAAGGTAACTTCGTTTCGGTCTGGTTCAGTTTCATTACCAATGAGTCACGAAAAACGTATAAATCAAAGCATTGCACACTGCATTCCACGCCCTGCGGAAGGTGTTGAGCCGAAAGTAAAAACTCCACAGTAATTGAGGAAGAATCCGAAGTGAGCTTGCGCTCTTCGAGTCAGCAGCCACGCGGTGCATATGTCAAATGCGATCGGCTCCAGCCATGAATCGAACCCGTCACGTAGGATCAGCAACGTGCGCGCGCTACCGCTTGACCATGTCGCTGTTCAAGCTTATTGACCTATGTGGGCTGCAAATAAGTAGCTTTGCTTCGAGATGAAAAAAAATATGACAAAATTTATCATAAATTCGTGATTTCTACGATCTGAACTACTGTGTTTTATGGAATTAGATTTTGTGCTGGCGCTCGAGCGAACTTCTTGTTGGAGGTTTTCTTGACTTGCTGGTTTTTTTCAATTAATGATTTGATTTTAATCAAAAATCTTGCTTGCAAATAGCTTTTAAATACTAATTGAATATTTTCTACTACTGCACACTAGCAATTCAGAAATCAATTACTTTATAATTCGTTAAAATAACAACAAATGTTCATCTAAAGTAATTAAAGAAACTATTTAATATTGAATTGATTTCAATGCAACATGAATCAACGTTGATGATCAAAAATAATTCAACAAGAATATTTTGTACGTTGCAGATGGAAGCACTTTGGGTGTGCTGCTCTTCTTCAATTGAAGATCAAGCAAGAAGTCAACTTCAACGATGCAAGAGCAAGTGTATAAACTTGAAAGTGTTTTCATTGCAAAAATTTTGATAAAAAAAGTAAACAACAACAAAAGTTTGCAATGCAAAGCACTCGTAGCATTTGTAGCGTATTGCATAAAATCATAAACCTGCGTTATTACGTCATTTCATCAACATGAATTATCACCGCTGTGCGATGAGCAATTTATGTGAATAAAAGTGTTGCTTTGCTTTGTGATTTATTATCGCAACCAATCAAATATTATCTGTGAGTTTTGTTGATATGATATTGAGTTATTATTATGATGGTGAAAAAATATTGTGCGAGATAACTTTTTGTTTTTAATTGTACCAAAGTCACGTCAATGTGTACTCATTGTTTACAAATTAATAATGCGATCAACATCATTTGCAGTCAGTCATTCGACGATTGTTTATTAGTTTTTACTAGTTCAATGTCACGAGACAGACCCCAATGTTGCATTTATTACCAGCAGTCGAAATGAGATTCTTGGGAAGAATTGGGGGTTGACCTTGTTGGACAAGGTTAAAAGTGCAGATTATTGTGAATCTCGGAGTATCAAATCACTGTCTCTCCGATTACTAGAAAGATTGTTCGTATACAACTGGGCTGGTATTGATAAGTGTCAAGTCAAGCCAATTTATTCACCAAAAACGCTATAAAAAGACGAGGGGGTTGAGAATGACATCACATTTGACCATACGTTGCATACAGGAGCGGATTTAGAAACTTTTGGTGGAGTAGATGTAATTTTGAATCAGTTTAAATGTTAACTAAATGCAAAGACGTTTAGACACGGAAACGGGCGTAAATAAGCCTTTTGAAAACGTTTTCATGTCAGGAGTGTATTCAGAATTTTTTTCTGGGAAGGGCACCAGTTTTCGTGACTTTTCAAGCTTAGTTTTTCAGACAGATTCAATTCTAAGCAACTGAAGTAACAAATACGACTTCAAGAGGGTCCAGGGGCATGCTCCCTCGAAAAATGTTTGAAAATTTGCATACTGCAATGGCCATTTTAGTGCTTTTTAACAATTTTGAGGGAAAGTTTGTTATATTTTTGGCCCCTTACTTTGAGTGCTTCACCAAATATAATGCATTTTGTTCGCGCTATTTTAATTATGCGTGCCTAAGGCGAATAAGGCATATTGCTTAAGAAGAGGTTCGAAATCATGGAAAAATTTTATTCATCCCAAACATTGTTGAAAATGGCTGGTGGGGGAATGCATACGCAGCATACCCCACATCCCTCCGGTATCCGCCTCTCGTTGTATATTAACAAAAAATGGCCTCAAATTTTAAGAGAGGTGTTTTAAACCAGAAATATCGAAGGCAGTTAAGGCACGATTGTTGTAAGGAAGTCAAAGGAATGCTTTCTGGTGAAACTGGTAAAACAATATTCAAATGTTGGCGATTTAATGTTTTCTTGAGCAACATTACGTCCATCATTTTTGCTTGAAATCGTTTCGCCTTTTTTCTACGGAAGGTCTGAGGACCCGAGGGCAGTTGCATGAACAGGAGCGACACTGCCTTTGCTAATAAAATTGCTTCATTTAGCATAGCGGCAAAGAACAAAATTCAGGAAACAACGCTACATAATTCTTGTTATTATAACAATTACAAAACCAGATTATCAATGACAAAGCATTGAGCACTTTGAAATGAATATCAAGAAAACAAGTCAGTATGACGTCATTTGAGGCTCAATGAGGGGGTTGCAATTCCTCCCTCCCCCGTGGCTACACCACTGACCATGAGCCATTTTGGGTGCCTTAAGTGCTAGTTTGACTATAGCCTAGCTAGTGTTTCCTCTCGGGAAGTCAGGACAAGAAATTTGAGTCAGGTTTATGGTCAGTGGCTACAAATTTGACTAATACAGTGGCTACAAATGTGAAACAAATTTGAGTCAGGTTTATGGTCAGTGGTCAGGACAAGAAATTTGAGTCAGGTAAGAAATTTATGGTCAGTGGCTACGCCACTGACCATAAACCATTTCAGGTGCCTTAAGTGCTAGTTTGACTAGCCTAGCTAGTGATTCCTCTCGGGACGTCAGGACAAGAAATTTGGGGCTATGAAATTTCCCGTGTACCGGAAAGTTTATGTCGGGATGCCGGGAAATGTCTTTCCATTAGTAAGGATTTCAGTGGTACTGATATCTATCATTCCGACATAAAAAATGCGTTAGTTTTGCGTTACTGCAAATCAAAACTTTGTTTTTGTTTACAAAAAAATATTTATCGAAATTCGCAAAACTTTTCAAAATAGTTTTCAAAATGCTAAAAATTAAATCTGAAATGCTGAAAATCAGAAAAAATGTCAAAATAATCAAGCTCGAAAGATTTTCTTGCGAAAACTTTCGGGAATTTCTCGAATCCCGAAGATTTTGAGGGATTCCGGGAATTTCCCGGAATTTTCGAGAAATTTTTTGAAAATTTTTTGTTTACCGGGTAGTTAAAAATCCGACAAAAAAGGAAACCCTACGCCTAGCCGTTAGCGAGACTTTTTGTCGGTCCGCTAACGGTCTAGTCTGGGCCGTTGAGAGCCAAGCTCGGACCCGGTACCAAAATTAAACCCGGGCCTCCCGCAAATGACAAAACAGATGGTCCGCCAAAATGATGAAAGAGATGATTTGCCAGAAGACTGCTGATCTGCAGAAACATTGGACTAGAAGCGTTGCTCAACCAAAGAATTTGTAGGGGTCCAAGTAACAACTTAAACAGATATAGCCTAGCCTACTGATCGCAACCTTTGCAAAAGTTAGTTAGTTGCATATTTATCCTCCTATCACGAGAAAGCGATTAAAGCGCTATACAAGCTCGCTTAGGAGTTGCCAGCCATCTGTCTACCACATCAAGATGGGGGAATCCCGCTAAGTGCCTTTCCCAACGGCACAACAAGTAAACTTGCCGGCTTGTTCTCCACACTGTCCCTTCCATGCTGAGCGTCAAGCAGGGAAGCTGTGAATACCGATTTTAAAGTCATTGGTTTGACCCGACTCGGAATCAAACCCCAGTCTACAGCTCAAAAGACAGACGCTCCATACCACTTGGCCATCTGAGCTGTTATCAGAGACAGACGCTCTATACCTTTCGGCCATCTGAGCAAATTTGTTGAAAAAAGACGCATGTAGCATTGGGTTACGTCACGGAAAAAGAGATGCTACGAAAACATACCAAAACATGTCGTGATACTCCAAATTTTTGGACAAAAAAATCAAAATTTGTTTTGATATTCCCGCCCGCTTCTTAATTATAAGCATTACGCGCAATCAGTGGGCCCCCCCACCATTTAGCAACGGAGGCATAGTTTCGGTTTTGGAGGCGAAGCCCCCAGCTGCCAAAATCGATGTGGGTCTGGTGGTGTAGCCCCCAGTCACAAACAAATTTTTTACGGTTCTCCCAAAAAAATACTCGTTTCAGCACACTTTCTTGATGAAAAAAAACGTACCGGTCCCTGCAGTGAGTGCAGTCACTACTATAGTGTCAGACTAGTGTTGTTAAAAAACCGTTTTTTTGCTTTGTGTTTTTTTTATTGTTTTTGTTTTGGTGTTTTTGTTTTTTTTTTTTTTATGTTGTTAACCACTTCATAAAAACCGGCGCTTGGTGTATCGGTTAAGAGCGTCCACTTGGTAGCCGGTAGACTGGGGTTTTATTCCCAGTCGGGTCATACTAAAGACTTTAACAATAGTATTCGCAGCTTTCGCGCCAGGCGCTCGGCACAAGCGGAAGTGCGAAGGGTTTTGTGTATGTGTTGTTCGTCATGTTATGTCCCTTAACAGCGTTCAATCATTCGTGATTGAAAATTGTAATGGGCCGACAATTGAAAATGGCCTAAACAATGTGTGCTTGCACCCGCTGTCCCGTACCTTTACCTTTAACCACTTCATAACTAATTGAGTAGTCTACCCCGTTTTGGCTTGTTATCAGCTCGAGATTGAGGTAAAACGAGACTTTTTTTAATGGTACTGATATGTTATTTGCAATGTCAAGTTACCATTATTCCATTAACAACAGAAATATAACCTGCGCTCATTGCTCAGTGCTAAAGATGGCATTTATGGCATGACCATGAGCTATATTTTCGGTGCCTTAAGTGCTAGTTTGACTTGCCTAGCTAGTGTTTCCTCCTAGAAGTCGGGACAAGAAATTTGGAGTTTTGAAATTTCTCGTTTACCGGGAAGTTTATGTCGGTATCCCGAGAATTGTCTTTACATTCGTAAGGGTTTCAGTGGTACTGATATCAATCATTCCGACAAAAAAAAAATGCGGTAGTTTTGCGGCAAATTAAATTCTTTTTTTTTAAATTGTTTTGCTTATTAAAAATTATTTTGCAAAATTTTTTAAAACGAAATGCTAGTGAGATCAAAGTTTTTTCTTCGATTTGTCAAAAAAAAAAGGGAAAACTCAAGCTAAGTTTGTCAAAACAAAAAAATGCTAAAATTCAGAAAAATTGTCGAAATAATCAAGCTCGAAAAATATTTTCCGCGAATGCTTTCGGAAATTTCCCAAATCTCAGTAATCCCGAAGAATTTCGGGATTCCTGAAATTTCCCGGAATTCCCGAAAATTTTTATGAAAATTTCCCGTTTACCGGGTTGTTGGAAATCCGTGAAAAAGGGAAACCCCCAAGCCTAGCCGTTAGCAGGACTTTTTGTCGGTCCGCTAACGGTCCAATTTTGTTTCTTTTTTCTAGCATTGAGCCGCTAACGAGCCGCAAGACCATTTTTGAAAACTTTTAAAATTTATTCATTTTAATCATACGCTCAAGCGATTTAATTTTGCAAACTAAAGCTTTCTTAGTTGTGTTACTTGTGTTTAATTTTTGCTTTGCAACTCGAGGTTAGGGGCAGCGAATGCAAGTCGTTTGACTCGCTCAATGTAGATTTGGGTTTGATCCTTGAACGTATCTATTTGTGCAAGGTTTCTGTGGCTCGCTATTACGTTGACATTTCGTAGTAAAATATCAAAAATCTTTTGTGTGTACCGCTGCTGACTGCTGACACAATGAATACCAGCGTTGTTCATCGCTTTTTGCGATAACTGGTAAAGTCGTAGCTCTAGACAAAAATATCTGCTAAAAAGCAAACTGTTTCTCACGTTTTGATATTAAAAACAGCAAAGAATTGGTCTTTTTATTGGAAGTGTATCTATTTACCGATAGTACCAAGCGTACCCATGTTGTTGGCACAGTAAATGAAAACTGCATTAAAACGTAGCCCTGATTCGCATTAACTTCCAATTTCAAAAAGTGTGTGATGGATACTCTCCCCATAAACGTGTTTTTCAGCATTTTACTCAATCCCAAATGTTCGCAATGGCAATACTTTCTTAAAATATATCTGTTAAACACGCGAGTTTAACAAAACAACAAAGAATAAAAAAACGTGTTTTTTTGCAAAAATAAACGACTCGTTTTTATGACTTTCAACACTATGCCAGACAATAGAAAAATATTTTAGTATTCTATGTCTGAGAGCAGAAGCTTGGCTAAAATAAATGAAACAAGGCTGTAACCATTACTAGTTTTGGCGCATTTGATGTGATGACGTGTACTCGTGTGGGGTGTCTACAATCTTCAACAACGCGTACAAAATGTTTTCTAAATTTTAACTACAGATCAAGAAACTAACTTTGCTCCCAAGTCGAAGCGATTGATTGAAGCAAAAATTAATAAACAAAAAATGGAATTTGTGGTATAAGAAATAGGGAGGGCGGTTAGGACCAAAACGAAATGGCACCGGCTAAATTTTTCACTTTAAGTTATAAAAACAAATCTCAAAAAATTCCCCCTCCCCGAGCCCCAATGGCACGACTTCTTGACTATAACTGATCAAATCATAGTGCCACCGGCATCAAGTTAATTATTCCAAATAAAAGTAAACGAGTGTTTTGCATAAGTTGATAGAAGTTATTTCCTCTCCGAGGTCTTTTTTTGTTTTGAGTCTCATTCTGACGCGGATACGACCAGTAGCGTACGCAGGGGTGATCCTATGAGCGCGCTCCCCTCACTCCTTCTTCGATGCATTATAAAAGAAGTTAAGCGGTGTGATTAATGGATTAATGGTTATGTCAGAGGGGGGGGGGGCAAACTACGGCCCGCGAGCAGCATGCGGCCCGCGGACGGTTACAGAAAGATGAACTCTGTACCCTATAGTGAAATTGCATGAAAAATAGAGCATTTGCGGTAGCGAAGATCTTTATTTGTTCTCCTCTTAATTTCGGGAGGAAAATGGGACATCTGCGGTCGCGATGACTATAGATGCACACAGGGGGGGCACGGTGCCATGCACCGTCCCCCTTGGATCCCGTAATAAGGTGCTAAAACCTAACTTTCAGTCTATAATTTCTCAAGCTAATAATGGTTGCAGCCAGTGGCGTAGCCAGGAAGGGGCACCGGAGCATTGCTCCCCCCCCCACCTATTTTTGACGAAGCTTAATCTGAAGTGTAATTAAAACATTCTTATAAAATACCGTAAACTTTGTTTCAAAAGTTCCCTCATCTTTACCACTTTTTCATTTGCAACCAATTTTTGCGCCATTTGAATTTTGACGTAACTTCTCAAAAAGCGCTTGTTAAGCATTATTGCATCATAACAGCGCAATGGGATCAAATATGTGTACAGTAAGTATAAGCACAGAGAAAAAGCAAGATTGTATCGCAAAAAGGCAATCGAATATGGCGAGCAAAAGGGGAAAGAATGTTCAATTGAAAAATATTTTCAGAAGAAAACCAGGCAGCTTGATTAGTAGCCTATTGGGGTAGCGATTAGCGAAGTTAGGGATTGCCTGCCTCGGTCTGCAGTAAATAATTAACTCCATAGTCATCCGTAAAGAAAATAAATACCAACAACTTAAGGCAAAAATCAAAAAACTGGAAGACAGCGTGAGCCTAATGCCTTGGCCTGAACCACTAGTGTAGCCAGGATTTCGCAATGGGAGGGTTGAGAATGACATCATATTTGACCATACGTTGTATAATAACAAAAGATGGCCTCAAAATTTAAGAGAGATGTTTTAAACTAAAAGTACCGAAGTAAGTTCAGCCACACTTGCTGTAAGAAAGTCAAAGGAATACTTCTGGTAAAACTGGTAAAATGATATTCAAATGTTAGCAATTTAGTTCTTTTTTGAGCTACGTAAATCATTTTTGGTTGAAATTGTTTCGCCTTTTTTCTCCGGAAGGTCTGAGGGGGCGAGGGCAGTTGTGTACCAACAGTGTACAGGAGCGGCACTGCCCCGCTAATAAAATTGCGTCAATGCTTCATAAGCACAACGGCGAAGAACAAGATTCAGGAAACAACGCTACGCAATTCTTGTTATTATGACATTGCTATGGGGGATAAAAGCCATTAAAGTTATATTGTTTGGGTAGCGCAAAAACTTAGGAAACCGATAATCGCGAAAAAACTATGTTGATACGAGGTTTATTTGAAGAGTTATGAAGTCATAAAAAGTTGTATTTTCTTTTTTAGGTCTTAAAATATGACCATTGATTTTTGTAATGAAATATATATAGGGCTACAAATTATTAATCCCCGGCGCCACCGCAGATGCAGTTCCTGAAGACTTTAAACTTGATAATTTTATGTTACGTGGGGCAATGAGAATTTTCAAGTTGTCGCGCCGACTTTCACGAAGCATTTGAAGCGACTTTATAATTAGTTTAAAAAAAATTTATGCAAAAACCATTGCATGTGGAGATGAGTAGACGAGATATTTCTCCAGCATTGTATGCCAAGTTGTTAACATACCATGCTGCATCAGCATCTGTAGAACGGTCATTTTCGATGTTAAAATCCATGATTCATGAAAACCGAAATTTTACCGATGCACACGTCGCATTCTATTATAAAATTGTATTTACTAGTTGAATATCTTACTTGTTGTAAGATTCACATTTGAATTTTTTGAGTTTTTTTTTACTGATTTTCAAGTGAATTCTTCTTTCTCTTGTATGTTCTGGTTCAAAATACATCTTTACACTTACCATATGAGATGTTATGTACGGAAAACAGCATAAATTTGCTGTTCTAAAAATAAAGTCGTATAAAGTCATATTTTTTGATTTTACAGGTCATAAAAAAATTGCCCTTAGACATTACAAAACCAGATTATCAATGACAAAGTATCGAGCACTTCGAAACAAATATCAGAAAAAGAAGTGCCGCTAAGTATGAAGCTAATTCAGTTTCAAAAAGAGTTTTTTCCGTACTGTGGTTACGCCACTAAATTTTAAATTCTATAAATACGACACCCGAGTATTAAAGCATCAAAAGAGGGTAACAGTGAAAAGTGAACTCTGTGCTATTTTATACTTCTGTACTGAATGTACAATTTGGGCCGTTTATCACCTCCTAAATCGTGTTCTTTAGATCGTCTCTGGCTACGCGTCCCATTAACATTATAATAACCGACTAAGGTCTACTGTAACGGTCCCGAAGAAACCGTCTGCTATTGCGGAGTCGACACAGAGCACACTCGATCAATTTGATGGTGTTCAGCGGTTTCTATTAAAGTTATAAACACAGATAAATAACGAGAACAATCAAGAGATTGAACTTAAACCTTAACATATTTAAATTAAAATGAGAGAGAAGTGCAGCGTTAATTCAGATCTCAGGCAGATCATTACGGTTAACTACGTTACTCGACACTAAACGATGAACGTCACATTTAAATTCGTTGTTCTAGACTTCAGGCAATCGAGATACAGTAGATTAGACAGAACTCACCTACTATTTCTTGCAGACGGTGAATTGAAATGTAAACTTTATATCCAATAAATAATATTATTGAGCAATATAGGCTCAAAGTAATAATGCGAGCAATAAAGGCTCCAAGTTAAATTATTATCGAGCAATAAGAGCTCCAACAAGTAACTCTGCACTTACACACTGATATCGAGCAACAGCTCAGATGGCCGAGTGGTATAGAGCGTCTGTCTCTTGAGCTGTAGACTCGGGTTTGATTCCGAGCCGGGTCAAACCAATGACTTTAAAATTGGTATTCACAGCTTCCCTGCTTGACGCTCAGCATTGAAGGGACAGTGTGAAGAACAAGCCGGCAAGTTTACTTGTTGTGCCGTTGGGAAAGGCACTTAGCGGGATTCCCCCATCTTGGTTTGGTAGACAGATGAGAGATGGCTGGCAACTCATAAGCGAGCTTGTATAGCGCTTTGATATCGCTTTCTCGTGATAGGAGGATAAATATGCAACAAACTAACTAACTTCTGCTTCCTACAGTGGTTCAGAGCGTTTGCCTTGGAAGCTGGTAGACTGGGTTCCATTCTCGGTCGGGTCAAACCAAAGACTTTAAAACTGGTATCTGCTGTTACACTTGCTAAACGCTCAGCAATTAAGTGCAGCGCGGAGGATAAAATAAACAGAGAATAAAAATACGTCAGTGAAGTCTTGACAAAATTTAGCCCTGGCGCTAAAGGACCTTAATAGTTATAAAGCGCCATAAAACCACACAACATTTCATTTATTTTCATTTTCCTGCAAGTGCTGAGTGCTGCTGTTGAGCTCTGTAAAATCCGTATAAATCTAAAGCTTATTCAACCAGAATCAATAAATTGAACTGCAAGTTGCTATACCAACTAAATACACGCTGCTATCACAAGCACGTCAAACTCCATCTGATGAGTTGTACAATCACAATTGCGGCTATCGGAAATCAACTTCGTATTAGGGATGTGCCGAGTCGAGTCCGAGTACTCGGCCGAGTATTAAGACATTACTCGGACTCGACCGAGTCCGAGTATCAATGGATACTCGGCTAAGTATCAAAGTATTATCATTTTGACCTTTTTCTTTTTTTTTTGCTCTGCAGCCGATTTTGAGATAAAATGAGGACTTCTACGAACATAATGACTTTTTTTTGCTCTTCGCTTAATTTTGAGTTCATATCTTGACGTTGTAGATACTCGGACTCGCCGAGTGATGGCGTGAATACTCGTTACTCGACGAGTCCGAGTAACTTTTCCTTGAGACACATCTCTACTTCGTATTGCCTGAGTACGAAACTGTAAAACACTCAAAAAGAAACGAAATTAATCAATCGGCTAATCATACACCTTTCAAGAAGCAATCGGCAATGACAACTTCCGGAAATATAAGCCTGACAACGCCAGTTACTTGTGACCTATAAAAGTAACAAAACATTAATTAGGGTTCGAAATTGGCAGTTATAGTCGACCACCAATTGTGACGACGCAACACCTACAGTTGCGGAAACTTGTTTAAAAACGTAGTAAAAGTAACCAACGCTTCAAAATGTAAGTCGGAAAGAGACGTGAGTATGACGTCACTTGAGGCTCAATGGGAAGGGGGTTGTAACCCCCAACCTTCCCTGGCCTAAACAGATCATTTTTTGAAGTTCTTGGCTGATTGTAATTTGCCTCCCTCCCCCCTAAATATTTCGCTGGCTACGTCCCTGGTTGCAGCCTCCTTTCACTTGATTTAGCCAAGCTCTACTTTTAGACATAAGCTGCAGAAATATTTTTGCATTGTCCATAGTGACTGCATTCACTGCATGCCCTTTTTCGATAAAAAGTGTGCTCAAATATGTGTTTTTTTTATGTAGAAACCGTAAAAATTTGTTGACTCCCTTGGTCTCCGGCAGCTGGGGGTTTCGCCCCCAGACCCCCGGTTGTGCCCCGCTCCTTTGCCAAATCCTAGGTGCGTCAATGGTGATGACCTAATTAACTTTTCGTTCCCAAGCAATCAGCTTCAAAAATTTTTATAATGCGGCTCTTCATGCAAAAAGTTTGCCCACCCCTGATTTAGTTCATTCCTCCTGTTGCATATTACCGTAATTCACACACTTTCCCTAGATTTTTCAATGACTAATTCACGAAATTTTCCCAAATCGTCACAACAATACATGAATAGAAATTAATTATCTGACATAACCAAGCGCAGTATACCCTAGAACAGGGATGTCCAACCTGCGGCCCGCGGGCCGCATTGCGGCCCACTTAATGTTTGGATGCGACCCACTATCGACTCATTAAAAAATAATTTGACACTTTTATTAAGTAGTAAGCACAAGTATCTTGACGTAGTTTGACCAAAATACTTTATATTTAATGAATACAGTCTGTCAGCAACATGGCCTATAGCGGTACCGCGCGCAGGTGACAGATCCTACGTGACGGGTTCGATTCGCGGCTGGAGCCGATTGCATTTGACATATTTAATGGGTGGCTGCTGACTCGAAGAGCGCAAGCTCACTTCGCAGTCTTTCTCAATTACTGTTGAATTTTCGGTTCAATATAATTTGAAAATAACCTGAGTTATTTATTTATTTACAGTGATTAACATAAACAATTTTAAGTCATTGTGACCCATGCATTTTGAAAATCTATTTGGTTTATTACTTTTTCACAACAATAGCTAACTCAAATTTGGAAACGTTTTCTATGACGATGATTAAATTTGCTACGACTTGAAATCCTGCACTTTTTCGATTTGAAGCACTGTTTGGGCCTGAACTACTTTGAAAAATCTTTTGTTAGCTGTTGTAACTGCGTAGTGTGTCAGTACTATCTTTTATAGAGAACAAATTTGTAGAAACCTTGATTATAACACATGTTCTCATCTTGAAAAATTTTTGATTTGTCGTAAAACCCACCATTTGCTCATAAACATTATTTTAAGTTTTTAGACGTGGCTGTTGCAGTCGTCATGCATTTGAGTGAAGGCCATCTTGCTAAAACTAAATTATCAATTTGAAATAGTTATTAGCCGTGGTATGCTTTGACGCCGCTAACTTGATGGTGTCAATTGACGACTTCAACTTTTCGTTGACGCTACCTGATGCGCCGTCAATTTTCAAAAAGTCGACGTTGGGCATAACACGATAGGCCATAAAATTTTAGCTGTTTCAGCGTCAAGCGTCAATTTTTAAATTACAATCATAGATTCACGCAGGAGGGCCACCGCGCCATGCTCCCTCCCCCTTGGCTCTGGCGTTCAAGAAATTTGTAATAAGTTAAATCTAACTTTTAGTTGACAAATACTCAAATTAATAATGGTTACAGCCTTCTTTCATTTATTTTAGTCAAACTTCTGTTCTCAAACAGCGAGCATGGGCTACTGATTTATTTTAGTATTCCGTATGGGTCTGTAGTGACTTCACTCACTCGCAGGTACCAGTATGTCCTCTTTAGATAAAAAAGTGTGCTAAAATGAGTGTTTTTCGATTAAAAATCGTAAAAACTCTTTAGGCGGGTGGGAGTTTACGCCCCCAGACCCCCATACCTTTATCAAAACGTGGGTGCGCCTCTGATTACTATAGCAATCTTTTGTTTCCTGCAAAACGAGCGAAATTTTCAAGCTAAAAACACTGCGAATTGCGGTCAATGAAATTTTCCATTGTATTAAGATATTGTGGTGATTTTGCGGCCCAGTTAAATTTTTTAGTTTGCAATGCGGATCATTTAATTAAAAGATTGGACATCCCTGCCCTAGAAGTCAGCAAACAGTGGGTTGCGACATCTTCGACTTTGGGTCGCAAAACTTTTACACGTAGGTCTACATAATTATTTTAACGTGAGGATATTTTTTGCTTCATTTTTTTGTTTATTTTTTTATGCTTTTTGGTTTTACACCGTATCTTCCCGCGTTCGTTTAAACCAGAGGTGACGAACATGCGGCCCGAACAAGAATTTTCTGCGGCCCGCGAACATTTGGGCGAGACCAGAACTTTTAAGCATTTTTTTTCCAGTCTAATCTTTGCGATGCGATACCAAAAGCTGAGCCCCTGATTTAATCAAGCGCGTATCACACAGTAGTTATATAAACGTTCAATACAAGTCATCTGTTTCAGGATTCAGTAGTTCATCCATTGTTATGAAATAATAATAACATAACTCGAGTCCGTTGCAGCTTCAGCATAGTGAGAGCTTAGCTAGCCTTACAGTAGTAGGAATTATGTGAGTTTGCGGAAATGAATTGGTGAGGTGGCAGTACCATTTATCATATGCAAATTTTACTGCTTTCTTAAGGTATTTGTTATTCTGTTTTTTAATCAATGTTTAATTAGCCGCTTGTCTTCAGCGATGTCTTCAGCGAAAAAACGAAATATTGTGGATGAAAAAAGAGTATTTCAAAAAGATTGGACCAATATCCGATATGTATATGACCAGGAGCGTATTCAGAGGGGGGCCATTGTGCCATCCTTACCCTTTTTGACTCTGCTTTTTAGTAAAAAAAGAACAAAACTAATGGTGCCAAGTGACTGAAACATGCCAGACTCTTTTGATGGTTTCTGTAGCTTATGGCCAGTGGCTAATCCAAGGGTTAGAATGAGAGGTATGCATCCTCCCACCAGCCATTTTCAAAATAGTTTTTGATGTATACAATTTTTCCATAACTTCGAATCTCTTCGAGAGTCTTAAGCCTTACGCCTTAAGCATGCATAATCGAAAATGTGCGCGCCAAATGCATCATATTCGGCAAAGCACTCAGAATCAGGGTCAAAATATTTAAACAAAATTTGCCTGAGGATTATTCAAAAAGCACTACAAATAGCCATTACAGCATGTGAATTTTCAAAAATTTTCTGAGAGAGCATGCCACCGGACCCTCCAAGAGCTTTTCTTGTTTCTCAATTTTGTTCTGCCGAAAAAAAAACGCTGTAAAGAAATATGGAAATTATGGCTTCCCCCTTTTAAAATTTCTCGCTACGCCACTGTTTATGACTAAAAAGTTATGCGGCCCGCTTGCTTATTGGTAAGTAACAAAGTGGCCCGCGACAGCAAATAGGTTCGTCACCCCTGGTTTAAACCGTCTCAACATTTTTCTACAAAATTCTTTTCCGTAAAAAAACTTTTAGAATTCTTTATGAAGTTTTGCTAGCCTAAATAACTACTCTTCACTTTCAACTCAAAAATTTTTATCTTGAGTTTCATTCATTCAAAATATAATACACCAAAACGAAAGAAATAGAAAAAATTAAATTTTAAAAGTAGTTATTCAATTAAAAATTATGGAAACGGGACAAGCGTTTTCTTCTGAATCAAAACGTTATTTGAGGTGTATTGTATGGTCATTCTATTTTATTTTTGGTGCTGTTGAACTTTTATTATTCTAGCTACAAGACTTCTTACAGCGTAGGTTTAAACCGACGTAGCGATAGAAGGGCACGTCTACTTTTCTCTTATAGGTTGCGTATATGACGTCACAAAACGGTCGCCATGCTTTCTTTTTGATGCATTAAAGTGTTTCGAAGGGCTTTTAGTAGGCCATGGACTTCTAAATAGTAGAACCCCATGAGTAGGCCTACTTTTGCTGAAGGTTTGTAGAAGACAAAAGAGTAAATGGATCATTATTTAATTAAGATTATTGTTTTACTTGCGGATTTATAGAACCTCGTTTGGTTGCAGAATCGTCGGCTTTCTATTAGTAGAGATTTTTTTCCAATGAAACACCGCAGTAAGTTATGAGTTAAAGCTTAGCCATATCAGCACATATGACGTATAAAAACACATAAGCCTACAGTTTATGCTGTGTAGTTGTTACAAAATGGTACACTTGCATCTTGTAGCTTCTCTTATAATTAACATTTTTTCAAAAGTCTGAAAGCTAAGGTGTAATATTTGTTTTGGTATAATTGCCCATTCAAGAATTTTGTTATGCAGTATTTTTTATAGGTTTGTGTAGATAAAAAGGTATTGCTTTATAATGAGTAAGAGGAAGCAAAAACCTCGTAAAAGCGCTAAACAGCTCTCGAAAGAAATTAATGTCCACGAAGCATTGTTGTATTTGGAAAAACCTTTTGACGTATGCAGTGATGACGTGTCTCAGGACCGAGTGCTGTCGGCTAACATACAACCGCCAGACGATCCAGCCCATGGCAGTGGCGGTGATTCAGGCGATGAGGAAAACTTCGATCCCAGTAGGCTAAGCCTCCATTAGCTGCTTGATCCAGTTACTCTGGAGGAAAAAGTCCAAGTGTATCAGTGATTGTCGGCAACGAAGAGGCGCATTTTATCCGAAATCAGATTTGATGGTTTGAATCACTGGATTGCAAAACGAAAAGAGCGACGTTGCGCAAATGGTTGCAAGAGTGCATCTCTATTCTTTTGCGAGAAATGCAGCGTTGGAATGCATCCACAATGCTTCAGAAGTTTTCACACTCTTCCTCAGTAGAAAATGTTGTGCATTGCTTTCACAAAGGTTACTATAAAAGTCTTATAACTGCATGCCATGCCAAATGGTTTTAAAGTTTGTTCATTGACAATTGCTTTACCATTGTGAAGCGAATGTGTTATACGGTTATCTCAAGTTGTGAACTTTTTCAGTGTGTCAGCTATGGGGCGCCGTGTGTAAAGCTACGCAATATAAAATTTTGCATCATTTTTTTGGTTAATTTTGGTTAAATTGCATGCGATATCATATATTGTTGCAATTTATCTATATTGCTGCAATATGTGTTAAATTGCTGCAATTTATGTATATTGCTGCAATTTGTGTAAATTGTTGCAATTTATCTATATTGCAAAAAAAACTTTAAATCGCCTTTTAATTGCCATGGTGATATGCTAACTAAAACAGTCAGTGTTGCCCTTTCCCTTTTTCCACGAACTCACGTAGTGTACTGGCGTGAGGCGCCGTTGTACTGACTGTGCAGTGTGCGCTTATTGGTTTGGCTGAAACATTTAAGCTACTGGTTAAATGAATCATTTAAGCTACTACTGTTAAGCTACTGGTACCGGTATCCTTTGGAATACCAGCAGCTAGACTAGACTACCGGTGTAGGGGTAACAACTAGTATCAGCTCCCAGGTCCAGTTGGGTTAGGTTAGGATTAGGTCCAGTTAGGGTTGAATTTAGTTAGGGTTCGTTCAGTTACAAAATATCGGTAGACTAGTTTGACATTTTTAATTTTACAGTTTACCGTATGTAACTGGCTACTAGTGTATAGGTGTGCTGATCTGCTGATGTCAGGATGTAGCCTACCTGCTTTCTGTGGACAGATCACAGAAGTTACTGTAATCTGACATGTTTCAGCCATACCAATAAGCGCACACTGCACAGTCAGTACAACAGCGCCTCAGGCTAGTACACTACGTGAGTTCATGGAAAAAGGGAAAGGGCAACACTGACTGTTTTAGTTAGCATATCGCCATGGCAATTAAAAGGCGATTTAAAGTTTTTTTGCAATTTAGATAAGTTGCAACAATTTACACAAATTGCAGCAATATAGATAAATTGCAACAATTTAACACATATTGCAGCAATATAGATAAATTGCAACAATATATGATATCGCATGCAATTTAACCAAAATTAACCAAAAAAATGATGCAAAATTTTATATTGCGTAGCTTTACACACGGCGCCCCATAGTCAGCGCAAGATGTTTTTATCATTTCATTTTTATCTATATTGCAATAATTTTGTGTCTTCTATGTTAGGCTGCTAAAAAAATTAGTCGGCAGCGTGGCCTAGTGGTTCAAAGCGTCGTTTTTACGACAGCCATGATCGCAAGGTTGATGGTTCAACTCCCACCCAAGTCTCGTTGTTTCGTCCTTGGATAAGATGCTTCACGACAATTATCTCTGCTCGGTGGAATCTAACCAGCAGCAAATTGAAAAAGTCAGAAGCAAAAGTCCAACGGAAAACTCGAAAACAATGGCAACTCCTAAGCGAGTCTGGATTCGTCCTATGCATAGCGTCTCCGTCGCTTTCTCATGACAGGAGGATAAAAATGAAGAAATCAATCGATCATAGAAAAATTTAATAATGACACCGCTTCATTGAAGGTCAAGAACTCAATAGGATCGATCACTCAAAAGATGTCAAATGCTTAAAATAACATCGAAAAAGTTGCCTAGGTATCTACTCCAAATTGACGTGAAGGTAGGATCATATATGCCAACTTCCAGGTTACTCGGTCTGCTAAGAGGCTCACATCTAAAGTTACTCAGGTTGACATGATTTGGGCAAACGACTTGGAGAAAAGCCACAAATAAACTGGTTAGAGAATCAATTTGCCTAGGCTAGGTCAAAAATACGGTACTCCACTCAAGCAACCCCCACCTCTAGCACCTACAAGGCCATCTACCCAAAAGCAGCTGCAGACGCGTTTCGACCTTTTTAGGTCTCATCAGTGCAGCATAGCAACAACCCCCCTCAAAAAAGTTAATTCCTACTTTCATTCTCCCCAAAATTTCTTGCAACCATTCCTCTGCTAAATCCCCGCTACTATCTAATTGCTAAGATCCAAACTAAATCCTTGCCACCATCCCCTCCTCCAATTTTAGACTAATTTCCTGTTACCATGTTATCAATTAGCATTTTGACTAAACTCATTTGTCACCAACCAGCATTGTGATAATGATCATGACAAGAAAAATTATTACTTATCAAACGCTTTACAGAAGCTTCGAAAATTAAAGCTAATCAGTAATATCTATTAATGAACATGACGTCATCGTAATGACGTCACCATAACGAGGTCATAACTTCATTCAATTTTGACATCGATCTTGCACGATAAGCACTGTAAATCAGCAGAAACGTATATTTAGCATGAACAGTAATCGTGTTTTTTACGCCGATCGGTGTGTTTCTATATTGATTTACATGCACCTTTATACTGCTGCGTCGGTTTAAACCGACGGTGCGTTTTTCTTCAAATAAACAAAGAATACAAATTTTTAAAGAAAACCAAACCTAATTTTGTTTCTTTCTACGCCTAATCAAACAAATTAACGTAAGCTTCCTAAAAAATTCTTCCGTGGGAAGATATGGGTTGAAGCTTTTTAATTTTACGGTTTATCATAAGTTTTTTAATCTTTCGAGTCGTAAGTTAAAAAAAAGATTCCTCACGTAACAAGTGGCAATTCTTATGAATGATAATTGGGCGCTGCATGTGGAATTTCACGTCCTTATTGCTAGTAAGGCTAGCTCACTTTGAATTGTTTTTTTTTTTTTTTTGGCATCTGTGGGAAGAACTTAACGCATTGCGGCTTTTGGGTTACTAGCCTGATGAAGTAGGAAAAAATAAGTCAGCTAAACAAAAAAATGCATGGCCAAATTAAGATTGGTGTAATCACTATTCAATTTCGAAAATTTGTTAGGCAGTTCAATTTCAAAAATTTGGTTGTAAAAAAGAAGCTAAAAATATTGCAAATTCTTTGAGCAGGATCATTAAGGATGAGATAGCAATTAAGTTTTTTGTTTCGTATTTAGTGCGTATTGACAGCAACGTAGCAAGCACAATATCAAAAAGTATTAGTACGGTGGCAACTTGCGTACTGCAGTGATAAGCTTGCAATAAAATTTAGAAATATTGGGTATACGTAACACTTCGTCGATCTCGGACTTGAACTCGACCTATGTTTCTTGGAATTGAACATAAAACTTCATTTTAATTAATTTTATATAACGGTTTTTGGGGCGTCACAAACAAAAATGTTGAGAAATTGCTTAAAGGCCCACTGCACCCAAATTCATCGATAGTTGTAAATATGTATTAAATATATTTAAACATTTTCGCGAAAATTCGATCACAATATCTGGTCTCGGTAACGAGAAAACTGGTAAAATATCGTTAAATTCGTGACGTCATTGGGTACCAACAACCAAGAAATAATGCGACTTCTGAAAGCTTTCGCTGTGCGAGCTAATCACAAGATCACATTTTATCTTCCCACCTAGTCACAAGAATGCAACTAGGAAACTATTACTAAGAGCCGAAACTAGCGCCCCCCGAACCCCCCAACCGGGGGGGAGGAGCCGCACAAAAAGGGGGCCCCGTAAATAATCAGTACGTAGTACTACTTACTCAACGTATGATAAAGGTGCCTTAAAAAAGCCTATTCTAAGATTCAATGTACTTTTTGTCTTAACTCGCGCAAGGTGGGGCCCCCATACTTTTGGCCACAGGGGGCCCCTACAAATTTTTCGAAAAACAGCAGTCGCAGAACTAGCAAACAAACGTTTAGTAGCATACCAAGGGCCCCTCATCCTCAAGTGAAAGGCGCAAAAATAAGCCTTAAAAACGTTTTTTCTTCGCATAGGTAGAGTAGGGTTTGCTTGCAGCATTATTTTAGTGGGTTTAGAAGGGACCTAGCAAAACAGACTACTAAACCCTGTTAAAACTGAGGAATTTTAAAGGCTCAAAACGCACAAAAAGCCTCCAAAATAATGTCAAATTCCGCAAAATCTTCTGGGGGGGACATGCCCCCAGACCCCCCTAGCTTGGCATCGCCCCTTCGGGGCTCGCTCTTTTGTAACACCATCCAAGAAAAAATTTTTAGGGGGCCCCGAAAAATGATTTCGGGGAAGGCCCGCATTGCTTAGTTTCGGCCCTGGCTATTAGGAAGTACTAATAGCAACCAACGTTCGTCATAGGGAAATCCTGCACGAATTAAGTCAGACATAGGCCTATTTATACCGAAAAAATCGAATAAGCAAAAGGATAAAAACAAAAGCAAGACAGAGATTGCGAATTAAGTTTACAAAATGTGCGAGTTTGAGAAGGATGAGTAAAGTTTTAAAAATAAATTTTGATGCAGAACCGTAAAGTTGATTCTGCTGCTACAGTAGCTTGGTAAGTTACTCACCGGTACATGCAATTTTGCATATTCGAATCAAAAACTTGTTGTTTTGAAAGTTTGACTTGATCTTTTTGCATTTTTTCACATTTCGTACTTATATTTATTTTGACATTTCGTATTTATTTTACTTTTTTTCATTTCGTTGTTGCATTTCAATTATCTCATAATCCATCTTGGTTAAGGCAGGTTGTTTTCTGTAGTTAAGTTGTGACGTAACAATTACTCGGCTTTGATTTTTAAATTTTGTGATTAATCGTAAACTGCAGCTGTGTAGTGTTTAAACTCGTCGCGCTTTATCATTCTGATAGGCCAAATGTTGGTCGCCAGGACCAACAAACGTCAGTGACAAACCTAACTAAATCGCATATACTTGAGGTATTTATCTGTTATGTCTTACCGGAGGTATGAATTTTTTCAAGTAAATAGCCTAATGATGCCCGGTAAACAATGCACCTCTAGACCAGGCTGTGTTTCTTAACCGGGGTTCGACCAAACCCTTAGCGTTTGACGGAGCAGTCTCTGGGGTTAGGTGGAAGGTCTTCAATAACCTAACATTTTCAGGGGCGTACCCAGGGGGCCGCTGGCCACTTGATTTTAGGGGAGGAAAATTGGACATGGGGTTCGGCAGAGACAGCCACGAAGTTGTTAGGGTTCGGCCGCTTGGCTCGGGTTACGAAACACTGCTCTAGACTTTATAGACCTAAGTCTAATCCAACTTTTGCTTTCATATTTTTAGTTAAACGTTACGAGAAACTTTTATTTCTCAAAAGGAGTAGAAAGAGCTGGGTCTACCTGTAGGCTGGTTTGCTGTTATGCAGTTTTAGTTTGTCATTACAGTATTATTTTTATGTTTTATCGAAAACAATGTGAAGAATTTATTGTCTTTTGCCACCACAGTTGTAGTGGCCCATGTGTCGAACGTAGACATGATTTTGTAGAAATATGGCGTTGATTGAATAAAATTACCTTGCATTGTCCAGCAAGCATTGCATCACGGTGTAGAACATGAAATAGAAATGCGTTATTTTGTAAACCTTATTATCTTGATTAAAGTTTACCCAGAATTTTTTATCAAGAGTGCGTGTAATGACTGCAGGAAGAGAATAATATAGCTCAAGGAAGGGGGGGGGGGGGGGGAGGGGCAGAAAAAAGACTTAAGAACTAAGCTTCCTTAGAATTAAATTTGGCTAAGGTAACAAGCTTTTATTGTGGCGGTCAAAAAGTGAAACTTTCAGGCAAAACTATTGATAACACAACAATAATTGCTTTATATTATTAAGTTATACGAAATGTGATCCAAGTACGCAATGCCTACTACAAGTTAAAAAAAAAGTCAGATTGGCTTATCGTTGCTTTGCTCAACCTTTTTCGATTCTTCTTCAATATAAACTGAAAGTAACCGATAATTTAAAGATAGCACAAATTAAGGAAACACCATGGTCGAGCTGATCTACAAAAATAACTAAATGTCTGAGATACGAGCGAGTGGTATCCCGCTCAGGTTGCAGATTCCAACGTAACGGGTTCGATTTTAAACCCGATCACATTTGAATTGTGCATCGGGTGAGTGTTGACTCGAAATGCGCAAACTTGCTTCGCAGTCTCCTCAATTATTGTTAAGTTTTCTGTTCAATATAATTTGAAAATAATTTCAGTTGTTTATTTGCTTATTAATTTATTCTGATTATTTGAAAATTTTGATTGAATTATTTTTGATAAAACTGGATTGCCACTTCATTCTGCCCATCCCATTAAAAACAAACATAGAAACAATGTGACATCATGATTATATAAACACAGTGGTATTCTTTCATTTTCTTAAATGTTTTATGTTTACCACGATTGTTGCGTCATAAATCCTCCCTATAATTTTTCACCAAAATTTTTTCATCCTTTTAGTCAGTATAAATGTAAATACACTATACATATCGTTATGAGCATTATTATAAAATCTTAAGAAAATTAGCTTGATGCTTCGTATCCCCCAAGTATGGGTCAAATATGTTCGGCTTCAACTGTGAAGTGATTACGTCACGCTAGATGTTATGCCTTAGCAGTGCCGCTAAAAGCCTGTGGTCCGTTTGCACCCAGGACCCAAGTCTGCTGTGAGCAGTCCATAGTTTGATGCGACTCCTAATTGAATCCCGAGTCTGCCGCTCCATCAGAGACAGACGCTTCTGTGTGTAGGTTATTATTTGTAACCACTGCTGACAATATTGCGAGCACACAAAAAAATATAAGCATTAATTAAGAACTTATGCGTAATTGTAATCACAGATGGCACATTGCCTATTGTAGTTTCAAAGGTATGAGATTTTAAACTTTGCGATTTTCTTGAAAGAATTGATTGTAATTCATAAGTTCTAACCTGGGCGTAAATGCGCTGATTCAGCTGTAGAACACAAAAATGTGGTGTTTTGTAGCAGTGAAACTGATTTTTCACGTTGGGTTTTGATATCTAATTATTTGTGGATTAGCTCGAATCATCGAAAAAAAAGCAAAGTTTTCTCTTTAAATGATTAAAAATGTCATTTTGACGTCAAAGCTTAGCACATGTGAAAAAATTTTTACCAACACAAAAAGACTTACATCATTTTTCATTCCAGCTTGTTAGTTATAATTAAAACATTTCAATTTAATCACACTTTTCAATTTAATAATTAAATTGAAGTGAGTGATTCAAACGACCATGAAACACCATAGTCACGACAGTGACGTAGCCAGAAATTTTGATTGGGAGGGGGGCCCAAACTTTATGGTACGAACCGCAAAGAAAACGCTGCGTGAAATTATCTTTTACCATAATGCCTCATTATTTAATGCAGCTGGTTTATCACGCAGATTGGTACGACTAGAGCCGGCGGCAGAGCAGTCGACTTAGGGGAAGGGCAAGGGTTTATCAGGGGGGGCCAAAGTTTGAAATTAAGCACAAAAGTCACTGTCTTCACAGGAGTAAGCTTGTTAATTGGGGGGAGGGGGGCAAGCACGTCAATTGCTGTGGCAGCCCCCCTGACCTTTCCCCCTTGGCGCCGGCCCTAAGACACAACCTGAAAATATTCGTTAATTTTTTTCTTTTTTAGTTGTGATATTCTTAATCAATCTTTTCAACCACGTTCGTTTGTAGCTTTTTCTTAAATCTTCGCTTCTTCTTATTTTCGACAATAGTAACTTATTACGAATGTTCGAGGTAATCAAACTTCACCAGCCCAAAAAGCAGCACAATGTTATCATAACCAAGGTTTATTACGCCACAAAAGGTTATTGTTACAATCGTAAAACCGTAAAACTTGGTTAAAATTTGATTTTAAAAATTCAATAAAAACAGCGCTGAGGTTGGTTAGGAATTTTAATATGAAATTTTTCCGCGTATCTTGTTTATTAAAGAAATCATCGCAGCGTGAGATAATTGATGCGCGCCTGGGTTGCGTATTGTACTTTCAAAACACGTAATAGAGATGAAGGTTTTTATACAGTGCGGAATGTGCTTGGTGCCGATTTGCTACTTCAACTTAATAATAATGAGGGGCCCCGGTCGTTCTGCACTACTTTCCCTGGAAACATTTAATAGACGAACACATAGATTTTATAACGTAGCTTCAAGACAAACTGACCAACCCAACCATAATAAAGGCTGCTTACTTTTTTCTACTGTATACCAGGTGTGGATCTAGAAACTTTTAGTGGGGGGGATACAGTTTTGAGTTACGTTGAATCTCAACTGAACGCATAGATGTTAAACCCGAAAAAAGCGTAAATAAGCTCTTTTTAGAAAATGTGTCCATGTGAAGAGGGTATATTCAGAACTTTTTAGCACAAAATTTTGACATTTTTAAGCGTATTTTTTCTGGCAAAGTTCAATTTGAAGCAACTAGGGAAAGATTCTAGAGGGGTCCGGGGGCATGCTCCCCGGAAAGTTTTCAAAAATTTACTTACTGTAACGGGCATTTTAGCGCTCTTCGAACAATTTGTAACGCAAATTTTGTTGCCCCTAAATAGTCCTTCACGAAATATATTGCATTTTGTTCGCACACACTCGATTTATGCATGGCTATAAACGTCTGTTTGCACTAAAGGTGATTTTAATTCGATTTGTTGTCGTACGAAATTTTATCCATTTTTTGACAGAAGAAGTTGATGGGAATATTTTCCACACAACTTGAACCCCAAAAGTTTTGCTTTTTATCGGTTATTTTGTAAAGCACCTGACGAATGTTTTCTAGAATGACGTGTAAATTAAGTGACGTACTTTTACGAAAAGTCGCATTGCATTCTGTGTAAACAACACATCATAAGGCGTAAGAACAATTGTTAAATCGAAGAGGTTCGAAATTACGGAAAAAATTTATTTATTAAAAACATTGTTAAAATTGGCTGGTGGGGGGATGCATCCCCCACTTCCCCCCTGGATCCGACACGGATGTGTACTTAGCATTTTAGAAGTCAAACATATGTTGATTGCAGGGGGGCCCGGGCCCCTGGGCCTCCCCTGGCTACGCCCCTGAGTCACGAAAGGAAAACGCACTTTCGCATTAATCCAGCTAGTTGGTAATTAATTATTATTGTAATATGTGGAAAGCATTAAAACTTCCTCATCGTGAGTTGAAAGAGGAAATGACGAAACGAATGGAGGTGTTTGTTATCTTGCATAACAAAGAATTACTTTTAGACCGTGGGGATGTTTTTATATTGTGCCAAATTTTTTCAATTCGTTAGTCATCTTAAATTTATCAAACACAAGATACAAAAGTCGATTGTGTTTGTGTTTCGGAAGGCAGGAGTGGGCCTTGCATAAACTCAGCAACTCAGGTGAACCGACTCTACGGTGAATGCTGCTGCTCTTTTACACTTAAGCGCGAAAATAAGCTCTGAAAAAAACATATCAGGTGACAATTTGTATTAACTTGCTTCTTTCCTCCTCAGACTTGTGATGTTTTAATGCAAGAACATTGGCAACGACGAGATAGTGATCAGTTTCGGTCGCAACATTGGCGTGAGTTTACGTTCAGGCACTTCGCACAAACCCACTAGAATATTAGTCAGGGAAGCGACGCGGAAGCATCGCACATTTAATGGTTAAAACTTCTGTAGGTAACAACCAACAAACTTTATGATTAAAAGTGCGAAAACACAAGCATGTATATGCAACCGCAGACTGTGAGTAATGTTTCGATCTATCAGGTCTCATCAGCGCAGTTGGTGAGACCGACTTTTACTCAAGACCATGTGCCTCAAAAAGATTTTTTGCTTGTGGTTTGTAAGTATACCAGCAATAAGAACCTGCAAAAAAGCTCTCGGCCAAATTCATTCGCCATTGAAAAAGCGGGGGACGTGGTAGACACTATGTGCATAGGCCTGCAGCCGAAAAAGCATTGAATGTGAGCGCTATAAGGGCAGAATTTGTTACGCAGATGCAAAAGCGCTAGTATATGATAAACTCAGCAACTTAGATGAGCATTGAGCAGTGGCGATTCTAGCGCTCAAAAAGTGGGGGGCCACTTTGGGGCCAAGATAGATTGAGGTGGGCCACTGAAAACTGTGTTTGAGAGGAAAAGAGTTGGTTCAAAGAGATTTGCAATCAAACTTAAAAAGTAAGGATATTGCAATATGACACACTATATAGGCCTACATTCATTATTGTCATTCTGTACAACATAAAATGGCAAAATGGCCAGAGCGTCTGTTTCTGGAGCGGTAGAGTCAAGGTCTGACTCTGAGACGAGTTCCGCTTCCGCACCTATCGCTTCCGCTTCCAAACAGATTCACCGAAATTTTGCTGGTAAAACACAACCAGTGCGTTGGTAGCCGATAGCGTAAACCGTAACGTTTTTTCCAACACGCTGAAAGCTCTTGGTCAAAATTTTGCCAGCGTTTTTTTTAAAGATAATTTGCTAACAGCAAACAAAAACGTAAAGGAATGATTAAGTCACAATCCTGGCAGTCTTTTGCTGCAGTTTTGTAACGAAACTTACTCCCTTTATCAGAAAAATGTTGATACACAGCACTCAGTGGCGTAGCGAGAAATTTTAAAAGGAGGGGGAGGGCATAATTTCCACGTTTTTTTTTCAAGAGCATTTTTTTTTCGACAGAACTAATTTGAAGCTGGTTTAGAAACAAGAAAAGTTGTAGGGGGTCCGGGAGCATGTTCCCCCCAAAAATTTTTGAAAATTCACATGCTGTAATTGCTATTTTAGCGCTTTTTGAATAATTTTCAGCTGAATTTTGTTTAAATTTTTTGACCCTAATTCTGAGTGCTTCGCCAAATATGATGCATTTTGTTCGCACATTTTCGATTATGGGTGCTTATGGCGTATAGAAGGCTTATTGCAATCAAAGAGACTCGAAATTATAGAAAAGTTGTATAGGCTTTACGTCAAAATCATTTTCGAAAATGGCTGGTTGGGGGAATGCATACCCCTCATCCTAGCCCCCTGGATCCAAGTCTGGTATATTTCAGTCACTTTGCACCATTAATTTTGTTCTTTTTTACTAAAAGGTAAGCACAATGCTCCCCCCCCCCCCAAATACGTTCCTGACAGCACTCACTCCGTCTATTTCATGACATGATTGTAATTGGAAAAGAGGCAACTATTGCTTTTAGCGCTATTGATAAATTAGTTGCTTTTTTTTTTAATTTAGAGAAAGCTGAAAGAAAAACCGATTTTACGTTAGTACTATCTGAAAGTCAAGCGAAGAACAATGGCCTATGATGAAATCTGGCATCCATGCGAATCTAGCATTGTAAAACAATATCTAATGAGTTGAATAAAGTAATGTCTAACAAGTGATTTGCAGTATGATTTTTTGAAGGATGTGGAAGTAGAATCGGCATACTTTTTCCACTTCGGCTTCCAGTAAAATTTGACCGCTTCCACCGCTTCCGATTCCACATCCCTGGTTCCGACTCCATAATGCGGAGTAGTATGCTACAGCATCGCTGCTAATTTTTTAAATGTGTTGTTACTATCTTAACATATCCATTTTACCACACCTCTCATCTTGTTTTAATATGCATCGAAGAAGGCCTGAGGAGGGCGAGCGCATAGGAAGGAGCCTCTCCTGCGTACGCAACCGGTCATCTCGATATTAGAATGGGGCTCAAAATTGAAAAAGGCTTCAGACAGGAAATAATTTTTATCAAATTATGCAAAACTTTTGTTTACTCTTAAATGGAATAGATGACCTAATACCGACAGGGCCGGATTAAGCTAGTGCGGGGCCTGTAGCAAAATTTCAGCGGGGCCCTAGTTTTTGGAGGTCCGGTCGGAGGGCAATTAAACCTGATTTCATTTTTATCCGAAAAAATACGCAATGTTTTGAAAATATCCAGGACTCACGGTCAGCCTCACTCATAACTTTTGGCCACGTGTACCAAGGTCATTCGGGTACTTGACAGTGGGACTTGCATCTTTCTCGACAGTTTCCTTCTCTGGCGTCTTCTTTTTCAACAACTTTTGGTTTTTTGAAGTTCCTTCGCATTCTGGCCTATACTGCTGCTGGTATTTCTATCATCTCTTTGTTGCGTAAAGAATTCCGTCATTTTGTGAGATTTTGAAGCCGCGAGTTCCGCCTTTTTCAGTTAGTCTTCTTTCGTTTTACGTTTCCCCCATCCAGAGGGATAACCATTTTTAGCGCGAAAACTAAGCGGCGGTCTTGAGCGCAAATAAAGTTTAAAAAAGAGACAAAACTTTTCAATATGGAAGATAGACAGAATCATTGTGATGTAACAAACACACTGAAGATATGTGTAGATAGCTTAAATTCGCGTTTTTTTAACGGAAGCAATTTTTTATAGACTCGAGACTCAAACTTCGTGAAAATTTAAGAACAAATGAAAAACAACGCAAGCATTGGCACAGCAAAACGAAATTAAGATCAAACTTTTTGTTGTACGCAATAATAGTAAAGGTCTTTACTGTTCATATTAAAATTTTAGACATAGGATACTTTTAGACATAGGATACTAAAATATGTGTATTAGACATAGGATACTAAAATATGTGTATTGTCTGACAGTATAATAGTAACTGCACTCACTGCAGGGACTGGTATGTTCTTTTTCGACAAGAAAGTGTGCTAAAACGAACGTTTTGATTTAAAAACCGTAAAAATCCGTTGGTGGCTGGGTCTACGTCCCCAGACCTCCTGAGCCATCGGCAGCTGAGGGCTTCCACCCCTAAACCCAAACTATGCTCTTTTTGCTAAATCGTGGGGGTTCCACTGCTTGCGCAATGTGCATAATTAAAAAGCAGGCGGAGGCTAGATTTTCATTTTTTAGCCAAAAATTCTGAGTATCACGTTATATTTTGGTATCTTTCTTTTTTCGTGAAGTTACTCAACGCTAAATACGGGTTTCACAAAGGTTGCGATTAGTATATCTGTTTAAGTTGTTACTCGGACCCTTCCAAATTTTTTGGTTGCACGACGCTTCTGGTTATAATCTGATGTTTTTGTACATGAACAGTGGTCACTGCAGGTATAATATATTGCTGTGATGAGCGTTATAGTTAGCTAAATGGTAGGCCAACAGCCTATTTTAACAGTAAGCACCACCTGGTCAATAGTTTTAATTTGCCATTTTTTGGTAGTTAATCAATTTCGATATAACAAAGCGCCTCTTCTGGCAAACCATCTCCTTCTTCATTTTTGGCAGATTATTCTTTTTGTCCCTTTACGGGGGGCCCGGATTTAATTTTGGTACGGGGCCCGGGCTTGGGTCTCAACGGCCCTGACTATATAGGCCTACATTTATTATTGACATTCACTTCAACATAAAATGGCAAAATGGCCAGAGCGTCTGTTTCTGGAGCGGTAGAGTCAAGGTCTGACTCTGAGATGAGTCAAACTGATTGCTTAGTCAAGAAGTTCTTTAACCAGGGGTGCAAGATCTCTTTTAAAGGGGTGTGGTGCATGAATGCTGAAAAATTAGCGTTAGTTGTGTAAAGTCGGATAAAGTAGATTATGACTAATGTCTAATATAATTTAAAGTGAAGTATTTATGAAATGTCTGATAAAGTAAGTTTTGACTTTCCAGATAACAGAACCAACATACCATTCACCGCCCAACTCAAAAAAGGACAATAAACTATTGGCGCTCGCAGGGGGGCACGGTGCCATGCCCCCCTGGCCCCGGCGTTTTTGTAGATTATTTTATAGAACACACCTACCTACACGTCACCCAATTAATTACGCTAATTGGTCCAATGTCATTACCCAGGTGCCAGAATATTCCGTCGAGAATTTTGCGTAGTAAATGGCCCGGGGCTTATAACATTGCATAGTAGGAAACGTTTTTAGGGGGTTTTGTTTACCGGGCATAGCAGGCTAGGCTAACTATTTCAGAAACTTTGTTCTTCCGGTAATAATCAAAGACGGAGGCTGATGCAAAAACTCCAACTTTTTTATTGACGTTTCGCTCAGCAATTCACGCCGAGCTTCTTCAGAATAACAGGTGCCAGGGTGGAAAATCCAGCCATGGCAGAGAACAGCAAAATAGTAGCACTTCTTAAACTGAACTGATTATGGTATTGGTAAAGCAAAAAAGTATGATAGAAATATTGTGAACTGTTGCGTCATAAGGACAATAACTATTAAATGGAATGAATTCATAAGCGTAAAGGTACAAAAACGGTAAAAAACAATTTGGCATGAGAATTACTAAAACAACATTTGATAAACTTGTGGAAGCTTATCACCATCAGACCTGTTCATAACATTGGGTCGGGAGTTAATGAACCAAGCTTCATGCCAAATTGTTTTAGTAAAAGGTTAGAATTTTTTTTTTTAGGAAGGTGGGAGGTTGCTATGCTGCACTGATGAGACCATAATAAGGTCGAAACGCGTCTGCAGCTGCAAATGAGTGGGTTGCCATGGGGGCTTCTAGTGATGTGGGCTAGTTAGGCTACCGGTAACTTAGTTGTGGGTTAGTGGTTATAGGTTTTTTCATTGGGTATCGTTGTTTGGGGCCAGTCGCCTGCCAAAAATAGGGCACAACCTAGAAAAGAGATGAAGTCGAGATGTACAGGTAAAGCAATGCAAAAGAGTCTTTACAGTCTGGAATGAGTTTAGCCTTGATTGGCTGTGCGTAACAAGGCTGACGAGACTTTGGTTATAGTCATGCCAAATTGTTTTTACCGTTTTTGTACCTCTACGCTTATTAATTCATTCCATTTAATAGTTATTGTCCTTATGACGCAACAGTTCACAATATTTCTATCATACTTTTTTGCTTTACCAATACCATAATCAGTTCAGTTTAAGAAGTGCTACTATTTTGCTGTTCTCTGCCAGGGCTGGATTTTCCACCCTGGCACCTGTTATTCTGAAGAAGCTCGGCGTGAATTGCTGAGCGAAACGTCAATAAAAAAGTTGGAGTTTTTGCATCAGCCTCCGTCTTTGATTATTACCGGAAGAACAAAGTTTCTGCATAGATCTCTCCATTACGTAATTTCACTGGGTCAAAATTTGTGCATGTGACGTCACAATTGTATTTACTATAATTTGGTGTGAATTTTTGCATGTCATATGATTTCTCTTCTTGTTTCTTTTTAAGAATGCTTTAGAACGTTCTTGAACTTAAATTTAAGAGTATAAATAGGCGTGAATTTTCGAGCGTAGTTATTCGAGTGTAGATTTAGTGTGCGTAGAGTAAGCAATATTGTTGTATGCTGAAGGGTATAGCCCTTGTTGTATGGAGTTACTAAACTGAGCAGTGAGCAGTGGAGCTTGTGTTTATTGAAAAGTAGTACGGTGAGTACCGTATATCGCTAAGTGAGTTAAGTTGGGTCGATTACTATTGTTAACAACAACGGGAATATTGAGAATTTCCAATGTCCACTGGGAGCCAGTGGACCTTCACAGCCTGGCAATATGTCTGACTTCTTAAAAGCATTTGACTTTTCAGGCGAGGCTTTATTGATTTAAAATCAGAAACAACTAAGATCTCAACCAAAATGGCGAGGCAATAAACAGTAAGGCGGTAAAAAATAACTGAAGTTTTCCCAACTCAACTAAAAATAAACTCAAAATAACCAAAGCAATTTTGTGTCGAGCTTCGGCGTTGCACGACTTAATCTAATCTGAACACGCCAGTCAGAAATGAAATGAAATGAAATGTGTGGTTTTATGGCGCTTTATAATTACTGAGGTCGTTTAGCCTCCGCGCTACACTTAATTGCTGAGCGTTTAGCAAGTGTAACAGCAGATACCAGTTTTATAGTCTTTGGTTTGACCCGACTGAGAATAGAACCCAGTCTACCAGCTTTCAAGGCGAACGCTCTAACCCAGACCTGGGCAACATACGGCCCGTGGGCCGGATCCGGCCCGCGAGACCATTTTACGCCGCCCGCTGGCACTTATAAAAATGTGACCTTATATCGCGAATCAAGCCGAACCTCTTTTACTCTTTTATAGGATATCTGAGGAAAAGTCGACTTTTTGCTCTTCACTGCAGGAGCGTATTTAAAGGGAAGGGCATTGTGCCATGCACCTCTTTTGACTCAAAAGACCCTCTTTTGACTCTGCCTATTAGCAAAAAGAACAAAATTAATGATGCTAAGTGACTGAAATATGCCAGGTACTTTTGATGGTTTATGTAGCTTATAGCCAGGGGCGGATCCAGGGGGGCTAGGAAAAGGGGTAGGCATCTTCTCACTAGCCATTTTCAAAAACGTTTTTGATGTATACAATTTTTCTGTAATTTCGAATATTCTTGATAGCGATTAGGCTACGTCTTAGGCAGGCATAATCGAAAATGTGCGAACGAAATGCATCATATTTGACGAAGCACTCAGAATTAGGGTCTAAAAATTTGCGTGAAAATTATTTAAAAAAGCACTAAATTAGCCATTACAGCATGTAAATTTTCAAAATAATTCCGTGGGAGCATGCCCCCGGACCCCCTACAGCCTTTTTTGTATGTCAATCAGCTTCAAAGTAGTTCTGCTTAATAAAAAGACGATCAAAAAATGTGGAAATTATGGCCCTCTTTTTGAAGTTTTTCCCTACGCCACTGCTTCACCGATATTTTCGGTGGAAAGCAGGACATCTGCGGAGTGTGTAGACCTTTTTTTTTTTTTTTTGCTTTCCAATCAGAGCGACCCTGACAATAATAGTTGTTGAACATATTAACTTGATCCATTTAATAATCCGGCCCGGAAAGGACTTCGTCTTCCCGCATGTGGCCCCCTGACTAAAACAGTTGCCCACCCCTGCTCTAACCACTAGGCCATGGCGCTGGTACGCCAGTCAGTGTAGAAAACAAATTAAAGAAAAAAGAGGAAACTGCTTCAAGCAGCCGTGCACAGATGGTGAAATACAGTGTAATCATCATAATTACGAAATAAAAACCTGCAGTGCAGTGTAAGCGCGCTGTACTAATTGAAGAGGCCAGATGATTTCGCAACGTATTAAAGACGAGAGGGCCGTTATAGATCCTCAGGTTTGATGCCTTGATAACACAAAGTTGGTGTTGTATCAATTATCTTCGTTTGATGAAGAAGGTCCTGGTTTTTTCGTGGATCAGATCTAAGAACGAATTAATTCCTACGGTTTGTCATATAATTCTTATCAATCTTCTTGTCAGCGAAGTAATACAATTTCCTATTTCCTCTGACTTGAAACATTGACGCCCTATTTCGGGTCTAAGCGTCTGACGTCCTTGCATCTAGTTAACACTCAACCTAATTCAAATGGGCATTCTCCCACCAAAATTTTTTGGATCCGTTCTAGCTGTTGGGTAAGATTTTTTAAACTTTAGCCCCCCCCAATTGAAAATCCTGGCTACGCCTACGATTAGCCCGCTATTTTGTCTGTGTTCATCATAAAAAGCGTCCAAACAGTTTTATTTTGTGGGTAAGAAACTACTTTCCTACTGGAACAAGTTTTATCAACTTGCTTCAATAAACTTAGATGCTATGGCTAAAGTTATGCACCCCGACCACAAAAAAATTGAGCAAAATCAAGTTCAAGCTCAATTATGATGACGTCATAATAAAATAAACTTGAAGTTTTTTTGTCAAATATATTTTGTATTTTTTCTTGTTTTGTTTAAGCCAAAAATGAGAGCTCTACTGCGACTATAAACGACTAAAACTACTTTTATAGGGTAAGTAACTTGTTGTGCCAGCTCAACGATTTTACCCTCTTTACCCCCTAACCCTGGCCACACCCACCACCCCTGACTCAGCAGAAATCTGATTTTGTGCATGGTTTGAAGTACTTTAAACGATAATAGGGATAAAAATTGGTAAGCTTCCAGCTAGGCTCAGACCTCAGGGCTGCCGTACTCGTCTTCAATGCCACGATATGGAAAGATAAGCTTTTCTTCACAACATTACAACATTGATGTTTGTTACCATTTTTTCGTAAAATCTTCCAAATCGCAAGTGGGTCTCTGAAATGTGCAAGTAGGTCACTTAGTGGCCCGCGGGTCAGCGGTTCGCCATTCCTGCTCTAGGAGGCCTAAGACATTGATACCAGGCATGCCTTGTGTATCGAAACTAATTCAAAAACACACCGCACTTCCAAAACAGTTTTTTACGGAAATAATCTCTGTAAATTAGGGACGTATTCTCCGTTTAATACCAGGCATACGTTGCGTGCCTTACCATGCATTGCGTGTCTTACCATTTTACATTGCATGACTTACCATGCATTGCGTGCCTTACCATGCATTGCGTGCCTTACCATGCATTGTGTGCCTTACCATGCATTGCGTGCCTTATCATGCATTGTGTGTCTTACCATGCATTGCACGCCATACCATGCATTGCGTGCCTTATCATGCATTGCATGCCTTACCATGCGTTGCATACCTTACAAATTTGCAAAAAGGTGAATAATCATGTACTTTTTGTAAATAACTAAATTTATGTTCATTATGCGTTTGTCAACATCACATATATAATGCATTTCACATTCATTGGTGAAAGTAAAAAATTTTTAGTACCGGTACTGCGCCAGAAGCCCAGAACAGTGGTGACAGTAAAAAATTTTTTCGTAGTTGCTGATAAAAAGAGGAAAATGAGTTTTAGGCATCCACTTATCCAGTCACAAAATCCCAAACGCTTTTATTATGCCCAAAACTTTAAATTTTAATGTCGTTCGTTCAACAGATCAAAAAAATCATTTACATACAAGCGATTTTGCATACAGTAATCTTAACATTTCAAAGAAGAGCGGCGTAATTGGAATCCAACATTTATCAACCTCCTCTCCCCTCGTCAGCACCTTTCTACAAGCACGCACACAAACAAACTAATGTTGCGTCGTAACACGTATTGAAATCATTTCCAAGTAAAAAAAGACCCCGTGGCGTTCAGAGCAGGGCCCCTGACCAAGCCTGAGCTTCCGGTCGGGGGGTTAGGGGGAGGGAGGGGGCAATTCCGCCGGCCCTGCAACGCACAGGTTTAAGCCCTAATCTGCCAGCGGCATCCTACAGAACTTGTTCTACTTGCCGGTAGTAACTTCAGTCAAGTTTTTCAAAAATTTTTACTAAGCGTATTACCGCATACATCTACAACTGCGATATAACTAAACTCTAAAGTGATTATTTTTTGAAAATTCTTGCACTGTTACTATGATTGAGCCTACCGTCTGCAAACCACTCAATTTCTTCGTAAATCTGCTCAGCTTGTTTAATTATACGTATTACAACCGAGAAACAGCTATTAACGCCGGGCGGACGTTTAGGTTCATTTCAGGTGCCATTGACAACGCTATAAACCTACGTTGAGCTGGGTCTTATACCATGAGGCAAAAGACCAAGTCTTCTGTCTTGGTTGTCAACAAAAAAACACATTTTTATTATACTCAAGGAAGTACGCCGATGACGTGTAATGAGTGGCGGGGCCCATCTCCGGGGCTTAGCACTGAGCTACACAAAAATGTTGCAGAGGTGGCGAGCCGTTAACGACACTGTCTTGTTTCACTGACCCGGGATCAGAACCCACCACCTATCGCACCGATAGCATTGTTTTAACTACTGAGCTAACCGACCGTAATATTTATAATTAAATACTAATGAGCTCCCATCGTTTGCTCAGCTTGTTTCTTGGCAAATTACTAACTTGTTTAGGCTACCCATTGCCCATAACAAGATTTTAAAACAAAGTTAAAAAAAAAAAACGAAGGCAAAAAAACGATTTACATCACTACGTGTAGGCTATTACTTAACAACTACTGAACAATGACGACTAGAATTAATGGAGACATTGAACACTGTTTCGACCTTTCAGGTCTCATCAGTCTAGTAAGTGAGACCGACATCTACTCAAAGAAAAATAATATGTCTGAGAAGGATTTTTTGCTTATGGATTGTAACTGTACCACTTACAAGAACCCGCAAAAACCTCTTTACCAAGCTTGCTCGCCAGCGCAAAAGTGGGGGACTTGGCAGGCACTATATGTCTGCGCATACAGCCGGGAAATTTTCTTTGCTTGTGGTTTTTGCAACAATACCAGTTACAAAAACCCGCACTGTCTGCAGTTGTGTATAAAGACTTACACTTTTGCATTGGAATTAATCGGCTTTGCCATCCACCTTAGCGAATTCATCTGCAAAAAAAATGGCATCAGTGTGAAGTTAATGGGTAGTGTCACGATTAATATCTTGAAAAAGAAAAGATTCTCGAACTTGAAGTTTGCGCACATGACATGCTACTTCAAACGACACCCAGACCCCCCAAAAAAGAAAAACAATGGAGTTAAACAATAATGGGTTTTGCTTTCGTCAAAAGACAACAGAACTACTGTGGCTACTTCTTGTCGCGTACTGCGCGTCGGTTTGTCGCCTATCGCGTGCCGGTAGGCTACAAGCTCTTGTAGGTGATGAATAGCGACGGATTAAACAGGAGGGCTTGTGACGTAAATCGTTTATTTTGCTTTCGTCTTTTGTTTTTTAAATCGTAATTTTTTTGCAAAAAAAAGCATGGCTTAAAAAATTGTTTTTTTGTGAAAAACATATTCTGAAGTAGCCTAATTATCTGTATTGACCACCGAACTGTTTATTGCTTGGTCTTTTCGTAGAGATGGATCTAAGATGTAGCAAATGGAGCAGCGTTTAATTTTGCCCCGAAATCTGTAACAGAAAGAACCTTTCACCAAATCGAAAGCGGAAAGTACCGAGTTCGTGCTTAGTTCTACACGCTTCGGTTTTATACTGTAGTTTAACACCACGAAGTTCTACAACGCAGAAAAGTATATTTCACCGCTATGCAAGACAAAAAAACTTCTTTTATTCTACGACATCCTCGTTTACTCCACTATGCGGTAGCGGTCGCTCATCATCACTGCGACACACTTCCAACGAAAGTATACACAAACTTGCAGAAACCTCGATGAATGTTTAATTTAACAAAGGTTGAAAAATAAAGCATAAAGTTGCGACACATAACTGCCACAAGGAAAATTGAAAACGCAAGAACAAAATCTTCAGCGAATGCAAACTAAAGTTGCATATTTTGTAAAACAGCAGCAGTAACTGCAACATTCATTTTCCCCAATAATGCAACTATACCGTAAGTAAGGATGTGCCTCAAGGAAAATTACTCGGACTCGCCGAAAACGAGTATTTACGACATTACTCGGCCGAGTCCGAACCCGAGTATCTATGACGTCACGCGCGATGAGTAGTACGCTTTTACCGTTTTGGTTTTCTTGCATTTAGCTGCTTCAGAATCATTGGGTTAATCAGTAACAATGGTATTAGGTGTAGATACACTGAGCTTACAGTCAAATGGCAACATCTGGGCATTACAATGCAATAATGACAATGTACCTCGTAGGTACCTTATCAAGCATAAAAGACAGTAATGTTCATGAATTAACAGTCGTGTTTTGCTAAATTACTACCGTTGAGTTGGTAACTTGGGTTTAAGCAAAAAAAAAAAGTTAATTGTTTACAAATTAGTACTCGTTCGAGTATCAAATAATACTCGGCCGAGTCCGAGTAATGAAAATGCCTTAATACTCGGCCGAGTACTCGCACATCCCTACTCGTAAGTGCACTGGCGTCAATTGCACTGACGGTCATGTTTTACCAAGCTCTCGCATCTTAAACATAATCGTAACTAAACCAAAAAAAGTTTTTTTTTTAATTTGAACTTTCAGCCAAAATACAGTGCCGGCAAAAAAATCTTTACACCGATTTAGCAAAAAAAGATTTTACATGAAAAACTTGAGCATGAATAATTGAGTATGGTTTGGTATTTCCATCATAGGCACCGCATCACAAAGAGCTTGTAGTTTCGTCATAAGCTACTGCACTCTGGCTCTGCTTCAGGAAATTTTCATGATTCTACAGGACTCGTGTTATTTAGCAGTTTGGTGAATAGTAGGCTGGCGAAAAAATACAGAATTTTTCATTTTCTTCAATATTTAAAGCACTACAAAATTCAAGGCAAAAACTAAAATGGGTCCAAAGAAGCTGCAAATAGAAGAAAAATCCCGTGCTTCAACTTTACTAGAAAAGGGCGATTCTGTATGTACTCTAGTGAAAGATATTGGTGCCTCAAAGGAGGCTATTAATCAGTTGAAGAGGGTTAGGATTAGGATTAGCCTGATAAATAGCCTCCTTTGAGACACCAATATCTTTCGCTAGAGTACATACTATTCACCACACTGCTAAATAACACGAGTCCTGTAGAATCACGAAAATTTCCTGAAGCAGAGCCAGAGTACAGTAGCTTATGACGAAACTACAAGCTCTCTGTGATGCGGTGCCTATGATGGAAATACCAAACCATATACATGCTCAGGTTTTTCATGTAAAATCTTTTTTTGTCGAATCGGTGTAAAAATTTTTTTGCCGGCACTGTTGCGCTTTGATTCAAATAAAAACCAATAATACGTCCGGTACAGTCTACACAGAGCCGGCAGCAGAGCAGTCGATTTGGTAGGGGGGTCAAGCGTTTATCACGGGGGGGGGGGGGGGGGGGCAGAGTTTGAAATTAAGCACAAAAACCGCTGTCTTCAAAAGAGTAATCTTGTTAATTGGAAGGGGGGCATGCATGTCGACTGGGAGTGTCAGCCCCCCTGCTCTCCCCCCCCTTGGCGCCGGCTCTGAGTCTACACCTAGTGTTTGGGCTACAAAACTCAGAATTTAGCACAGCCGAACCGTGCAAATCAAAAAATAGGCTTAAATGGTAAGCGTTAGGTATAAGGTTCACACTAATCTAGGCTACAAATAAAAAATAAATTAAGCAATATCATTCTACCACCTACTGTCATGTATATTTTGTTAACGCGATCTCATGCTACTTACCAAGCTTTGTATTAAAAACAAACTTGTTTAGACTCATCAGATAAGAAAGCATAAAAAAACAAAAAAAAATCGAGGTGAAAAAAAAAACAACTGCAATAAAAAAAAACGTTTTTTTTTACATCACTAAGGAGGGTGGAGCAGGTTGAAGCTTGCAGCACCGCAAAAGTTTGGGGGCGCTGCAAATTATTTGTGTTAGTACGCATTAACTTAAAGTATATGTGATTAGTTGGCGCGATGCATCAATATTCAGGAGAAAAAATAAAGCCAGCGCGGTAATTTTTTAAACTGGATGTTTCGACAATATAGGTTTAGCTGTCATCATCAGCAGTGAAAGCGAATCAGTACAAAATTGTTACGATTACTGATTAATCGTCTAATGCTGTCTTATTTCAAAAGGCTTTCCAAAAAACTGATCGTCGGATAGAAACCGCGGATACAAACTTGAACTCGCTGAACTCAGTTTTTTGTCGAACTTAAACTGGAATTTGATCTCGAAAAAATTGATTGAGTTTAAAGTTATCCAATAAATTTAATAAAACTTGTTTGAACTTAGTCTCAACTCAGTACACTACTTGAACCGCATAAACTGGTTATAAGTCACTGAACTCGAGCTCGCGAAATGAATAATGCGGAAATTGAACTCGGCTCACCATTAATTTCAGTGATGGTGATTAAAAATCCTGCGAGTTCGCAGCCCTGATACAAATTACTATGGATGTCAGAGAATCTTTTCAAACAAATCACGATCTCCTAAGACCTGGTAGTCCGGCAGCCCAGAGATCTGAGCCTAGCTGGAAGCTTATCAATTTTTATCCCTATTATCGTTTAAAGTACTTCAAACCATGCACAAAATCAGATTTCTGCTGAGTCAGGGGTGGTGGGTGTGGCCAGGGTTAGGGGGTAAAGAGGGTAAAATCGTTGAGCTGGCACAACAAGTTACTTACCCTATAAAAGTAGTTTTAGTCGTTTATAGTCGCAGTGGAGCTCTCATTTTGGGCTTTAACAAAACAAGAAAAAATACAAAATATATTTGACAAAAAAACTTCAAGTTTATTTTATTATGACGTCATCATAATTGAGCTTGAACTTGATTTTGCTCAATTTTTTTGTGGTCGGGGTGCATAACTTTAGCCATAGCATCTAAGTTTATTGAAGCAAGTTGATAAAACTTGTTCCAGTAGGAAAGTAGTTTCTTACCCACAAAATAAAACTGTTTGGACGCTTTTTATGATGATCACAGACAAAATAACGCGCTAATATACAAAGACGCATGGTTAGTTTTAGACGCTTTTTCACACAATGCGAGTTCCGCATGACTGATTTCTTCATGAAATTGCATGGCGTTTGGGCTATTTCATGTTGAAATACGTTTCTTTCGCTGTATTCTTCAAGAAAATTGCAAATAATTAATGCGAGGTATAAGAATATAAAGGGTTTCAAATTGGGGTATAGAAACATAAAAGGCTTCAGTTACAACCACCCCAAAGTTTACGATTTTTTGTGAACTGAATAACACTTAAGAAAAACCCGTGGGTAAGTTTAATGTTGGTTTCATCGATCACTTAGTTAATTCGTTTGCAATTTCGTATCTCGAAGTTGAGTTAATTTACTTTAATCAATGGAGGATCACCAGGTTTGATTAATGAATTGGATTGCCACGTTCGATTATTCCCATAAACCCTGAAAATAATGCTAAAACATCATTTAAAATCATTTCACGATAGTCAATCAAGTTTTCGCTTATTTACTGTAAATTGCATGGTATAATACTATTTGTTTCGCTGTTTAGGCCTAATTGCTAAATTTATCGTGTTTTTGCATGATTTGTCCAAAAGTTTAGCAGATCGCGAGTTATAAACGAAACAAAACATTAACAAAAGTTAATTTCTAGAACCCAAAAATTTTGACCTTATGTTTACCTTATCAGTGAATAAAAAGCAGGCTTCATCGCAATGCTATGCTTATCTATACATCAAAAACTTATTCATAATCTTGGAGATCAGTATTTCAAAAAGTGCTGGATAACTAGATTCAGTTAGAGCCAATACTTTGCAATATATCACCACAGTTAAAAAGTAAAAGTTATTAAACCCAACAGTTTGTTTCAGCCGGCACACAGTGTTAGTTACGTTACGGTTTATACGTAGATTTGTGAGGCGCTGTGTCTTAGTGAGCTAACTAATCGATTTCAGCTTTACTTTTTAAACCCCTACTTGTTTTTAGACATCCCTGATGATCTCTTTTGGGTAAATAAATTTCAGTTTTTAACTGTGGTCAAAAACTTATCCGGTGGAAATACGAAATTTACTTTTGTTTCAGTAGGTAGCGACATTGCTAAATATTTCATTTCGGTAACTTTTCATTTCTTTCTTAAAAATTGTTCAAAAAATAAGTATAGTAGCTAAGTTGTCACAAACATTCCTCGTCTTCTTCTCCATATGAATTGTTGTGGATTAAGTTGGTCAAATCTTTCATAGTTGTGCAAAAAAAATGCAAGATGCTGTAAAAGTGTGATTTGTAGACTGCAGAACCACACTGACTTCGGAATGTTTGCATTGTTTTTGTCCCATACTTGCATCATTTAAAATTGTGCTTTATCTCATCATCTACCAGACTTTCAAATTTTGTTAGCGATTTTTGATCTCCTGTAGCTATGCTGTGTAATGTACCAGCCAAGGAAATGTCTCGGGTTCGCATGGGCCACTGAGTTGAAAAATTATTTCTTGCCCTCCACGCCTTCTTCATAAGAGAACAGCAACATGGTAGGCCAACGCTTTTTCAAATTAATTAGTTGGGTTTTATTTCTATTATCGTTTAAAGTATAACTTCAAACCATGCACACAATTTTACACGCAAAATCAAGTGAAGAGCAAAAAGTGGTCATCACGTCCGCAGGTGTCCCATCAAGCACAATTCAATAGATTGATTTATTAAAAATCCGCGACGTCTTTGCGGCCCGTACCCCTTGAAACTGCTTCGCGGACCCCAAGGGGCCGCGGTCCCCAGTTTGAGAACCGCTGTGTTAGTGTATAAATTATTCGGTGGAAAAGTTGAGGTGCGAACAACAAAATTGATGTCCCAGATTTTTGATTTAGCACTGTGGTCAATACAGAGACTCTTGCTTGCCTTGAATATACGCCATAGCTACTATAATAGTCGTCAACGAAGTTTGGTGATAATTTGATGATGTGGAAAATTTTGATATAACGTTCAATCTTGAATGATGCAAATACGGAACAAAAACAATGCAAACATTCCTAAGTCAATATGGTTGTGCAGTCTATAAATCACACTTTTACAGCATCTTGTAATTTTTTTTGCACAACTACGAAAGATTTGAGCAACTTAATCCACAACAATTCATATGGAGAAGAAGACGAGGAATGTTTGTGACAACTTTGCAACTATTTTTTAAATAATTTTTAAGACAGAAATGAAAAGTTACCGAAATGAAATATTTAGCAATGTCGCTATTGACTGAAGCAAAAGTAAATTTCGTATTTTCATCGGATTAGTTGTTGATGCATAGATGGGCTCAGCATCGCGATAAAACCTACCGATTTTTTAATGATAAGGTCAAAATTTTTGGGTTCTAGAAATTAACTTTCGTTAATGTTTTGTTTCGTTTATAACTCACGATCTGCTAAACTTTTGGACAAAATCATGCAAAAACACGATAAATTTAGCAATTAGGCCTAAACAGCGAAACAAATAGTATTATACCATGCAATTTACAGTAAATAAGCGAAAACTTGATTGACTATCGTGAAATGATTTTAAATGATGTTTTAGCATTATTTTCAGGGTTTATGGGAATAATCGAACGTGGCAATCCAATAATTGGATTGCCACGTTCGATTATTTTTTTGTCAAATATATTCATCAATCAAACCTGGTGATCCTCCATTGATTAAAGTAAATTAACTCAACTTCGAGATACGAAATTGCAAACGAATTAACTAAGTGATCGATGAAACCAACATTAAACTTACCCACGGGTTTTTCTTAAGTGTTATTCAGTTCACAAAAAATCGTAAACTTTGGGGTGGTTGTAACTGAAGCCTTTTATGTTTCTATACCCCAATTTGAAACCCTTTATATTCTTATACCTCGCATTAATTATTTGCAATTTTCTTGAAGAATACAGCGAAAGAAACGTATTTCAACATGAAATAGCCCAAACGCCATGCAATTTCATGAAGAAATCAGTCATGCGGAACTCGCATTGTGTGAAAAAGCGTCTAAAACTAACCATGCGTCTTTGTATATTAGCGCGTTATTTTGTCTGTGATCATCATAAAAAGCGTCCAAATAGTTTTATTTTGTGGGTAAGAAACTACTTTCCTACTGGAACAAGTTTTATTAACCTGCTTCAACAAACGTAGATGCTATAACTAAAGTTATGCACCTCGACCACAAAAAAATTGAGCAAAATCAAGTTCAAGCTCAATTATGATGACGTCATAATAAAATAAACTTGAAGTTTTTTTGTCAAATATATTTTGTATTTTTTCTTCTTTTGTTAAAGCCCAAAATGAGAGCTCCACTGCGACTATAAACGACTAAAACTACTTTTATAGGGTAAGTAACTTGTTGTGCCAGCTCAACGATTTTATCCTCTTTACCCCTAGCCCTGGCCACACCCACCACCCCTGACTCAGCAGAAATCTGATTTTGTGCATGGTTTGAAGTACTTTACACGATAATAGGGATAAAAATTGGTAAGCTTCCAGCTAGGCTCAGATCTCTGTGTTGCTGGGTGAAGATCTTTTATATTTGCTCTTTGCACAGATTTCGGCCGAGCTTGGGTTCAAGTCCCTCGTTAATATTACCACATCCGTAACCCACGTTTTTTTCTCTCTTCGGTCTACAACCTTCAATTTGACCCACCACTTAAAAAAATTCGCCATCTCTGTCCTAGAGTTTCCGAAAATAGTTGCAGTAACGATCCTGTTAAAATCATAAATTATTATTATAGTTACAAACTGAAAAAACTACAGTAAGAAGTGCAATACCTACTTTGGAAATGCCGATTAAACTACACCTACGGAAAGCTAATGTGCCTGTCGTCTTATTCATGTTTATGTGTAGCTTTGCAAAAATCACAAGTTATGACGTCATTTCGCCCCCCCAATGGTTTTTTTTTTGACGGCGCCACTGCTTTTCACCCATCACTAACAGCTTCTTCGATCTGCACTGGCTGCTTTATGTCTTAATAACCAGTTTGTGATAGCAATTTTACAATTTTGACGGAACTGTGTAATGCAATAAAAGCACTAGTTTATTGAAAAGAAAAGACAATAACCGAAGTAAACTATGCGAGTGTACCGGCCGTTAGCTCAGTTGCTAAGCGCACGCTATCGGTGCAGGAGGTCTGGGGTTCGATTCCCGGGCCGATCAAATCGGCACAGTGTCGCCAACGACTCGCCACCGTTGCGACGTTTCTTCGGAGCTGTGTTGCCCAGGCGCTAAGCCGCGGAGATGGGCCCCGCAACTCGTTCAGCGTAATACGGCGAGTATAATGAAGATTTGATTTGAACTATGCGAGTTTCACCATAGCCTAGTAAACTAAGAAGCAAAGATCTGAGGTTAGACAATCGATTAGTATATTTTTATACCCTGTCATAGCCTACATGAGCTTGTAAAAACTAGGGAGCCAACCTGGAGGCCAGGCCAAAATCTGAGGGGGTATGGCCTCCTCTAGCTCTTCCTTAGAATCGCCACTGTAGGTGAGACGAATTTACGGTAAATTCTGCAACTTTTTTAAACTTAAGCCTGAACCCAAAACAAGCCGCAGGCGAATAACATGGTAAACCGTGCAATTATAGCCTATCCAAGGCAGCCAAACATTGGTTTAAGTATCGGTTAATTTGCTCCTAGTTTAGTTTGCGTCGGTCATTATATTAAACACTGATTTTTTGATTGATTTTCTTCATATATATTCTCCTATCACGAGAAAGCGGCAGAGGCGTTATGCTTAGGACGAATCCACACTCGCTTAGGAGTTGCCTTTGTTTCTGCGTTTTCCCGTTGAATTTTCTTCTGACTTCTTTAATTTGCTGCTTGCCAGATTCCACCGAGCAGAGATAGTCAACGTGAAGCATCTTATCCAAGGACGCAACAACGAGACTAGGCTGGGAGTTGAACCATTAACCTTGCGATTATGATCGTCGTAAAAACGACGCTACAAACCAATGCGCCACGTTGCCGACACTGCAGCGCGTCACATAACCATTTACCAGCGATGTTTGTTTTGTTTTGTACTGTATTTATAGGTTTTTGCTAAGATTTTCTTATTTGTTTACCAAATTTTCATCTTCAGTAAAATGTCGGAAACACCGAGCAAGAGTGCAATGCGGGAGCAGATTCAATCATCAAACGTCAATCCAGGTATGAAAAAAATTCAAATCACAAAAACAAACAGAGAATATTTGGTTATTTTGTTTCAGGTACGAGCGGGCAAAGTTTGCAATATAACGACCAACGTCAGTTTCATGTCAACCAGTCAACAACAAATGTCAAGGTCGTGCAACCGCTTTCAGGTAATTTTACGTCAGATTTTAGAGATGTTAAAATCATCCTGAATCGGAATCATTTTACAGCTTGCTGGTAAAAATTTAAACTGAGCCACCTTAAGAAAGAAAAATAAAGCCGCAATGAATCTCAAAACTGGACGTTTCGACAACATAGATTCAGCTGCCATCATCAGCAGTGTATGCAAAGCAGTACAAAACTGGAGGTATTGCATACACTGCTGATGATGACAGTTCAATCTGTGTTGTTGAAACGTCCAGTTTTGAAATTCACTGAAGCTTTACTTTTCCTCCTTATTTGAGCCTCCTTGGTATACAATAAAACGCACAGCTGTCTTACTGAATAAACATTGCTGACAACTAAAGTGTGGACGAGAGTGTCATCCATGTAATACGCTTGCAGTGCAGTTTTTGATTAGCTACGGTATTAGCTTTAGTAATACTAGGCTACATTTTAGCTGGCCACGTCATTATGTTGTAAACATTTCATAACGTTTATTTTTCAAAATGTATTTGCTTACAGATAAAGAAATGAAGGAGCAAGCTAAAGTGGACTGTAAGTGTAACATTTATTTGAAGTTGATTACTTTTCATTTTGAAAAAGTAATATAGGAAATGTGAAGCTTTAACGTATTGCATTAAAAATAGAGTGATGAATCTGTCTGTCGGTTTTAGTTTTGCGTTGACCTATTTCGTTTACCCTGTTGCTTGAGTGAATGTTCTGCGTAACGGCGGTGCTTGCTGCAGTACATTCAGCCTAATTTGCGCGACTCGTAAAATTGTAATGAAAGTGCTAAAAGTGCTTGCTAGGCGAAGTGTGCGTCACGCCCATGTAATGTTAGCGCTGTACATTGATACATCTACTGTATTTTACAAACGTTGTGTTTTTCCGAAAATAACCCAAGTTTAACTTTGCTAATATAATGTGAGCAAATTCGATATTTGACACTTGCCTCAAAAACTAAATTCTTTCAACTTTCTTGGGAGTAGGATCAAAATCTTAAAATTTGCGTTTGCAGTAACAAAGACTGGTTGCGTAAACTGTTACACGTTTGACCCCGCCCAAGCTTTAATTTTCATAACAGCTTAAAATTTAAAAAAAGGAATTGCCACGATTTATTATTGTAGCGTATAAACATTTAGCTACCGGTACCGAAATGTGAAAGTGTCTATCTAAGACTGGATATGAAGACAGCAATTTGTCTATGTAAAACGCGATCATCACATCAGTTCATTCGGATTGACCAAATTTAATTGCTGCTTGAACAGCGGTCGCGTCGTTTTAGGCGATTATAATTTAAATATATTTTTATTTTAGACGATGAATTAAAGCAAAAGTTATACAAAGCAGCCAAAAAAGAATGTGAAGTTGCGCAGGTGTTCTGTGTCAATCGTCCAACTACTGTTGTTCCCTTGCAAATATCGGAGCAGCAGGACCCGGTAACGGCAGAGCAACAAGGTCATTTTCATCATCGCGATGAGATCACGCAAATGATCAACAAACCTCCAGTTGGTAATGTTTCCATTGAAAATTTGTTTACTAAAGCGAAAGAGTTAGCGGAAAAGTCCGCTTCCCAGCAACACTTTCACACAGATGAGGGAAGGGATGCCTACATTGCTGCCCACAGCAACATTGTAGGCATTACCGGCCAGGCTGGGGTCGGTAAAACTACTCTTACCAAAACTATTCTTAAAAAAGTATTTGATGAAGACTTATATTCACCTGACCTAGTATTTTATGTAAGGTTTAGGGACATTGACTATGGCATGGAAACTGATCTTCTTTCGCTTTTAACTCCTTCAATCGATTTCTTGTGGAAAAAACACGATTCTCGTCGCAATGCCGTTTTGAGTGCTATTGCAGCAAGCAGTAACACTCTCATCATCATGGATGGCTTTGACGAGGCTACCTGTGACTCCCAAACTTTAACTGCCACCCACCAAATTGACCTCCACCAACAAGCTAAACCATTCGTCTTCATCAAACACATTTTACAAGGCAAACTTCTACCCAATGGAAAACTGTTGATCACATCACGGCCAAAACAACTACTTCAGCTTCCCCAAGGTCTCAAGCCAAAATTTATTGCCAACGTTCTGGGTCTTGATAAACAAGCCCAAAAACAAATTTGTTCGGATGTATGCGCCGAAAATAGCGATGATATTTATAACTACATAGAAAACCGTCCTGATCTTTCATCCTTTTGTTTTTCTCCCCTGAATTGCATCCTAGTGATGCACGTTATCCAAACAATTCGATCGTTGAAATCCCAGTTTTCTGACACCTTAACGGGTGTATTTGCGGTAGCGCTTGGGCTTTTTATGCTGACTGAGAACGTTGGCAATCAGTTTGACCTGGAAAAGTTTTCCACTCTGGCTTGGATCGCTTTCCAGGATAACAAGTTCTATTTGAACGAAGACGATTTGCTTAGAGCAGGGCTACAAGTAAATGAACGGAATGCTTTTCTTCAAACAACTCGTTTCATCACAAAGGTGACACTGTTGGGTGGCGGAACATCAAACGTCCATTACTTTTCTCACCTTCTCTTTCAGGAATGTTTGGTCGCCATAAAAGTTATTTTCTTTACAAAACCAGCTGATTTTAAAAAACTTTTTATAGGAAAACCAAGTCTAAACCGCTTTAAACGATTTCGACCAGTTTATGATTTATCTGAGAACAGATTCGAGATGATTACCAAGTTTATGTATGGCTTTTGCAACGAGAAAACTTTTTCATATATGAAAGAAAAATTTCCTACTCTTGTTCTTTCTTCAGAGCAAGTCGAAATGCTACAAAACTTTGCATTGAAGCGACTATCTTCTTGTTCAAAATCTTCTTCCTATCTTCAGGATGCTCTTCCTGTGTTTCATTGGGGATTCGAACTTAATGATCAAGTTTTTAGCATTAAACTAGCTCGTCTTCTGCCTTCTACGATTGAGTTTGAGAGAGAAATTCTTTCGAGTGATATCGGTTCAATTGATCACATTTTGCAAGCGAAGCAATCTCCGGTGGTTATTTCTGTTTCGTGGCTTGGTGCGAAATTCATTGGAGACAGTTATCGATTGTTTTTGCGGAAGTTGAAATCTACGATGGAATCATCTCGTTATGTTAAGGTAAATTGAAATATAAAAATGTACACTTACGTAGCCTACTAGCTTATGAACTTAAACATTTACTTGTGAGTGTTGTTGCGATAACAAATGTGCCGTAAATTTGTAATAAATTCACAAGACTGTGCGGTTGTTATCAGTTCAGCTACAAAAATTTCCTGTCTACTTGCAGTTGTAAAGCCGATGTTGCATTTTGTTTCTTGTTTTATGTTAGAGTTAACTTTATGAAATGTTATTAAACAAAAAGGCACAACTATTGCTGTTTATAACAAAACCGCTACATCAGATGTATGCAACTGCGCAAACTTTATTAATTGCGGGCCAAATAGCAATAAGCACAGCATTGTGCGGGCTGCACGTTTCAATAGACAAAACAAGTTCGTCTATTTTGCCGTAACTTACAATTCAATAAACAAAGCGCTAGAATTAAACAATAATAATGGCCAGGAAGCACCGAAGAACCATGAGGTTTTCAAGTCGAGGTGCCCCCGTACTGGAATGAGTAGTACATCAGGACAAACCAAACTAAGTGCGCAAAAATCAAAAGATGGGTTTATAACCCAACCCATCTTTTCATTTTCGAGCACTCAGTTAGGCTTGTCCTTTTGATTTTCGCGCACTTGCTTTGGCATTTAAATTGGATGATATTTTACCAGCTATTGATATTGCCTGGGATAATGATAAAACCCCATGAAGCTAAACAAGTGACGTAACCAAGGGGAGGCAAAAGGGGCAATTGCCCCCCCTGTAAAATGTCTTGCCCCCTCCTCTTGACCCCCCTGTAAAATTGTACATAAAAGTTATATTCTTCGCCTTTTCCTCAAAGCTTACCAGATCAATCAAGTTACGGAAGAAAAAGTTTTTGATTTCCTCTGTGTAACAGTGTGAAAACTATGCGAGCGCAGGTTTCCCGCTGTAAAAGTGATAAAAATAGTGGTAGTCGCCACTGCAGCGCTGCGGGAAGTTGTCAACGTTGCTTCGTTGTGAATTTATCTACTGTAATTACCGCTGCATCTTGAAGTCTTGTTTGTCGTTTTTTGTAATGAACCGCGAAAACTTTAAGCAGGCTTTCTTTCATCAGTTAATGTGCTTTCTTTCTGTCTTCAATTTTGTCGTGACTTTAAATTTTCAAATGATCCGTCATGTTATTTTTGTTATCATGTCTTTTGATAAAAGTCATTAGTCGGTCTGAAATTGCCTAACTTTTCTTTCAATACAATTCTACAATCATTACAGCAACAATTATTACAACAATAGCAGATTCAGTCAGAACGGTACTAGTGACTGTAATCCAAGCCAGCGCGTTATATTATGACGTCATTACTTATGATGTCATTAAACTGTTGCCCCCCTTGAACAAGGCTTGCCCCTTTGTTGCCCCCCCTGTAAAATGAACCTGGTTACGCCATTAAGCTAAACTTTTGTATGTAGATTGATCGATTTAGACAAAAGTAACAAATACGCTGAAAGGAAATTTCACGAAGATAAAAAATGCGCATATTCATTCATTCATTCATTCATTTATTGACGTAAGTCAGTACAAAATTTCAACAATTCCAAAAAAATGAATATAGCGTAAAAGTTGACACAAAGGCACGCTAGGAGACCATAAAAGAGCAAAAGCTCACCGAGTCATGGCCAACCATTGTTATTCAATCGCATTTGTCTGATTCTCGTAAAATAAAATAAAACAAAACAAAAAACAAAACGAACGGCAACGAAAACCTACGAAAGACGAAAAGTGTTACCCATGGCCATGCACATTTAGTAGCTGTTTTGTCAAGATAAACACCTCTATCAAGAACTAATACGTTTCAACTTATTAACCTGACAAAGCCTAAAATCAAAAAGAAAATACCAATTAAGCTACGTTTGTGTTCACAAAACTAAATGTCACACTGCTGTCTTTGCAATATATAACAACAAATCTTAAGAGCAATTTAAAAAACTTTGTTTCCAACTAGAATAACATAGCTTTTTTTTTTCCTAATGTAAAAGATCTACTTAAAGATTTTAAACAAACAATTAACACTATTAGTCTCTAAGCTGAAAATTCTACGTGCTTAAGAACAGAAATAAAACAGATGCATACAGACTACGTGCAAACGCAAGTCATTTTGAACTAGTAAAAAAACAAAATTGTGTGAGCTTGATCACATATTTTTCATCAATCAAGCCTTGTGAATCTTAGAAATCCGCAATGTGATTTTTCAAACCCGCCTAAAAATCTTCACACCCGCATAAAGCATAATACGTCCGCAGAAGCAATTAAACAAAAACATATCTAGCGGAAAAGCAGCGCATCTGGCGACTCGAAAAGAATTTCGAAAAATCTCTGCTTTGCATAAAAGGCACCAAAGAAATCTGGCGCTTTATCGCTTTCTCACTTTGTTGTATTATGTTTTTTTGCTTCGCAGCAAAGTGTGAAACTTTACACTTCCAGCAACAGCTCACGTCGCTGCGAATGAAAATTTTCGAAAGGTGCTAGACTGCTGGAGTCTGGTCTGGACTTCTGTCCGTCAATCGCAAACCTGTTTTGTTTTCAAGTCAAACGCATTTCCTTAAAGTTGCATCGTACCCGAAAGTCCACAGAAAAATGATATTTGCTTAATTTTTGTTACTTAATCTTTTTAAGATTTTCATTTAACGCAAACAATGAAGTGCATTGTGAAATAGTAACGAGCAACGAGTAACTTTGAAATATCGCTGATAAAGTAATTTCGTTACGCAATTCATTACTTCTTTTCAAATGTAACGACGTTACCGTTACTCAAAAAGTACCTCGTTACAGTAACGAGTTACAATTGTAATTCGTTACTGCCCACCACTGACAAGGATAGCTCCTAAGCGAGTCTGGATTCGTCCTATGCATAGCGCCTCCGTCGCTTTCTCGTGACCGCAGGATAAAAATGAAGAAATCAATCAATCAATAACTTATATAAAGAATTACATAATTCATTCTAACCCAAACCCAAACACTTTAAGAGGAAAAAGCAAAAAGTTTTTTTTCATAATGACCGGACGCTTCGACATCATAGATTCAGTTGTCATCATCAGCAGTGTATTTTAGGCAGTACAAAACTCTAAGAGATGATAATAGCTGAATCTCCTTCGGATGATGGCAGCTAAATTTTTGTTGTCGAACGTCCAGTCAGTATGAAGAAAACTGCTTTGGCATTAATTTTCCTTCCTAAGCTATTCTCTTTACATTTGTGCATTTTGTTCAAAACGCTCTATTTGTGACAATAGACATTGATTTTATCGAGCACCTCGAGAAAACATGAGAAACATTCAAGGGCTGCGGGCCGCATTCTATTTAAAAACCGCAAATCTTCGTGGGCCGCACGATTTGTGGACGCGGTCCGCAGTTTGCACAGCCCTGCGCTACATGATGGAGCATCGTCGGCATCTTGATATTGTTTAAACTTTGAGCTGCTCCGTTGAGGTTTTGTGTTCATTTGTAGGAATGCACTCAGTATGCACTACCATAGATTTATTCAACAAAGTTCTTAGCTCACAAATTTATTACTCACTCTTATAGCATTCTAGTAAATTCCTAAATGATTTTTTTTTTCGTTTATAATTTATAAACACTTTGTTCGCATTTTTTCCGTTAGTCCACATGAACCACTATGGCGCGTATCGACTGCATGACCGCAGCATTGGTTGTTGGTTTGTTTAATTTTAAATTTACACTGCTGTCGCTTAACACTTAATCCTTATATAAATTTAATTCTTTCAAAAACTTTTTATCAGTTTTGTTATGAGTCATCAATTATAGGCTTGCCACAACCGAAGATAGAAAGCCAGTTAAAATGCTTACAGTTAATTCATCTGTTGACCAAGGTTTTTAAATAGAATTATGCCTAAAAACAAATTCAAGGCAAAATTCTACGCGAGATTAAAAAATTAAAAAACTTTTGCCAACACGAGATGAAAAAAATTGCGCTGAAAGTTTAATTGAAAAATTCGACGCAGAGTTTTACGCGATGCGGCTTTTACCAATCTTTTGCTCAATTTGTAAACCAGCCAAAGCCGCATCGTGGAAGATTTTGCGGCTTCTGCACCGAATTTTTCCATCAAAATTTCAGCGCTAGTTTTTTAATCTCGTGTTGAATTTCATGTTCAAATATTTTTGAACTGAAGCGACAACGATGAGTCAGCAAAATTGATAACTTATGTTTGATTTATTGGAATGAAATTGCATAGCAATTTTATCAGGTACTTTTGACTTGAAAGTAATTTGGCCAAAATAATTGTCTTTTTCGGTTTACTAAAAACATTTATAAAGAAAACTTATAAGCGATGAGTATCGGAGATAGAATATTAGTATGAGTTTTCGTATTTTTAGTTCAAAGGTCTTGTAAATCCAGCCCCTAGTGGTTAAAATGGCAATGAGGTCAGGGAATGCAGGTTCGATACGCGGGGTAATCGTAGAGGTATAAGTTAAAACAAATAATAATTGATTTAGGCAACAACAAACTTTTTTTGGCACAATTGTTTACGAAAATATTTTATCTGGGCCTGTATATCTTTTTTTGTGGATCTCTTTGTTTTTGATTGGCAGATAAACAAGCTTGAACACAACGATGACGGCATCACTGATGAGGAACTCGTAGCAATATCGTCATACATAGACCGGATCAAAAAACTGACAATCAAAAACGATGATGAAAACCCGATTACGCTCAATGGAATCACCACGTTGTCTGCGTCCATACAGCGGCTTCGAAATCCGGTAATCATGCTGATTATATCAAGAAAAATCACTCAATTAAATCGATCGGTTTTGAAAACATAGAAAGATGCTTATTTTTATTCCTTATTCAAATAGAATACAGTGATTAGCACACACATAACACAGCAGGTACGCAAGTAGCATGAGCAAGCTCTACAAACTAACAATAAGCTCAAGCATTCCAGTAGTAAGTCACGAAATAAACAGTATCTTCTTCAATTTATTATAACAACATACTCACGTTGCATGTGAGTTGTGAGCTGAATATATATGACTTCCATTGCCCATGAGGATATATAAATATCTCACAAACAGTTGCTCAGCTGAGCTGGAATGTGACTTCTAAACAGCTGACTTACCGGTAACATATATTGCCAGTAAAGCAAGCAAATACAAGCAAGCATCTGTTATCAAGATTCAAAGTCATGGTACAACTTATTTATACAAGTTAGGTAGCAGTTGCATTATCTCAATTCTCCTTCACAGACTGGTTGAACATTTCCTGCTCACTGATTGCATATGCAAGCACATTACAAGGTGGACAAACAAGTTCAGCTAGTATTACATTCAGCATTATCTCAAAAACCATTAGAGCATCAACATTATGGTGACTACAATTTCTGTTTGTTAGCAGCAACAATCATCCTTTAAATGTATCTAATAACTTGTTTCTGGAACAAACTTAGGGTCTGTAGCAAATATCTTCCAATTGAGAAAAGCTAATTTCTTACATTATTATAGCAATGCAGCCAATAGGGCTGTTTTTATAAACTATCAAAACAGCGTCTGCGTAGACCGCCAACAGCTTATATTGCTGTCAATGCCTTGTCAACCTGGACTCAGCTTAGCAAAAAAAACAACTTTTTATGAAAATGAAAAGCTTCAGTACAAAAATGTCGTTAGGTACAAAAATACTTGAAGATCACAAAATGTAATTGTATCTTAATGTATTTTCAGCAACTTTCAAAGCGAAACTAAGACAGTGTCATGCAGATTAATAAGCGTATAATTTAGAACTCAAAGTTTGATATCACAAAAACAATCCGGATATTGTAGGCTACTCCTAAAGAAACCCTGTTAGTTTAAAAGTAAAATGAATTAATATATACGTATGCAATTAGCCCAATTATTATATATCTTGGTGATAAATTTAGCAACAATGATCGCCAAACTTATTTGTTTAGATAAATCGAGTTTTACTGCGAATTAGCCTTTTTTTCATGTCATGATGGTAAGGACCGGTCTCTGTTGATATATTAAGTAATTTTCTGCTGTTTTAATTTACTGAGTGGTTTATTTATTTTTATTTCGACATCTTAATGACTTGCAGAGCTTAAGAATTTATTTCCAACCAAAAAAATTGATGCGTTGATTGTAAAAGTGCCTTAGTGTAAGCTAGTTTTTTCGTTATGCAAACGTGCATTAATTAATGTTCTTCTGCTGATTAAAAAAGAAAACATTAGCAAAAAGAAATATATTCAATTTACAAATTTTCTTAATTATTTTTAACCTCCAGCAAGCTTCCAGGAAAAGTAGAATTAAGAGCAAATTGAAGTTGAATAAAAACCGTTGAATTCCAGTGTATTTACTTGAAGCTACTCAGCTGATGACATTAAATCCGTGTTCCTTTGCTTTCTTCTTGCATTCTAACAGGCTCCAAGACCGGGTTCTCAACCAGGGGGTTCATGGGTCGTTATCTGATGGGCCACTAGCACAAGATTTACAATTATATTATAAAAGCATCATTAACTGATTATTTGGAAAAATTTTCAGGTGTTTTGTTGGATATATATTTATTTTGATTAAAGTAATTTCTTTAATTACTTAAAATTTACAGTTGAAGGGTGATCGATGTACGTCACATTCGGCTTTACCGATAGCCGAGTGGTAAGAGCGTCCGCCTCGGAAGCTATCGGGACAGTCCGCCTCGGGACAGTGTGAAGCCTCGGGACAGTCCGCCTCGGGACAGTGTGAAGAACAAGTCCACAAGTTTACTGATTGTGTCGTTGGGAAAGGCACCTGTAGCGGGATTCCCCCATCTTGGTTTGGTAGACAGATGGGAGATGGCTGGCAACTCCCAAACGAAATTGTGTAGCGCATTGATCGCTTTCTCGTGATAGGAGGACAAATATGCTACTAAATACAACCAATTTGATCACGGTAATGTGCATCTATTCAATGCTGGGTCGTAGCGGTAAATGCGTCATTGCCTGATTATGCATAATCACCAAACTACAAAAAACACCGTGGCAAGCAGCATCTCCGAAAAACAACAGTATTATCGCTGTTTTGTTCGCTATAAGAGTAAGTGCCTCGGCTAAGAAGGAATGCTAGGAACATTCGAGAGTTTTTTGAAGAAAAAAAAATCGAGTCGCAACAAACTAATAAGCATAAAATTTGCCGTTCACAGTTTCCTGCTTTACGTTCATCATTAAAAATGCAGAGTGGAGAACAAGTTAGTTGGCAGGTTCGTTCGTGATGGCGTTAGAAAAGGTACTTCACGGAACCCCCCACTTTTAACTGGGAGATAGTTGTAGGGCAACTTCTATAAGTGAGCATGTTATTCCGTCTTCATCGTTTTATCGTTGCATGAGTTAAAAATGTTACCAGTGCGAAAAATACTGCTCTTCAATGCTGTTGCCGGTATGACATGTCATATTGCAGGCAACAGCCCTGTAAACTTATAACTGCAACTCAATTATGAAATGAAATGTTGTGTGGTTTTATGGCGCTTTATAACTACTAAGGTCCTTTGGCGCCAAGACTAAATTTTGTCAAGAATTCACTGATTTTGTCAAGAATTCACTGACGTACATCCATCACAGTGAATTCTTGACAAAATTTAGTCTTCTTGACAAACAATTTTGTCACGAAGACTAAGTTTTGTCAAGAATTCACTGTGATCGATGTTTGTCACATTCGGCTTTACCGATGGCCGAGTGGTAAGAGCGTCCGCCTCGGGAGCTGTAGACTCGAGTTTGATTCTGAGTCCGGTCAAACCAGTGACTTTAAAATTGGTATTTACAGCTTCCCTGCTTTGCGTTAAGCACTAAGGGACAGTGTAAAGAACAAGTCCGCAAGTTTACTGGTTGTGTCGTTGGGAAAGGCACCTGTAGCGGGATTCCCCCATCTTGGTTTGGTAGACAGATGGGAGATGGCTGGCAATTCCCACGATTCAGATTTAATTAACAAGTCTACAGCCATTTTTTATCAAATCCACCTCAAACCTGCTGCTGCGCTTCTAACATTACGCAGTGACACCATCGCTTTTCTTCTCCCAAACTATTGTTACAACATCTTGTACATACTGAAGGCAGGACATTTTATTCGGAAACAGGCGCAAAATTTAAAGGGCTCTTAGGCTTACTCAAGCATCCCTGGGTTGAAATTTACAGAGTGATCTTGGGTGAAAATTATAAAAAAAAAAAACAAAAAAAAACGCCAGAAATTACCCAACAAAATTTAAATCTTTACAATGACATGGCTTGTTCAAAGTGTTATGATGGAGCAAATATGGGTGTTTTATAAAAATCTTTTTACCGTATTACTATAAGTATGGGACGAAAATAGCGTAAGGAGGAAAAATAAAGCCCTTGTAATTTTCAAAACTGGACGTTTCGACAGCATAGATTCAGCTGTCATCATCAGCAGTGTATATGCAAGGCAGTGCAAAACTGTAAGTAAGAACTATGAATTTACAATTCTAACTACAAGTAGTCCTTACTACTTTTAGTTAGAATAGTTTCAAAATGTAAATCAGTAAAATCAGCAAACAAATATGTGAAGTTTTCCACGTAAAATTAATACAAATATATTAATATAAACAGTTAAAACTGTAAACTCTGGTTCTTACAGTTTTGTACTGCCTTGCATACACTGCTGATGATGACAGCTGATTCTATGTTGTCGAAACGTCCAGTTTTGAGAATTCCAGCGGCTTTATTTTTCCTCCTTTTGCCCAATTTTAAAACTAACTTTTGGAGCCGAACTGCATTAAATTATCATTGAATTAAAATATGCTCATTGCTTTTGTTACGAATCATCACCGCAATGGCGGCGAGTAGGTATTGGGTGCTAGAGCGGAGCGCTGTTAGCCTTCACTGCTGTCCAAGCTCACTCAACTTCAAAACAAACTGCAGTTTATTTTCCTTCTGCAAAGTTGAAGATTCAAAATAATGAAATCAGAAAAAAAATATCTGAAGTTTTCCACGTAAAATTGATAAAATTCGAGATGCTTATTCTGTGGTTGCAGCATAAAAATGAACTTGCCAGTTACACACAGTATTTAGCGTACCAGAGATACGAAAAAGCTTATAGCAAAACGAAAGACGTGGTTTACAGTTGTAGTTGATTACACGAGGTGATTCTGTGAGGTAATTAAAGCATCACGTGATAAGTGAACGAACTGTTACAAAATGCTATTGCAAAAAGAATTACAAAATTATTATCAAATTATTTGTTAGAATGAAAGAATGCCAGTGCTGACCATAGCGGCCCCTTTGAAACGGAAAACGAAGTGAAGAATCAAACATAAAAGCACCAAGTCATAATGCGTTTCATAAAAAGTGGATTAAACTTCCTAACGTTATTGGCAATGAATAAATAAATAGCACATTTCATGATCAAGTTCATAGAGGTAAAGCATAAAAACGTCAAACAATATAAAACATCCAACAAGTTACAGTGGTGCAATCTTTTAACAGATCACGCAGTACATGTTTAAGCTCTCCTGAGCCGTGGGTTCGATGCTCAACTAGATCATGCTGAGTGGTTGATGCATTGCACTCCGGAGCCCACCATATCCTCGTTGTTACGCACTTGGGTAGGATGCTTTACGATACTTATCTCTGCTTGTTGGTATCTAACAAGCAGCAAATTGAAGAAGTCAGAAGCAAAACTTAACACGGAAACTGGGAAACAGAAGTAACTCGTAAACGAGTTTACAGTAGATTCGTCCTATGTATAGCGCCTTCTTCGCTTTCTCGTGGCAGGAGGACAAAAATGAAGACATAAATCAATCACGCGTTTTGAAACAAATTCCTTAGGAAAGGAAACGCAAGTCAGATAAACACATCCGTCATTTTTGTAAATCATTGGTAATGACTAGGGCGATTTGTGGTGGTAACAAAACTTGCATTTTTTTGCTGGCTCCAGTTAACGCAAAAAGCGTGGAAACACAATTTCACAGATGTGGGTTCAGATTTAAAAAACTACAAAGTTACGAAAAAAATACATTTCGTGTTTTTCGGTTACATTTTATTTTTTATGTGATAATGTTTTTGTGTTGATTTTTGTCTAATTTTCCGACTTAATTGTATTTGATTGTTTCTATTAAATAGATTTACAATCTGCATCAAAGCGGTTACGTGCTAAATATAAAGCCAACAAAGTGTAACACCTTCCATTAATGCGTGAACATTAGGGCTGCTGAGATGATTTTGAGGCCTCAGGCAAAAAAATCAAATAATAGGTATAATCAAAAATGATCCTCTAAAAAATTACACGAATCACCCACTCCCGGCGTGGGCCTCCGCAGAAATGTTAACGGGCCGAAGATGTTAAGCCCTACCCGACCCGAATCCTATAGTTGATCAGCCAGTCCGATACCGACTTAAACTCGAAATCAAAAACATCACATTACATTACATTTTGAAGAAATTTCGATAAAAAAAAACTAGTTTTACCCATCCACAGTTACCCTAGTTACGAACAGCAATATCTATACCAGCGATTCACTTTGTTTTGTTCCAGCAACCACGAAAGCCATATCACTCACTGAAAACCTCGATTTTGCTCCGGCGTCCGGCCCGATCAAAGCCCAAACACTTTACAAAATCCAAGCCCAGCCCGAACTCGACCCGTCCCGAAAGGCCCGAGCCCGATTGACAAAATGAGCCTCCAGGCATTTGCACCGGCTTTCCCCTTCTCAGTGGTACAGGCTGAAATAGTGAATGGAGTAATTTTCTGCGTTGAAGCCACTTGCTAAAGACAGAAACTTTTTATTAAAACCGGTTCCCCTTTATCGTGCACTCTAGGTCGTAGTGTACTTGGGATAGGTAGCGGGGTTGCGCGTTTTTTCATGACTGCTGAGTATGCTACTTACAGATACTTGCGATGTGTTGTGAATGTAAAACTTTTTATTCGAAGAATGCAAACACTACAGTATTATGTGCGTGCACCATATGGGTTGAGCACCTATTAAGACTATTTTATTGCTTTTTAGCATAAACCGCTGCAACTTTTCTTTGTTTCCCGTAAATTTTTTAAATGAAATCATATTTTGGCTACATTTTTGCAAACATAACCTCACAGCTTTTTAGGTCGCAAAAAATCGCCGTAGTTATAACAGAGCGTGTTTTGAAGCTTTACGCTATAAAACAGGTTCTTTCAAAGCCATTCTTTGTTTATTGTGTGTAGGTTATTCATAAAGTCTTGCACGCATTTAAAATATCAGTACCTCAAAAACTCCATAAGGCAGAAAATAGACTTTCAACTGTGAATTATACCTTCATCGATGTTTTTGGTTGATTTTTATAGGTCAGGGATGGCGAACCACTGACCCACGTGTCATACCGTGACCCACTTGCAGATTCCAGTGACCCACTTGCAGTTTCAAAATGTTTTGGAAAATGTTTACGAACACTTACGTAGTGACAAAAGGTGTACTTTCCTTTCTTTGGCATTCACGACCTTTTTGTTGCTCTTACACTCACCATTTGCGAAAATTTTGCATAGTGAAAACCAATTTTTGCTCATTTTTGACAAGTCTTTCATTAATAACTTATCATGAAATTCGTGACGCCCTTTTGTCATTTTTCAAATTAAGGCTTCGTGTATGACCCAACAACTGGAAAAGGTTCGCCATCCCTGTTATAGGTCTGTTTAATGAAAAAACAAGCAAAAATGAGTCATTCATACCGTGAAAGTAAAAGTGGGAACAACATGCCAAACCTGTTGACCGCTGAACAAAAAGCACGATAATATGCTTGTTGGTATCATGAGTTTCATGACTGATGCAAATCATCAACTGAAGTAGAACGTGAATTCAGAATTCAATTTGGAACAGAGCTTCTTCATGCTAACAGCATGAAGAGATGGTTTAAACATATGGTACCAAAGAACACATGATGCTTTTTTGTTAATGGTCAACATGTTTTATGCTTCATTACAAACTGCATGCAATTTATCTAACATAGCATATTCTTGCTCAATGCTCATGTTAAAAACAGAAGAACCTGAAAAAACTAACGAAAACCACTCTGTTGTGATTGTTTTAGTTGCATAATTATTTATCCTTCTATCGCGAGAAAGCGACCAATGCGCTGTACGAGCTCGCTTAAAAGGTGTCCACCACACCAAGTTGGGAGAATCCACCACACCAAGTTGCGAGAATGTCCACCACACCAAGTTGCGAGAAAACGACCAATGCGCTGTACGAGCTCGCTTAAAAGGTGTCCACCACACCAAGTTGGGAGAATCCCGCTAAGTGCCTTTCCCAACGGCACAACACGTGTCTTTCCCAAGTGCCTTTCCCAAACGGCACAACACGTGTCTTTCCCAAGTGCCTTTCCCAACGGCACAACCTTTCCCAAAGGCACAACTTGCCGGCTTGTTTTTTACACTGTCCCTTGCTGAGCGCCAAACAGGGAACTTGAGAATACCAAACATTGGTTTTACCCGACTTGGAATCAAACCCAAGTCTGTAGCTCCCAAGGTGGACGCTCTTACCACTCGGCCATTGGAGCTGATATTATTCATTGTCGAAAATTCAAAGTTTCAAATTTCAATCTTTTGCGGATTTTGCAATCCTGATATATAAACATGTGCAGAAACTTATGGACTATCTGTTATGAGCCAATAGCGGGCTCTAGGAATGAACAACTAGGCAACAAATCCTGTAGATGAAATATTAATATGCGTTAAGCAGTTGGGCTTTAGCATTGAGCATAGGCTAACTGCTCAATGTTAAAGACTGCAGTTGCAGGGGCTTGAGTACCGGTATGTAGTAGTAGTAGTTATTTATTGCCGAGCATCAACAAATATATAAAAAACAACATAATTGCCCGACGAGAAGGAACGAAAGACCTTGAAAATGTCGCTATAGAGGCAACTCGATCGCCCAGTCAGTTCCTCAAAAAAAAAAAAAATATATATATATAAATCTAGTAAAGCCGAGCAATTTATCAAAACTTTGTAAGTTCAAAGTTGGTTAGTAATTATGAGCTGGGAGTGAATATTTTTCATCCGCACAGCAGTATACGAAGACTTTAGGATATGTTTCAAAATAAAACGAAAAACAACAAACACAGAACACCACAAATTTTACAAAATTTGGCAAAGCTATAAGCCTACAAAAGAAAGCAAAATAAACGGAGTTATCTTTAAAAATTAAGACTGTTGTAAAAAGTGTTTTTGAGTATTTTTGAGTAAGTTTTGCAGCTGGAAGTAGCTGCTTTATCTCTGACGCAATCAGGTAAATTGTTCCAAACATTGACACCAGATACTTTAAGTTATCGGTTAGTTTTGACATACAAGGTTCTTTCCACATAAAACTTATTTGAGAGAGCGCTACGGGTAGAGTACTTATGGACTGAGGTTAATGCAGTAATGTATAGGGGAGAACAGGGTCAGATGAACCAATTTTCTGTTTCTTACGTATTACTGCTTACTTTCTGGAAAGATTTAGCTCTGCTTTTGCATACAAACAAACATTGCTGTAATGCGTAAGTATACATTTTAAAACAAGGAATATCACTCTTATTATCGCTGTAACTTGACCCCGACTACGGGGTCTATTGAACCAAAGGGTATGGCCAGTTGAACCACCTGTGGTAAATGCACCATGTTTGCAACAAAACAAGAAAGCACTAATTAGATAAGGTCGTAGGCAGGCAGCGAAACGAGAAAATTATTGAAACAAACATAATTAAGAGTTTTAAGAAAAAAAATATGAAAGATGGGGCACACGGGGTCAATTGAACCATGTTTCAACACACAGCTTTTAGGTTTGGTTCAACCGGAACATTGCAGCTGCTACTGGAATCTTCCCATTTTTTCCAGGCTTGCCATTAATGGAGTCGCTTTAACCAAAGTAATATCAGACTACACCACAACTTCCTGCTTCTACAACTCCAGTAATGAATTAAACACTCAACGTACAAATGATTTATAAAAAAAAACAGCTTTGTTCTTTTGTTTCACTTTTGACCAAACAAAGGTTTGAAAATCACTTTTGGTGTTGTTCTGACTGGCAAACCTGCCAAAGCAGAAAACCCATTTGAAGACAAAATGGCTGCAACCTTGTCACTTCTATGCAGGTGGCGCTGAAACGAATTATTTTATTTAAATAAAGGCACGGGAGGAGGTGGTTCAACTGACCCGCTGGCTCAACTGACCCTGTTCTTCCCTAGCTAAACATTGAACTAAAAACGCTGTCAGCTCGGTGGCCGAGTGTAAACTTCAATCACAAAGTCCTGGGTGCAAAACCTGAGTCTCCCTGATGAGCGGTCAAACCGCGAAACAAGTCGTAGATTTAGTTTTGTTTTGCAGCGTTTATTAAATGGTCTGCCATAATATCTAGTGATACTTAAAATCTTATAGTTACTGCATTCAATCTATCTGGATTGACACTCTAGCTCCAATTTTGCACAAACACGTTTTATAAAAGTTCAACTGTCTAGTTTGAATATTTTCAGACACATAACAAAAGTGTTTGCATTTGTCCCATAATAATTATTCAAAAATTGTGATATCATTCGAAAATGCAACTACAACAATTCTTTCGCAAAATCAACTCAACAGCTCATGACTTGACATTGCAGCATCTCTTTAGACTCCCAGCTAAAAACTCTTGATTTCGTAGGTCATCAGGAGCATGCTGCGACCTTTGTTATTATTATTTGATAAACTCGAGCGAATTCATTCGTATCAGTGTTCATATTGGTTCGTGTAATTAAAACCGTCATAATCGATGTGATAATATTTATGTTTGGTATCAAAATTAAAATCAAATTAGCGCTCTTAATCTAACCTGCTAACTGGATTAACACACTATAGCTTCAATTTTGTACAAACACGTTTTATAAAAGCTCAATGTTTTAGTTTAAGTGTTTATAGACACATAAGTTAAAGTGTTTGGAGGAGTTCAGAGCCAGCGCAAGGCTATTTGAAGCCCTAAGCAAGTTTTCATTTTGATGTCCCTTGCATACATATTTACCTTATAATTTATAGTTATGATTTTATAGAAGTTTATAGAGCAATAAAAGTAATAGTTATGATTTTTTCGGACTCCTGTAACCCAAAATCCATCATGCGTTTATTTATTAAATTACTCGAGGCAACGTTCAAAAATCAAATTCTAAACAGCATAAAAACAACTCAAAAGCAATGTTCTTGCTGGCTTACCGGATGACTATAGATATCGGTATGCTAGTGTAATTCAGTTTAAACTAGTCAAGTGCACAGGACATCAAAAACTCATTTTGCATGTTTTTTTCTTATCAAAGTTGTTTACCTACTCCGCCATGTCAAGCGTGGAAGCGTAGTCACGCTCAATCGATATGGTTGCTAACAGGGGTGCCGGAGCGGGAAGCACTTTTGACTAGGGGACAAGGGGGCCAGTTCTGCTCTTATCATTCAATTGTGATGGTAACGAAGTGAAACGTCTGCTCTGTAGTATAGCGAAGGTATCAGTAGTTTCAGTTTCGCTTCCATTGTCTGCAGTTATTACAGCTTCAGTAGGATTCGATTCCAGTTATTGAGGACACGTCCGTTAATCGTATAGCCTACATCAGAAAAATGGCGCGACAAATTTCATTGTACAGCAGTGGCGTAACTAGGTACAGCAGTGGCGTAAAATCAATGGTGAAAAGTGATTGAAATATGCCGGACTCTTTCGATGGTTTCTGTATAGCTTATGGCCAAAATGCATCATATTTGGCAGAGCACTCAGAATTAAGGTCAAAAAATTTAAACAAAATTTGCGTGAAGATTGTTACAAAAGCACTAAAATAGCCATTACAATACAGCATGTAAACTTTCAAAACTCTTCCGAAGGAGCATGCCCTCGTACCCCCTTAGAGCTTTTCTTGTTTCTCAATCAGCTTCAATTAACTGGCCGAAAAAAAAAAAAAGCTAAAATCTTGGCCCCCCCCTTTTTGAAATTTTTTGTTACGCCACTTCTTCAGCAGTTTGAGATTATTCCCTTCAGCAGTTACAAATTATCCGGTTGGCCATTTATTTAGTAGGCCTAGTATGCGACATACTTACTACTCAGCTACTCTGACTTTGTTGAAAATTAGTTTTTGTTTGACCGTATTGAAAAAGAATGCTGATGCTACTTGACTGTACGTTGGTATTAAAAGTGCCTTTTGAAAAAGCTACCCCCCCCCCCCCAATTGCCTTCACGACGTTCCCGCACCTCTGGTTGCTAAACTGTCAAGTCTTTCTTGAACCCTTCAACTTTTAAACTTTTATCACGCAAAATGTTTTTTCATACAAAAATAATTTTATAGTTTATAAAAGCGACAATGTTTTTACAAAAACATTTTGATGCCCCAAAAAAGACAATTTGATGTCCCTGAAGCATGCCCTGAAGAGTGATGCTCTAGGCGGCTGCCTCAGAGATGGAACCGGTCAGGATTTTCTCGACCCGAGCGGTAAAACTCAAATTCAAAATCTGTATTTAATACAATCAGGGAATCGAACCGATCCCGAACCTGAACTGCGAACCGGTGAAAACCGCTTTTTTTCGGCGAACCCGAACCGAACTTGAATCGTTTAAATTTGAGATCATTGAACCTGAACCGAAGCCGCACCTTTAATATTTCAACTCCGTGAACCTGAATCGAACCCGAACCTTTAAACTTTTATGCAAGTAGTGAACCCGAACCGAACCCGAATCTGTAATATTTTGTGTATAAACCTGAACAGAAATCGTTTAGTTGCAATGTTTGAGCCTGAGCTGATTCTTAAAAAATATTAACAATTGATTGGCGGTGCAGAACTTGAGAATAGCTTTGAAAAAAGCTGTTTTCGCGTTAGGCTTCAAGAAACCCTCTGTCATAACTCTTAGAGTAGTTTTGAGAAAAGCTGTTTGTCCCACAAGCTTTTCGTGACGCACTCGTCAGTGGGTAATCGCGTCAAAGTGAGAACGAGAAAATCGCGTCAAAATGAGAACGTCCCGAACAGCTTCTGGGACAAACAGCTTTTTTCAAAACAACTCAAAAGAGTTACGACCGAGGGTTTCTTTAAGCCTAACGCGAAAACAGTTTTTTTCAAAGCCATTCTCAAAAAATTTTAATAAAAATCTCTAGACATGCGCTGCGATGCGTGACATTCTTTCTGCTTTTCAAAAGTTAATGAGTCTGAAACAAGCAGGGAGCCGAACCGAACCCAAACCTGAACCGCGAACCGGTAAAAACCGCTTTTTTTCTGGTGAACCCGAACCAAACCTGAACCATTTAATTTTGAAACTATTGTACCTGAACCGAACCCGAACCTTTACATCTTGGTGCAGCTGAACCCGAACCGAACCTGAATATAAAGTTTTGAAAAGTCTTCAACCTGAACCGGAACTGAACCGTTAAAAATTAAATTTCTTGAACCGGAACCGGAGAGATATTTTAAACGGATCGACTTCCTGAATACAATACAAAAAAGCAATCAGATATCTTTGCTGTGTTGATGGTGTTTGTAAAGACTGAGACACCGGTTCGATCTTCGGCCATATTCGCTCTTCCAAAATTGACAACAATCTGAATATCCTTTTGAATGATTTTAACAAAGTGTTTACAGCAATTCAACAATTATTTGTTTTCATGTATGACGTATGCGATCAGAAGCAGGATATTATAGAATGGGCTCATAATGATTTCATCTGCTCACTATTGCATCATAAACAATTCATAAAACTCATCACAATATAAGCATTCAAGTTGAAAGCGGTTAATCAGTTTTGTTGCACCTTGCAGATGGAGAAGCTGAATATAAGTTACTGCGAAATAGGTGATGATGGTTGGATCTCCATCTCGTCATGCATCCACAACATACGAACGCTTTGGATTGGAAGCTCATCCGACCACCAGCTTACAATAAGGGGAATTACAGCGTTGTCGGAAGCCATTAGAAAATTAACTAAACCAGTAAGTACATGATTTAATGCAGGAACGTACAGTATTTAAGGGGGAGAGCATATAGTGCCCCCTTTTGATTTCCCATTTAAAAAAAATTATTGTTGAAAGTGACTGAAAAATCCTAAAGTCGTTTGATGGTTTGTGTAGTTTTGGCCAGGGGCTGATCCAAGAGAGTAGGATAATGAGGGGTATACATTCCCTCCACCAGCCATTTTCAAAAACATTTTTGATGTAACTTAGGCAGTTTTTCTATAATTTCGAACTTCTTCGATAGCAATAAGCCTTTCGCCTTAACCACGTGTAACCGAAAATGTGCGAACAAAATGTATCATATGCAGTGAAGTACTCAGAATTTCGGTAAAAAAATTTAAACAAAATTTGTCCGAAGATTATGCAAAAAGCGCTAAAATAGCCATTGCAGCACGTAACATTTCAAATATTCCTCGGTGGAGCATGCCCCCGCACCCTCGTGGAGCTTTCCTTGCTTCTCAATCAGCTTCAAATTAGTACTGCCCAAAAAATACGTTCGAAATTCTGTAGAAATTATGCTCCCCCCTCCTCTTAAAATTTCTCGCCACGCCACTGTTTTAATGTCAAGTCTCTTCTACAAATCGGTTTTTGGTAATTGATTAATTCTAATGATTGTTTGCGACACCGAGCAATGCAAGCACGACATGGGCCGGGTGCACACTATCGCTTAGTGCACGAAAAAGGGTAACCGGTTATCATTTTATTCGTCCTTACAGACTCATCAGGTGCACAACTACGAGAGCCAAAAGTAGCTCTAACTAAACTAACAACAATCGAAGCATATATACAGTTTGCTAATGAGAAGGGCGCAGCAAGCAGAAAGCGCTCCAGGTCCAGAACTTAATTACAAAACCCAAGATTACGTAAACCACAGAAGCACCTCGAAGCAAAAAGCGCTCGTGGGTCAGAACACAATTAGCTAAGACAACGAAGCACCACGCGCGCGTCAAAATGCAAATTTAGTTAACTGCAGAAATCAATTTATTAGATGCGCACATGAACGCTTGAGGGCGCAAACTGATCAGTGTTTTCGCAAAGCGGAGAGGTTTGAGTTTCAATGCACATGGAGTTGAACGAGTGGCCGGAGCTGGCTTCGTGGCTTCGATGCTCAACTACATCATGCCGAGAAGTTGGTGCATTGGACTTCGGAGCTGGCTTCGTGGGTTCGAAGCTCAACTAGATCATCTCCGTGATACTTCACTATTGCAAAAATCCTACACTGTAATGAAGTGGCTTAAAATAACAACAAAAAATAACGTTTGAGTTTCAAATGTCAATGAACAAACATAAAATGTCGGAGAATAATGTGGTTTATTTTAACATTTAACTCCTTGAAGCGTATTTAAATAGTTCAGCATATCTATGAGCCAGTTGCTGACCGAATATTTTTGTTGTAACAGCTTGTGTTGAATTCCTTAAACTTACCGACTTTAAACGTTTTTGCCAACGGCCGTTAGCGCACACGCTATCGGTGCGGGAGGTCATGGGTTTGATTCCTGGCTGGTTAAGTCGGATGCAGTGTCGCCAACGGCTCGTCACCGCTTTGACGTTTCTTCGAAGCTGTGTAGTCCAGACACTAAGCTGTGGAGATGGATCCCGCCACTCGGAACACGCTTCGGCGCAATACGACGAGTATAATGAAGATTTGAAATTTTTGTTGTAGTTTTTTAATTAGGTGTAGTTTTTAAATTGAGTAAGGAAATCTGTTTGATCATTTTCATGACTTTTGGTGATAACTTGAAACTTTTAAGCCAGTGTTTATCAAGCCCGAGTCCACGGACTCAAATGAGTGGATCAATCCGCCAAACTTACAGGTACGGTAAGGGTTCAAAAGCGAATTTACGACCACGTGTCCAACCGCTGCGTGTAGTTGTTCCGTCTGACTACGACTACGCATTCGCGAGTTTATTATCATCGTTTAACAATTAAAAGTGATGTGCGGAGTTCTACAAAACATTCGCGAGCTTATTGTCAGCATTTACTAGTAAAAAAGTACTATACCGGGTGTTACAAAAAAAGATATGGCAAAGTGGCAAGTCTTAAAATGGTCTGGAGAAGACATTGTCAAATTCTTGAACAAATGCACAAACTTGAACATTAACAAAAGCTTTGATGCTCTGTGAGACATTTGCAAAAAGACTCCATGAAGAAAAATGCTAGAGAGTATAACATAAACAAAGTGTCGCAAGAGCTGACAGCTGCACGATTATATTGACATTGAAGAGTCACTCAAAAAATAAATAAATCAAAAAAAAACGTAAAAGATTGCTATGAAAACGAACTGAACAAAATAAAAATATCGAAGCGCTTTATTTCACGCAGTTGGTTTTTCGGCATGAATGTGAAGTTTCAGCCTTCAAATCAATGGTTTCGAAATCCGTTACGGCTTCCAAATCCCTGAGTTAGGAATAAATGATGCTTTGTTTTCGGCAGAACGTTGTCGAACAACCTTGTTTTTATACCTATGAGTGACTTGAGTCCGCATGTATTTATGCTAACTTGGAAATAATCCACGGGTTAAAAAGGTTGAAAATTTCCGTTTTAAGCAATAAAAATCATTTTTGAACATCCAATTAATTTACATCCAATTGTTGACTCTAATTGTTGACTCATGTTTATTATGCCACGTTTTTGATGGCAAATGTTAGATGCACGATATTGGTTGGTAGAGACCGAATACACATCTGATTGTGTCTGAAATGGTGAAATGTGTTTTGAGTTACGAACACAAAAACTTTCACGTTACTTTTTTTCGCTGTCATTAAAATTAACGGGAAATCATTTATGATGCATTAATCTCGTTTTGATAAAATGATTCAGTTTAAGAAACAAAAAAGAAAAAAATACCATTTCTATTTCTACAAAAAAACAATGCTGCCTTCTATTTGACGACTTGGCGCAGTGTCAAATTCACATTGGTTTTCATAAAAAGCAAGAGCCAGAGCAGCAAGAACAAAATCAATTAATAGATTTTTTCTGTGTAGACTAAAACGCAGCGCCAGAAAGAGGAAGAAATTTGAGAAGCAATGATCAGCAATGCAACCAGCATATAATTTAGTTCTAACCAAATTCAAGCGCAACTCAATTTTTGCGAATAAACGATTTTATGCTACAATTGAAACTACAGCCAAGAACAGCAATCCTAAAATTAAAACATTAAAATATTGTTGGTACTGTTAAAGAGATATGAGTTAGTATTGTTGCAACGTTGTTTTAAGTCTTGGTATAAATATAATTTTAGCTGCGATGGCGCTAAATTAATGATTTCTTCGGTGTGCTCAGGTTATTCATAAAGTACTGCACACATTAGAAACTTTAGTATCTTAAAAACCTCATAAGGTGGAAACATTAAATTTTCGACAGTGAATTATACTTACATCGAGTTTTTTGTTGTTGATTTTTACAGGGCACTTTGTTGAAAAACTAAACAAGCATAAGTCGTTTAAATAAAAGCGAGAGTGGCTACAAAATAGTGAAACAGATTGACCATTGAACGAAAGCGCAATGAGTGCTTCGGTACCATGATCGATTCAAGTCATCAATTGCAATAGAACGTAAATTTAGAAATGAGTTTGGGCCAGAATCGCTTCATACTAACAGCATTAACAGATGGTTAAACATGGTACCAAAGAGCACATATGGTTTTGTTGAATAGTCACCACGTTTTACGCATTGTTACACGCTGGTTTATTTAATGACATCTTGCTTGCTTATTTTAACAGTAAAGTGATATGTAAAAATTGACAAAAACAACTCTATAATGGTAAAATTTAGTGTCAAAATTTTAAAGTTTCAGCCTTATGTGCGGTTTTTGAGGTATTAATATACAAGCATGTGATTCTATTTGAATAAGATACTCAATACCACCTGAAGATGCTTTATACCACCTGATTCTATTTGAATAAGATACTCTATACCACCTGAAGAGTGGCTTTTACGTTTTATAGTGATTTTATTTAAATACAAACATGTGCGTAAATTGATGGACAACTTGTATTATGAGCTGATAACAAGCTCCAAGAACAAATAACTTAATTCGCAACAAAACCCTGTAGTTAATAACATGTAGTTCATCCTTAACAAGGAAATGTAAAACCACAATTAATCTCAAAACTGGAAGTTTTAACAACATAGATTCAGCTGTCATCATCAGCAGTGTATGCAAGACAGAACAAAACTGTTGTAAAATCAGTACAAAACTGCCTCAAAGTTTTGTAACTGCCTTGCATACACTGCTGATGATGACAGCTGAATCTATGTTGTCGAAACGTCCAGTCTTGAGATTCATTGTGGTTTTACTTTTCCTCCTTACGCTATTTTCGTCCCATATTTGTTGTAATAGTTTTTTCTTTATTTTTTGTTCTTTAATTTCAGCTGAATGGTGTTTAAATTCGTTTTTAATATTTTCGTAATACAATATTCACCTAAATAGCTCAAACTATTGAATTTGAAAACGATTATAAGCTCTACAGCTAGAAACTTTTTACTTTATTATTCACTGTCAGTTTGTGGTGGAAACTTTCAAGATAAATGTTGGTTTGTGATGCAGCGACTTAAATAATGTCTGCTAGTTGATGAAGAAATAAGCACAGAATAAATTATAAACGTCACGTCAAATGTTATAAAATATGAGAGAATTTGATGCGAAACGTGAAGTCAATGTACAGTATAAACATGAAAATGTTGCAAACCGCTTGGTTGGCGAAGTGGTTGATGACATTGTTAGCGGTGCGGGAGGTCTGGGGTTCGATATCCAGTCCGGTCAAGTCAAACACTGTGTTGCCAACAGTTCGCCACTTCGGCCACGTTGCTTCGAATCTGAGTTGCCTGGTGTTAAGACACGTGAAAGCTCCCTTCCTCTCGTTATGTTTCGACGAACAATTTTGCACTACGAAATAAAGAATAATATTAGAATAAAAGTTGCATTTCAAACAAAAAATACGTTTTTACATTTTTATAAACAACAGAAAAACCGAACAAATTGAACAAAAAAGAACAAATTGAAGAAAAAAAACGAACAAAACGAGCAAATTGCCTATACTTCACAGACATGACTCGTTTAACGTAATAAACTACCCAATTTTCGTTTCAATAAGAATTGTTTTTTTTTTTTACAGCTTTTATTTAGTAAATTTTCTGGTCTACCGTAATATCTATTTATTTTTCATATACGTAGACTTACATCGGCTCTAAATATTTTAATACTATAAAAAAATTAATAATTAAATGTTGTTGTTGAAATGAATGATTATCAGCAAATAAAGGTAACTTCGTTTCGGTCTGGTTCAGTTTCATTATCACTGAGTCACGAAAAACGTATAAATCAAAGCATTGCACACTGCATTCCACGCCATGCGAAAGGTGTTGAGCCGAAAGTGAAAACTCAACAGTAATTGAAGAAGAATCCGAAGTGAGCTTGCGCTCTTCGAGTCAGCAGCCACGCGGTGCATATGTCAAATGCGATCGGCTCCAGCCATGAATCGAACCCGTCACGCAGGATCTGCAACTTGCGCGCGCTACCGCTTGACCATGACGCTCTTCAAGTTTATTGGCCTATGTGGGCTGCAAATAAGTAGCTTTGCTTCGAGATGAAAAAAAAATATAACAAAATTTATCATAAACTCGTGATTTCTACGATCTGAACTACTGTGTTTTATGGAATTAGATTTTCTGCTGGCGCTCGAGCGAACTTCTTGTTGGAGGTTTTCTTGGCTTGCTGGCTTTTTCCAATTAATGATTTATTTCTAATCAAAACTTTTGCTTGGAAATAGCTTTTAAATACTAATTGAATATTTTCTACTACAATAGCACTTCAGAAATCAATTACTTTATAATTTGTTAAATTTTGTTAATTTGTTAATTGTTAATGGCATGTTTATCCTCCTATCATGAGAAAGCGACGAAGCGCTGTACGAGCTCGCTTAGAAGTTGCCGGCCATCTGTCTACCACACTAAGATGGGGGAATCCCGTTAAGTGCCTTTCCCAACGGCACAACAAGTAAACTTGCCGGCTTGTTCTCCACACTGTCCCTTAAATGCTGAACGTCAAGCAGGGAAGCTGTGAATACCAATTTTAAAGTCATTGGTTTGACCCGACTCGGAATCGAACCCCAAGTCTACCGATCTAGAAGCAGACGCTCTATACCACTCGGCCATCTGATCGGTTACAAAATAAAATAACAACAAATGCTCATCAGTAAAATAACAACAAATGTTCATCTGAAGTAATTAAAGAAACTATTTAATATTGAATTCATTTCATTGCAACATGAATCAACGTTGATGATCAAAAAAAATTCAACAAGAATATTTTGTACCTCGCAGATGGAAGAGCTTTGGGTGCGTTGCCCTTCTTCAATTAAAGATCAAGCAAGAAGTCAACTTCAACGATGCAAGAGCAAGTGTAGATACTTGGGAGTGTTTTAATCACAAAATTTTTTATCAAGAAAGTAAAAACAACAAAAGTTGGCAATGCAAAGCACTCAGAGCATTGTAGCGTATTGCATGAAATCATAAACCTGCGTTATTACGTCATCTCATCAACATGAATTATCACCGCTGTGCGATGAGCAATTTATGTGAATAAAAGTGTTGCTATGCTTTGTGATTTATTATCGCAACCAATCAAATATTATTTGTGAGTGTTGTTGATATGATATTGAGTTATTATTATTATGATGGTGAAAAAATATTGTGCGAGATAACTTTTTGTTTTTAATTGTACCAAAGTCACGTCAATGTGTACTCATTGTTTACAAATTAATAATGCGATCAACATCATTTGCAGTCAGTCGACGATTGTGTATTAGTTTTACTAGTTCAATGTCACGAGACAGACCCCAATGTTGCATTTATTACCAGCAGTTGAAATGAGATTCTTGGGAAGAATCGGGGGTTGACCTTGTTGGGCAAGGTTAAAAGTGCAGATTATTGTGAATCTCTGAGCATCAAATCACTGTCTCTCCGATCACTAGAAAGATTGTCCGTATACAACAGCTGCGCTGATATTGATAAGTGTCAAGTCAATTTATTCACCAAAAACGCAGTAAAAAGACGGGGGGCTGAGAATGACATCACATTGACCATGCGTTGTATACAGGAGCAGATCCACAAAGTTTTGGTGGGGTAGATGTAATTTTGAATCAGTTTGAACGTTGACTAAATGCAAAGACGTTTAGACCCGGAAACGGGAGTAAATAAACCTTTTGAAAACGTTTTCATGTCAGGGGCGTATTCAGAATTTTTTTCTGGGAAGGGCACCAGTTTTCATGACTTTTCAAGCTTAGTTTTTCAGGCAGATTCAATTTTAAGCAACTGAAGTAACAAAAACGACTTCAAGGGGGTCTAGGGGCATGCTCCCTCGAAAAATGTTTGAAAATTTGCATACTGCAACGGCCATTTTAGTGCTTTTTTAACAATTTTGAGGGAAAGTTTGTTATAATTTTGGCGCCTTACTTTGAGTGCTTCACCAAATAGAATGCACTTTGTTCGCACAGTTTCGATTGTGCGTGCCTAAGGCGAATACGGCATATAGCTATGAAGAGGTTCGAAATTATGGAAAAATTTTATTTATCCAAAACATTGTTGAAAATGGCTGGAGGGGAAATGCATACGCAGCAAAGGCTATCCACATTCCTCCTGTATCCGCCTCTCATTGTATAATAACAAAAAATGGCCTCAAATTTTAAAAGAGATGTTTTAACCAGAAATATCGAAGGCAGTTAAGGCACGATTGTTGTAAGGAAGTCAAAGGAATGCTTTCTGGTGAAACTGGTAAAATGATATTCAAATGTTGGCGATTTGGTTCTTTTTTGAGCTACGTAAATCATTTTTGCTTGAAATCGTTTCGCCTTTTTTCTACGAAAGGTCTGAGAAGCCGAGGGCAGTTGCATGAACAGGAGCGACACTGCCTTCGCTAATAAAATTGCGTCGTTGCTTCATTTAGCATAGCGACAAAGAACAAAATTCAGGAAACAACGCTACGTAATTCTTGTTATTATAACAATTACAAAACCAGATTATCAATGACAAAGCATCGAGCACTTTGAAATATATATCAAGGAAACAAGTCAGTATGACGTCATTTGAGGCTCAATGAGGGAGTTGTAATCCCTCCCTCCCCCGTGGCTACACCACTGACCATAAGCCATTTCGGGTGCCTTAAGTGCTAGTTTGACTATAGCCTAGTTAGTGTTTCCTCTCGGGAAGTCAGGACAAGAAATTTGGGGTTTTGAAATTTCCCGTGTACCGGGAAGTTTATATCGGGATCCCGGGAAATGTTTTTCCATTAGTAAGGATTTCAGTGGTACTGATAACTATCATTCCGACACAAAAAATGCGTTAGTTTTGCGTTACTGCAAATCAAAATTTTGTTTTGCTTGCACAAAATTACTCATCAAAATTCGCAAAACTTTTCAAAATAGTTTTCAAAATTATAAAAATTAAATCTGAAATGCTGAAAATCAGAAAAAATTGCAAAATAATTAAGCGCGAAAGATTTTCCCACGAAAACTCTCGGGAATTTCTCAAATCCCGAAGAATTTCGGGATTCCGGGAATTTCTTGGAATTCCCGAGAAATTTTGTAAAAATTTCCCGTTTACCGGGTAGTTGAAAATCCGAGAAAACAGGAAACCCTACGCCTAGCTGTTAGCAAGACTTTTTGTCGGTCCGCTAACGGTCTAGTCAGGGCCGTTGAGAGCCAATCTCGGACCCGGTACCAAAATTAAACCCGGGCCTCCCGCAAATGACAAAACAGATGGTCCGCCAAAATGATGAAACAGATGATTTGCCTGAAGAGGCACTTTGTGCTCATATCGAAATCGATGAACAACCAAAAAATGGCCAATAAAATTCTTGACCAAGTAGTGCTTATATTGTTTAGCTATCCTAGTTACTGTAAAATATAGGCCTACCATTTAGCAACTGGTAACTCTCAGCACATCAATATAGCCTGCTTTTAGTGACGACTGCTGATCTGCAAAAACATCGGATTAGAAGCGTTGTGCAACCGGAGGGGCCCAATTTGTAGGGACCCAAGTAACAACTTAAACAAATATAGCCTAATCTACTGATCGCAACCTTTGCAAAAAATGTATTTAGCATTTAGCAAAAAAGACGCATGTAGCATTGGGTTATGTCACGGAAAAAGAGATGCTAGGAAAAGATACCAAAACATGTCGTGATAACTCCAAAATTTTGGATAAAAAAATTAAAATTTATTTTGATATTCCCGCCCGCTTCTTAATTATAAGCATTATGCTCAATCAGTGGCCCCCCCACGATTTAGCAACGGGGACATAGTTTCGGTTTTGGAGGCGAAGCCCCCAGCTGCCAAATGCGATGGAGGACTAGGGATGTAGCCCCCAATCACTAACAAATTTTTACGATTTTCCTAAAAAAATACTCGTTTTAGCACACTTTCTTAATGAAAAAGAACATACCGGTTCCTGCAGTGAGTGTAGTCACTACCATACCGGTAGTGTCAGACTAGTGTTGTTAAAAAAACTTTTTTTTTTACTTTGTGTTTTTTTTTATTGTTTTTGTTTTGGTGTTTTTTTTTTTGTTTTTTTTTATGTTGTTGACTACTTCATAGCTAATTGAGTAGTCTGCCCCGTTTTGGCTTGTTATCAGCTCGAGATTGAGGTAAAACAAGGCTGTTTTTAATGGTACTGATATGTTATTAGCAATGTCAAGTTATCATTATTTTATTAACAACAGAAATATAGCCTGTACTCATTGCTCAGTGCTAAAGATGACATTTATGGCATGACCATGAGCTATTTTGGGTGCCTTAAGTGTTGGTTTGACTTGCCTAGCTAGTGTTTCCTCCTAGAAGTCGGGACAAGAAATTTGGAGTTTTAAAATTTCCCGTCTACCGGGAAGTTTATGTCGATATCTCGCGAAATGTCTTAAAGTTAGTAAGGGTTTCAGTGGTACTGATATCCATCATTCCGACCAAAAAATGCGGTAGTTTTGCGGCAAATTAAATTTTTTTTTTTGCTTAGTAAAAATTATTTTGCAAATTTTTTAAAATGAAATGCTTGTGAGATCAAAATTGTTTCTTCGATTTGTCAAAAAAAAAGGGATAACTCAAGCTAAGTTTGTCAAAACAAAATGCTAAAAATCAGAAAAATCGTCAAAATAATCAAACTCCAAAAATATTTCCCGCGATTGCTTTCGGAAATTTTCCGAATCTCAGTAATCCCAAAAATTTTCGGGATTCCTGAAATTTCCCGGAATTTCCGAAAAATTTTATGAAAATTTCCCGTTTACCGGGTTGTTGGAAATCCGAGAAAAAGGGAAACCCCCAAGCCTAGCCGTTAGCAGGACTTTTTGTCGGTCCGCTAACGGTCCAATTGTGTTTTTTTTTTCTAGCATTTGGGCCGCTAACGAGCCGCAAGACCATTTTTGAAAACCCTTTAAATTCATTCATTTTAATGATACGCTCAAGCGATTTAATTTTGCAAACTAAAGCTTTCTTTGTTGTGTAACTTGTGTTTAATTTTTGCTCTTCAACTCGAGGTTTAGGTGCAGCGAATGCAAGTCGTTTGACTCGCTCGATGTAAATTTGGGTTTGATCCTTGAACGTATCCATTTGTGCAAGGTTTCTGTGGCTCGCTATCATGTTGACATTTCGTAGTAAAATATTAAAATTCTTTTGTGTGTACCGCTGCTGACCGCTGACACAATGAATGCCAGCGTTGTTCATCGCTTTTTGCGATAACTGGTAAAGTCGTAGCTCTAGACAAAAATATCTGCTAAAAAGCAAACTGTTTCTCACGTTTTGATATTAAAAACAGCAAAGAATTGGTCCTTTTATGGGAAGTGTATCTATTTACCAATAGTACCAAGCGTACCCATGTTGTTGGCACAGTAAATAAAAACTGCATTAAAACGTAGCCCTGATTCGCATTAACTTCCAATTTCAAAAAGTGTGATGGATACTCTCCCCACAAACGTGTTTTTCAGCATTTTACTCAATCCCAAATGTTTGCAATAGCAATACTTTCTTAAAATATATCTGTTAAACACGCGAGTTTAACAAAACAACAAAGAATAAAAAAAACGTGTTTTTTTGCAAAAATAAACGACTCGTTTTTATGACTTTCAACACTATGCCAGACAATAGAAAAAGTATTTTAGTATCCTATGTCTGAGAGCAGAAGATTGGCTAAAATAAATGAAACAAGGCTGTAACCATTACTAGTTTTGGCGCATTTGATGGGATGACGTGTACTCGTGTGGGTGTCTACAATCTTCAACAACGCATACAAAATGTTTTCTAAATTTTAACTACAGATCAAGAAACTAACTTTGCTCCTAAGTCGAAGCGATTGATTGAAGCAAAAATTAATAAACAAAAAATGGAATTTGTGGTATAAGAAATAGGGAGGGCGGTTACGACAAAAACGAAATGGTACCGGCTAAATTTTTCATTTTTTTAATTTTCAATTTTTTTAATTAACAAATCTCAAAAAATCCCCCCTCCCCGAGCCACAATGGCACGACGTTTCGACTATAACTGATCAAATCATAGCGCCACCGGCACCAGGTTAATTATTTTAAATAAGACTAAACAAGCGTTTTGCATAAATTGATAGAAGTTATTTCCTCTCCGAGGCCTTTTTCTGTTTTGAGTCTCATTCTGACACGGATTCGACCAGTAGCGTACGCAGGGGTGATCCTCACGCTCCCCTCACGCTTTCTTCGATGCATTGTAAAAGGAGTTAAGCGGTGTGGTTAATGGATTAATGGTTATGTCAGAGGGGGGAGGCAAACTACGGCCCGCGAGCAGCATGCGGCCCGCGGACGGTTACAGAAAGACGAACTTTGTACCCTATAGTGAAATTGCATGAAAAATAGAGCATTTGCGGTCGTGAAGATCTTTATTTGTTCTCCTCTTGATTTCGGGAGGAAAATGGGACATCTGCGGTCGCGATGACCATAGGTGCATACAAGAGGAGCACGGTGCCATGCCCCGCCCCCCTTGGATCCCGTAATAAAGTGCTAAAACCTAACTTTCAGTCTATACTTTCTCAAACTAATAATGGTCGCAGCCAGTGGCGTAGCCAGGAAGGGGCACCGGAGCATTGGTTCCCCCCCACCTATTTTTGACGAAGCTTAATCTGAAGTGTAATTAAAACATTCTTATAAAATACCGTAAACTTTGTTTCAAAAGCTCCCTCATCTTCACCACTTTTTCATTTGCAACCAATTTTTGCGCCATTTGAATTTTGACATAACTTCTCCTCAAAAATCGCTTGTTAAGCATTATTGCATGATAACAGCGCAATGGGATCAAATATGTGTACAGTAAGTTTAGGTACAGAGGAAAAGCAAGATTGTATCGCAAAAAGGCAATCGAATATGGCGAGCAAAAGGGGAAAGAATGTTCAATTGAAAAATATTTTCAGAAGAAAACCAGGCAGCTCTATTAGTAGCCTATTGGGGTAGCGATTAGCGAAGTTAAGGATTGCCTGCCTCGGTCTGCAGTAAATAATTAACTCCATAGTCACCCGTAAAGAAAATAAGTACCAACAACTTAAGGCAAAAATCGAAAAATGAGAAGACAGCGTGAGCCTAACGCCTTGGCCTGAACCACTAGTGTAGCCAGGATTTTGCAATGGGAGGGTTGAGAATGACATCATATTTGACCATACGTTGTATAATAACAAAAGATGGCCTCAAATTTTAAAAGAGATGTTTTAAACTAAAAGCACCGAAGTAAGTTCAGCCACACTTGCTGTAAGAAAGTTAAAGGAATACTTTGGGTAAAACTGGTATATTCAAATGTTAGCGATTTAGTTCTTTTTTGAGCTACGTAAATCATTTTTGCTTGAAATCGCTTCGCCTTTTTTCTACGGAAGGTTTGAGGGGGCGAGGGCAGTTGTGTACCAGCAGTGTACAGGAGCGGCACTGCCCCGCTAATAAAATTGCGTCAATGCTTCATAAGCACAACGGCAAAAAACAAGATTCAGGAAACAACGCTACGCAATTCTTGTTATTATGACATTATTATGGGGGATAAAAGCCATTAAAGTTATATTGTTTGGGTAGCGCAAAAACTTATGAAACCGATAATCGCGAAAAAACTACGTTGATACGAGGTTTATTTAAAGAGTTATAAAGTCATAAAAAGTCGTATTTTCTTTTTTAGGTCATAAAATATGACCATTAATTTTTGTAATGAAATATATATAGGGCTACAAATTATTAATTCCCGGCGCCACCGCAGATGCAGTTCCTGAAGACTTTAAACTTGATAATTTTATGTTACGAGGGGCAATGAGAATTTTCAAGTTGTCGCGCCGACTTTCACGAAGCATTTGAAGCGACTTTATACTTAGTTTAAAAAAAATTTATGCAAAAACCATTGCATGTGGAGATGAGTAGACCAGATATTTCTCCAGCATTGTATGCCAAGTTGTTAACATACCATGCTGCATCAGCATCTGTAAAACGGTCATTTTCGATGTTAAAATCCATGGTTCATGAACATCGAAATTTTACCGATGTACGCGTCGCATTCTATTATAAAATGTATTTACCAATTGAATATCTTACTTGTTGTAAGATGCACATTTGAATTTTTTGAGTTTTTTTGCTGATTTTCGAGTGAATTCTTCGTTCTCTTGTATGTTCTGGTTCAAAATACATCTTTTCACTTACCTTATGAGATGTTATGTACGGAAAACAGCATAAATTTGCTGTTCTACAAATAAAGTCGTGTAAAGTCATATGTTTCAAAAAATAAAGTCATATTTTTTGATTTTTCAGATCATAAAAAATTGCCCTTAGACATTACAAAACCAGATTATCAATGACAAAGTATCGAGCACATCGAAACAAATATCAGGAAAAAAGTGCCGGTAAGTATGAAGCCATTTCAGTCTCAAAAAGAGTTTTTTCCGTACTATGGTTACGCCACTAAATTCTATGAACACGACACCCGAGTATTAAAGCATCACAAGAGAGTAACAGTTAAAAGTGAACTCTGTGCTGTTTTATACTTTTGTACTGAATGTTCAATTTGGGCCGGTTATCACCTCCTAAATCGTGTTCTTTAGATCACCTCTGGCTACGCGTCCCATTAACATTATAATAACCGGCTAAGGTCTACTGTCACGATCCCGAAGAAACCGTCTGCCATCGCAGAGTCGATACGGAACACACTCGATCAATTTGATGGTGTTGAGCAGTTTCTATTAAAGTTATAAACACAAATAAATAACGAGAACAATCAAGACATTGAACTTAAACCTTAACATATTTAAACTAAAATGAGAGAGAAGTGCAGCGTTAATTCAGATCTCAGTCAGCCTTTAACATTACGGTTAACTACGTTACTCGACACTAAACGATGAACGTCACATTTAAATTCGTTGTTCTAGACTTCAGGCAATCGAGATACAGTAGATTAGACAGAACTCACCAACTATTTCTTGCAGACGGTGAATTGAAATGTAAACTTTATATCCAATAAATAATAATATTGAGCAATAAAAGCTCAAAGTAATAAAGCGAGCAATAAAGGCTCCAAGTTAAATTATTATCGAGCAATAAGGGCTCCAACAAGTAACTCTGCACTTACACACTGATATCGAGCAACAGCTCAGATGGCCAAGTGGTATAAAGCGTCTGTCTCTTGAGCTGTAGACTGGGTTTGATTTCGAGTCGGGTCAAACCAATGACTTTGAAATTGGTATTCACAGCTTCCCTGCTTGACGCTCAGCATTACAGGGACAGTGTGGAGAACAAGCCGGCAAGTTTACTTGTTGTGCCGTTGGGAAAGGCACTTAGCGGGATTACCCCATCCTGGTGCGGTAGACAGATGGCCGGCAACTCCTAAACGAGTTCGTATAGCGCTTTGATCGCTTTCTCGTGATAGGAGGATAAATATGCAACTAACTAACTTCTGCTTCCTATAGTGGTTCAGAGCGTTCGCCTTGGAAGCTGGTAGACCGGGTTCCATTCTCAGTCGGGTCAAACCAAAGACTTTAAAACTGATATATGCTGTTACACTTGCTAAACGCTCAGCAATTAAGCGTAGCGCGGAGGATGAAATCAACAGAGAATAAAAATACGTCAGTGAAGTCTTGACAAAATTTAGTCCTGGCACTAAAAGACCGTAGTATTTATAAAGCGCCATAAAACCACACAACATTTCATTCCACACAACATTTCATTTCCTGCAAGTGCTGAGTGCTGCTGCTGAGCTCTGTAAAATCTTTATAAATCTAAAGCTTATTCAACTAGAATCAATAAATTGAACTGCAAGTTGCTATACCAACTAAATACAGCACGCTGCTATCACAAGCACGTCAAACTCCATCTGATAAGTTGTACAATCACAATTGCGGCTATCGGAAATCAACTTCGTGTTAGGGATCTGCCGAGTCGAGACCGAGTACTCATTAGGACTTCTACGGACATAATGACCTTTTTTTGCTCTTCGCTTAATTTTGAATTCATATCCTGACGTTGCGGATACTCGAACTCGCCGAGTGATTGCGTGAATACTCGTTACTTGGCAAGTCCGAGTAACTTTTCCTTGAGGCACATCTCTACTTCGTATTGCCTGAGTACGAAACTGTAAAACACTCAAAAAGAAACGAAATTAATCAATCGGCTAATCGTACACCTTTCAAGAAGCAATCGGCAATGACAACTCCCGGAAATATAAGCCTGACAACGCCAGTTACTTGTGACCTATAAGAGTAACAAAACATTAATTAGGGTTCGAAATTGGCTGTTATAGTCGACCACCAATTGTGACGACGCAACACCTACAGTTGCGGGTACTTGCTTAAAAAAGAGTAGTAATAAAGTATCCAACGCTTCAAACAGAAAGTCGGAAAGAGACGTGAGTATGACGTCACTTGAGGCTCAATGGGAAGGGGGTTGTAACTCCCAACCTCCCCTGGCCTCAACAGATCATTTTTTGAAGTTCTTGGCCTATTGTAATTTGCCTCCCTCCCCCCTAAATATTTCGCTGGCTACGTCCCCGGTTGCAGCCTCCTTTCACTTGATTTAGCCAAGCTCTACTTTTAGGCATAAGCTGCGGAAATATCTTTGCATTGTCCATAGTGACTGCATTCACTGCATGCCCTTTTTCGATTAATAAGTGTGCTCAAATGAGTGTTTTTTTATGTGAAAACCCTAAAAATTTGTTGGCTCCCTTAGTCTCCGGCAGCTGGTTCCGCCACTCGTTACTAAAGTCGATGTCATTGTAATTTCAGAATTTTATCTCCAGCCAGCTGATTTTCCCTTAATTTTTGTTAAATTAAATCTAAGAGCCTACCATTCTAGAAGCAGTCGAGTGTCTATCCACTTGGCCATCAGGTCGGTGTCGATATAGCCTACTACAAAATTTTGCAATGTGATAGAAGCCAAAAAGAAAATGAGAGTTCGGAAATTTCTACTCCGGTAGGAAAGCTGTAACTTCCCTAAGATAGTTGATAATAACTCGTTCATCAACCAGCGCTTGCAATTTATCCTACAGTCTTGTTTCGGTTGATACTACCATTACTACGTTATAACGAGTAAAACTACTCAGAAACCTCTGCTTGTCAAAATTAAGCTAGCGACTTTTTAACGTTTTAATAACTGAAAAAATTATATCTTATACTTCCTATCTAACAAAAAATGTTCCAGATTATCTACAGATTCTTGAGATTACTGACTGCAAATTTCTGTTATCTAAAATAGAATTTAAACTTTGCTCTGTAAAAATATAGAAATCAATATCTTCTTTTAATGTTTTTTAGAAAAGAACGAATTAAATTTTTGAAAAAACTGCTACTGGAGATAAGTGAGTGCGGTTACTATGCAAACCACCTCTTTTGAAACTGTTTCTATTAAAATGAGGATGGTGCAGCAGTTGGTCTTTACTACGCAGCGCTATAGCTTGGTCTTAAAAGACCAACATGATTTCAAATCTTTGAGTTTTGACACTTTTTTAACAACTGGTTAAGATCTTGTAGCGCCAGTAACAATTTGTTTTTGATTGATTCACTTCCTTGTGACAGGAGGGAAAAAAATGAAAAAGTTCTAAACAAAACCAACGTTCATTGAACTCGCGGTGTTACGTCGAAGCGTGTAACGAGTAGCGGGGCCCAAAGCCGCGGCTTAGCTCGTGTGCAATGCAGCTCGGAAGAAACAATGTACCGGTGGCGAGCTGTTGGCAACACTGCCTTGATTTGTCGTCTTGGGAATCAAACCCCAGACCTCCTGCACCGTTAACGATAAGCTTAACAACTAAGCTAACGAGCATATTGAAACTATTCTATTTGCAGAAGAAGATTCACCGGACAAAAAGGACCAAGCTGGATATGAATTGCTTATCTGCAAACTTGCTTATCTGCAAACGACCAAGTTGGTAAGTTGCGCGTTATGATCCAACGTATATGATCCTTATGAGGCGCCGTTTGGAAAAAATAATTTAGTTTTTTCACATGTTTTTTCCGGTAATTTAAGCTACACTTTGTCCTATAATTATATTATACAGGGAATTTTCTACATGTATACGGGACAAATAAGTGGTTTAAAACAGCCGAAAACACTGACGCAAAATATACAAAAAATGTGCTACATGTTATATACGACAAATTATTGCTCAGATTAACCAAAAAACGCAGTGCAAAACACATAAAAAATTTCCTATATATCATATACGACAAATTATTGCTCAAATTAGCCAAAAAACGCAGCGCAAAACATATAGGAAACTTCTTATATATTACATAAGACAAATTACTGCTCAAATTTGGCAAAAATGCAGCGCAAAACATATAGGAAATTTCCTATACATTATATAGGCCTACGACAAATTATTGCTCAAATTAGCCAAAAAATGCAGCTTAAAACATATAGGAAATTTCCTATTACATTATACACGACAAATTACAGCTTAAATTGGCCAAAAAACGCAGCGCAAAACATATAGGAAATTTCCTATATAATATACACTGTATACGACACAAATTATTGCTTAAATTCGCCAAAAAACGCAGCGCAAAACATATAGGAAATTTCCTATGTATAATGTAATACAAATTATTGCATAAATTTGCCAAAAAAGCTAGGCAATACGTATAGTATGCTTTGCGCTGCTTTTTTGGCAAATTTATGCAATAATTTGTCCTATTTATTCTTTCCAAACGGCTAAATTAATTTTTTCCAAACGGCGACTCATAATTTTCCTATATATTTTGCGTCAGTTTTCGGCTTTTTTAAGCCACATATTCGTCTTATACATAAATAGGAAATAACCTAAATGTTATCTTGGACAAAATGTAGCTCAGATTGGCCGAAAACGTATGTGGAAAAACCTAAATTATTTTCTTCCAGCAATATTTACAGCGCAAATTCATACGAGTAGATTTTTTCTCTGTTAGATATTTTGTTTAGCAGCCATTTTCGGTGCCTTTCAAAATTTGAGTTCGAAGGTTTCTAAGTCTCTCCTTAAAATTTTTAAAAGGATCTATTGATATATAGGTTAGTAAACCCCTTCCCTAAAAAAATCCTGCATCAGCTCCTGGCTTATATAATGCACTGGTCCTTCTTTCGCATGTACCATTACAAACCTACAAACCATTTTCACTTCACTCAGCGCTCAACGCAAGTGGCTTAAACCACTGGTTGCCAACCGTCCGCCCGCAGACCGGTATCGGTCCGCGTAAATGCTTTTGCTTGCTCGCAAATATCCTCATTCCACATATCACGCCAGAGAACTTTTTTATCTTTGGATTTAATCAAAATATAGCCAAAACATCAATTGGATATCTCGCTTGTCTCTCATTACCGGCGACAAATCATCAACGTATTTCCCACTAACGTTAATTTTGTACTACAGTCCATGAACTGACATTAGTTTAAATACGTAACCAATGCCGAAATATTGAATTCCGTTCTGCCACTATGCCCATTAATTTAGCTCTGGGGCGGTATAGCCTATTGCTCAACTTTAATAAACAAGTAAAGTTATCGCACAAAAGTAATTGTTGAGCAGTATACCGCCCCTGGTTAACAACTGCGCTGATAAATACCAACATAATGTAATCGCAAGTTTTGTCTCCAGGTCCGCGAACATTTTTGTTAAAGATTTTACCAGTCCGCTGATATAAAAACGTTGGGAACCACTGGCTTAAACAATATCGTTGTTAAATTAACTTTTAATTACTAGGGGCAAATCCGATGAAGCAAAGATCAAAAAGCAACCAGCCTTATACCTGCGTATAGTTGCACCAACGGTAAGCGGTTATTTATTGGAAAATAAAGAGGGTATTTACCTGCAACGTTACGAAGTTTTTTTGTCTAAGTTTGCTAACTTGGTTTTTCATCATTTGAAAAGTAATTTAAGCCTTGTTTCTATAGTTCATGTCTAAAACATTCTTTGCTTAGGCATCAGCTATGGCAGGGGTGGGCAAACTTTTCGCAATAAGGGCCGCATTGGAAAAAATCTTGAAGCCGAGGGAGCACTAATTTGAAAAGCTAGTAAAAAAGGTCATCACGTCCGCAAATGCCCTATATTGCACTCAATATAAATAGGAAACAAAGTTTATATTTCTGTAAGTGCCCGCGGGCCGCATGAAATAGTCTCGCCGGCCGTAGTTTGCCCACCTCTGAACTATGGCATTCTTGTCGAATTTCTTAAATTTCGAGCAATTGCACACAAGGCCTTATTGTAGCATGCAGTTGAGGAGTAAGCTATTTATTCCGAATAATCTGTACTAGCCTATACGCGCAGACTCCACGAGACAGGTTCGATTCTCGGCTGGACCAAACCGCACTCGACTCATATTTCGAGTGCATACTGACTCGAAGCGGTCTGCGAAGTTTTTCACGACGCACTGTAGAATTTTTTTACTTAATGCTTGGATAATAATTTCAGTTATTTATTTTAAGTTTTTTGAAAGCGTCAAATTAAACTATTATATTTGTTAATCCGACATTGTAAAAAATTGGGTAATCGTATCACCCAAATTTGAGTAATTAATTGTGTGCATTACCCAAAAAATCGAACAACCAAAATCGACTTTGGCTTCTGCATGACCGAGAGCACACCATTGTGTATAAACAGCTAAGTATCAAGTAAATTGGGTTGAAAATTTTAAACCTAAAAAGAAATTCTGGGTAAAAGCTTTTGTAAATATTAATTTGGGTAGAGTGATAACAAACCCAAAAACATTTTTATGTGGGTGGTAAAGTGACTCTAGCGGCCAAAGCAAATAATTAAAAGTACATGTCGCGACTAGAAATAAATAGATCGTACTACTTTATTTTCAGGCTTTCGGCTATCCTAATATAACAAATCAGACACTTTTTTTGATTCTGACGATGGGCCTACTTACTGCAGATAGCGGTGCTGTCCCGACTCTACCATCAAAAGAATTGCCGGTAAGATTTGAATCATCATCATCAATTTAGTTTATTTCAGCGCACAAAAATGGCACACCGGTGATAACAGTGAAAGAGCAACGCTCACCAAGTCTACTGCAACCAAACTAGTGAAAATTAAAATTGATGTTTCCAGAGAAACAAAACTATATGACCGTACCGGTACTTCAATAAACCGCTTAATTAAATTTGCTCTTGATGGTCCATAGATGGTTAAAATCAGCATCCTAATCATCTGCTCTCTGTTACGACCGGTACTACTTCTATGATTATGTTTTAAACAGGTGGGGTGTTTACTGTCAATGATGAATTTCCTTGGCATGCCCCTATTTACTTAAAAAATGCATCAGGCATATTTAACTATGAATGTGGAGGGGTTCTCATCTATCCTGATGTAATTCTAACCGCTGCACATTGTCTTGAAGAAATTGAACTTGATGAAAACGTCTATTTAACACAGTGGTAAGGACTAAAACTACAAAAATGCTTATCCAGTTTTTCTTTTTCTTTTTTTCGAAACAATTAATTTACCCACATTTCCACTCTTAGTGGGTTTCAGGCGCGGTGCTCGGTTCTACTGTAGTTACTGTATTATTTCTTGATGTCGTACAGGGCCGGCGCCAAGGGAGAGCCAGAGAGGGCTTGGCCCCCTCCAATCGACATGCTTGCTCTCCGCAATCAACAAGCTTACTCTTTTGAAGACAGCGAATTTTGTGCTTAATTTTAAACTTTGGCCCCTCCTAAGTCGACTGCCCTGCCGTCGGCTTCTAATCATCATCATCAACCAGTTTTAATCCGTTTTTTCCTCGTGTCCGAAGGTGGCCGAATGCACCTCATTCCTTCAGCAATCGCTCTCACTCTCTCTCTCCATCTCGCGCGATCTGTAGCTTCCTCCACCCTCAGCCCAATTTTCTTTATATTCTCTTCGACTTGTTTCTTCCATGTTTGCTTCGGCCGTCCTCGCTTTCGAGGTCCATTCACTTCAAACATCATTGCCTTCTTCAAAATGCTCTCATCATCCCTCCTAACCACATGTCCATACCATTTTACTCCATTCGCTTGAGCCATTTTATCTAAAGTTTCCTTCAGACCCAGCATTTTCATCAGCTCCTCAGTATTCTTTCTATCCACTAGTGTTACTCCACACATTGATCTCACCATAGCTCTTTCAGTTCTTCTCAAAATTACCATCTCATTTTCCCTCAAACACCATGTCTCACTTCCATGTAACATTGCTGATCTTACGCAACTACGATACACCATCCCTTTCATTTTCAAAGAAAACCTTCTCCCAAGTAACAACTCTCCGCATTCTCTAAATTTCATCCAACCGATCCTTACTCTTGCAGTCACTGCAGTTTCACACCCACCACTAGCATTCAGCCTATCTCCAAGATAACAAAAACCCTTCACAGTCTCCACTTCATCACACAATACCTCCACTGGTTCTTCCTTTCCGTCTCCAATATCTCCACATCTTCTACATACAAACTGTTGCGCAAAACTGCAAGATACCTTTTTCATTTTGGTGCATCTCGCATGAATCCACTTCTTACAGAGCGTGCACCACACGGCGTTAGACATAACTCTTTTCCCACATATTCCACACGGATCCACCCTGCTACGCACAACCTCCCCTTCTGCACCACTCACCATCATCTTAGTCTTTCTAATATTTATTCTCAATCCCTTGCTTTCTAATGCATCTCTCCACCTTTGGAACCTCTCCCTTAGATCCTCCAAATTTTCGCTCATCAGCACAAGATCATCCGCGTACAAAATTTCATTCAATAGTCCCTCTCTTGCATGTTCTGACACTGCATCAACCACAATAGCAAATGTCAATGGTAATAGCACAGACCCTTGATGCACACCAACCCTTACCCCAAATTCCTCCGAAAACCCGATCCAACTCTGACTTTCGTCCTTGAACCCTCATACAAGCTCATTACTGTTTTCACCAACACTTCTGGCAAGCTTTTCTTTCTTAATGCCCATTTCATCACTTTTCTGGGAACCCTATCAAACGCTTTTTTCAAGTCCACAAAACACATGTACAGCTTTTTCTCTCTTCCACGAAACTCCTCTTGCATCCTTCTCAAAATAAACAAAACATCAGTCGTGCCCTTCCCACGCATAAAGCCAAATTGCCAAATCTAATCTAAATTGCCAAATCTAAGCCAAATCTAATGTCATAGTTAAAAAAAGTGATTCTGACACCAAATAATTGATTATGATGCAAAAATTAGAACCAAAAACCGTAGGCCTAAAGCCCACTAAAATTGGACATGTGGACAAGGTAACTGTGTTATTATTTTTCGTAGGCTTTGTTTAGATGAAGAGAAGCAGAACAAAATTTAAGTTTATATAGAGTTGAAAAATTTGAGAGAAAAAAATTGTAGCATTAAGTACACTGTGAAGAAAGTCAATTACAAAGAATCTCCATTCTCTGATGTAAATGGGTAAGATCGTTGGTGTGATGATTATCCTACTGACTATTCGGCGTGTCATGTTCTTGCAGATAAAAATCTTCTTCATTGTGGTAACTTGCCTCTAGTCAGTAGACTAAATTTTCATTCTCATTCGTTTCAATTACTGGCGCTATATGTGCATCGTTTAAAAAGCGTCGTCTAAGCAGCCTGGAGACAGAAATATTTACTCCGTCCACGTTCCAATTTTGGTGGGTTTCGCTTTCGGGCCCGCAGGTTTTTGTTCTAATTTCTGCATCATAACCAATTTCTTGACGTCATAATCACTTTTTATATTTATGACGTCAAAAAAGTGCCTGTGATGCAGAAATCAGAACTAAGAATCGCGGGCCTACAGCACACTAAAATTGGGACAACGTAAATCATTCCCGATCGGGTCGCACTAACCACTTTAAAAATAGTAAACTCAGCTGATCGTCTAGGCACTAGCGGAAAGTGCGAGGGTTAAGGGTGTCACTTGTTTGATGTGTCCGCTATCTGCGTTCAATTAACTATTCGTGAGTGATATTTGCAATGAGCCGTCATTTGAGAATAACCCACACAATGTGTACTTAAAGCAGTGGCGTAGCGAGAAATTTTAAAAGGGGGGGAAGCATAATTTCCACATTTTTTAAGGGTATTTTTTTTTCGACAGAACAAATTTAAAGCTGATTGAAAAACAAGAAAAAGCTCCAGGGGGGTCCGGAGGCATGCTCTCCGGAAAATTTTTGAAAATTTACATGCTGTAATGGCTATTTTAGTGATTTTTGAATAATTTTCAGACAAATTTTGTTTATATTTGTTTGGCTCTAATTCTGAGTGCTTCGCCAAATATGATGCATGTTGTTCGCACTTTGTCGATTATGCGTGCTTCAGGCGTAAAGCTTATTGCTATCAAAGAGGTTCAAAATTATCGAAAAATTGTATTCATCAAAAGCATTTTTGAAAATGGCTGGTCGGAAGATGCCTACTCCTTATCCTCCCCCCCTCCCCCCTGTATCCGCCCCTGGCCATAAGCTACAGAAACCATCAAAAGAGTCTGGCATATTTCAGTCACATAGCACCATTAATTTTGTTCTTTTTACAAAAAGCAGAGTCGAAAGAGGGGGCATGGCACAATGCCCCTCCCCATAAATACGCTTTTAACTTGAAACATCCTCTGTCCTGTACCTTTACCTTTTTGTGCTAGCTCACTGAGAGACTCTTGTTCAAGGGAATACAGTGATCTTTTTCGATGGCATGGCATTGCATAAATTGGTCAGTCGATGCAGTGAGACCAAGTCTACTGATAAACATTATCACCAACACCAATAACAAAAATGCATAAACTCTCACGCTTTTATGATTTCAGTTTCTGATAGTAATTTTCGAGGATTGAACAAGCAACGAGACTGATAAATAATCTACAGTAGAAATGAAATTGCCATGATCTTTAACTCTGTTTTAGGTGTATTTTAAGTTATTGGTTGCCATAGTTTTCTTAGGCAGGTCCAGGGACGGGGCTACGAGGGATTAAATGCTTGCATTAATACATTAGTATTTTCATACTTTTAGAGATCTACAAAAAAGTTTTTTTTTCAATTTTTAAACTCCCCTCCACCAGCGTGCCCAGGAATTTAAAAGAGGGGGCCGCAATTTAAAGCCATGCCAGCAGGGCCGGATTTAGATTATGAAAGTCCCTAGGTTATTTGATGATACTGGTGGTAAGAGCAAAAAAGAGGTCATCACGTCCGCAGATGACCTATTTTTCCGCTAAAATGAGAAAAAAATAATCTGCACGTCTTCACGTCGTGTCCTGTTTTTTTTTCACTGGAAATTATGTTGCCCATCAGTGGCGTACGCAGGATTTTTCAATGGGGGGGGGGAGGGGGGTTCAGTATTGTAATGACGTAAAGGTACTACATCACAATTATAGTAGTTTAGAGGTATTAAAGTGCATCGTATTGTAATGTTTCCAGCCTAAATTGCAGTTAACCATGATTAAGCTATATAATGCCATAACTAAGGAAACTACAAAGGTATTTCATTCACACTTTTGCTTAATGCTTTGCGTTTCATTTAAAGAGAGAAAAGGTTTCACACAAACTCAAGCTGTCAGGCCGTGGTTAAAAATTTTCTGAAAAAATTTTAGTTGAAATCATTTTTGGATCATAGGAAAGTTAATTGACTAAAGTATAAGCTGGTTAGCTGTTGCAACGTCACAAACAGGGTGCACCCAGGGGGTAAAACAAGCAACTACTTTTCTCCAAAAAAACTTTTTTCAAGAACCAACATTAATGTAAACAACGCATTTAGGCTAAACTTTGTTATAAACAGTCAATATACGGTATACTCATTATGAAGGAGGCAGTTTCTCGCTTGAAATTTGAAAAGTGAAGATATTGGAGCATAAGAAAAAACTGCCTTCCTACCAAAACGTTTTTGAACTAAAATATATTATGCGCGAGAGGAATCCCTAATCATCCGATTAAAGTCAAAAACAGCGTCGATATTATCTAAGCATTTTTCTGCCAAATCACAGCGTCGATATCAGTTGCTTTCAAACACGTAATCGGGGTGTCTATGGGAAAGGAAGAACTCTAGCTCCTGAGATAGTCAGCCTACGATACGAAAAAACAATGTTGTCTCTCCCCTCGTTCCGCCCCTAGGCCTCTTCAAATCTTCCGTTGGTCTATGGTCGTCTTTGCCAGTATTTTTATCTTGCTTTTGGCACTTAGAACAGTGTCAATTTAGTTTTTTATATTAAAATAAAATTTCTCAAAAAAACCTGGCGATTATAGCGATGTGTTAAAAGATTTCGCTATCGATGCGGAAGGTTTGGGACTCAATTCCCAGACCGGTCAAATCGGACACAGTGTAGCCAACGGCTAGCCATTGCTGCGACGTTTCTTTGGTGCTGCGTTGCCCAGGCGCTAAGCCGCGGGGTCGGACCCTGCCACTCGCTACCACATTTCGGTACAACAATGAATTTAATGAAACGCGTATAATCAAGATTTGATTTGATTTAAAAAAAAAAAAATCGGTGCAGCCATAGTTACTGCAGATACATCGCATTTAACGAAACTCCTACTTCTTAATTGTTTCACAGCAACATCAATGACAAAGCTCCGGATGGCAGATGCTTTCCCGTAGCCCGGAGCGTTACTCTGTCTACGCTATTTAATCTGGCTGACAGGAACCGAATCTGCCTTAACGGCGAGACACCTAACGATGTTCAAGCTGGGCAGCGGCAAACGTCCTTTTCAGGACGGGGCGATGCGCATCTTCGGCGTACCGTCAACAAGTTCCAAAGGCCCAGCATTCTCCAACTGAACATCGAAGGCCTCACTGCAAGCAAGATGAGCGTGTTGCATCATCTTGCGTTACAGTGTGAGGCACTCGTCATCCTCTTACAGGAAACCCATTGCACCTCGGTAGAAAGGTTAGATCTTCCGAGCTACCATCTAGCTGGGTTTTCCTTGAGCAGGAAGCATGGTCTTGCTACGTTTGTCCATGAGCGTCTGAAGTGGATCCTAATCGACCAGTCCCCACCAACATCGGAGATCGAGTGGGTGTGCGTGGATGTTGATAACTATAAAATAGTCAACGTCTACAAACCCCCTCCAACACGGATGCAAGCATCTGATCTTCCAGCATTCCCCCATCCCTGCCTCTATGCTGGCGACTTCAACTGCCACCATGTTGACTGGGGCTATAATAATAACAATCCAGATGGTGAATGCCTGGCTGGCTGGGCCAGTGCCAACAACTTCACCCTGCTATATAGCCCCAAGGAGGCCGCCAGTTTCCACTCTGGCCGCTGGAAAACAGACACCAACCCAGATCTTGCATTTGCCAGTGTCGATTTGGACAGTCGCTTACCTGACAGACGTATCTTAGGAAAGTTCCCAAGGTCACAGCACCGACCCTCGCTTATAAGTCCACCCAAACTTGCTCATCCAAAACCGAGCAAGCCTGTAAAGCGATGGAACTTCCGCAAGGCCAACTGGGACCACTATTCTAACCTAACCAACAAACTGGCCAAGAGTATACCGCCACCTGAATCTCAGAACTTCGATCAGGTTTACCAGTGCTTTTGCAAGGTAATAAGCACTGCGGCGAAGAAATGCATCCCTCGTGGTCGACGATCAAACCACATACCTTGCTGGGATGCGGAGTGTGAAGACCTCTATCAGCATTTCCTGCAGTCACCTGGGGGCCCTGATTCGGATAGGGCTGCCACAGCCCCACTCACAAGGCTCGACGGGAAGCGGAGAAATCGCTGGTCAGAGACGGTCCGCAACATTGACTTTTCGCACTCCAGCCGGCTGGCATGGAATACTATAAACAACTTGACTGGTAGGTCACGACAATCCCCTCGTCAATGTCCCGTTTCAGCTGATGCTATTGCTTCTCAGCTGGTTAAAAACGGGAAATACGAAGGTGTGAATCGACGCTCATCTTGGCTCATTTTACAGGAAGTGTCTGACCTTTGGAGGGCTGATCCATTACATCCTGCGAATGTCTCCGGGAGTTTTTCCCATCGGGAGTTCGCTGCTGCCCTCCAACATTTAAAACCAGGCAAAGCTCCTGGACCTGATTCCATTTGTCCGGAGCTGATAATCAATGCTGGAGCCAGCTTAAAATCTTGGCTACGTGGTTTCCTATCTTCCTGCCTGCACCACCTCAAAATTCCTAAGATCTGGAGAAGAGCGCTAGTAGTAGCGGTCCCAAAGCCTTCGAAACCTGTAGAGGACCCAAGAAGCTATCGTCCGATCTCCTTGCTCTGTGTTCCCTACAAGATTCTCGAGCGACTTATCTACGCCCATGTCGAACCTCTTATTGACCCTCTGCTCTCACGGGAACAAGCGGGTTTTCGGCGCGGAAGATCCACCGTGGATCAAGTCACTTTGCTCACGCAAAGCATTGAGAATGCATTCGAAGCGAAAAAGAAGGCCGGCGCTGTCTTTATCAACCTGACAGCTGCCTATGACACTGTCTGGCACCGTGGCCTCACCTGCAAGCTGTTGCGGCTTCTGCCGGACAAGCACATGGTTCGTATGATTATGGAGCTGATCCGCAACAGAAGCTTCACCCTTACAACTGGCGACAGCAAGCCTAGCAGGTTACGACGCCTGAGAAACGGCGTCCCCCAGGGATCGGTCCTGGCCCCCCTCCTTTTCAACATCTATACATATGATATCCCCTCCATAACCTCCAAGAAGTTCGCCTATGCCGACGACCTGGCGATACTTCATACATCTGGAGAATGGAAGGAGTTGGAAAGGACTCTAAGCCAGGACATGACTACACTCTCGGAATATCTCCAGACCTGGCGATTGAAGCTTAGCCACACTAAAACGGTGACGGCGGCCTTTCACCTCCACAATCGAGAGGCTAAGCGTGAGCTTAAGGTCTGTAACATCGGTAAGACCTTACCTTTCTGTCCAGTTCCCACTTATCTTGGGATCAAACTGGACAGATCGCTCACATATCGTCCTCACCTGGAAGCATTGCGCAAGAAGTTAAGTGCTCGCGTCTCACTGTTGAGGCGACTTGCCGGAACAGGTTGGGGTGCTAGCGCTAAGACATTACGCACAGCTGCCCTGTCTCTGGTCTACTCGACTGCCGAGTACTGCGCACCAGTCTGGTGCCGCAGCGTGCACATACGGCTTATCGACAGTGTAATAAATGACGCCTTGCGCATTGTCACTGGGTGCCTGCGTCCCACTCTATCGGTCTACCTTCCGGTTCTTTCAGGCATCCAGCCAGCTGAGCTTCGCCGCCAAGGAGCGACACTCTCCCTAGCCAACCGCAGCTCCCTGGACCCTGACCACATCTTACATGGCCAGTTTCATGAGTCACAGGACGTATGTAGGGAGAGATTGAAATCAAGACGCTCATTTGTACCTGCTGCTCGGAAATTACTAGACAGTCTTTCTGAGATGGACGTCCGTGCAGCCGAGTGGACGAACACGAAATGGGACATGGAGTACTCTGCCAACGCATTGTCACTCCACGCTTTCATTCCCAAGGCTAGCTCCAGACCCTTGGGTATGGGTCTGCCCAGGGCAGCCTGGGTCAAGCTCAACCGTCTGCGTTCTGGTGTTGGACGTTTCTGTTCGTCCATGTACAAATGGGGTCTCGCTCCTCTAGCGAATTGTGAGTGTGGTGCCAGTGAACAAACCGCAGATCACATCATCTCACAGTGTCCCATACATCGAGCACCCCGAGGTATGTTTGGTCTAATGGTTTTGGATGACGAAACAAGATGCTGGCTGAAGTCCCTTACAGTCAGCATCTGACCCAAGCAGTTTGGTGGCCAGGGTGGTAAAAGGATAAACCCTCGGCCTTGGTCCTTCCATCTGTCTAGGAAGAGATGCCCCGCCAAACGACGACGACGACGATCAATGACAAAAATGCATTTCAAGCAAAACACACCAGAAAAGTTCTGACTACCGGTATCATTGCATCACAATGAAAGTTTCTCGAGATTATATATGCAATTTGATACAGCACAGAAAAACACAATCTCTGTATGAAAAAACGCTAATCGGTCCAAAAAGAACGGTTTTTAATTTTTTCCAATCGTCAATGGGGGGGGTTTTGACCCCCGAAACCCCCCCTCGTGCGTACGCCACTGTTGCCCATACCTGGTCTTGGTTCTCGATTACTAAAAAAAAGAGGTCTTCGTTGTTCGTGATGAGGCCCCTCATTTTCTCCGACGGCAAGGCCTAGGCTTTAGCCTGCTTAGCCTATGCGTAAATGCGGCCCTGCATGCCAGTTAACCTTCTCTGAAATACGAGTTTTGTGCTTGCTTCAACGTCTGCTGGACTTACCTTTTTAAAACCTCCAAACGACTGTGGTTTTCTTGCAATCGAACGTGTTAAACTTAACTCTATAATGTTGTAGTATAAAATTTGCTTGAAAAACCGGTCTGGATAAGCGTTACAAAATTTTTTTATGGCGTTTAAAGTACCCCTTCCCAAAACTAGCTTTTACATACTAATGCTGGCTGGACATTTAACAATTACGTAGGCCTATATCAGCATTACACCATGAAAGTTTTGTTCAACTGTCTGCGGGAAGCGGACCCAGCGCCTCCCTCCCCCCGGGTACGCCCTTGTCCAGTCCAAAACATTTCTAGATAGGCTCCGCCCCTATTTCTACTATCTGAAATTTTTTCCCTAGTTGAACTAACAAATCGATTAGTTTACCAATAGCAAAAAGCAAATTTAAACCATCAAAACTGACAGCAAAGAACTTGAACTAGAAGTAAAAATTTTTGGGCAACGCGAATTCGATTAAAAATTTGTAGAGCTCTCAGCCATCAGACAATGAAAGATAAATGGCATGTTGCGGTACCTTGTTTTTACCTTGCACACAAGATGTCGCTCTTTTGCAAATCGATTCAGCACAATGAACCACTGATCTACACCCGGCCTGCTTATATAAAAGACCAACAGCGTTCTCTATTGACAACCAACGCGCAGCTACAAGAGATTGCTTTGCGATTGGTCACGGTTCTTCCAGCTTCAGTAAATATTAGTATTCGCTGGTCCCTAGTGCAGCTATTGGTATATTCAGGGGCTAATGCCTACCCTAAATTTTTAGTTATGGTTTTGCGTAATTACTTCATCTATCACCAAACGAATACATCGATCTGTGCTTCGATATTGTCGCACAATACTGCAAAATAATCACTTTTTCGACGCTTAGCTGGAGTGGCTATGACTCAATGAGCAATTTGCTTTTTATGGGCTCCCAATGTGCCAATTGTGAAAGACTTGAAATTTTTATTTTTATTTATTTTTTTTTGAATAATTACATTATACTGTTCTATTTTGGTGCGCGAATAAACAAAGAATAAACGAATTAGTTTCCTCTCAGAAATGTGTGAATCTGCTCCTGCGATCCCAGGACTTTGAAGAAGGACACCAAAATCGAAGAACTAAAAGTGGTAAAACGTTTTTCATAACTCGTCTTCGACAAAGTCGCCAAGATCAAAACATAAAAAATAGTTTTTTGCGAAGACTGGTGTAACAGCCGCGTTCTTCAGCACTTTTACAATGATGAATTTAGCCTATAGCTAAATGGACAAACTTTTGCAAGGCCGAATTAAGTTAACGCCACCAAGATACTTTTTTGAATGACGTTCTAGCATTTAGGATGTGAAAGCGGTCAAGGCCGTATTAGGGGAGAGGGAACGAGAGGGGTTCAAGCCCTTCCCCTACCCCCAAAATATTGCTATAAGTTTAACTAAGACAGTCCAAGCCCTGCAATCGTCAAAACATAGCATAGTACGCAGTAGTAGGATGGAACATTTTGACCCGCAGGTCATTGTTGCAGTTTGCGTTTCTTCATCAATTATAAAAGTTAGCGCTCCAAGCACAAGGTGCTGCAACCGGGGCTGTAGCCACGGGGGAGGGGAGGTTATTGGGGCTAAGCCCTTCCAGAATTTATTTTAGCTCTCCAAAAAAATACTTATGTCGAAATCATGAGGGTGTATGAACCCAAAGGCATATAATTTTTTTTGAAGATAGTCGCTTCAATCGATGCTAAGTTTAAATCTCGAGACTAATTTGTGATTCCCGTCTTACTGTAATACCAAAAAGCAAAAAGAGTTTCAATTTTCACCGCTAAGCAGGCTAATGTCTGAAAAATTTTTACCAGAGATGGAGAATCGTAAAAAAGTACAAAAGTACAGAAACATAAAAAAGTACAGAAAAAAAATTTTTTGCAGAAAATTGACTTGTAAGATTTTGCAAAATGACGGCAGTGTGCACAAACGCAGTTATCGAAATTTGCATTAACACAACCACTGGTAATAATTAACTGCAATTGAAAACTACGCTGTTTTTGCTGTGAGACGCGTTGTTTTTTTGTTTTTTCTTTTCTGCACTTATTTAATGAACACATTTTATTTCCGCTTATTTTTGATACCAGTGCATCGGCGCAAATTTATTACTTGCGTTTTTCTTTTTCGCGCGCAAGTTCTTCTGCAATACGTTTTAATTGACTAAAATTGATCTGTTCAGGCTTGGGAATCAATAAGATAAAAAATCAGAAAAAATTAAGTTGATTTTTCAGCCCCCCAAGAATATATTCAGCCCCCCCAAAATGTGAAGGCTGGCTACGGCTCCGGGCTCCGGCTGCAACATTTTGTACATTCCCCGCATAGTTAATCAAGATTATTGAATGACCTTATTGAAGTATATAAGACACGCACCTATGAAAAAGCTGAAGCCTTTGCGTACTACTCACACAAATAAATTACGGTAAAGCATGGAGACTGATTTAAAAATGAGCTATTGTTTGTTAAATTATATTTATTTGCTAATATAAATGGTCGCCTGTCAGTGGCGTAAAAAAAGGAGCAGGCGCCTGGCTAGTGCTAAAACTGTCGCCGTATGCGCACTACCGGTTTACTGCAAATTTTACAATAGCATTATGTTCAACTAATAGATAGATAGCTTTGATTATGTTTCGAATTTGCTTGAAAAAGAAGTCACATTCTGCATGATTATACTGAACAAAGCTTGATATTTGCAAAAATTATTTTAGTGGGCTAGTGCAAATAGAAACGTATAGGTGCAAACGTTACAAATAATTTGCTTTTCGATTTTCTAAGGAAATTATTGTACATATTACGTAAAACCGTTCAGATGGCCGAGTGGTATGGAGCGTCCGCTTCTGGATCAGTACACTTGGGGTTCGATTCCGAGTCGGTCAAACCAATGACTTTAAAGTTGGTATTCACAGCTTCCCTGCTTGACGTTCAGCATTTAAGGGACAGTGTGGAGAGAGCCGGCAAGTTTACTTGTTGTGCCGTTGGGAAAGGCACTTAACGGAATTCCCCTATCTTAGTGTGGTAGACAGATGGCTGGCAACTCCTATGCGAGCTCGTATAGCGCATCGATCGCTTTCTCGTGATAGGAGGATAAATATGCCAACAATTAAAAAAAAATCAATATTTCTCGCAGAACAGAATATGAGTTTACATGAATGCAAATAAGAAAGTGATATAATTAACTCTTACTCTTTTTCGAAACTTTTTAATTTTTTCTCGTTTTGTGCTCACAGCTGCAGCGAATCCTTTGCTGTGAGAATTCGTTTGAATACAAAACACGGTGATCTTCAACGAAGGGATCTTGCTCCGCAGCTTGCCTGAATGCAACAAGCTCAGGATCTGATCCAATGTGATTTTAGTCTACCGGTATATGAAAATTTAATCGTCAGCTTAGTAAATGTCAGCCACTTTCTGCGCAGTATCTCTAATTATGCTCTGCGCGGAGGCTATTATAGATTCGCTTTCTGTGAGCATCTAGGTGCTGTATGCAGTTGTATTTGCATTGTACTCGAGAAATTTTGGTCTCAAGAAAATAGTTTTACAAAAAATATACGTAATTTTGGCAAAATTTGCGCTTCAGATTTAGGAAAATCGCAAAATTTTAGATTTGGATCCAGGATAAGATTTTGCTTGAGTTTACAGCTCTACTACAGTAACAAGTAGCAACCATGCATACAAGTATAGCAGTGACTGTAGTGCGTAGTGAATTAAGATATCCTCACCGCAAACTAGATCTTTACTGTGAGCAACGTAGCTCACGCATTTCTCGCTTCTTTGATGAAAAATACCGTGGGTGCTTTTGATTGGTTTTTATTTCGGATCTTGCACGCTGGACCACGTAAGTTAAGTCCAGGACCAGCGGCATAGACGCATTCAGGGAGAGCCACGGTGCGATGTCCCCTGCTGGCCCTGTCGTTGTTGTAGATTATAAAACACACCTACTCTACATGTCATTCAATCAAATGCATTCAATCAAAGCTAATAAAGTGGCATCTTGCTTTTACACATACCCAGGCCTTCTAAAATATTTTCATTTTGTTTATTAGAGACTGCACTAACTGCAGGTATGGTACGTCCTTTTTTAATAAAAAGTTGCTTAAATGAGTGCATTTTTATGTGAAAACCTTAAAAACTTGTTGGCGGCAGGGGGCTCCGCCCCCACACCCCCGGTTTTGCGCCACTTTGCCAAATTCTTGGCAACGGTAACAGTGACAAAAAAAAAGTTTAACAAGCATATACAGGCCTAATGTTTATGCCAGAAAGCGTCAATATGACGTACACAGGGGTACCGTAACGTCGCAAAGGCAAGGGGAGGGGGGGCAGCTTTTTCAAAGGGCACTTCTATACCAATGCAGTGGCGTAATGAGAAATTTTAAAAGAAGAGACCAAAATTTCAACATTATTTTCAAGCGTATTTTTTTGGCAGAACAAATTTGAAGCTGATTGAGAGACTAGAAAAAGCTCTAGGGGGGTCCGGGGGCATGCTCTTCCGGAAAATTTTTGGAAATTTGCATGCTGTAATGGCTATTTTAGTGCTTTTTGAATAAATTTCAGGCAAATTTTGTTTACATTTTTTTACCTTGATTCTGAGTACTTCGCCAAATAGAATGCATTTTTTCGCACATTTCGATTATGCGTGCTTAAGGCGTAGGCCTAAGGCTAATATTGCTATCGAAGAGGTTCGAAATTATAGAAAAATTGTATAAGTTACATCAAAAACAGTTTTGAAAATGGCTGGTGGGAACTAGGAGGGGATCTGCCCCTGGTCTTAAGCTACAAAAACCATCAAAAGAGTCTAGCATATTTTAGTCACTTGGCACCAGTATTTTGCTCTTTTTTACTAAAAAGCAAAGTTAAAAAGGGGAGGGGGCCTGGCACAATGCCCCCCTTGAATACGTCCTACAAACTCATTAAGATGTGCATTGTCTCTTGCCCTTTTTTGACATACGATTAACGGACGAATTATATCAGTCGAGAATGTGGATTCTTTGATTTCGCCGTCCTTTACTTTTACACTTACAGTTACACCATGGTGACACTAACACCTTTGCAGTTTACAGCTGCTGTTCGCCACTTAGCCTGCTGGAAACAGCGGGTGTGAAGCGATGAAAATGAGTATCGTTAGAAGCACGAAAAATTACGTTTCTATGCTACTACCAGTGGCGTAGCTAAAGATGCTGCCGCCCGGGGCGGTTCAAGAAATTGCCGCCTCCTAATGAGCAACAACTTTTTAAGCATTAATCAGCTTTAAATGCGGCCATCTATTTTTTATGACAAAATATCCGTCAATTAAAAGCGCGCTGACATGCAAACTACAGCAATGATTTGGATGCTAGTGTGTACTAACCGGCTTGGTTAGTTAGTGTCTTTCATTTCCGTACCGTCAACGCAAGAATAATACGCAAAAATAATATGAAGTATCAGTGGCACACCCAGGATTTGGCAAGGTGGACACAATCGGGGGTCTGGGGACGAAACCCTCAGCCGCCTGAGGACAAGAGGGTGTGGGAGCGTAGCCCCCAACCGCCAACGAATTTTTACGGTTTTCACTTAAAAAAAACACTCATTTTAGCACATTTTCTTATCGAAAAAGGGCATGCGGTGATGCAGTCGCTATGGACAATGCTAAAATATTTCTGCAGCTTATGTCTAAAAGCAGAGGCTTGCTGCGTGTGAGCGATTCAAACAATGCAAAGACGACGAAAAAAGCAGTAGGCGCAATTGTGACATAATAAACATTAAAATCAAAGTTTTATTATACTCGCGGAAATACTCCGAGGCGTATAAACGAGATGGCGGGCCCATTTCCGCAACTTTGCGCCTGGGCATTGGGCAACACAGTAAGATGATTCACGATTAGCAATTAAGCGATACAGCAAATAAGTAATGATTATTCAAAATAATTAGGAAAAAATTGCGTAAAGCTTATCCAAAAATGCCGCCCTACAGGCGTGCCGCCCGTACCTCGTTCCCTAGTTACGTTGTTACGCCTCCTCCTCGTTCCCTTGTTACGCCACTGGCCTTGTTAATCCTTGTTACTTGTTACGCCACTGGCCTTGTTAATCCTTGTTACTTGTTACGCCACTGGCTACTATCTACTAATTCTGATCGAATTTGTCATACCGGTACCTCGAAAAACTAAAATCCTCATCATCAAGCCTACTCAGTAGGGTGGAGTGAATTTTACTTAATCTTCTGGATTTGTGTTTAAGGTGATGAAACACTTGGCTTTGGCGCTAAAAACAACCATGAAACCAATTTTGATCCTCCTACCCCTCAATTGAGCCTCCTACCTGAGATGAAAGGTCACGTGGGGTCAATTTTTGTCAAAATTGCTCTAACTTCTCTCCTACTGGTCGTAGAAAGCTGATTAATGGCTCAAAAGATTCAGAAGACCCATGTTTCTATCTGTTCTAAGGGAACTTTTTCTTCCATAGCGAGTAGAACTTGAGTCATTTCAAAAAATCCTGATTTTAGTTAGTTCTACAGCATATTTCGTGAATTTTGACGGGTATTGCATGATCTCGCATTTTTATCAATGTCTGTTGTTGCTTGAATCGACTAAACAATACTGAATACGAATATTAAGCAAAGAAACTTCATTACTGTTAACTAGTTAAGCATTCTGGAATGACTATGTTGGTGGGGTTTTTTAATCAACAACCATAATTCGAATGAAGCGTGAGTGAAACTGTGAATGTACTTCACTGCATGCATTCAAAGTTACTGCACTTTTCTTCAAAGCTTTGTGGCAGTGTCCTTTATTGAATGCACACTGGTATGCTAATTTTGCTAAGCATATATATACGTATTCACGTATTCCAAAGTTAAATATTGCATTTAGACCTATCTTGTAATTATTTTAGTTGGTGTTTGCGGTGCTCTTCTGTAGTTCCTGACTATAACTCAGATTCAGATTCAGATTCAGATTATATTTGGCGTCAACATAAAATACTGAAAAACAGAATAAAGCAACTGAGAGCAAAATGCGACGCCACAGAGTCTATGAGAAGCCCAGAAATGGCTTTTCATCGATAGTTCATGGAATTATCGATTCATAGACTCTGCAAACAAACAAAAAAAAGACAAACAACGTTAGTGAAGTGGAGTGTTCGGGACTCGAGAGCGCTTGAGAAATAGAGATGAAAATATATTAATTTGAAAGACGATATAATTTAATGATTATTTAAAAAGTGGTACCTCAATCTTTTTTTAAATTGTCCTAAAGTTTTTGATTGTTTAATTTCATCTGGTATTTCGTTCCACAATTTAACGCCAACAAATTTGAGAGACTGCTTGCAAATGCTTTTTCTAAATAGAGGAAGGTGTAGATCGTTTGATTGCCTTGTTCGGCGAGAATGAATTTCAGAGTTACGTTGGAAAAATTTATTAAAACAAGCAGGTAACAATTGGTGAAGGAATTTGTAGACTAGACAGCAGATTTCAAATTTAAACTTGTCCTTGATTTTTAAGATGGCAAATTTTTTATAAATGTCATCGATATTGTCACGGGCACAGCGGTGAAAAATCAAACGAAGAATTCTATTGCATAGGTTCTGAAGTTTGGATATTTTAGAAAAATTAGTGTTACACCATGTAGTGATGCAGTAATTAAGGTGGGACGATGCAAGGGAGTGAAATATAGACATTAGACAGCTAGTATTTAAACAATCGCGAGCTTTGTAAATTATACCTAAACATGTACGAAGTTTACTGTGGACGGATTCAATGTGAGATTTCCAACTGAGGTTGTTAGACAAGGTAACACCGAGAAATCGAAATTTGGAAACCTCAGAGATCGGAATTTTGTTGACAGAAATTACATGATCGGGGTTTCGAACCAAACGATGTGGCTGTGGAGTTAATATCATAAATTTAGTTTTAGCGATGTTTAAAGTTAATTTGTTGATGAGAAGATTATTGTGGACAATGTTTAGAGATTCATTTGCAGTATTGAAAAGATCAGGTAGTGACTTAGCATGTACAAGGACCGTTGCATCGTCAGCATACAAAATGGTTTCATAATCGAGATTTTGAAAAACATCGTTTATATAAATTAAAAACAGAACAGGGCCTAGGGTTGAACCCTGCGGTACACCATACGAAATAGGTTTCAAATTAGAGTATTTATCATTAATTCGAACTTTTTGTTGGCGACCATTAAGATAATCACGAAACCAATCGTTAACCACACCGCGAAAGCCATAGTTGCTCAGTTTAGAAAGCAGGATGTCATGGTCCAAGGTATCAAACGCTTTTGTTAAGTCTAAAAAGATAGCCAGCACTAAATTATTGTCATGAAAAAGGTCGGAGATTTTGGAGGATAGGTAAGAGCAAGCTAACTGGGTTGAGAAAGACGGTCTGAAGCCAAATTGCAAATTGGATAAGATATTGTTTTGGTTAAGAAACGAAAGGATGCGCTTGTGGACTAACTTTTCTAATATTTTCGAAAATGCGCTTAACACACTAATTGGACGGTAATTTGAAACGATGTGAGCGTTACCATTTTTGTATACAGGTGTAACCTTTGCAACCTTAAAAACCGAGATATATTTACCAGTAGAAAGGGATAGGTTGAATATATGAGCTAGTAAGTCAAGAGCAGAGGTTGGCAGGTAGCGTAACAGTTTTGTTGGAAATTCGTCCACGCCACAACTATTTTTAGGTTTAATAGTAGAGATCACTTTTTTGACTTCATAGGCAGTTGTTGGCGTAAAAAAAAGAGAAGGAAAGATTTTAGAAGGATTAGATTTAGATTTTGAGTTCTTGAAACTAAGAGATGAATCTAATTTGGTCCTTAATTTGCTAGCGATCGTAGAAAAGTGTTCATTAAACGACTCAGCAATTTCCAGCGAGTCAGTAAGCAATCTATCATTAGACTTGATGCAGTTTGGCGAAATGGAAATCTTTCTACCAATGATATCATTGATTATATACCAAGTGTGCTTTAAATCGTTTCGACAGGAAGCAAGGCGTTTTTCGAAATATTGTGATTTCTTAGTTTTAATGACCCTTTCGTAGTGGTTTCTAATTTTGTGATATGACATTTGCGATTCGGGATCATTAGTGCGTAAGAAACGTAAGTAAGCGGTCCGTTTTGCTTTTTGCAGCGAACTAAGTTCAGCATCAAACCAGCCGTTAATTTTTGATTTTGGTTTAACACGAGTAATAACGGGAAAGGCTTCATTATATTTACTCTGCAATTTTTCTAGAAACATTGTAAAAGCTGGGTCAGGATCAATTTGTTCATAAACGTCTTCCCAGCAAAGTTCTTCCAACATTTCTTGAAAGCGATGGAGATTAGTATCATTTAAAATCCTGATATTTTCAGCATTTGAAATGTGCGAAATAGATGTTGGAAGCAGAGTGCTTTGAAAAACGGCGAAGTGATCAGAGATTGGATCAGTAACAATGGCGCTTTTGCATGGATGTATATAGTTATTGGTCCAAATGTTATCAAGCAGAGTAGCGGTAGTGGAGATACGAGTTGGTTTATCAATTAAAGGAAATAAGCCACAAGAAAACATCTCGTCAAGAAACAAGTCGGTTTGTAGGTCTGGATCAAGCAAATTACGGTTAAAATCACCCATTAAAAAGAGGAGTTTTTTTTCTCGTTTTAATTTACCTAGGACAAGTGAAAGAGTATCAAGAAACTTGGTATTTAGATCGCTGTCAGTAAAAGGTGGTCTATAGACGGTACCGCAAATAATTTTAAATTTGCCGAGGTTAATAACTTCATCTTCATCAATTTCATCAATTGCAACAAGCATGCTTACTAGAGAAACTGCAATTTGCCAGGACTTTTGCGTTGGATCCCTGGTACAAATTCTAAATCACTGATCAATTTCCAGAAGGAGTCCTTCCAACAAAACGAGATGTTTTGCAAAGATTATTGCATGAACAAAATTGCCATGGCCAAACTGTTTCAAAATGGAGTCTATAATTGTCTCCTGCTGAATTGTCATCACCAATCACTGCGAAATCATTTAAAACTGCTGACGCAACGGCAGCACCTGCACTATCATAAATATTAAACCGTTCACAGATTAGTGCAAGGCAGGTTAACCCTTGTCGGCTTTGCATGCTTGCACCTATGGCCGATGGAGTTAGATGTTAAAAAGGAGTTAGATGTTGTAACCGCATCGTTGCTGTACGCTGCTGAATGTGAAATGGAAGTCGATGGCTGACCGTGATGATTTTCGCTCGAGATTTTTCATTTCATCCTACGATTAAATTTTAAATCAGATTGAGTATATTTTTACAACATTTTTCGATTCTTGGACCACATTGATCATGACGGAAGTTCCAGGCGGATTCATTCATACTCAGTTTGCAGCCTATGTTTTTAGTTTTTTTATTTTTTTTATTTTGGTTCAAGTAGTTTTTACTGAGTCAAGTCAAGGTCATATGTTACAAGGCCATATCAAGTTCATTAGATAAGTTCAAAACTTAATCAATTTTTTCGAGATCAAATTCCAGTTTAAGTTCGGCGGAAAGAGACTGAGTTCAGCGAGTTGGAGTTTATATCCACGATTTCTATCCGACGATCAGTTTTTTGGGAAGCCTTTTTGGAATAAGACAGCATTGGACAGTTAATCATCATCATACCAGTTTTGTACTGATTCGCTTACACTGCTGATGATGACAGCTGAACCTATGTTGTCGAAACATCAGTTTTAAGAATTACGGTGCTGGCTTTCTTTTTTCTCCTTCAGCATTAATGCATCGAGTCAACTAATCACATATGGTAAGTTAATGTGTACTAAGGATTGAAAATTCAGCCGAATCACTTAAATCACCAATGATTTGCTAAATATAAAATTACAAAGATATTGATAAAGTGATGTCGTTTCTAAAAGTATAATATTTTCCCAGCAACCACTTGTGCTAAAAATATCGGTTATGCTACCACCTGTCCTGTCACTCTATCTTATGTATAACGAATGCACTATGCATCATCATCATCTGCATCACCAATGACGTTTATTTTCTAGGTTTTTTGTTAAACACTTGGGCGCAAAGGCAAAAGCAAATAACTTACTTGAGCGTTTGCAAAATTATGATTTGATTACCTTAAAATTATTGCCATATTCTTTTATCATTCAGGAAATGGCATCTTACAGCGTTTTTGACATTTGTTGGTTTGCAGTGACAAGCATTAGCTCTGTGCCAACTTCACTTGAGATTATAACAAGCAGCGTTTTTAATAAAACCAAAGCAGAGTAATACTGCAACTCAAAAAGTTGATCTTAACAAACACAAAGCAAACAAAAACGATTTAAAAAAAGGTGTATTTTCTCTACCCTTCGACAAGAAATGAAATGTTGTGTGGTTGTATGGCGCTTTATAACTTCTAAGGTCCTTTAGCGCCAGGACTGAATTTTGTCAAGAATTCACTGACGTATTTTTATTCTTTGTTTATTTCATCCTCTGCGCTACGCTTGATTGCTGAGCTTTCAGCAAGTGTAACAGCAGATACCAGTTTTAAAGTCTTTGGTTTGACCCGACTGAGAATAGAACCCAGCCTACCAGCTTCCAAGGGGAACGATCTTAATCACTAGGCCATGGCGCTGGTCCTTCGACAAGAAGTGATCTCGAAAACGACCAGGCATTACATTTCGGCATTGCCACGTCAAAAAATGCATTCAGGCAAAACGAATAAAAATAAAAAAAAGTAATAATAAATAAAGGGAGCGTTTCTAACATCCTTCATTTTCAGTAAGTTCCTTCTGACTGACAAGATCTTTTTTAATTATGACTCCATTGCAGCCAATATCACGCATATCCTCCACGCATCTGTCGCCCACTTTCCCAGTAACAACCGGCATTCTTTCCGTCATCTCAGCACCCATGCAAGCTCCAATTAGAACGTTGATCTTTTCTCCTGACTTTAACTCTAACAGATCATCATCCTCCGTTAACCTGACTGGGGGCAATTCCTTCCTGACACGCATTGCGCATCCCACTCGTAGTGGAGACCTTGATGCTTTACCTCCAGTGAATCCAGAGCGCGAAATCTGTTGATTACCTAACGTAGAACGGCAGTCTCTAGCTCCATGTCCAAAAGCTCCGCATCTGTTGCAGAAAAGTTTTCTTCCTTGTTGTCCATCTCTGCGATGTCCCTCTGGCAACCTAGACACGCATTTGGCAGCTCGGTGCCGTTCGCCCCCGCAACGGGAACAACGCACTACCGCACCAAAACTTTCTGGACTCTTTCCTCTTCCAAATCCCCTCGTTTCTCCTCGTCTCACCATCACGTCTTTGCTTGAAAGTTTTTTGCCATGAACCATTAGGTACTTCTTGACCAGTATCACCAATTCATCCAATGTTTTTGGACTTCTCTCATTCAAATACACAAACAAACCTTTGGTGCAGTTAGTAAACTGCTCGCGCACCATCATCTCTACCGCACCATCAAACAACTTTTCCACTTTTAACAGCTCCACCCACTTGTTGAAGTAATTCTTTAGTCGCACCATAAATTGACCAGGACTCTCCTAACCTTCGGGCTTTGCTTCACGAAATCTCTTGCGGTATCCAAATTTCGTAAAATCATAGCGTTTCAACAAAGCCAATTTAAGACGATCGTAACTCCTATCTTTTTTCTGATACAGTCGCGCTCAAAAGTTTAAGACCACACAGATAAAAGTTGTCTTTTGTTGAAACATAAAAAAATTCGGGATAATGTTGCGCCACATTAGCTTTTTATGTTCCATGAGCATTAAATGATGCTTGTGAAGCCTAAATCATAAGATTTTTTGCGCATTTCTGGTTTTGGAAGCAAAAAGTATTCGATTTTACTCAAATTTTAATGCTGAAAATATGGACAGAAACAGGGGATTATCAGTTGCAGAGAGGGCAAAAATTATTACTTTAAAAGAAGAGTGGTACTTAGGAAGACAAATTTCAAAAAAACTAAAACTTGGCAAAACAGAGATTCATCAAACAACTGTAAAATTTCGAAAGTTTGTTGGTTTTTAGGACTTGCACAGGCCTGCAAATCTCAGGGTTACCTCTCAAAGGAATGGCCACCTGATAAAATGGATGGTAGTGAGTTCACTAACCAGCTCAACCAAGAAAATTGGGTCAGCCTTGTTGCTCAAAGGTACAGTTGCTACAACGCCGATTCAATATTCTTGCTTGAACTGATTAGTGAACTCACTACCATTCACTTTTCAGGTGATCATTCCTTTGGGAGATAACCCTGGGACTTTCAGACCTGTGCAAGTCCTGAAAACTAACAAACTTTCGAAATTTTACAGTTGTTTGATGAATCTCTGTTTTGCCAAGATTTAGTTTTTTTGAAATTTGTCTTCCTAAGTACCACTCTTCTTTTAAAATAATAATTTTTGCCCGTTCTGCAACTGATAATCCCCTGTTTTTGCCCATGTTTTCAGCACTAAAATTTGAATAAAATTTAAAATTTTTTGCTTCCAAAACCAGAAATGCGCAAAAAATCTTATGATTTAGGCTTCACAAGCATCATTTAATGCTCATGGAACATAAAAAGCTAATGTGGCGCAACATTATCCCGAATTTTTTTATGTTTCAACAAAAGACAACTTTTATGTATGTGGTCTTAAACTTTTGAGCGCGACTGTATTTATTTCGAAGTACTATAGATACTTTATCATTGATAATTTAGTCGGCAGCGTGGCGTAGTGGTTCGGAGCGTCGTTTTTACGACGACCATGATCGCAAGGTTGATGGTTCACCTCCCAACCTAGTCTCGTTGTTGCGTCCTTGGATAAGATGCTTCACGATGATTATCTCTGCTTGGTGGAATCTGGCAAGCAGCAAATTAAAGAAGTCAGAAGAAAATGCAAGCGGAAAACTTGGAAACAAAGGCAACTCCTAAGCGAGTCTGGATTCGTCCTACGCATAGCGCCTCAGTCGCTTTCTCGTGATAGGAGGATAAAGATGAAGAAATCAAATCAAATCGATAACAAGAATTACGCATACCGGCAGCGTTAATTGTTTGCTGAACCTTGTTCTTTGCCGTTATGTTTATGAAGCAATGAAGCAATTTTATTAGCAAGGAAAAGTGCTTTCAAATCTGTTGAAAACAGTAATGGCCTTTTGAAATGCGAACTTTGGGGCAACTAAAGTTAAATGTAACTGTTTGGAAATTATCAGCATTGTCCCAGGATTTAGCGCATTAAATGACGTTTGCACCAAAGAGCGCAACCGCATCTGCACCAAAACTTACTTTACTACTATGTTTATCAATGTGAATAATTAATCCGACGCTTTACGGGATCGGCTTTAGAAAATATGTGCACGAATTAACGGCTGAAGAAGCATTTTTTTATTTTCTTATTTAGTTGCATATTTATCCTCCTATCACGAGAAAACGATCAATGCGCTATACGAGCTCGCTTAGGAGTTGCCGGCCATCTGTCTACCACATCAAGATGGGGGAATCCCGCTAAGTGCCTTTCCCAACGGCACAACAAGTGAACTTGCCGGCTTGTTCTCCACACTGTCCCTTTAACGCTGAACGTCAAGCAGGGAAGCAGCTGCGAATACCAATTTCAAAGTCATTGGTTTGACCCGACTCGGAATCAAACCCCAAGTCTACAGCTCAAAAGACAGACGCTCTATACCACTCGGCCATCTGAGCTGTTAAAAGCATTGCTCAACTTCATCGCAAGATCCAAGAAATTGCCATCTACTGTAAGTCAGCGCTTCTCAAACTATGGGTCGCGACCCCAAATGGGGTCGCGTAATAAAATTTTGGGTTCGCGAAACATTAGGCCTACTATAACAAAGTTGTTACATGGCAAAGATGTTTGAGATATCGGATAACAAAAAATAACCCATCACAGCAAGTGGTGCATTTTTAAGATTTGCGTACTTTCTGGCTTAAAGAATGTCCAGGACGGCATTCATAGAAGGGGTTGCAAGAACAGCAGCCACTTCAATTCGCATCCTATGGATTATTACCGGTCCATTGCTCTACCAACCGAACATTATAATCACTCATATAGCCGAACAAGTGATGCATTGACTATAACAGTGATTCTCAAGCAGTGGGCCATGGCCCACTGATGGGCCATGGAAACATTTTGAGGTGGGCCACAAAACTTTTTAATAATATGCTAGATTTATTGAAAAATTCTGTTTCATTTGTGTCACTATGGTTAAGTTTACACTGTTGTGTTTGTTCAGTAGTTTTGACGGTAGTAACAATGAATGACGCTGCTGTTTTTTTTTTGCTACAGAGAGATAATTTTCATTCCAATTATTCAATTAATAGTGTGTAGTTTCGTGGAAAGATTATGAAACTAATCTAGGCGAATGTCACAATTGAACTTACTTCTCGTTGTGTTGGTGGCGTGATGCAATCAATGCCTTTTATCGCGTCATGTGTGGACTTAGATTTTAAGCGGCTACAACTACAGTGTGGTTCTCATAGCAAGCCACTTGGGTGCCAAAGGTGGAATTTGCAAGTTGAAAGGATAAACAGGGGCGGATTCAGGGGGATGTGGGGAATGCATCCTCTCCCACCAGCCATTTTCCCCAATGCTTTGGATGAATAAATATTTGCCTTAATTTTGAACCTCTTCATGAAAATATGCCTGAGTCGCCTTAAGCAAGCATAATCGAAACTGGGCGAAAATGCATCATATTTAGTAAAGTACCAGTACTCAAAATCAGGGGCCAAAACTATAAACAAAATTTGCCTGAAAATTGCTGAAAAAGCACTAAAATGGCCATTACAGTATGCAAATTTTCAAAAATTTTCAGGGAAGCATACCCCCGGACACCCCTAGAGTCGTTTTGGATACATAAACAGCTTGAACTCAACTCTGCTGGAAAAAACTATGCTTGAAACAGTGACGAAATTTGATTCCCCCTCTATGAAAAAATTTCTAAATACGCCCCTGATATGAAACATTTTAAAAAGGCTTATTTACGCCCGTTTCCGGGACTAAACAGCTGAACGTCTTTGTATTTAGCTAACATTCAACCTAATTCAAAATTACATCCCCCCACACCAATACTTTCTGGATCCGCTCCTGGGGATGAATACTCATTTAGGAAAGATAAAAAGTTAATGGGCCACACAACTTTTGTGCAACGAAAAATGGGCCACAAAAGAAAAAAGGTTGAGAACCACTGGACTAGAACAAGTCTCGTCAGCTTTGCTACGCACAGCCAATCCAGGCTAAACTCATTCCAGACTGTAAAGACTCATTTTTTGCATTGCTTTATCTAGACATCTCGACTTCATTTCTTCTAGAGCAGAGGTGGGCAAAATACGGCCCGCGAGACGATTTTATGCGGCCCGCCGGCAGTTACAAAAAAATGAATAGGTCAACTGAGGATGCGAAGACTTTTTCTTTAGCTCCTCATCTATATTTTCGGCGAACACAAGACATCCAGTGGAAAACAGGTTATGCGAGGATATAAAGACCTCTTTTGCTCTTCACGACGTCGAAAGAAGTGAAGACCTTTTTTTTTTTTTTTTTTTAGTTTTCACTTGATTTCGGGCGGTAATTTGGACGACGAAAATTGCGGCCCCTTCAAATTACTGGGCACTCTTCTGTTCATCTAATAATTCGGCCTGGGAAGGACTTGGTCTTCCCACATGTGGCCCGTCGGCTGAAATAATTGCTAACCCCTGTTCTAGAGGGAACAACCTAGAAAAGAAATGAGGTCGAGATGTCTAGATAAAGCAATGCAAAAAATGAGTCTTTACAGTCTGGAATGAGTTTAGCAAGGATTGGCTGTGCATAGCAAGGCTGACGAGACTTTTGTTATAGTCGAAACATTTATTTGTCCCTTGCAAAGTGATGCATTGTTACGCCATCATTGCTGTAACGAGCAGCTGACCAAAAGTGTCTTTATTGCTTGTACGATTCTGAGGAATTACTGAAAGAACCTTTTGATTGTGTCACTCTGGAAGCCTAGGTTTAAGCTAAGTTCTCTGAGGGCATAGAGCAGTTTCAGACTGAAGTTCAAAGTAGTTAAACCAATGAATTCATTATGGACTAGTGGTTAGGTTTAAATTCATGTGGCAGCATTGAAAGCACGCAGAAAAAAATAATAAATGAAAAAGAAACCACGATGACGCATTTTTGCGATATGGATTTACAAGCAGTTATGATAATGAAGAAAAACCACTAATTTGTAATGAAACTTTGTCTGCGGAAAGCATGAAACCCTCCAAATTAAAAACGCATTTTGAAAGTACCCATAATGGGGTCGCGTAGAAATATTTTTCTCTTATCGGGGTCGCAGAACAAAAAAGTTTGAGAAGCCCTTGATGTAAGTCATTGCAACCTATAGACCTTGTTAAAAATGTGTCGTTTCGTGATACCCATCTTGGAACTATAGTTTCTGCTATGGTTGATGCAAATGCTTCTTTTCCGGTCTTTAAATAATCTCCATATAACAGGCTATCCCTCTGTTAAATATTGACGTCATCGGTTGATGACGTCATAGCCCACAAGTAAAAAATTTATGAAATCTTGAAAAAAAACTTGGGAAATTGTTCAATTTGCCGGAATTTGCAAAAGTATTTCAAGATGAGCACCAAGGCAGCGAATGCAGTTTCGAAATATTCTTGTATCGGTTAGTAAAAAGAAAAAAGGTGTACGATACTTTTCTTAAGTTTTCCAAATGTGAAAACAACATTGCAAATGTACCTTGTGTTAATGATCTCCAACAGCACTGGAGAACGCTCCTTTTCCAAGTTAAAAATGACTAAAAATAGGTTGCGCACATCCATGACTGAAAGCAGACTTGTTCACTTAACTGTCAATGAGCATGGAGTGTGATCTTTTACGGAAGCTAGATTTTACAGCCGTCACCCAAAACTTTGCTGCAACGAAAGTGAGAAAAGTACGTGTTTAAAAGTTTTCTGTAATGACTGTTTTAGTTTTTTATTGGTTTAGGTGAGGGCACGGTGTTTCAGAATGCACTTGACTCATCCTAAATAAATAAACACAGAGGCCAAGAAATCTAACGTGGCAGGGCGCTTTTTCAAATCGTAACCTATGTGAGAGGAATTTATAGTTTGCTTTGGGTCAGTTGATTAATGATTTTTATTGATAAGTTAATGCTTTTTCGTAATAGCTTAGCATAGTGTGTGTGCGTGCTATTCACTCGCAGTATTTATTCTAAGCTTAAGTGCGCGTCGAAACTGTGTAAATTGTTACTCTAGGTCAGGAGTTCTTCATCTTTTTTGTCTCGTTTACTCCTTGCCGAAAGAAAAAGTGTAATTTACTCCCCGTGTACCACCACTGTCTGTTCAATACTGAAAATCAAAGTTTTCTTTGGTCTTTGGTTCAGAAAATTTACCCTCTCAGTTAGGGGGTAAATTTACCCCTGGTTAAGAACCCCTGCTCTAGGTGTACCGGTGCAGTTAATCTTTGATAAAAGTTTTTTTTGCTGCTTGTACAAACGAGTAGCCTAACCTTTTAAGCATTTTGTTAATTTTTATATTTTTATAAACGATTTAATTTTTACACCTTCAAAAAATAAGACACGTAGGCGCACTCAGGGGGGCCACGGTGCCATGCCCCCACTTTGGCCCTGTAATAAGGTCTAAAATTTCTCAAACCAATAATGGTCGCAGCCTTCTTTTACTTGTTTTAGCCAAGCTTCTGCTTTAGACTTAAGGTGCGAAACTATTTTTGCATTGTCCATAGTGACTGCACTCAATGCATGCTCTTTTCAATAAAAAAAAAAACTGATTTTTTTATGTGAAAACCGTAAAATTCGTTGGCGGGTGGGGAGCGTAGCCTCCACATCCTCTTAGCTTTCGGCGGCTGGGGTTTCACCCCCATATCCCCGGTGGTGAACTTGTGGCCCCCCTCTTTGCCAAATTCTGCGTGAGCCACTGATGAGGTATCCACCACACTTGGGCCCCAGGGCACTCCACCTTTTGAATCCGGCACTGAATCCAGATCATGTAGTTGCTAAAGGTATCCTAAGAAAGGATTTTAGGGAAGTTTGCTTCATCACACTATTCTGTACCCTGCAGGCATCTTCAAGAAAAGGGAGAGTACGTAATGTTAACGTCACAGCGGATATGTTTTTATCTTCTGACAAACTATCGCTTAGGAAACCTGTTTCAAATGTTAAGTTACTTGCTGCGTATTGTAGCGATTTTCGATTAGATGGCCGAGTGGTATGGAGCGTCTGCTTCTGGATTGGTAGACTTGGAGTTCGATTACGAGTCGGGTCAAACCAATGACTTTAAAATTGGTATTCACAGCTTCCCTGCTTGACGTTCAGCATTAAAGGGACAGTGTGGAGAAAGCCGGCAAGTTTACTTGTTGTGCCGTTGGGAAAGGCACTTAACGGAATTCCCCCATCTTGGTGTGGTAGACAGATGGCCGGCAACTCCTAAGCGAGCTCGTACAGCGCTTCGTCGCTTTCTCGTGATAGGAGGATAAATATGCCAACAATAGTAATAATTTTAGCTGAAGAGACATGTTACAAATACTGTAAAGTTAGGCATCTAGACGCCATTTCTGTATAAAGCCATTGGTGAAAAAACAATCATAGTACATACCTATCCTTATGGTTAACAAAATCACTCTCGACCAATAAATCGTTGTTAATGAGACTGTCGCTTGTCTTCCAATTTGCTATTACACTTTAGCATGATTAGACGTGGCATAAAAAAACTCACGACAGGATTTTATATTTACTTTTGTGAATATGGCGTTTCAAGCAGGCTTACACAGTTGTTCGACGCGAACTAAGTAATGTGTAGGAGTAGGTGACGCAGAACCAAATGAAAATCGGCGTTTAAAACTGAAAATGCGCTTGCAGGGGCTTTCATTAGTGGCAAACTGGCAATGCAAAACAAGCAATCTTATAGTGCTGAGCATCTGCTAAAACTAATTGTGAATATCTAAGTTTCAGTTCAGAGCAAAATTGACTCTGTGAAACTACAGTACGTTGCGAACTTCATCGGCAATAAATAACGGTTTAAGTTTTTCACTCTACAAAGTGATTACTTCGTTTTACCCTGGGGTGACAAAACGAATTGTGTAGTTTACGCAGCGTGCTGTCATGAATACTGGCGCCAAATGTTCTCGACGGTTCATCTGGGACAACACTGATCATTTAACAAACCATAATAAAGTCAAATTCACTCAGTTCCGTGCGCCATTCTAATGCGTGGTTACCATCTTCGCATTTCGTTGAGGCATGCAAACCTGGTCAATGTCGAATTGAAATATTAATGTCCAGTGAATACGGCATAGATTACTTCCGTACAAAACTCATCAAAATCTGCGGTAACCTTAACAGTTCTTGTCCAAGCTAACACAACAGTCTGCCGTTTTCTGACAAAAAGAAGTTAACCCACAAATTTTCACAAGAGATTTTTTTGCAAAAATGCCTTTTATAGACCGAAACTTAATTTTTAAACAAAATTTTTTTAAAGAAATTGTTAAGGTTTGGGTTTCGCAGATATCCCCCCTCAAAAGGAAGCAACCCACATCAGAAAAAATATTTTTTCTGTCAAAAAGAAGTAACCAACATACTTCCAATATTGTAGGAACTTTTGAGCTGATTCGCTGAAATTTTTTCTGACAAATAGAAGTAAGCGCTTTGCTTCTTTATTTGCAGAAAAATGTTCGCGGCTAAACAGAGATATTCTTTCTATGATCCAACGTTAACCGGGGCTGCAGTCAGCCTTCACAGTGTGTGGGGACTGAAAAATCAAATTAAATTCTTTTTGATTTTTATTGCTTTCCAAACCTTTTATGCGGAGTGATTGACGCTGACTATTTGTGGTTTGTGCTTTTAAAGGAAAACGCTGCGAAGTTTACCTGCTAGCTCTAGAAAGAAGAAAATCTACAAATATTCTAAATGCTTCTTCTTTTAATTTTCAGTTTATCCCTGAAAAAATCTGATAAGCCCGTTTATGTTCTAACTTTACAGTAGTTTACCCCAACAGAGTAATCTTACTTGGTGCAATTGGCTTTCAGACAACCGGCCGTTAGCTCAGTTGCTTAGCGTATAGGCCATCAGTGCGGGAAGTCTGGGGTTTGATTACCGGGCCGGTAAAATTGGCAAAGTGTTACCAACGGCTCGCCGCCGCTGCGACGTTTCTTCGGAGTTGTGTAGCCTACATAAATAATGAAGATTTGGTTTTGATATTTTTTTGTATTTGGCTCTCAGACTATCATATTTGAGCGATAGATCTTTGCATCCATTGTCTCACAATAATGGCTGCGATTGCTCATAACCAGCGGTTGTGTTTTCATAATGCGAATTTCGTTAACTGCGTTTATGTTCAGTTGCACAACACTCAAACATCAGTCTGTCTATTCGTGAAAATTGAAACCCTATCTGCTTTTATTATTAGGATGCGAATCCAAACTTAACATCGATTAAAGCAGAAAAAAACTATTGGTTTTATATGTCGTCATTATTTCGGCATATATAATTCTGGAGGGGGGGCTACAGTCCCGATCCTAAGCCGATCTGGCCGCGCCGACATCGACGGGTTATTTGTTTGCTCGCCTTCGCATCGAGACTTCGTATTCACCAGGGCCGGCGGAACTGTCAGAGGATCCGCCCTGAACACCGCGGCGTTTTTTTTACTTGGAAATGATTTTAATACGTGTTACGACGCAACATTATTTTATTTGTGTGCGTGAGTGTAGAAAGGTGCTGACGGGGGGGAGGGGTTAAAGAATGTTGGACTCCAGATGTGCCGCTCTTGTTTGAAATTTAGGCTACTGTAGGCAAAATCGCTTGTAGGTAAACGATTTTTTTGATCTGTTGAATGAACGAAAGCATAATTTTCTTCTGTCAAAATTACACATTTTATGAAACACAAGCTATAACAACAATATTAATTTCCTATTTGATGCGACTTGCTTCGAATAAGGTCGTACATGGTAAGATTGGCAGGTGTTTAAAAGATTGTACGTTTAACATGGTTTTTACACAAAAGCATATAAGGGGTGTGCGACTCCGCAAGCAAAGTGGATCAAAATTAGTTCGTCAAACGGATCGCTAAAAGTTCAAATTTATGACATATTATAACTTCAAGTAAGGCCTACTTAAACTTCAATTGTTCTTTTAAGTACCGGTTATTGCCTAATGGATTGATGATTTTCGTGGATACTTTAATTCTTCTGCTTTTTCCCATGCCATGTCACACTGTGCTGGGCCGTTTGTCATTAATTTTGATTTATTATTGTGACGTTTAATAGCGCACAAAAAACAGCCAGTAGTTAAAGTGTTAAAACGATTTTAGGTAAAACATTTGCTGGTAGTCCGGTAAACGCTTGATCTGTGGGAGCAAAGAGTGTTCTTAAGAATTACAATTTAATAAAAATGAGTACTCTTCACGCACCAGTTATACGCAGGGATTCCATACCGTCCTTGTTTCAAAGATTTGTCCTTAATTTGAGAGTAAAAATATTATTGTCATTATTTTTAAGAGATGTCCTTATTTTTGGCTCGCGGTTTTTATTTTGTCTTGCTTGACTTCATAAACCAAGCTTTGTGTTATTTGTGTTGCCTTACGTTACCGTCAAAGCTTTATTGTGACATCATAGAAGCAACACAATCTTTTTGGAACATTAAGAAGCAAGGCATTGATAGGCATGAAGCATTGTTAGCACTTCAGGCTGTCTAGATTAGATGGGAAGGTGTTGTATCTTTAGCTCAATAATACCCAGGCAATTTAATTATTTTTACAGTCGTCCTTATTTTGGGTTCCAGATCGATGGAATCCTTGGTTATACGTCAGAGAATCAGCTAGTTTTAGAAGCCAATTTAACTAAGTTTTTATGAGTTATGGTGCTGCCGCTACAACTTAGTAACATAGGTCTACTGACATTTCATCGATCTCCTATGATGGGCGCGAGACTAGCATCCCTAGCAACAATCTCAATAGTAAGCTCTTGCGTTAGTTGCGTACGAGATTTAGATCTCGACCGCACAGTCGATGTGTTTGCTGGGGAAAAGGCTCGCTGGAAAACATTTTGAAACCTGTGTTAAATACATAGGTGGGCACAAATCGCTAATCCGCTATTCCGATAATTAGCGAAGCTAGTTTTTTTTCTAGCGGATTAGCTGTTCAGCTAACGTTCAAAAACGTTAGCGGACTGGTTATCGAAGCTAATTTTTTCAGCCAATCCGCAAGAATAAGAATAGTTGCTACCGCGGTAACGCGGTTTTAATAAAGAAAAGCCTTTCAGTTGCCATATTTTCTCGTTTTTTGTGCCAGAGAAATATCAACCGGTACTCTTCAAACTATATTTTTTAAATTCGAAAATAACATGCTTCCATCATCATTTAATGATTACTCTATAGATCTCAACAAAGTGCATAAACACAACACTAGACAAAAACCAATCGGCAGTTATTATCATCATTTTTTCAATAGCGAGTTTGGGAGGAAAAGAATACAGCACATCTGCTTACAGGAGTGGGAAACTACTCCTCTTGCTCAAAAAGAGTGCTCTTTTTCTAGATTTAAAAATGACTATAAAGCAGTTTTATTTGAGCATTACTCCAAAAATCTTGTGCAACTTCATCAATTATCTTAATTGCCTGCTTATTTCAAGCACAGTGAAATTATCCAGTGAGTGTAACAACTAATTTTTAACTCATTTATTGTTAAGAAACGTTTTAGCTAATTTTGAATCATATTTGTAGGAAAATTGTCCGCCGAAAATTTCACTTGTTGGTACAGACGAATGTGTAACCTGGGTTACATTGTAAATATTGTTTTTTTTGTGCCTGTGCTGCCATTTTTTATTTTATCATACTTAGCAGTTTTGCATGTAATCGGTCACTATACTACACTTCGTAGTTATGCCTGTAATCGGTGTCTAGTGTCAGATTTAGGTCACCTATAGAACAATAACCTTTTCTTAATAACGAATAACTTCTACTTTTCGTTCACTTTGCTTTATTTATAAGTAGTGGTCGGGAATAGGTTTATTGCCTAATGTTTCATTTTATGATTTGCATTATTTTTTTAATCCCAGCTATGGCAGTACTGTCTTGTAGTGTGTTCTTTCTCTTTAACGTTTTATGTCATGCTAAGTTTACGCCAATATGTTTACTGTAAGTATTGCTGTAGTAGGTGCAGCAGACTTACATGACCCCTGTGCAAGGGGTTACTACTGTACGGTATGAAATTATTTTCCGTACTATATTTCTCTAAAAACATACCGTACCGTAATTTCGTACCTCGCAAAAATACCGTACGTAACAGTACGGTACGGAATTTTTTCCGTACCATAATGCCGTACCTTTCCGTACCACATTTTTTCAACCAATTTACGTCAAGAAAAATTCAGCAGGAAACTTTTTCCATTGCATTTTTTATTTAGTTAGTTGCATATTAATCCTCCTATTACGAGAAAGCAACCAATGCGCTATACAAGCTCGCTTAGGAGTTTGTATTTAATTGCATATTCATCCCCGTATCACGAGAAAGCGATCAATGCGTTATACGAGCTCGAAACTGAATCAGAGCCAGAGTTGCCAGCTATCTGTTTACCACACCAAGATGGGGGAATTCTGCTAAGTGCCTTTCCCAACGGGACAAATAAACTTGCCGGCTTTTTCTTAACACTGTTCCTATGCTGAACGTCAAGCAGGGAAGCTGTGAATACCAATTTTAAAGTCATTGGTTTGACCCGACTCGGAATCAAACCCTAGTTTACAGCTTCCGAGGCGGACGCTCTTACCACTCGGCCATCTGAGCAGTAAAAGTCACGACAAAATCCAGATTTATCGTCCTTCTATTTTAGCTGTTGTACAAAACTTAGCTTTTATAGGCTACAAAATTGGCTATCCTCCATACCGGTATCAGTAGGGTAAAAAGCGAAAACTTTTTGGGGGAACAGGGACGGTTTTATAGGCAATGATCGAGGGGACCCATTTTCGTTTGCCCGTAGGTAGTACCCTCTAAAAAGTTCTTCATCCGTCGAGGGGAGTGGGCAGGCCCGGCGCCAAGGAGGGGAGGCCTGGTCCCCCCAATCCACATGCTTGGCCCTCCCAATTAACAAGCATACTCTTCTGAAAGCAGCGGCTTTTGTGCTTAATTCCAAACTTTGCCCCCCCCCCCTGATAAACGCTTGGCCCCCCTAAGTCGACAGCTCTGCCGCCTGCTGTGGGGTGTTCCAGAGCCCCTCTTGGTTACATACCTGACAAAAACAAGAGTTTTAATACTTTAATGAATATATTAAACATCATATCGGTAGTCAAACATCAGAACAATAAATCAAAGAACAATATTTGCAGCAAATGCCCGGCTTACAGGCCTGCAAAAATATGAGGTTTCACTCTTCCACTAAAAAGGCTTTGTTCTCTGAAAAAAGGAAGGTTACGTAGGCTGTTAACTGATAACTAATTGTAGATTCGTATTTTGTTTTTTTGCTTCCTCCTTTTGCGATAATTTTGTTATTTCCATAGATCGGCACAATTTCGTTAATTGGAACTTCATTATGACCTGGCTTCGCTATACGCAGGATTATGATTGAACAATCGAATTATATTTATGGCAAAACAATTTAGCTTTTTCACAAAAAGTTATTGTTATTTGAAATTGTTTGATGAGCGGTGAGCGCAACTGACGTGGTAAAGTTATTGGCAAAAAGTAAAAGTGCAGTACTTGCAAGCAAAAGTGCAAAGCGTGCATTTCTAGAGTACGGAAAGTATGCAGTACGGTACGGAAAATATAATTCCGTATTTCCGTACCGCACTTTTTCTAAAAATTCCGTACGTAATTCCGTATCGTACTTTTTGACAAAATCTAATCGTACCGAACCGTGCCGTAGTAACCCCTTGCCCCTGTGGTCTTGCGCTGTTTCCTGCCTATGCGAATTTTCTAAACGTATACGGTGAAATAAACTTGATTGATTGATATAGGCGCTTAGATCAAGCTATAATTAATCCGCCAATGACATCATAATGCTGAGCTTGCGCAGTCACTGTTTCGACATGTAGGAGCTGAGAGGTTGTGGACCGGCAGCTAAGAGGGGTTAGGCTTAGCATATTTTTCTAGGTACCAATAACCTAGTGTATCACGACCTACTACTACGTCAAAAACCATCAGCGAAAAGTGATTTTTTTCGGGTCAAATTGGATGCGCTTGGCCGTCATGCCTCCCCCCCCTCAAAAAAAAAAAAACGCTAGCATACCTTTTCTAGGTACCGCATAAAACCTAGTGGAAATGAAAGCTTACATCGACCAGATGACGAAATAGCAGGCTATGTGTCAGAAATTTTTTCGGCTGCTTTACCCCCAACAGAAGCTCCCAAAATTCGAGTGATGACGTCACAAAAGTAATGCTAGCGTACCTTTCTAGGTACCACATGAAACTTATAGTGCAAACCATGGTGCAAACGAAAGCTTACATTGCACTGAGTACAAAATGGTATGTGACAGAAATTTTTTCGGCTACTTTACCCCCGGCAGAAGCCCTCAAAGTTGAATTATAACGTCATAGCAAAAAAATTTTGACTAAGAATCGCATGTAACTTGGTGCAAACGAAAGCTTACATTGCACTGATTACGAAATGGTATGTGACAGAAATTTTTTTGGCTGCTTTACCCGATAGATCCCCCCAAAGTTTGAGTGATGACGTCACAACGAAAAAACTTTGACTAAGAATGGCATGAAACTTGGTGCAAACGAAAGCTTACATTGCACTGATTACGAAATGGTATGTGACAGAATTCGACTGCTTTTCCCCTGGCAGAAACCCCCAAAGTTCGAGTCATCACGTCACAGCAAGTTATGACGTCACAGCAAAAATGACGTCATAATTCAAACTTTGGGGGCTTTTGCCGAGGGTAAAACAGCCGAAAAAATTTCTGTCATACATTATTTCGTAATCAGGGCAATGTAAGCTTTCGTTTGCACTAAGTGTCATGTGGTACCTAGAAAAGATACGCTAGCATACCTTTGTGACGTCATCACTCAAACTTTGGGAGCTTCTGTCCTGCCGAAAAAATTTTTGTCTCATACCATTACGTGATCTGGTCAATGCAAGCTTCCATTTCCACTCGGTTTCATGTGGTACCTAGAAAAGGTAGGCAAGCGTTTTTTTGGAGGGTCTTTGGGCCCCTATTATTACGGCCAAACGCATCCAATCTCACCCGGCAGAAATCACTTTTTGCCGATGGTTGTTGACGTAGTAGGTCGCAATATACTTGGTGATTGGTACCTAGAAAAGGTATGTTAACCCCTCTCAGCTGCCGGTTTATCAACCTTGCATTTCGCAAAGGCGCGATAGTCAGGCATGGTCATATTGGTCAGACCGACGCTTATTTAGTAGGCCTACTGTGCTTATTTCCCTGTTCTACTTATTCCGGCAATGTGCTAATTTCAGTCCTGCGCTAATTTCGCTGCCGAGTTTATTTCAATGTTGTTAGTTCTTTCAGCGTGTGTCCATAACTTTGACGATACCGTGCTATTAAATAAAGTTTTAGGAACTGCGTCCATACGCTATTGTTTAGATTTGGCTGATCAACTGAAAAACGCGATATTAAAATGATTGCTACAACTACAAGTTACAAAGTTGATTTTTCGTTGCTTCTGTCTCAAGTTACAATCTTATGATTAATTAGCGGACTAGCGTTTGCTTCCGCTAACGAAAAATTCGTGTTATCGGATTAGCGTTAGCGAAGCTAATCTTTTTCATTATCGGATTAGCTGTTAGCGTAGCTAATTTTTGCGTTAGCTGTGCCCACCTATGGTCAAATATAATTGATTGTTTCTTTGTTTTGTGGATTACTGTTAATGAATTGCATGGAAATTTGTTTGCATTAAGAGGGCTCAGTTTTTTTGTCGACCAGTAATTGCATTAAGGAGGCTTTACACAAAATAGGATGCAATTACGTAACCAAATTACGCACAAAAGTGTATCAAAATGCGTGCGTAGTGTAGAGGCGTTATTGAGCTTGTTAGAGCCTCCGTAGGAGTCTGATTTTAAATTCTTATCGCTGATAAAAAACTGCACATCATCGGAGATTGAATATTGTTTAATTCCTCTTTATCCAACAATGTCCGTTTTTTCTACAGTACATAAAACAAAATGAATGAATCACTTGTCAATACACTGCATTACAATTATGAATCGCAACACTTACAGCTGATAGCGGCTCCAGACTCCAAACTTGAAATACAATAAATTAATCTATGATTTCATCAATTATTCACTCTTCTAAATATATAGAAAATATGGTTACAACTCAACACAGTTTATCTTAAACTAACAACTTATGGAAAACACTGCAACTGAATCATAGCTAGTAACATAAAACAGATCAGCTGACTTAACTTGCAAACTCAAAGTACAATTCGAGAAATTTGTAAGCACGTTAGAACAAGAACGCAGTGTTTCCAAATTAAAACGTGATAGTAAGACGGATTGCTGTAACACGTAGATTTCAAACTCGGTTACGTAGATGCAAAATCGGACGCAAGCGCATTTTGTGTAAGACAAATCTGTCAAGTTCGTTCATCAAAAATCGTACGAATATGCATTAAATGCAAAATCGAATGAAAATTGCATTCTGTGTAAAACCACCTTTACTTTCCATTTTGCTTGCGGTTAAAGGGGCCCCACGTGAAGTTTTCGGTGGGGGGGGGCTTTCGGGGAGTTGGCTTAGCACCGGCACTGGTAATCGCGACTTCTTGCTTCTGCCTTTGTCTGTTTTTCGATCGCCTTGTCCATACTCCGGTCCCGGTCTCTCGTTGCTTGCGCATGCGTTAGACTCTTTGGTCCGTGTTTCGAGAAAGGTCGCTGGATCCGCATTCATCAGAGCTGTCGCGCGCTTCGCGAAAGAGCGGTGGCTTCAGACGCTGAGCGACCTGGATCCAGGCCTGGCCAGTCGCGGCTTACTTCAACTAGCGGTTTTCGACGGCGGGCCGTCAGCGCAAGTGCTCAGACGCCGGCTTCGCGCCGAAAAACCGCGTCTAACACCGCTTCGCCCGTGCGGTTTCTCTCCTTTAGGACGGTTTCGTGGCCTCTTTGATTCTCTCTTCAGACCGCTTTTCGACCTTCCCTCGAGGTACTTGTGCGCTATCGGTGTCGCACTGTGGTTGGAGTGAACTAACCGGCTTCGGGTTGCGTTCTCAAACGACCCGACTATCGAACAGACGCGCCGTTTTGACCTCGAAGCTCACGCGTGATAACGGTCTCGACACCCTTGCGTGGCCGGAACCGGTGAAGGAGGCTTATAGTGCGCTCACCTCTTGGAGATAAGCAAAATAGCAAATTGTTTTGCGATTATATTTTTTGATAAAAAGAAGCATGCCACATTACTTCTTTTTGTCAGAAAACTTTCCACATTATTCTGCTGCAATTTTGCTGACAAAAGAAAATATCGTCGATTTTGACCTGGGGATTGTTGATAGTTGTTTGACCTGGGGATTGTTTATAGTCCCAATGTTTAAGTTACTACTAAAAGGTGTTTAATCATCAAAAATATCTTGTTTAATTACAACCGTTATTTGTGGTAAACAAAAAACGCGTTTTGTCGTTTTTCCCGAAAACATCACTTTGTGGGTTGCTTCTTTTTGTCAGAAAGGGGCAGCAATTATTGAATAAAAATGGCTAAAAACTTGGAATAAAATATCCAGCATTGTATGCGCACTCAAACTTGCTTGTTTCTACAAGCTAGTACTTCAATTACGTGTGAAAATGATGCGATCGATTTGGCATTGTGTAAGCAACAGTTGTTCTGAAAATAAAGCTGAAAGTTTTAAAGATAATAATGAGCCGCATACAAATTACTGTAAAGTAGCGGTAGATTGTAAGATTGACTAAAAGCGTACCCATCAAGTTTTTACTAAGAAGGGACTTAGGCTGAGAAGTATCAAGCAGACTAGTCGGCCTATTGCTTTGCAAGAAATTTTCACTTGTGTTGGACGAAGTTGGCTCATGATGATGATGGTTAATATTTGACCAAGTTTTGTTAAAACTAACAATGTGTACCGCAATGGGCGTCTCTTGTGTTGCACTTTGTATTCTTGCTCAAATAACTATTTAACGTTATTACGAAAAAGCACGCAAAGTTGTACCAAAAGCTGTTTACTCAACTCGATGTTTGAATAGCTGTAACTTTTTCCACTGTCAAAGAATAATCGCTCAGCTGGTTGCTTCAGAAAAAAATATTATTAGAAAATTAAAACTTGAGAAAATTGCTGCTGTCAGGTTACAAAATCAATGGAAAACTTCAGCAGAAGTAGAACAATACTATAGCATTCTTGTACTGTAGTTATTCTGCAGAAGCGTGAAAGCTTTAATAGTGTAGGTTAGCTCTGTCGTTAGAATAGTAATTTTGGAATAGGCTTACAGTAGACCGTTTGCTGGGACAAATTGCAATGCATATGTTACGGGAGAGAATACTAAGGTAGCTAGCTACCCGATAAAATACATTAAACAAGTTTTTCTTTGATTACGTTTTTTTTCATTAGCTATTGCGGCAATCCCTATAACTGTTCTTGAATAAGTTTTCCAGTGATGCATAGGAATTACTAGAGATAAGAGAAGTGAGACACAAAACTTCTTTAAAATCATGTGTTAGATGAGAAATTTAAAATTATGAGTTAAATGAGTTAGATGAGAAATTATGAGTTAAATAAAAAATTTGCAAAGTTAGAAAGAAAATTTTCAGTCGCCTGCCAAAAATAAGGCACAACCTAGAAAAGAAATGAAGTCGAGATGTCTAGGTAAAGCAGGGGTGACGAACCTATTTGCTGTCGCGGGCCACTTTGTTACTTACCAATAAGCAAGCGGGCCGCATAACTTTTTAGTCATAAATAGTGGCGTAGCGAGAAATTTTAAAAGGGGGAAGCCATAATTTCCATATTTCTTTAAAGCGTTTTTTTTTCGGCAGAACAAATTTGAAAATGATTCAGAAACAAGAAAAGCTCATGGAAGGTCCGGTGGCATGCTCTCTCGGAAAATTTTTGAAAATTTACATGCTGTAATGGCTATTGGTAGTGCTTTTTGAATAATCCTCAGGCAAATTTTGTTTAAATTTTTTGACCCTGATTCTGAGTGCTTTGTCAAATATGATGCATTTGGCGCGCACATTTTCGATTATGCGTGCTTAAGGCGTAAGGCTTATCGCTCTCGAAGAGGTTCGAAGTTATGGAAAAATTGTATACATCAAAAACTATTTTGAAAATGGCTGGTGGGAGGATGCATACCTCTCATTCTAACCCTTGGATTAGCCACTGGCCATAAGCTACAGCAACCATCAAGAGTCTGGCATGTTTCAGTCACTTGGCACCATTAGTTTTGTTCTTTTTTTACTAAAAGGCAGAGTCAAAAAGGGAGAAGGATGGCACAATGGCCCCCCTCTGAATACGCTCCTAGTCATAAACATTTTGGATATCGGTCCAATCTTTTTGAAATACTCTTTTTTCATCTACAATATTTCGTTTTTTCGCTGAAGACAAGAGGCTAATTAAATATTGATTTAAAAACAGAATAACAAATACCTTAGGAAAGCAGGAAAATTTGCATATGACAAATGGTACTGCCACCTCACCAATTCATTTCCGCAAACTCACATAATTCCTACTACTGTAAGGCAAGCTAAGCTCTCAGCCTCTCACTCGAATAGTTACTCGTAAACTGGTGCACTATGCTGAAGCTGCAACGGACTCGAGTTATGTTATTACTATTTCATAATAATGGATGAACTGCTGAATCCTCAAACAGATGACTTGTATTGAGCGTTTATATAATCACTGCGTGATACGCGCTTGATTAAATCAGGGGCTCAGCTTTTGGTATCGCATCGCAAAGATTAGACGGGGGAAAAAAATGTTTAAAAGTGCTGGTCTCGCCAAAATGTTCGCGGGCCGCAGGAAATTCTTTCGCAGGCCGCATGCGGCCCGCGGGCCGCATGTTCGTCACCTCTGAGGTAAAGCAATGCAAAAAAGAGTCTTTACAGTCTGGAATGAGTTTAGCCTGGATTGGCTGTGCGTAGCAAGGCTGACGAGACTTCTTTTAAATTAATTGCAGGAAATGCATCTACCTAGTTTTGCGTTGCACTTTTTCATTGCACATTCACAGTCACTACTGCTGCATTTAAATTCAGAGTCCTGTCTACGGAGAAGATAGGCGTAGGATGCCGAGGTAGTTGCGCATGTCGAAGTGATCAGCAATCATGCTCAGTCGTAGCATAGACCCTCAATCAAGGATGATCTTAATTTGTCCAGTCAGGATGGCGTTTTGTCAATTTAAACATAACAGGGCAATAAACAAATTCTGCTTTTAAAGTCGCGTTGGTCGACTTTAACGACGTTTAGGATGTGCTCAGGAGGTAAAATTTACTCTTATGTAATGAGTACTTAAACGTGCACAAGCAGAACAGAACAGAAGTTTATTTCGTTGCTCATAACAAACGACACAAGAAATATTCTTAGTTTATCACAGAAGAGTAAATTTGCAACAGGCAGCTGTGAAGGGACCAGTGGTCTTCGAGTCGAACAGCAGCCTTACATAAATAAGTTTACAAGAAAAACAAAAACTAAGAGTATTTAAATGTTTAATGTAACAGGGAAAAGCAGCGGACTAGAAGCTTTAAAATTTATAGACACTAGGATTGGACGTATTTCTCCAAGAGTAAGCTTTTGTAAGTACTTTTGAACCTCCTATATGACATATGCCTAAGAGTTTCAGGAAGTGAATTCCATAGTTTTGCGCCTTTGTATTTTATGGACTTTTGAGTTCTGGTTGTAGTAAAACGCGGAAGAAGCAAGTGATCTTTGGAGGAGTTTCGTGTAGAGTAAGAATAGGAATTGCATGAGTAAGTAAAGTAATTGCAAAAACGTATGGGTAGTTTATTATGGGTGTATTGGTGCATAATTTTAGCCAGTTCAAATTGATATAAATCATCAAGTTTTAGTATTTGTAGTTTATAATAGTAAGGGCTAACTCTTTCTTTATGGGGAATCTCAGAAATAATGCTTATCGCTTTGTTTTGTAGTACTCTAATTTTACTCAAGTACGTTTTGCACGTTGAAGCCCAAACAGGCAAGCCATACAGTAGATGAGAGTAAATCAGAGCGAAATACAAATTAATTAATGCGCTCGATGGTAAAAAGTATTTCAGTCTTGCAATTATGCCAACAGATCGAGATAACTTAGATTCAAGATGATGGATGTGTGACTTAAAAGTGAGTTTATCGTCAATTAATATTCCTAGATATTTAGTAACTTTAGGCGTTTCAATTTTAACATTATTCATCGTGAGAGAAAGATCAAAGGGACACGGTTTTCTAGAATATGAGGAGATATTTAGAGCGAAAGTTTTATTTGGGTGAAGAGTTAAACCATTGGAGGCCATCCATCTAGATACACTAGAAAGCTCAGACGCAGCTAGACTTTCCATTTTTGAAAACGACGAATTACTGATTAACAGGGCAGTGTCATCAGCAAAAAGTCTTGGCGTCGTTTGTAAGGCTGTGGGAAGGTCGTTAATATATAATAGAAATAATAGAGGTCCTAAAATAGAGCCTTGGGGGACTCCGTATGTAATATCATGAAGTTGCGAGTGGATATTGCACAGCCTATCAAGCAATTGCACAGCCTATCGAGTGTTGTTTCTTTTTTTTTTTCAATCTTTGATCCCAGGCCTGTATGAAATATGTAAACTTTGTTTGTTTTTTCAATCTATTTTGAAGTGTATATTTGGTGTTTCAGCTTTCAATCTGTGAATTTGAGTTTGAAATTAGTGGTGGTCTTGCCCTTTCAAATACAGATACCCAATATTTTTGCGTAATCATCGTTTAGCTTGTCATTGTATTATGGATGAAAAAACAACCCCGTCATCTGATGATTCGGCAAAGGGTAAGCATTAAAAGCATGAATTTAGTGCAGCAACTGTTCTTTAATGAACAAGCAACTAACAATGCAGCATATGATGCAAGTTTCGTTAACTCTGCAAAATCTATGAATATCAGAGATGGGCAGTATCGAGATACTTGTATTGGCGATACGTATCGCGCGATACTTTTGTATCGATATCGGAATCGATTAATTGCTTCACTACAGTATCGCGTATCGGTATCGATTAAGCATGTTTTTATGCATCGCCGATACAAGTGTCTGGATACTGTTTTTGAGCAAGATCAATCTCACCAGATGTTGACTGCGTGTTCATTTAAGATTTCTGAAGAATGTGAAATGAAACTAAATTCCCTCGTTGATTCAAAGCGACGTACTGTCCGCAAATTTCTCTAATTAATAGCCTCTTCGTAATTGCTTCGTATCGCTATTGAACGACGTTAATTGTGAAATTATAACATGTCCCATCTATAACAGCTCAGATGGCCAAGTAGTAAGAGCGTCCGCCTCGAGAGCTGTAGATTGGGTTTGATTCCGAGTCGGGTCAAACCAATGACTTTAAAATTGCTATTCACTTTTACAGCTTCCTTGCTTGACGCTCAGCATTAAATTTCGGAAAAACCTCCCAAAAACCATTCGGAAAATATTTCGAAAAAACCTGCCTGTTCCAGGACGGAGGAGGAGATGATAAACAAAATAACAAAACGTGGGAAAAGATTGGAAAAAGATAAAAAATTGCACTATCGATGGAGCATGTTGAGAAACAGCCAGATTTCGTATGGGAAAGAGATTGCACGACGTCCAGCAACGTCCAACGAGCAAGTAATCGAAACAAAAGGGACAGTGTGGAGAACAAGGCGGCAAGTTTGCTTGTCGTACCGTTGGAAAAAGCACTTAGCGGGATTCCCCCATCTTGGTGTGGTAGACAGATGGCTTGCAACTCCTAAGCGAGCTCGTATAGCGCATTGATCGCTTTGTCGTGATAGGAGGATAAATATGCAACAAAACAGTAAAAAAATACGTGATAATTGTCAGCAGATTGCAAGTTTGTAGCAGTTTTTTAAATTCATTTGTAAACCAATTTTTTAATTGATTTTTTTCCTTAATATGGTATCGAGATACTTGTATCGGCGATACGAGTATCGATTTAACACCTCTTCAAAGTATCGTGTATCGGTATCGATTAACTCTATTTTCAAGTATCGTGTATTGATATCGATCAACTCAAAAATTGAGTGTCGCGCCCATCTCTGTGAATAATACAATTGGCCACAAAGTGAAGAAGTAATTGACTACATCCGAATCGCAGCCATCATGTTGTGGTGCAGGGTGACCCAAAAAAAAAAACGGGCTCCGTGTATTTAGAATAATTAGAATTGGGGCCCGTTTTTTTTTAGGTCACCCTGTATGATCACGATTTCTGGGCACAGACTTCCACAGTGTTTTGAAGTCCTTGTCTCATGGTTGTATCTGCTCTCATCACCTACCTGGCAGTACAGTTGCTGTTGCAGTATGCCTAAAGTGAGAGATTCTGCACATCAGTGCATATTGAAGAGGGCAAAGTGAACGTAACAGAAACTGCGTAAAAGCGTGGTAGGTCTGTAAGTCAATGAATCAGTCAGCACAGTTGAAATAGAAAAAGTTCGAGCGTTGGGTACAATTAATAACTTTAAGTGAAAAGCGAGGACTATCGATAAAAATTTTTTTTTGCTGGTTAGCTCAGTCGTTAAGCGCACGCTATCAGTACGGGAGGTTTGGGGTTCGATTCCGGGCCGGTCAAATCGGCACAGTGTCGCCAACGGCTTGCCACCGTTGATACGTTTCTTCGGAGCTGTGTTGTCCAGGCGCTAAGCCGCGGAAATAGGCCCCGCCACTCGTTACACGCTTCGGCGTAATACCGCGAGTATAATGAAGTTTTGATTTTTGATTGACAAATTAGCACGATATTTTCTATTCAAAAAATTATAAATATGAATTTAATCGTTGGAATCCGATCTGACTTTATGCTCTCCGTTCAATTTTTGTAAACCACGTTGATATAGATTCTGACGAAAGTTTCTACTACAAAGCAAGCTGATGGAAGAGTTAAATTTTTAATTTATTTAGACAAAGCTCAACCATCTTCGTTGACTCAACATGTCACAAATTTCCATGGATACGTTCTAGCGGATGTGGTCAATACTGGACGTGGTGATATCGATTACAATGCGTCGACTTCAAAAGGTTTTATTTTTGTTCTTTTCGCTGTTTTTCGGAGTGCGCCCGCAAAGCAGTAGAATGTTTATATTTTTATAGTCATATATCCAGAAATGGGCAGTTTCGAGATTCACGTAACGGCGATTCGTATCGCGCGATACTTTTGTATGGATATCGGCATTGCTTTAGCTACTTTTGAACGTATCGTGTATCGGTATTGCTTAACTCATATTTTACGTATCGCCGATACAAGTATTGCTGATACAGTAAAAATAGCTGTCGAAGTATAGGCCTACTGTATATTTCTTAACTTTCGCAATTTTAAATTTTCCGTGTATTGTTCTTGCTCTGCCGCATGAATAGTTTCCACAATTTTACAGTGACGTAACAAAAGTTCAGGAACTGTTCTTCAAAAGTTAGTCGTCATAAAACCGTATGTTGCAATTTCAAAATCATAAAACTTGATTTTAGTACGCGGTATAGATTCTGAACTTCTTTGATTTTAGGAAAAAAAGCTGTATTTAGAATTGAAAGTCAAAAAGAGATTCGGGCAGATGAAAGAAGTAAAACTTATGAGAGTGCAACAGTTTTGAGGGTGAATGCCAAAGCTTCTTTTTTGAGTCAATATTTGTGGCCAAAATAAAAAAATACGAAGAAATATAGCATACGTCAGTATTGGTGAAGGTGAGGTAGGGGTAGTAGGGCTAGGCTGTTTGCATTGAAAAACAGTAACAAAACGGATAGAGCAATGGTTCCCAAACTTCTCAGAGTTGGGACCCACTTTTTATAACCACAGCTTAAGACGGCCCACTTTCTTGTCCTAATCTCTAAAAAAAGGTCTTTATTCCCTAAAAAAGTAAAAAAGAAAGGTCTTTGATCAGCTTAGGTACCCAAAATTTTAAAAATTAACTTGTTCTTAAAATTTTCTGTCTAAAGGCTGGGTTGCAAATCTATGTTGAGCAATGGGGAAGAATGATACTGTAGAGCGGAACAGCGCTGTCTCGGGCTATTAGCACTTATCAGCCTATCAGCCGCCCTCAGGCAAGATACATTCATCTTCCAAAACGAATGATCTTGCCAGATCTCTCATCCCTTCGGATAAATATATCTTAAAGAATTTAACCTTTGTATTACGTATCTACTCGTGTGTTTACGTCACCACGCTAGTCAAATCCTTTACGTGGCCAGGGTATCGAAACGAAGGTTACACTCTTTAAGATATATTTATCCGAAGGGATGAGTGATCCTGGCAAAATCAATCGTTCTGGAAAATGAGTGCATCTTACCTGAGGGCGGCTGATGACGCTCTACAGTACGTTTTACTGGAGTGCTGGGCACTGTTGGTGATGGAGAGCTGATATAGCCTCCGACCCGACTAGAGGAAGTCGTCATGACATTCCGTCAGTGGGCCAGGAAGGACATTGCTTTTTTTAGCTATTGATCTTCACCCTGGCCACGTAAAGGATTTGACTTGCGCGGTGACGTAAACACACGAGTGAATACGTACCACAAAAGTTAAATTCTTTAAGATATATTTATCCGAAGGGATGAGTGATCCTGGCAAAAATAATCGTTCTGGTAAATGAATGTATCTTACTTGAGGGCAGCTGATGAGGGCTAGTGGTCCGAAACAACGCTGTTCCGCACTACGGTACGTTTGACTGGAGTGCTTTGCCCAGTTGGTGATGGAGAACTGATGTAGCCTCCGATCCTACAAAAGGAAGTCGTCATGACGTCCAGTCCAGTAGGCCAGGAAGGACATTCCTTTTTTCAGTTACTGTGGGGGAATGGTTTAGCAAAATTGATCATTTTTCGATATTTGGGAGAATGTAACTGTTATGCATTGTGTATTCTCCGTAAAAAATGCAATTGAAAATCTAAGCCCCTTAGGGTAGACAGAAAAAAATCTTGAACCATACAACTTAGTTTTGACCAGTAGCTGAAATACGATAAACAGTCCTGATTGAAATGTTTTAAGTCGCATCTTTTGGCTATGCTTCCAATCTTCCATCAATGCTATCACCTATCATTTTGTCAACGTTTGATTAGTGTTAGTGCCACTATCTGTATTGGCGCAACAGTAGTCACGTTTATACCTTTCATATTGCTTAGTTGTTCAAAACAAGAATACTGTATCGGAAAAATATAAGCTTCTGACGAAAAAGTGAAAGGTACTGAGAAAAAAATCTCAATTGCATTATGATGTCAGACTTCGTGAATAAAACTCGCTACTAACATGTATCGAGATACAAGTATCGGTGATACTGTATCGCTAAAGTGGTGTTTCAAAGTATCGCGTATCGGTATCGCTTTAGCCCAATTTTAATGTATCGCGTATAGGTATTGCTTAACGCAAGTTTAGAGTAGCTATCGTGCCTATCACTGCATAATATCAAACTGTTTGCTCCCACCTCCCAGAACAATATTTTTCAAGCTTCATCATTTACATTTTGTTACACATTACGCAATCTGCTCAAGCATTACCACAAAATCGATTTCATATGTTTTGTGGCTTCGTGATGTAGCTCAGATATGTACCGGGTGCATATTTATAGAATGTACCAAACACTAGCAGAATAATGAATCCGATTATAGGCTACAAGTCAAAAGCGAAGCTGCGACGAGAATCGAACCCAAAACTAGCCCAGCTTTTCCCTACTTACTCTGCACTTCTAAGTCACTGCGCCGTAGAACAGTCGTTGCATTTACGTTAATAATGGCGTATAAAACCCAAGCTGTGTCGGAAAAAAGCAAGGTTCTGCTGATGCTAGGTACGTTACATAAAAATGCGTACCGGGTATTACTTTTCATTTATCATCAGAAAAATCATCACCGCTAAAGCATTAATACTGAGACACAAGTATAATTATCTTAAAATACAGTAGTTTCAATCAAAGACAAAACGACAAAGCCTGCATGAGAAAAAATGAAGTTCTTGTGGCGAGTTACAATTAACTTCACCAAACAACAAGTTATGATTTTCAATTTTTTCAACCTTTGACCAGCTGCTGCATAAGCATTTTACAATGTTAAAAGTCTTCATGAGTACAAGCGTATCCATGTGTTTGTATAATAATTTTCTCGGCATGTACGGGCATTTTCAGGAACGCATTTAGTTTATCTGAGTGATCAGCTTTTTGAAAACAAGAGAAATAAAGAAACCATAATGATAATAGGAAACTTTGATGATTTATCTTCATTCATACGTTTATGCCTCATGCGCAGACGAAAACCGGTGATTTTGCCAGATCGTTCAAATTTTAAATAAATCGTGGAACCTGACGCAAATTTTCTGTGTGGTGAATAGTTGAATATTACGAAGTGGCTTGGGCAACTCCCAGAACTAAGACTTAAAACAATGCTTTAGCGAGACCTAGTGATGCATCTTGACATCACCTGTAACGTAGCTAATGTACAGAGAAACAATACATGCAGAGGAACTGAGTTTATTAAGCAAGATGAGGAACTGACATTTTTAGTGTAAACCAATATTGATTTGATAAATAAAGTTTGTCTATCGACGCCATGGAAACAACAGCAATCGAGAACAAGCGTTTTTGAGTCAAAAAACCTGGATGACGTTTTTTGCTTACAACACTCTTATTCACACTTATTTAGGTAGGCCTATTTCAATTTTATGAAGCGCGTGGAGCTTTCTAGAAATGACGTCATTATGGTGGTTTATGAAGTCATTATTTTTCTTAAAGTGTGAACGTCGTAATTTTTTAAGAAGTTATCAGAAACACAAGTTTATTTTGTCGCTCAACATTAAAATCAAAAGCCAACCAATGTAAAAACCAAAACTGAAACTAAAACCTATTCAAAATTTTCTAAGGTTTTGGGTAAAAATTGTAATCACCATCATTACCAGCAGCCTACTGTTCCTTTCATGCTGAGGGTGAACTAGAGAAGTTGTGAATGCCAATTTTTGAGTCTTTGGTTTCACCGGACTCGGAATTAAACCCAAGTCGCAACTTCTGAAGCAATTGCTCTTCTCACTCGGCCATCTGAGCTGCTGCTTATCAACGTAATATTTTCAGTTCAATATAATTTGAAAATAACCCTCAGTTATTTATTATTTATTTTAGTAATAGAACAAAATCGTAAAGAATTAGAGCATTTAAATAATTCGTATTTAAACTAGAAGAGTTTTCTTGGATAAAACTTAAACCGAAACTGAAACCCAGAATCCGAAGCTGCGCGTAAGCAAAACCAAAACCGAAATTAAAACCTATTTTTCAACAGCCGTAAAACCAAACCAAAACTGAAACCTGACATCTGGGTTTCAACACACCGAAACTGACACCCTAACGCCAAGTAGTCAGGTTTCCACTCTTGTCTACTAGTGCTTTATCAACTCAGTCTACTTTGCCGTTTTATAGTTATCAATTTCGTTACATTTTAATTATAAACAGCGTAGTGACAAGAGAGTCGAACCGTTTAAAATATCGCTCCGGTTCAGGTTCAAGAAATTTAATTTTTAACGGTTCAGTTCCGGTTCAGGTTCAAGACTTTTCAAAAATTTGGGTTCAGGTTCGGTTCGGGTTCAGTTGCACCAAAATTTAAGGTTCGGGTTCGGTTCAGGTTCAATGATCTCAAATTTAAACGGTTTAGGTCGGTTCGGGTTCACCGAAAAAAGCGGTTTTTACCGGTTCGCGGTTCAGGTTGGGGTTCGGTTCGACTTGGTAGGCTATAATTTATAGCCTACCAAATTGGCATGACCTGCCCTGACATGTTTCATACTCATTAAATTTTGAAACGCAAAAAAAATGTTACGCATCGCAGCACATGTCTAGAGATTTTTATAAATATTTTTTAAGAATGAGCTCAGGTTCAAACATTGTTACTAAACGATTTCTGTTCAGGTTTATGTACACAAAATTTTATAGGCTGGGTTCGGTTCGGGTTCACTTGCATAAAATTTTAAAGGTTCGGGTTCGGTTCGACTCCCTGCTAGTAACAGGCTAACAACATGATGCACAACGTCACTTTGTCAAAGCAAGCGCTTGATGCATAAATAAAAGTTTATCAGGATAAGTTATTCAATTCAATTTGTTTATTTGTTTGATCAAACCAGGGTCACCGAAAGAAATTTCGGGCCCCGGGGCAAAAATTTCGTTAGGGCCCTTTGGTCAGTGGTGCCCCAAAATCACGTGATAAGCAAAAAAGGTCATAGCGTCCACAGATGTTCGAATTTCGGTCCGAAATCAAGAAAAAAACATCACGGCGTCCGCAGGCCGTAGTTTGAGCTGATAATTTTGCATTCTAAACCTGACAATTCTGAGCCCCGGGCTTCCCTGTGTCCCCGGGCCCCCGTACAGTGACCCCTCTGCCCCCCCTATCGGCGGACCTGGCTTAAACAACGCTTATAACACGGGACAGTCCATGAATAAACAGATGACACAATATATGGATTACAGTACAATCGATAAATTTCGAATTATTTCCAATTAATTCAAGAACTTGCAAATTAGCGCTTGAAAAGTCAGTAGTTCAAACAGGCAGGACAGCGAAAGACCAAAAATTGGTCATCACGTCAAAGCTGCCCTAGTTTTCATTTATTAGTCAAGCCAAATTGCTTCTAAAATAAACGAAAAACCCATAAACCAACAAAAATGGAAAACAGTATCAGTACGGTAGCCTACAGGCAAAAAGAACCGTTTATTTTGTAGATAACCCAATAAATATAGTATCACTCACGGGACACTGCGAAGGGACCATTTACGGCAGTGGCGTACGCACGGGGGGTTCGGGGGTCAACCCCCCCCATTGACGATTTGAAAAAAAATAAAGACCTCTCTTTTAGGAACAATCCGCCTTTTTTCACACAGAGATGGCCGAAATTGCTGTCATGTTTTCCTGCGCTATCCAACTTGCTTATATAATCTTAAGAAACTTTCATTGTGATGCAATAATACCGGCAGTCAAACTTTTCTGCTGCGTTACGCTTGAACCAATGGGCAATGACTGACTCAAAATGTAAGCCTGGACAAGGTCAATGGGGACTGTTGAAGCTAAAGTCGTGTTGTAATGTCATAAAGCGATTGTTCTCAACGGTTATGGCTGGACAAGACAACGTTTCAGCGCGGAAGGCATTCTTGGAAGAGAATGGTTGCAGCGCAGGCGCAATGTTCCGCTTGTGATGTCGTAATTTTGAGCAAACCATAATAGCCAAACCGGCCAGTTGGAGTAGTGGTTAAATATATCGCTATCGGCGCGGAAGGTTTGGGGTTCGATTTCCGGGCCCGTACCGGTCGTTGGCTCAGATGTTAAGCGCACAGGCTATTCGTGCGGAAGGCCCGGGGATCGATTCCCGGGCAGGTCAAATCGGCACAGTGTCGCCAACGACTTACCACCGCTGCGATGTTTTTTTGTTCCCCAGGCGCTCAGTCGCGGAGATGGGCGCCAGTTGCGTACGCAAGGATAGGGGTCGAGAGTCAACAACCCCCCTCCCTTGACGATTGCAGAAAAAACGAAACCTTTCTTGTTTGAGACGAACCAACTTTGTTTCGTGCGGCGTTTGCCGAAATTGCTGTCATGTTTTTCTGTTTTGTCCAACTTTCTAATTTAATCTTGAGAAACCTTCATCACGACGCGATGCAACAATACCGCTTAGTCCAACTTTTCTGATATGTTTTTCTTGAATTGCATATTTTTTGTCATTGATGCTGCTACAAAGCAATTAGTGAGCAGGAGTTTCCTTAAATGCGGTGTAGGCCTATATGCTGTAACTATGATAGCATACAATTTTTACTTAATCGAATCAAATCACCACTGTACTATTTACAGTATTTATTTATTCAATAATTTAGTTTGAGTACACAGTAGATGACAAATTAGATAGGCCTACTCGTTTCATTGAACTCGCTGCAGTACCGAAGCGTAATCGCGAGTGGCGGGGTCCGATTCCACGGCTTAGCGCCTGAGCAACGCAGCTCCGAAATAACGTCGCTGCGGGGGCAAGCCGTTGGTTACACTGTGTCCAATTTGACCGACCTGGGAATTGAACCTCAGACCTTCCCGTATCGATAGCGACATCTATAACACTGCGCTATAACCGACCGGTTTGTTAAAAAATTATTAAAATATAAAAATCTAAATTGACACTGTCCTATAAGTGTTAAGAATAAAATGAAAATACTGCCAAGGAAGACCAGACCAAACAAAGGTCCCGGGGCGAAACGGAGGGAGGAAGCAAAATTGTTTTTACGTACCGCAACTGTCTCTGGAGCTGGAATGCTTCCTTTCCCAGACACCCCGATCATTGTTTAAGAGTATCTGATGATATCGACGCTTTGATTTATTTGGGTGAAAAAAACTAAGATAACATCGACGCTGCTTTTGATCTTAATCGCATGATCAGGGTCCCTTAATCGAATCCTCTCGCGCGTAGTTTATTTTAGTTTAAAAATGTTTCGATAGGGAGGGCAGTTTTTTCTCATGCTCCACTATCTTCACTTTTCAAGACAGTTATGGGAGAAACTGCCTTCTTTATAATGAGTGCATATTAATTGTTTCTATCAAGGTTGTAAGCGTTGTTTATATTAATGTTGGTTTTTGAAAAAAGGTTTATTTGGATTGCCTGTATCACCCCCCCCGGCTACATCCTGTTTGTGACGTCGTGAAAGCTAACCTATTTTAGTCAGTTAACCTTCCAATAGCCCAAAAATGAGGTCTACTAAAATTTTTTCAGTAAATTTTTGACCACGGCTTGACAGCTTCAGTTTCTGTGAAACCTTTTCTCTCCTTAAGTGAAGCGCAAAGAAGCAAGAAAAAGTGTGAATGAAATATCCTAATTGTTTCCTTCGTTATGGCATTATAAAGCTTAATCATGGTTAGCTGTAATTGCGCAATAATTCAGACCAGAAACATTACAATCCGGTGCACCTTAATGCCTCTGAACTACTGTAATTGTAGAATCATTACGTCATCACGAAGTGACGTCACTAAACTCCCCCATTAAAGAATTAAAGAATCCTGCGTACGCCACTGATTTACGGTCTTCAAGTCAAGCAATCACGTTGAATTTGTCAAAGTTTGACACGTCAAATCGAAATTACAAGCTAAAAACAGGGGCGTCCGACCCGGGGCTCGCAGGTCACTTATGGCTAGAGTTGGGAAGACTCGAGTCCATTTTTTGAGGACTCTGATTCGTGCCTGCCATGTAGGACTTGGACTCGTGAAATTTTTGAAGACTCGGACTCGTCAGATTGGTATATCAGTTTTACACTTAAATTATTTTACACCTAGTTACCTACAGAACCGACGCAAATGTTTAATTTGTTGCATGAACTAAAGCTGTCGACGTAGTTGAGGTGTTTGTTAATTATGGCGATTTTGAGCATAGTAGACTATAGACGTCAAGGAGATAGCTGGATTCAGATATGGGCGGAGTCACAAAAAACTGACTCCGGATCCGCTCCGGACCCAAAAACTTAAAACTCCGAATCCGCTCCGGACTCTGTTTGTCGACAAATCTTAAAATCTGAATTCGCTCCGGATCCGGATTTCAGCCCTAACCCAAAACCAAAATATTATATTTCTCCATCATGCCAAGTAATAGAAAAACGCAACATCTCGGCCTCAGGCACACGCCAAAATCCGGATCCGGCTCCGAATCCGGCTTTAATTCAAAAACCCAAATCCGGATCCGGCTGCGAATCCAAAAATGCAGCATGACTCCGGATTCGCTCCGGATCCGGCTCTGTACCCATCTCTGGCTAGATTGTTTGCAAGCGTCGGCATGCGCTCAGATCTTCAAAGCTGTGAGCGTGCGAAATTGGTTGTAATTAACACTGTCTCCTTTTTTTTCCGCATCCATACTAGGAAACATTGTATCATTGGCGCAATTTAAAACGGTATTCTATCAAATCTCATTTGTTTTTTCAATTTTTTCTATACTGAGATGTGAAATCAGCATCGATTTTTCCTTGGACAAGCAACAGCACTTGGTTCGATTTTATTTTGCGAGCGTCCTTGGTTAGTTTTAACTTTTAAGTTTGTTGGCTGAGTTTGAATTCAAGAACACTTCGGCCTTTTCTGAAGTCTGCCAACCCCTTACTTCGAGAGAGAGAGAGAGAATTAGAAAAATATTTAACAATGCAGGATTGAATCAATATAAGCACATTACGACTTATCAGCGAACTGATCTGCTTTCGTCTTTAACTGTGCTGAAAAGCAATTACAACTTTTTAAAGAAATTATGAAGAATAGAAACTAAAATTCGCTTCTTCTTTTTCTTCGTGTGGGTGCAATGATGCATTGAGAAGTAACATCACTCTAAATGGCTGGGCGCGTATCAGACAGCCACCTTACCAAGCTCTTGTTCGCAGTGAGCAGACCACGAATTTCATTTGGATGGCGGTATATGGGACAGGATGTTATAATATGGTCTGATCCTCTGCACCATACTCACAGGACGCCGTGGAAGCCACGCCTCATTTATGCATTGATGACCGAAATGGCCAACTCCAGTCCGCAGACGATTCAGCCCAACCCAGGCGGGTCTAGAAAGCCCCATTTCAAGTAGAAAGGCGTCCACATCATCAAAAAATGAATGCAGACGAAAAGTGTCCTCCCGCCACCTCATGCTCCACCTGTGGTCGGCCCATCTTGTTGCACTGGTGCCCAGTTCACTTGCATCTCTGAGCAGTTGCAAAGCAGCAGGCACAAAAGGGGTGTCTTGACTTAAGCTGTCGGTGCCCTCCATAAGGGTGGGACGTGAGCCGATCATGGAGTAAATGACCAGGCTCCTGGGCACGACAATCCACAGACAGTGTGGCTCTCCTTCGACGAAGCTCAGTCGGTGTGATGCCTGATTGAACAAATAGGTTGTTTGTTGGTGTGGGACGCTGGCATCTGGTCACCAGGCGCAAAGCGTCGTTGATGGGCTTGTCAGTGAGGCGCGTGTGAGCACTTCGGCTCCAAACAGGAGCACAGTACTCTGCAGCAGAGTGGATCAAGGCCAAGGAAGTTGTGCGCAACGTTCTGGCACCAGCTCTCCAGTTTGATCCTGCTAAGCGCCTGAAAAGACCAACGCGTGTTGTTATTTTTTTGGGCAGTGACTCCAGGTGTTGGCGGTATATGAGCGATCTGTCCAGCGTAACGCCGAGATAAGTTGGCTCAGCAGAGAAGGGCAGGATGCTACCTTCGGCAGCAACCTTAAGCTTACGAGTTGCCTCCTTATTGAAAGCAGAAGGCAACTCGTATGCGGTGACCGTCTGGTGGAAAGATGGAGAGCAGCGGTGACCGTCTTAGTGGTACTGAGCTTCAGTTTCCGTTTTTGTAAGTACGATGACAAGGTTGCCATGTCCTGTGTGAAAGTTTTCTCCATCGACTGCCAATCTTCGGCAGAGTGCATGATGACCAGGTCGTCTGCGTAAACAAACTTCCTGGCAACTGTGACAGGCAGGTCATGGGTGTAGATGTTAAAAGGAAGGGTAGCCAGGACTGATCTTTGAGGGACGCCGTTTTTCAGACGTCGTAACCAGGGTTGGAAATCGATAATGAAAAAGTAAAGGATAATTCGATATTCGATACCTCAAAGAAAGTAGAGAATTTCTGCATTCGATAACAAAAATAAAAAGTAGAGAATTTCCATCAGTCGATAGCGTCAAATCAGTGGTCAAATCGATACTTTTCTCTTGACTCAGTTAACAGCGACAGCGTCAACATATCTTGATGGTAATGGTGGCGCTTCCGGTTAGACAACGTGGAGAATGTCGGTATCGAAGGCATGGCATATTATGATGGGAAGTTTAAAACCGGAATACCAGAAGGCCTACTCATTTTTCATTGTAAAAAAGATTAAAGATCACTCTTTCTCTTAGATACTTTCAACTTTTGATCTTGGCCCGTAGGTGCCATGCCGTGCCATGCCCTCTCCCCCTTTGACCCTGTAATAAGGTGTTAAAATCTAACTCTCAGTGTATAATTTTTCAAATTAATACTGGTTGCAGCCGTCTTTAATTCATTTTCGCCAAGCTTCTGCTATTAGACATAAGCTGTGAAAATCTTTTTGCGTTGTCCATAGTGACTGCACTTACTGCATTCCTTTTTTCGAAAAAGAAGTATGCTAAAATGAGTGTTTTTTATGTAAAAACCGTAAAAATTCGTTGGCTGCTGGAGGTTTTACCCCCAGACCCGGTTGTGGTCCCCCTTTGTCAAATTCTGGGTGCGCGTGCGCCACTGTCTTGGCCGACTTCAAATGCTGTTGACTATGAAACTTTTTCTACTATGTTCGAAACACAAAGTATTCCTACCAGTATCAGATGCAATCTTTTACATGAAAAAAAGCTGGTGAACAAAAATTCGAAAAACACTGAATGTCAGTACCGGTATCTGAAATTGGTTCAAATTACAGGCCAACGTTTTCTCGTGTTATATTTTGGAATGGAATTAAAAAGGACAATGCATACGGAATTTTCCGCACGCTTGCTATTCTTATGTGGATGTAAAGTAAAATATGCACCTAAAAACACCACAAAAACCAAAGAAGATACTAGAAATAACAAAAATTAAAAACTTTTGAAAGAACTTATTCAGAAAAAAAGTATCGATTAATTAATATCGACTTACTTCACAAAAAGTAGGAATAAGCTCCAATCGATAATGAAAAAAAAGTAAGGAATTTTTGCATTTGATGACGAAAAAGTAGAGAATATTGATATTTATTATCGATTTTTAATCGATATTTCCAACCCTGGTCGTAACTTGCTTTGAACAGCATTGCCAGTGGTGAGGGTGAAACTGCGGTCACGGACAAGCTCCATTATAAGGAAACAATGTTCCTGTCCGCAGGGATGGGCACGATAAACCTTTCTGTGCTACAGCGATGACGATAGTTGATAATTTCAAAAAAGCCCTGAGCGATACCGATAATCAATAAATCTCAATTTCATAAAGCGATATCGGTAATTGATAAATTATCGCCAATAAATTTTTCCGATAAATGTTGCGGTATATTTTCAATGTGTTTGGCGAAGTTTTTTTTTGTAAGTCAAATTGCAAAAATGTTTTTATAGATTTTTCAGGAAAAGAGAGTAGTTCACGGATTCTGTCGTGGCATCAAACAAATAAAGAGAGGTTTTTAAATTGTAACAACACTTTATGGACACCGTGTATTTTTTCTACAACGCCAACTCACTAGCTTTGAACACTGTGTGCATAAAAAATCGTTTGTCTCAATAATTTATCGGCGATAACAAAATATATAATAAAAGCAATATCGGTAATCGATAAATTCAAACTGTTTTTAGCGATAACAATAAGCGGTAATAAATTATCGCCGATAACTATCGCCGATAAATTATCTCGATAAATGCCCATCTCTGCCTGCTCTGCCTGTCCAGCAGTATGCGCAAGAGCTTGCTGGTGAGGCCACGGTGCCATACAGTGTCATAGGCAGCTGTAAGGTCCGCGAATACAGCACCAGCCTTCTTTTTTGCCGAGGAGCCATCCTCGATTCCTTGAGTCAAGAGAGTAACCTGGTCCTTGAGTCAAGAAGTCACCGGCGATATTTGTCAGCAGGTGTTGCTATTCTCCAAAGTTCACACACTTCCTTGAGCACGAGTCTGGTAAAGTCACGGTCACTCGTCTTATATGTCCCATTCTTAACCAGCTGCGAAGCAATTGAGTTGGCAGAAATGGGACAAGGACAGTTGGATTGTCTGGTCCTGCCAATCAAATTGTTTATAGCATTCCGTGCCAGCTGGCTGGAGTGCGTAAAGTCGATGGCATTGACTGCCTCTGACCAGCGTTTTCTTCGCCTCTTATTAAGTCTGGCGAGCAAGGCAGAGGCAGCTGTGTTAAAGCCTTCACCTTGCGCTGCCCAAAGAAATGTTTGGTAAAGGGCCTCGCACTACACATTTCAGCATGGTCTGTAGTTTTTCCTACGACCACGTGGAATTAATTTTTTTGTTGCGTGGATGATGGTGTTGCAGAAGTCTTGGTAGGCCTCATCAACACAGGTAGGCTAGTGTGCGGCGATGGAAGGTCCCGAGCAAGCCTGATGGTGACGCGCGTAAACTTTTTCCATTTGGCTTTCCAAAAGTTTCATCGCTTGTAGGGCTCACTTGGAAATGAAACAACCGTTTTGAAGCTTTTAATCAGCGATGGTTGATGTTGAGATCTTGGGAACGATGTTGAGAACTTTTTCAGGATGCGTCTGTCCAGTTGCCAGCAGACGTGACCATTGCTCGCAAAGGCCAAGTCTGAATTGGTGCCGGTGTTTCAGCATCCAGAGAAGCTGGGAGCGTCTTAAGGATTATGCAACAAAGCAAGATTGCTCTTGGTCGCCCAATCAACCAAAGATTCTCCCTCTGGATTGGTGGTGCTATAGCCTCAGTCTATATGCTGGCAGTTACAATCACCTGCGAAGAGACAGGGGTGTGGGAACACTGGGATAGCCGATGATGTTATTTACGTTGTTGGTGGCTTGTAGGCATTGACGATTTTCACACTATCAACATCCATACAGGGCCACTCAACATCTGATCCGTCCAGAGATTTATCAGCAAGGGCCCAGCCGAGTCTCTCATGGTCCAACGTAGCGAGGCCATGCTTCCTACTCATAGTCAAGCCAGCTGGTTTGAATTTTGGTTTCACTAGCTGATCTGGCGTGGTGCAGGGAGCTTTTTGTAGGAGAATGACCAGAGCCCTATGTCTGGTGGCCAACTGACTGATAACGCAGATCTTGCGCTGCGTGAGGCCCTTGATGTTCAGCAACAGTGTATTGGGCAAGGGCTGCCCGCAGCGAGCCTCTGCGAGTTTGCCACTTCGCATTTGCATACGGGGCCAAGGTTATATCCTTTTGCCAACCGGAAGCTTCCCGTTATACTCATCATTCGCCAGTAACAATGTAGTTTCTGTTTACGGGATTCGCCACGAATCAACGGATGACAATTTGCATTAAGTTGCACACTTCACTCAAAAAATAAAAATTTTTCAGCTTACTATCACAGACGCGTCAAAATGGCGCATGGTGGATTGGATTTACCAACAAAATCAGCTTGCAAAACTGGCATCAACAGACACTTTTACTGAAGCATGTCATCAGGACCATAATATTTCTATAAAAAATTCGGAGAAACATTTAAGCCGTTTAAATGCAACATCGTCCTTCAGCAATATTGCTTTCATATAATAAATTTACACATTGCAGTAGGCCTACATACCAAGCAAACTGTGGTTTAGTTGTGGGTTTTGTAATGCAATTTAGAAAATGCCTTTTAGCTAAAATCATATTAAGTATTTATTTTTGAGCAATGGGCATTGAGCAACGTCTAAGAAACTTCTAAAATATGCACAAGAATGTCAGCCGTTCTATACTCTGTATACTCTGGTGGAGGTATTTATGATTAACTATTTCCTCTAATAATTTCTTGTTTTCTGGTTGCAACTTAATGCTTGCAATGTTTTATAAGTGTTGCTTTCAACTTGTATTTGCTTACAGATAAAGAAATGAAGGAGCAAGCCAAACTGGACTGTAAGTGTAATGTTTATTGAAAATTAGTTATGCTTCATTTGGCATGAATATTGTAAGTAATGTGAAGGTTTAGCGCATTTAATCAAAAAATAGTTTAAATCTTTGTGTTGGCTTCAGTTTTGCATTGACATTTTTCCTTAACCCTGCTGCTTGTGTGAATGCTGAACATGGCGGTAGTGTTTGCTGCTGTAGTAAAATGGAATTCATGGGACTCTCAGTAAAAATGCAAAAATTTGTTGGATTTGCTAAGCAGCAGCTGTGCGTCACATCCCAAGTGACACTAGCGCTGTATAACACGTACAGTTTTTGCAAATGTTTCGTTTTTTCAAAAAGACACCAAGTTTTATTATTTTGTTAATATATGGGCAACTTTGATATTTTGACTTTGATTCTTCCAAAACTTTTTCGAAAATAGAAACAAAATCTTAAAGTTTTGTGTTGACGATAACAAGAGTGGTTACTATTTAAGCAAACAGTTCTTCTGGTGTAAGGATTAAAACTGAACTGGACTGATCAACTCTGAAAAGGAGACTAACTGTTCAAATTCAGTTTAATAGATCTGACGTTTCGCTGGTCAGATCAACCAGCTTCTTTAGAGACACTCGAAATGATCCTACAAAACAGTAGAATAACTAGGCAAATTCAAATTATTTCTAATGAGCACATTATTACCAAGTAAAAAAAAATATTACGTCAAAATAACAAATTACGCCAAAATATCGGTACGGATACAGAAGAATAGACAAACGGAAAAATGGTGAATTAAATCGCCAGAGATGAAAATAGAAATTACCGTAGAATCACAATTGGAATGTAGAAACTGAAATAAAGGAATCAAAAAGTAAAAAAGAAAAATTAGCTTTTAAGCAGCTTCTTATAAACCAAAGGAAAAGCGTGGTCGTCATTTCTGTTCATCACTTTTGGCTTCTCATTGATGAACCAACTTTCAACAAATAATCGTTTGGAGTAGTCAGTTTCCGTTCTAAGAATTTCAACTTTAGACCAATCGATAGTATGATTTAACGAAATGGAGTGTTCGCAAAGAGCCGATTTCTCAGGACGTTGGAATTTGATGGCTCTTTGGTGTTCAGATACTCGAGATTTAAGATCTCGTTTAGTCCGTCCAATGTATATGAAACTACAATCTTTACAAGGAACCTGGTACACCAAACAAGATTTTTCTTCTGCAACCAAGGGGTCTTTCAGAGAGGAAGAAATTTACCAATGGTTAGTAAAGGTTTCAAAGCCACCTTCACTCCAACTCCATTCAAAACGCGTTTACTCTTGTCAGATACACCTTTGATGTAAGGCAAGGTAGTAAAAGATTTTGCAGGGCATCAGTTCAGTTTTAATCCTTACACCAGAAGAACTGTTTGCTTTAATATCAAAGACTGGTTGCGTCAACTGTTACGTATGACCCCATCCTAAGGTTCCATTTTCAAAACACAATATACTAAAAGATTTGCGACGATTTAATACAATAGCAGTTGGTTGGTGGTACAGAACTTGATGATAGCCAGAAGCAGAGGTTTCATTTTCCCGAAGCTTTTCGTCTGACACTTGTCTAGGGAATCGTCAGAATAAAGAATGTAGAGCTGAGACCGCTTATAAAAGCGCGAAGAGAGAAAAGAGAAGTAGTTTCTGATTGGACGAAAAGTGTCGACCAATCAAAAACAGAAGGGCTAGTGAGAGATTTTCAGCGCGTAGACAAACTCCTTTTGCCGGCACAGGATTGGTTGAGAAACTTTGATGTAAGTGGCTTCTAAGACAGATAGATAGATAGCCGAGCGACCTTTTGAAAGGATCGAAAACCTGTCATCGCTGTAGTGTAAGGCACAAGATTGATTGGTCAGCAGATGTTGTCCAATTGCCGAGTCGCAAATAGGTTCGTGATTGGTCAATTTGCACGAGCGATTGAAGGCCTTGCGATCTTGAGAAACTTGATCAGTTCTCACAGATTTGGGAGCGTGTTGCTTAATTCTGTCCTGCAGCCGTTGAGATGTGCGACCCTCGTACCGACTGTTGCAGTGGCACGAAAATTCATAAACGATATTGTTCTGTTGAAAAGCAGGAAGCACATCTTTTTTCCTTGCGGGCAGAAGTTTTCTAGTCGTAAAAACGACGCGAGGCTCCACAGAGAAGTAACAGCGTTGAACTGCTGAAGCGACTTGCTTTTCGAACCTCGTCGAAATAGCACCCAACCATGGAAGATGTAGATAAACAGGACATTTCTTCGGTCCGTATGACGGTGGTCTGCGGAAGTTTAGTATCTTCCTGGTAATGGAAGAGTTGACCACGTGGTCGGGATAGCCATTTTCAGCCATGATGGAACGGATGTTGTCTAATTCGCTCGAGAGTTTACCTTTGGAGCAGATCATCAGAGCACGATGGATTAGAGTGTTAATGAGGCTAATTTTCTGCTTCCTCGGGTTAAAAGAATTCCAACGTAGGTATTGTCCTGTAAATGTAGGCTTTCTGTAGACGGAAGTGATGAATTCAGTATCATGTTTCTCAACGAGAACATCGAGAAACGGAAGACAATTGTCACACCCTTTTTCAAACGTGAAACGTAGAGAAGGATGAAGAGAGTTAAGGTGACAGAGAAACTCTTCACAATCCACTTCATTGTTAACCGCTACAAAGGTATCATCAACGTAGTGATGGTAAAGGAGAGGTTTCTTCACGTTTTTAAACAGCTTTTTATTTAGGTGCAGCGACCGTGCTAATTTTTTTTTTAAACGCTTTAGTTCTATATTTTTATCTTGAGCATGTTCAACGTATAACGTTTTGTCGCTGTTTCCTTATTTTTAACCAAGCTGTTTTTTGTGTTGATGATGGCGTTGTTTTATGGTTAAAAATAAAAAATCCTACTACTACTACCACTACTACTACAGCTTAGATTCACAAAAACCTACAAAGATGTTGGCAAGAGCTATCCCAAAGGCGATCCCATAGGTACGCCGTCGATTTGCTTGTGCATAATATTGTTAAAACTATGAAGTGCATTGTGAAGAGTTTCTCTTCACAAATGAAGTGGATTCTGAAGAGTTTCTCTGTCACCTTAACTCTCTTCATCCTTCTCTACGTTTCACGTTTGAAAAAGGGTGTGACAATTGTCTTCCGTTTCTCGATGTTCTCGTTGAGAAACATGATACTGAATTCATCACTTCCGTCTACAGAAAGCCTACATTTACAGGACAATACCTACGTTGGAATTCTTTTAACCCGAGGAAGCAGAAAATTAGCCTCATTAACACTCTAATCCATCGTGCTCTGATGATCTGCTCCAAAGGTAAACTCTCGAGCGAATTAGACAACATCCGTTCCATCATGGCTGAAAATGGCTATCCCGACCACGTGGTCAACTCTTCCATTACCAGGAAGATACTAAACTTCCGCAGACCACCGTCATACGGACCGAAGAAATGTCTTGTTTATCTACATCTTCCATGGTTGGGTGCTATTTCGACGAGGTTCGAAAAGCAAGTCGCTTCAGCAGTTCAACGCTGTTACTTCTCTGTGGAGCCTCGCGTCGTTTTTACGACTAGAAAACTTCTGCCCGCAAGGAAAAAAGATGTGCTTCCTGCTTTTCAACAGAACAATATCGTTTATGAATTTTCGTGCCACTGCAACAGTCGGTACGAGGGTCGCACATCTCAACGGCTGCAGGACAGAATTAAGCAACACGCTCCCAAATCTGTGAGAACTGATCAAGTTTCTCAAGATCGCAAGGCCTTCAATCGCTCGTGCAAATTGACCAATCACGAACCTATTTGCGACTCGGCAATTGGACAACATCTGCTGACCAATCAATCTTGTGCCTTACACTACAGCGATGACAGGTTTTCGATCCTTTCAAAAGGTCGCTCGGCTATCTATCTATCTGTCTTAGAAGCCACTTACATCAAAGTTTCTCAACCAATCCTGTGCCGGCAAAAGGAGTTTGTCTACGCGCTGAAAATCTCTCACTAGCCCTTCTGTTTTTGATTGGTCGACACTTTTCGTCCAATCAGAAACTACTTCTCTTTTCTCTCTTCGCGCTTTTATAAGCGGTCTCAGCTCTACATTCTTTATTCTGACGATTCCCTAGACAAGTGTCAGACGAAAAGCTTCGGAAAAATGAAACCTCTGCTTCTGGCTAATACAATAGCCTATTAACATTTAGTTACCGGTACCAAAACGTGAAAGTGTGTATCTAAGGTTGAATATGAAAGCAGAAATTTGTCTGCGTGAAACGCGATCATCACATCAGTTAATCCCGATGGGCCGATGACGTTTATTTTTTAATATAGCGAGTCTTTCCTTAAAAATCGGATAATATCGTCTACAATTATCTATCCAATATTAGCAAAATTTTTTACTGAATTGATTGGCATTAAAAAGAGAACTCGACAAAAATTCTTTAATTTACGTGCTGCAATGCAGAAAATTGTACACAAATATTGCCCTACAACATTAGGCTACAATAAATGACTGTGTGAAACCATGAATTCATACCTACTCAAATCAACTGACGAAACCGAAATTTGAAAACTGTATTTGGCTTCAATTTTAATAGAAAGCCAGTATATTGCAAACGTTTTGGTAACAACTTATATCATCATCAGTGTAAAAGTTTTACACAAAGTTTTGCACTGATGATGGTATAAGTTATCGAAACGTTTGTGAAATGATTACTAATATACTGGCTATAATTTTTTTTATTAAAGTTGAGTTCCAAAACCCATCTTAGTGCTCCTAGTTTTGTACTTGACTTCTACACCAAAAAAAAAAAAAACAAATACTAGTTGTTGGTTCAAAATTTCGTAGCGGCAGCATAAACTGCATGACTGATACCATAAATTGGTTCCGACCAATTCAACACAACCCCTGATCGCTTTCAGAAATTGGTGTTAATGCATTTTCAAACATTTTGAATCATGAACATCACAAAGCGGCAGCATTATAATCATTCACCATTTGTTTTTTACTGCAACAAAAAACAGGTTGCAGATCGTAAATTGGCCAATCCTTTTTTCGGCCTTACTGCCTTGTGTTTAGTTTGCCCTATAGGCCTACTCGTAAACGGACCAATTAATTTGAACCTGAAACTGACCCAAACTCAAAATTACACGGTCTAATGCGAATTAGGTTTGAAACTCTAAACTGAACCGAAAAATCTCAACAGTTTGGCTTGAAACACTTGGCTCATTTCGTAAATTCTTTATTGATGATTAAGCAACGAAATGTTTTGGCTTTATATCGAAATTTAAGTTCCGATTATTTTACCGCGGCTAAAAACTAAACTACCGTGAGCGAATACAATTTTCTTGCCGTAGTTTTTTTTGTTTTAGTTTTGCCAATTCATAGCAATGATGGGTTTGCGTCAACAAGTAGCTTCTAGGCCAGGAGTGGGCAACTTCTTTAGTCGACCGGCCATATGTGGGAAGACAAAGTCCTTCCCGGGCCGGATTATTAGATGGATCGAGTTCAATATCTTCAACAACTACTACTGTCAGAGCCGCTCTGATCGGAAAAGCAAAAAAAGATCCACACGTCCTCAGATGTCCTGTTCTTCACCAAAAAAGAGCAAAAAAAGGTCTACACGTCCTCAGATGTCCTGTTTTCCACTGAAAATATTGGTGAAACAGTGGCGTAGCGAAAAATTTTAAAAGGGAGCCATAATTTCCACATTTTTTAAAAATCGTCCTTTAATTCGGCAGAACTGCTTTGAAGCTGATTGAAAAGCAAGAAAGGCTCTAGGGGTGTCCGGGGGCATGCTACCCGGGAAAAATTTTGAAAATCTACAAGCTGTAATGGGTATTTTAGTGCTTTTTGAATAAGTTTTAGGCAAGTTTTGTTTAAATTGTTTAACCTTGGTTCTGAGTTCTTCGCCAAATATGATGCATTTTGTTCGCACACTTCTGATTTACGCGTGCTTAAGGCGTAAGGCTTATCGCTATCGAAGAAATTCGAAATTATGGAAAAATTGTGAGCATGAAAAACGTTTTTGAAAATGGCTGGTGGGAGGATGCATACCCCTCATTCTTCCTCCTGGATCCGCCTCTGGTCATATGCTACAGAAACCATCAAAGAAGTCTGGTATATTTTAGTCACTTGGCACCATCAGTTTTGTACTTTTTTAATAAAAAGCAGAGTCAAAAGGGGGGAGGGGCATGGAACAATGCCCTCCCCCTAATACGCTCCTACGGTGAAGAGCAAAATAAGGTCTACTTGTTCTTAGATGATCTATAAAAAAATAAAAAGTCCTCGGCTTGGTTCGCGAAAGGAGTTTATATTTCTGCAAGTGCCGGCGGACCGCATAAAATGGACTCGCGGGCCGGATCCGGCCCGCGGGCCGTATGTTGCCCATGCCTGTTCTAGGCGCTAAAAATGATTATCGTTTATATGTAATCTACGCGCTGTGACTAAAGTTTTCTAAAACTTAGACTCGAACTCGACTCGAAATCCCGGCCCGACTTACGACTCTTTGTAATGGACAGATTAGATTTTTCTACGGCGTTAAACTCATAGAAGTATCTCTTTGCCAGCTCACCATATGTTTTAATTGCTGCTTGAGCAACTGTCGCGTCGTTTTAGACCAGTGATTCTCAACCTTCTTAGGTTGCGGATCGGCATAAGTTCAAAATAGATTTTGTGGACCGGTGCTCTTTTAAACTAAAAACGTCATGTTAAATCCTAGTGCTAAAACCCTCGACTTGTTTTTTTTGTTAATGGTGTTGTTGAAAAAGGAAAATATTTGGCTGGTTGTTTGTTTCCGTTTTATCTTCAAATTCCGATAATTGTACTGCTAAATTTCAGCTAAATACGTTATTAGATTTCATATAAAGAACATAATATGCTTGTCGTATATGTGCATTGTGGTTACTCACCTCCAACGTTTTTTCACAAAAAAGGCAAAACTAAATGAATCGGCAGTACATGCACAGCATGAACTTGTCAGTTGGCTGACGGAAAGAAATATTGCGCGCATATGCAAGTGGGCTATGACAAAAAGCCCAATTTTGTAGCCTATAAGTATTGACATATCATATTGGAATTTATTTAGGTGGACCGACAGAAAAGCAGACACGGACCGCAACCGGGGTTGAGAAACACTGTTTCAGACGATTATAATTTTAATATATTTTTATTTTAGATGATGAATTGAAGCAAAAGTTATACAAAGCAGCCAAAAAAGAATGTGAAGTTGCGCAGGTGTTCTGTGTCAATCGTCCAACTACTGTTGTTCCCTTGCAAATATCGGAGCAGCAGGACCCGGTAACGGCAGAGCAACAAGGTCATTTTCATCATCGCCATGAGGTCGTGCGAATGATCAACAAACCTCCAGTTGGTAATGTTTCCATTGAAAGTTTGTTTACTACAGCGAAAGAGTTAGCGGAAAAGTCTGCTTCCCAGCAACACTTTCAATCAGATGAGGGAAGGGATGCCTACATTGCTGCTCACAGCAACATTGTAGGCATTACCGGCCAGGCTGGGGTCGGTAAAACTACTCTTACCAAAACTATTCTTAAAAAAGTACTTGATGAAGACTTATATTCACCTGACCTTGTATTTTATGTAAGGTTTAGGGACATTGACTATGGCATGGAAACTGATCTTCTTTCGCTTTTAACTCCTTCAATCGATTTCGTATGGAAAAAACACGATTCTCGTCGCAATGCCGTTTTGAGTGCTATTGCAGCAAGCAGTAGCACTCTCATCATCATGGATGGATTTGACGAGGCTACCTATGACTCTCAAACTTTAACTGCCACCCACCAAATTGACCTCCACCAACAAGCTAAACCATTCGTCTTCATCAAACACATTTTACAAGGCAAACTTCTACCCTGCGCAAAACTGCTAGTCACATCGCGGCCAAAACAACTACTTCAGCTTCCCCAAGGTCTCAAGCCAAAATTCATTGCCAACGTTCTGGGTCTTGATAAACAAGCCCAAAAACAAATTTGTTCGGATGTATGCGCCGAAAATAGCGATGATATTTATAACTACATAGAAAATCGTCCTGATATTTCATCCTTTTGTTTTTCTCCCCTGAATTGCATCCTAGTGATGCACACTATCCAAACAATGCGATCGTTGAAATCCCAGTTTTCTGACACCTTAACGGGTGTATTTGCGGTTGCACTTGGGCTTTTTATTCTGACTGAGAACGTTGGCAATCAGTTTGACCTGGAAAAGTTTTCCACTCTGGCTTGGATCGCTTTCCAGGATAACAAGTTCTATTTGAACGAAGACGATTTGCTTAGAGCAGGGCTACAAGTAAATGAACGGAATGCTTTTCTTCAAACAACTCGTTTCAGCACAAAGGTGACACTCTTGGGCGGCGGAACATCAAACGTCCACTACTTTTCTCACCTTCTCTTTCAGGAATGTTTGGTCGCCATAAAAGTTATTTTCTTTACAAAACCAGCTGATTTTAAAAAACTTTTTATAGGAAAACCAAGTCTAAACCGCTTTAAACGATTTCGACCAGTTTATGATTTATCTGAAAACAGATTCGAGATGATTACCAAGTTTATGTATGGCTTTTGTAATGAGAAAACCTTTTCATATATGAAAGAAAAATTTCCTACTCTTGTTCATTCTTCAGAGCAAGTCGAAATGCTACAAAACTTTGCATTGAAGCGACTATCTTCTTGTTCAAAATCTTCTTCCTATCTTCAGGATGCTCTTCCTGTGTTTCATTGGGGATTCGAACTTAATGATCAAGTTTTTAGCATTAAACTAGCCCGTCTTCTGCCTTCTACGATTGAGTTTAGGGGACAAATTCTTTCGAGTGATATCGGTTCAATTGATCACATTTTGCGAGCCAAGCAATCTCCGGTGGTTATTTCTGTTCGATGGTATGGCGTGAAATTCATTGGAGACAGTTATCGATTGTTTTTGCGGAAGTTGAAATCTACGATGGAATCATGTCGTTATGTTGAGGTAAATTGAAATATGAAAATGTACACTTACGTAGCCTACTAGCTTATGAACTTAAACATTAACTTGTGAGTGTTGTTGCGATAGCAAATGTGCCGTAAATTTGTAATAAATTAACAAGACTGTGCGGTTGTTATCAGTTCAGCTACAAAAATTTCCTGTCTACTTGCAGTTGTAAAGCCGATGTTGCATTTTGTTTCTTGTTTTATGTTAGAGTTAACTTTATGAAATGTTATTAAACAAAAAGGCACAACTATTGCTGTTTATAACAAAACCGCTACATCAGATGTGTGCAACTGCGCAAACTTTTTTAATTGCGGGCCAAATAGCAATAAGCACAGCATTGTGCGGGCTGCACGTTTCAATAGACAAAACAAGTTTGTCTATTTTGCCGTAACTTACAATTCAATAAACAAAGCACTAGAATTAAACAACAATAATGACCAGGAAGCACCGAAGAACGAAGAGGTTTTCCAGTCGAGGTGCTCCCGTACTGGAATGAGTAGCACATCAGGACAAACCAAACTAAGTGCGCGAAAATCAAAAGATGGGTTTATAACCCAACCCATCTTTTCATTTTTGAGCACTTAGTTGGGCTTGTCCTTTTGATTTTCGCGCACTTGCTTTGGCATTTAAATAGGATGATATTTTACCAGCTATTGATATTGCCTGGGATAATGATAAAACCCCATGAAGCTAAACAAGTCACGTAACCAAGGGGAGGCAAGGGGGGCAATTGCCCCCCCTGTAAAATGTCTTGCCCCCTCCTCTTGACCCCCTGTAAAATTGTACATAAAAGTTATATTCTTCGCCTTTTCCTCAAAGCTTACCAGATCAATCAAGTTACGGAAGAAAAAGTTTTTGATTTCCTCTGTGTAACAGTGTGTAAACTATGCTAGCGCAGGTTTCCCGCTGTAAAAGTGATAAAAATAGTGGCAGTCGCCACTGCAGCGCTGCGGGAAGTTGTCAACGTTGCTTCGTTGTGGATTTATCTACTGTAATTACCGCTGCATCTTGAAGTCTTGTTTGTCGTTTTTTGTAATGAACCGCGAAAACTTTAAGCAGGCTTTCTTTTATTAGTTAATGTGCTTTCTTTCTGTCTTCAATTTTGTCGTGACTTTAAGTTTTCACGTGATCCGCGAACGGGTTGGGCAGAGAGGTTTTTTGTAGGTTTTGGTAACTGGTATAGTTACAAACCTTAAACAAAAAATTTCTTCTCAGATTACCGGGAAAATAATGTTTAAACCAACCGGACTTTTCTATTCTTATCGATTGTTTACAGGGAATCTGTGACATCATAATCCAGCCTGTATTATTTTCTTGAAGGTTTTATTTCAAATTTTCTACCTTGAGCAGAACGAGTAGAGGCTTAGATTTGGAGTGTGTAGTTTTCTTGAAGGTTAGAATTTTTTTTTTTCAGGAAGGTGAGAGGTTGCTATGCTGCACTGATGAGACCATAATAAGGTCGAAACGCGTCTGCAGCTGCAAATGAGTGGGTTGCCATGGGGGCTTCTAGTGATGTGGGCTAGTTAGGCTACCGGTAACTTAGTTGTGGGTTAGTGGTTTTAGGTTCTTTTATTGGGTATCGTTGTTTGGGGCCAGTCGCCTGCCAAAAAATAGGGCACAACCTAGAAAAGAGATGAAGTCGAGATGTGCAGGTAAAGCAATGCAAAAAAAAAGAGTCTTTACAGTTTGGAATGAGTTTGGCCTGGATTGGCTGTGCGTAGCAAGGCTGACGAGACTTTGGTTATAGTCGAAACATGTTAATTTTGTTATCATGTCTTTTGATAAAAGTCATTAATCGGTCTGAAATTGCCTAACTTTTCTTTCAATACAATTCTACAATCATTACAGCAACAATTATTACAACAATAGCAGATTCAGTCAGAACGGTATTAGTGACTGTAATCCAAACCAGCGCGTTATATTATGACGTCATTACTTATGATGTCATAAAACTGCTGCCCCCCTTGAACAAGGCTTGCCCCCTTGTTGCCCCCCCCTGTAAAATGAACCTGGTTACGCCATTAAGCTAAACTTTTGTATGTAGATTGATCGATTTAGACAAAAGTAACAAATATGTTGAAAGGAAAATTCGCGAAGATAAAAAGTGCGCATATTCATTCATTCATTCATTTATTGACGTACCAGTATCAAGTCAGTACAAAATTTCAACAATGCCAAAAAAAATTAATGTAGCGTAAACGTTGATACAAAGGCACGCTAGGAGACCATAAAAGAGCAAAAGCTCACCGAGTCATGGCCACCCATTGTTACTCAATCGCATTTGTTTGATTCTCGTAAAATAAAATAAAACAAAACAAAAAACAAAACGAACGGCAACGAAAACCTACAAAAAACGAAAAGTGTTACCCATGGCCATGCACATTTAGCAGCTGTTTTGTCAAGATAAACACCTCTATCAAAAACTAATACGTTTCAACTTATTAACCAGACAAAGCCTAAAATCAAAAAGAAAATACCAATTAAGCTACGTTTGTGTTCACAAAACTAAATGTCACACTGCTGTCTTTGCAATAAATAACAACAAATTTCAAGAGCAATTTAAAAAACCTTGTTTCCAACTAGAATACCATAGCTTTTTTCTCCTAATATAAAAGATCTACTTAAAGATTTGAAACAAACAATTAACACTATTAGTCTCTAAGCTAAAAATTCTACGTGCTTAAGAATAAAAATAAAACAGATGCATACAGACTACGTGCAAACGCAAGTCATTTTGAACTAATAAAAAAACAAATTTGCGTGAGCTTGATCTCACATTTTTTATCAATCAAGCCTTGTGAATCTTAGAAATCCGCAATGTGATTTTTTCAAACCTGCCTAAAAATCTTCACACCCGCACAAAGCATAATACGTCCGCAGAAGCAATTAAATAAAAACATCTAGCAGAAAAGCAGCGCATCTGGCGACTCGAAAAAAATTTCGAAAAATCTCTGCTTTGCATAAAAGACACCAAATAAATCTGGCGCTTTATCGCTTTCTCACTTTGTTGTATTATGTATTTTTTTGCTTCGCAGCAAAGTGTGAAACTTTACACTTCCAGCAACAGCTCACGTCGCTGCGTATGAAAATTTTCGAAAGGTTCTAAACTGCTGAAGTCTGGTCTGGACTTTCTGACCGTCAATCGCAAACCTGTTTTGTTTTCAAGTGAAACGCATTTCCTTAAAGTTGCATCGTACCCGAAAGTCCACAGAAAAATGATATTTGCTTAATTTTTGTTACTTAATCTTTTTAAGATTTTCATTTAACGCAAACAATGAAGTGCATTGTGAAATAGTAACGAGTAACTTGTAACTTTGAAATATCGTTGATAAAGTAATTTCGTTACGCAATTCATTACTTCTTTTCAAATGTAACGACGTTACCGTTACAGTTACTCAAAAAGTACCTCGTTACAGTAACGAGTTACAATTGTAATTCGTTACTGCCCACCACTGACAAGAATAGCTCCTAAGCGAATCTGGATTTGTCCTATGCATGGCGCCTCCGTCGCTTTCTCGTGACAGCAGGATAAAAATGAAGAAATCAATCAATCAATAACTTATAAAAAGAATTACATAATTCATTCTAACTCAAACACTTTAAGAGGAAAAAGCTAAAAGTTTTTTTTCGTAATGACCGGACGCTTCGACAACATAGATTCAGTTGTCATCATCAGCAGTGTATTTTAGGCAGTACAAAACTCTAAGAGATGATAATAGCTGAATCTGCTTCTGATGATGGCAGCTAAATTTTTGTTGTTGAGCGTCCAGTCAGTATGAAGGAAACTGCTTTGGCATTAATTTTCCTTCTTAAGCTATTCTCTTTACATTTGTGCATTTTGTTCAAAACGCTCTATTTGTGACAATAGACATTGATTTTATCGAGCACCTCAAGAAAACATGAGAAACATTCAAGGGCTGCGGGCCGCATTCTATGTAAAAACCGCAAATCTTCGTGGACCGCACGATATGTGGATGCGGTCCGTAGTTTGCACAGCCCTGCGCTGCATGATGGAGCGTCGTCGGCATCTTGATATTGTTTAAACTTTGAGCTGCTCCGTTGAGATTTTGTGTTCATTTGTAGGAATGCACTCAGTATGCACTACAATAGAGTTATTCCACAAAGTTCTTTGCTCACAAATTTGTTACTCACTCTTATAGCATTCTAGTAAATTCTTAAATGATTTTTTTTTTCGTTTATAATTTATAAACACTTTGTTCGCATTTCTTCCGTTAGTCCGCATGAACCACCATGGCGCGTATCGACCGCATGACTGCAGCGTTGGTTGTTGGTTTGTTTAATTTTAAATTTACACTGCTGTCGCTGAACACTTAATCCTTATATAAATTTAAAGAGGGGCTGTAACGGAAATCGAAATTTTTCATGTTTTTGATTTAAGATGAAGGGACTTTTTGTCTCTGCAAAATGTAACCAGTTTGGTAAAAAAATTCCAACTACTTCTTGAGTTATTGAGCTTCGAAAAAACAGCCGATTTTCGTAGTAAAAAATATTGTTTGACGTCAGAGGTGGGGATTGTGAATGCACTGACGTAACAATGCCCATTGTACGTTGCGTTCATTGATAAATCGCCGATCCACCATTGATAAATTTCTGTCGAATCATTGTCGAATGACGCTTACGCATTTACACTAGGATTTTGCTAATCGGCACTTTTTGAAACGTTCCATAAAACTTTATCAAGCCAACAGAAAGTTTATGATGGCAAATATGACGCTGCAAGGCGCTGTAAAGCTGTTTTTGGCCAAATAACCTCCTCTCTATCTCTTATAATAGAATGGGTTAGGTTTTTCCGTCGTTCTGTACTCAAAACAACAAACTTCAGCTAAAATTTTTCATGTTTTCAACTTAGACGTGGCTTAGCGGTACCTCGCGCAGGGAACAGATCCTACGTGACGGGTTCGATTCACGGCTGTAGCCAATTGCATTTGACATTCTGGGTGGCTGCTGACTCGAAGAGCGCAAGCTCACTTCGCAGTCTCCCTCAATTACTGTTGAATTTTTCAGTTCAATATAATTTGAAAATAACCTCAGATATTTACCGGTATTGTTTATTTATTTCTTACTTATTGTAAAGCCTAGACCTAGTAGACTAATCAATACACTTCTCCGACAAATCATTAAGTAAAATATATAAAATGCCTTTGCGTTGCGTAGTCTAGAAAATGCACGCAGTGATTCGCACGCGACACAAGCAAACAATGCAAAACTTGTGCATGCGAGCGCATGCATAAAATTTTGTTCTGCTAAATTCATTCCAATTAGATGAGAAATGTAAGTCAAAATGGTGGAAGGTTGCTATGCTGCACTGATGAGACCATAATAAGGTCGAAACGCGTCTGCAGCTGCAAATGAGTGGGTTGCCATGGGGGCTTCTAGTGATGTGGGCTAGTTAGGCTACCGGTAACTTAGTTTGGGGTTAGTAGTTATAGGCTCTTTCATTGGGTATCGTTGTTTGGGGCCAGTCGCCTGCTAAAAATAGGACACAACCTAGAAAAGAGATGAAGTCGAGATGTCCTGCTAAAGCAATGCAAAAAAGAGTCTTTACAGTCTGGAATGAGTTTAGCCTGGATTGGCTGTGCGTAACAAGGCTGACGAGACTTTTGTTATAGTCGAAACATAAATTCCAATTGTTTACCTCAGGTTGCTGACGTCAGAGGTGGGTATTGTGACATAATTTTTCTTGTAGTAAAAAATGACGGACTAAAAATCGGGTATAAAATGGCCCATAAAATGAAAACGGGTCATTATGCTTTTGAAATTTTTGTGAAAAGTCCATATTAGCACAGTTTACTTGCATAAACTGTTGAAAAAAGGCAATGTCAATTTCCGTTACGGCACCTCTTTAATTCTTTCAAAAACTTTTTATCAGTTTTGTTATGAGTCGTCGATTATAGGCTTGTCACAACCGAAAATAGAAAGCCAGTTAAAATGCTTACAGTTAATTCATCTGTTGAGCAAGGTTTTTAAACAGAATTATGCCTAAAAACAAATTCAAGGCAAAAGTCTACGCAAGATTAAAATATTAAAAAACTTTTGCCAACACGAGATGAAAAAAATTGCGCTGAAAGTTTAATTGAAAAACTCGGCGCAGAGTTTTACGCGATGCGGCTTTTACCAATCTTTTGCTCAATTTGTAAACCAGCCAAAGCCGCATCGTGTAAGATTCTGCGGCTTCTGCACCGAATTTTTCTATCAAAATTTCAGCGCTGGTTTTTTAATCTCGTGTTGAATTTCATGTTCAAATATTTTTGAACTGAAGCGACAACGATGAGTCAGCAAAATTGATAACTTATGTTTGATTTATTGGAATGAAATTGGATAACAATTTTATCAGGTACTTTTGACTTGAAAGTAATTTGGCCAACATAATTGTCTTTTTCGGTTTACTAAAAACATTTACACAGAAAAACTTAAAAGCGATGAGTATCTGAGATAGAATATTAGTATGAGTTTTCGTATTTTTAGTTCAAAGCTCTTGTAAATCCAGCCCCGAGAGGTTAAAATTGTTATGAGGTCAGGGAATGCAGGTTCGATACGCGGGGTAATCGTAGAGGTATAAGTTAAAACAAATAATAATTGATTTGGGCAACAACAAACTTGTTTTGGCACAATTGTTTACGAAAATATTTTATCTGGGCCTATATTAATTTTTGTGGATCTCTTGTCTTTGATTGGCAGATAAACAAGCTTCCACACATCGTTGACGGCATCACTGATGAGGAACTCGTAGCAATATCGTCATACGTGAACAGGATCAAGGAACTGACAATCAAAAGCGATGATGAAAACCCGATCACGCTCAGTGGAATTACAACGTTGTCTGCGTCCATACAGCGGCTTCGAAATCCGGTAATTATGCTGATTATATCAAGAAAAATCACTCAATTAAATCGATCGGTTTTAAAAACATAGAAAGTTGAAATTTATTCTGAAAATTTGGTGATTTCAGTCTTCTGAAACTCGCAAATGCAGCTGGTGAAAATGAAGCTAATTTCCTACATTGTTATTGCAATGCAGCCAATAGGGCTGTTTTTTTAAACTATCATAATAGCGTCTGCGTAGACCGCCAACAGCTTATATTGCTGTCAATGCCTTGCCAACCTGGACTCAGCTTAGCAAAAAAAACAACTTTTTATGAAAATGAAAAACTTCAGCACAAAAATGTCGTTAAATGCAAAAATACTTGAAGATCACAAAATATAATTGTATCTTGATGTATTTTCAGCAACTTTCAAAGCGAAACTAAGACAGTGTCATGCAGATTAATAAGCGAATTTTAAAACTCAAAGTTTGATATGACAAAAACAATTCGGATATTGTAGGCTACTCCTAAAGAACTCTGTTAGTTTAAAAGTAAAATAAATTAATATATACGTATGCAATTTGCCCTATCATTATATATCTTGGTGATAAGTTTAGCAACAATGATCGCCAAACTTATTTGTTTAGATTAATCAAGTTTTACTGCGAATTAATTTTTTTTCATGTCATGATGATGTGTAAAGATCGGTCTCTGTTGATATATTAAGAAATTTTCTGCTGTTTTAATTTGCTGAGTGGTTCATTTATTTTGACATCTTAATGACTTGCAGAGCTTAAGAATTTATTTCCAACCAAAAAAATTAATACGTTGATTGCAAAAGTGCCTTACTGTAAGCTAGTTTTTTTGCTATGCAAACGTGCTTAAATTAATGTTCTTCTGCTGATTAAAAAATAAAACATCAGCAAAGAGAAATATATTCAATTTACAAATTTTCTTAATTATTTTTAACCTCCAGCAAGCTTCCAGGAAAAGTAGAATTAAGAGCAAATTGAAGTTGAATAAAAACCGTTGAATTCCACTGTATTTACTTGAAGCTACTCCGCTGATGACATTAAATCCGTGTTCCTTCGCTTTCTTCTTGCATTCTAACAGGCTCCAAGACCGGGTTCTCAACCAGGGGGTTCATGGATCGCTCTTAAAATTCACAGATGAAGGGTGATCGATGTACGTCACATTCGGCTTTACCGATGGCCGAGTGGTAAGAGCGTCCGCCTCGGAAGCTGTAGACTCGAGTTTGATTCTGAATCGGGTCAAACCAGTGACTTTAAAATTGGTATTTACAGCTTTCCTGGTTTGCGTTAAGCACTAAGGGACAGTGTGAAGAACAAGTCCGCAAGTTTACTGGTTGTGTCGTTGGGAAAGGCACCTATAGCGGGATTCCCCCATCTTGGTTTGGTAGACAGATGGGAGATGGCTGGCAACTCCCACGCGAAATCGTGTAGCGCATTGATCGCTTTCTCGTGATAGAAGGACAAATATGCTACTAAATACAAGCAAATTGATCACGGTAATGCGCAATCTATTCAATGCTGGGTCGTAGCGGTAAATGTGTCATTGCCTGATTATGCATAATCACCAAACTACAAAAAACACCGTGGCAAGCAGCATCTCCGAAAAATAACAGTATTATCGCTGTTTTGTTCGCTATAAGAGTAAGTGCGCCGGCTGAGAAGGAATGCTTGGATCATTCGAGAGTTTTCTGAAGAAAAAAAAAAATCGAGTCGGAACAAACTAATAAGCATTAAATTTGCCGTTCACAGTTTCCTGCTTTACGTTCATCATAAAAAAGGCAGTGTGGAGAACAAGTTAGTCGGCAAGTTCGTTCGTGATGGCGTTAGAAAAGGTACTTCACGGAACCCCCCACTTTTAACTGGGAGATAGTTGTAGGGCAACTTCTATAAGTGAGCTTGTTATTCCGTCTTCATCGCTTTATCGTTGCATGAGTTAAAAATGTTGCCAGTGCGAAAAATACTGCTCTTCAATGCTGTTGCCGGTATTACATGTCATATTGCAGGCAACAGCCCTGTAAACTTATAACTGTAACTCAATTATGAAATGAAATGTTGTGTGGTTTTATGGCGCTTTATAACTACTAAGGTCCTTTGGCGCCAGGACTAAATTTTGTCAAGAATTCACTGTGATTGATGTTTGTCACATTCGGCTTTACCGATGGCCGAGTAGTAAGAGCGTCCGCCTCGGAAGCTGTAGACTCAAGTTTGATTTTGAGTCGGGTCAAACCAGTGACTTTAAAATTGGTATTTACAGCTTTCCTGGTTTGCGTTAAGCACTAAGGGACAATGTGAAGAACAAGTCCGCAAGTTTACTGGTTGTGTCGTTGGAAAAGGCACCTATAGCGTGATTCCCCCATCTTGGTTTGGTAGACAGATGGGAGATGGCTGGCAATTCCCACGATTCAGATTCAGATTTGATTAACAAGTCTACAGCCATTTTTTATCAAATCCACCTCAAACCTGCTGCTGCGCTTCTAACATTACGCAGTGACACCATCGCTTTTCTTCTGCCAAACTATTGTTACAACATCTCGTACATATCAAAGGCAGAACATTTTATTGGGAAACAGGCGCAAAATTCAAAGGGCTGTTGGGCTTCCTCAAGCATCCCTGGGTTGAAATTTACAAAGTGATCTTGGGTGAAAATTACAAAAAAAAAAACAAAAAAAACGCCAGAAATTACCCAACAAAATTTAAATCTTTACAATGACATGGCTTGTTCAAAGTGTATATGATGGAGCAAATATGGGTGTTTTATAAAAATCTTTTTACCGTATTACTATAAGTATGGGACGAAAATAGCGTAAGGAGGAAAAATAAAGCCCTTGTAATTCTCAAAACTGGACGTTTCGACAGCATAGATTCAGCTGTCATCATCAGCAGTGTATATGCAAGGCAGTGCAAAACTGTAAGTAAGAACTAGAATTTACAATTCTAACTACAAGTAGTCCTTACTACTTATAGTTTCAAAATGTAAATCAGTAAAATCAGCAAAAAAATACTTGAAGTTTTCCACGTAAAATTAATACAAACAGTTAAAACTGTAAACTCTAGTTCTTACAGTTTTGTACTGCCTTGCATACACTGCTGATGATGTCAGCTGAATCCATGTTGTCGGAACGTCCAGCTTTGAGATTTACAGCGGCTTTATTTTTCCTCCTTTTGCCCAATTTTAAAACTAACTTTTGGAGCCGAATTGCATTAAATTATCATTGAATTAAAATATGCTCATTATTTTTGTTACGAATCACCATTGCAATGGCGGCGAGTAGGTATTGGGTGCTAGAACGGAGCGCTGTTAGCCTTCACTGCTGTCCAAGCTCACTCAACTTCAAAACAAACTGCAATTTATTTTTCTTCTGGAAAGTTAAAGATTCAAAAAGATGAAATCAGAAAAAAAAATATCTGAAGTTTTCCACGTAAAATTGATAAAATTCGAGATGCTTATTCTGTGGTTGCAGCATAAAAATGAACTTGCCAGTTACACACAGTATTTAGCGTACCAGAGATACGAAAAAACTTATAGCAAAACGAAAAACGTGGTTTACAGTTGTAGTTGATTACACGAGGTGATTCTGTGAGGTAATTAAAGCATCACGTGATAAGTGAACGAACTGTTACAAAATACTATTGCAAAAAGAATTACAAAATTATTATCAAATTATTTGTTAGAATGAAAGAATGCCAGTGCTGACCATAGCGGCCCCTTTGAAACGGAAAACGAAGTGAAGAATTAAACATAAAAGCACCAAGGCATAATGCGTTTCATAAAAAGTGGATTAAACTTCGTAACGTTATTGGCAATGAACAATTAAATAGCACATTTCATAATCAAGTTCATAGAGGTAAAGCATAAAAACGTCAAACAATATAAAACATCGAACAAGTTACAGCGGTGCAATCTTTTAACAGATCACGCAGAACATGTTCAAGCTCCCCTGAGCCGTGGGTTCGATGCTCAACTAGATCATGCTGAGTGGTTGATGCATTGCACTCCGGAGCCCACCATATCCTCGTTGCTACGCACTTGGGTAGGATGCTTTACGATACTTATCTCTGCTTGTTGGTATCTAACAAGCAGCAAATTGAAGAAGTCAGAAGCAAAACTTAACAGGGAAACTGGGAAACAGAAGTAACTCGTAAACGAGTTTACAGTAGATTCGTCCTATGTATAACGCCTTCTTCGCTTTCTCGTGACAGGAGGACAAAAATGAAGACATAAATCAATCACGCGTTTTGAAACAAATTCCTTAAGAAAGGAAACGCAAGTCAGATAAACACATGCGTCATTTTTGTAAATCATTGGTAATAACTAGGGCGATTTGTGGTGGTAACAAAACTCACAATTTTTTTGCTGGCTCCAGTTAACGTAAAAAGCGTGGAAACACAATTTCACAGATGTGAGATGTGAGGTCAGATTTAAAAAACTACTAAGTTACAAAAAAAATACATTTCGTGTTTTTCGGTTACATAATATTTTTTATGTGATAATGTTTTTGTGTTAATTTTTGTCTAATTTTCCGACTAAATTGTATTTGATTGTTTCTATTAAATAGATTTACAACCTGCATTACGTGCTAAATATAAAGCCCACAAAGTGTAACTCCTTCCATTAATGCGTGAACATCAGGGCTGCTGAGATGATTTTGAGGCCTCAGGCAAAAAAATAATCAAATAATTGGTATGATCAAAAATCATCCTCTAAAAATTACACAAATCACCCACTCCCGGCGTGGGCCTCCGCAGAAATGTTAACGGGCCGAAGATGTTAAGCCCTACCCGACCTGAGCCCGAATCCTATAGTTTATCAGCCAGTCCGATACCGATTTAAACTCGAAATCAAAAACATCACATTACACTACATTTTGAAGAAATTTCGATAAAAAAAACTAGTTTTACCCATCCACAGTTACCCTAGTTACGAACAGCAATATTTATACCAGCGATTCACTTTGCTTTATTCCAGCAACCACGAAAGCCCTATCACTCACTGAAAACCTCGATTTTGCTCCGGCGTCCGGCCCGATCGAAGCCCAAACACTTTACAAAATCCAAGCCCAGCCCGAACTCGACCTGTCCCGAAAGGCCCGAGCCCTATTGACAAAATGAGCCTCCAGGCATTTGCACTCGCTTTCCCCTTCTCAGTGGTACAGGCTGAAATAGTAAATAGAGTAGTTTTCTGCGTTGAAGCCACTTGCTAAAGACAAGAAACTTTTTATTAAAACCGGTTCCCCTTTATCGTGCACTCTAGGTCGTAGTGTACTTGGGATAGGTAGCGGGGTTGCGCGTTTTCTCATGACTGCTGAGTATGCTACTTACAGATACTTGCGATGTGTTGTGAATGTAAAACTTTTTATTCGAAGAATGCAAACATTACAGTATTATGTGCGTGCACCATATGGGTTGAGCACCTATTAAGACTGTTTTATTGCTTTTTAGCATAAACCGCTGCAACTTTTCTTTGTCCCTGTAAATTTTTTAAATGAAATCATATTTTGGCTACATTTTTGCAAACATACAGTCACAGCTTTTTAGGTCGCAAAAAATCGCCGTAGTTATAACAGAGCGTGTTTTGAAGCTTTGCGCTATAAAACAGGTTCTTTCAAAACCATTCTTTGTTTATTGCGTGTAGGTTATTCATAAAGTCTTGCACGCATTTAAAATTTCAGTAAGGCAGAAATAGATTTTGAACAGTGCATTATACCTTCATCGATGTTTTGGGTTGATTTTTATAGGTCAGGGATGGCGAACCACTGACCCGCGGGTCATACCGTGACCCACTTGCAGATTCCAGTGACCCACTTGCAGTTTCAAAACTTTTTGGAAAATGTTTACGAACACTTACATAGTGACAAAAGGTGTAACTATCCTTTCTTTGGCATTCACGACTTTTTTGTTGCTCTTACACTCACCATTTGCGAAAATTTGTGCATAGTGAAAACCAATTTTTGTTCATTTTCGACAAGTCTTTCATTAATAACTTATCATGAAATTCGTGACGCCCTTTTATTATTTTTCAAATTAAGGCTTCCTATATGACCCAACAACTAGAAAAGGTTCGCCATCCATGTTATAGGTCATTTTATTGAAAAAATAAGCAAAAATGAGTCATTACCCCACAGTGAAAGTAAAAGTGGGAACAACATGCGAAACATGTTGACCGCTGAACAAAAAGCACGATAATATGCTCGTTGGTATCATGAGTTTCATGACTGATGCAAATCATCAACTGAAGTAGAACGTGAATTCATAATTCAATTTGGAACAGAGCTTCTTCATGCTAACAGCATGAAGAGGTGGTTTAAACATATGGAACCAAAGGACACATGATGCTTTTTTGTTAATGGTCAACATGTTTTATGCTTGATTACAAACTGCATGTAATTTATCTAAAATGGCATATTCTTGCTCAATGCTCATGTTGAAAACAGAAGGACCTGAAAAACTATCGAAAACCACTCTGTTGTGATTTTTTTAGTTGCATAATTATTTATCCTCCTATTGCGAGAAAGCGACCAATGCGCTGTACGAGCTCGCTTAAAAGTTGCAAGCCATCTGTCTACCACACCAAGTTGGGAGAATCCCGCTAAGTGCCTTTCCCAACGGCACAACAAGTGAACTTGTCGACTTGTTCTTTACACTGTCCCTTGCTGAGCGTCAAACAGGGAAGTTGTGAATACCAAACATTGGTTTTACCCGACTTGGAATCAAACCCATGTCTGTATCTCCCAAGGCGGACGCTCTTACCACTCGGCCATTTGAGCTGATATTATTCATTGTCGAAAATTCAAAGTTTCAAATTTCGATCTTTTGCGGATTTTGCAATCCTGATATTTAAACATGTGCGGAAATTGATGGACTATCTGTTACGAGCCAATAGCGGGCTCTAGGAATGAACAACTAGGCAACAAATCCTGTAGATAAAATATTAATATGCGTTAAGCAGTTGGGCTTTAGCATTGAGCATAGGCTAACTGCTCAATTGGACGTCGATTTGATTGCATCCAAAAAGGCCATCAGTTGTTTTCGTTACCATCTGATACTTTTCTATCTAGTACTATTCATCCATTTCTTTGTCTTTTTTCGCTATATTTCTGTATCTTTTGCACCGGTTTTTATTACCTATATTCACCTGACGAGCTCTAATGAGAGCGAAACCGGTCGTGGATTGCTATTTCTATCCGCAGCAATATTATTTTAAAGTGTTTTCTTTGTTTTTCTTGAAATTAATCTGGCTAACTCCATTTGTCTGTTCTTTTTCTCTTTTGCAACTGCTATCCTTCTTTTCATTGTATTGAATGCCCTAACGCCAGATTGAGTGATTTTGTTGTGTGGTTTTCGATATGGTCCTCCCTGATTGTTATCACTGATGAGGGACGTAATCCCGAAACAGGATGGCTCAGGTCTTATCTTGTATCTATATATATAATATAACTCAATACAATAAAAAGAATTCAATACAATGAAAAGAAGGATGGATAGATTCTATTTGAATAAGCTTGCACCTGAAGATTGCCGTACGTGGCATCAAACACCGTGTAGTGCGTTTGTAGCCAAGAATAAATTATATATATATAATGATTGTTTGCGACACCGAACCATGCTAGCACGACATGGGCCGGGTGTACACTATCGCTTAGTGCACGAAAAAGGGTAACCGGTTATCATTTTTTTCGTCCTTCCGGACTCATCAGGTGCACAACTACGAGAGCCAAAACTAGCTCTAACTAAACTAACAACAATCGAAGCTTATATACAGCTTGCTGCTCAGAAGGGCGCGGCAAGACAGAAATCGCTCGAGGTCCAAAACTTGATTGCAAACTCCACGATTTCGTAAACCGCAGAAGCACGGCGAAGCAGAACGCGCTCGTGGGTTAGATTTAAACCACACAATTATTGTAGCCATATCATGCGCGCGTAAAACGCAAATTTAGTTAACTGCGGAAATCGAAGTCGAATAATCCGAAATTATCTACAAAGCACCATACAAACTCGTGAATTAAATTTAACAAAATAATTTGGGAAGCAAAAAACGAAGCCAAACAACACACTATTTTAATTTTGAACTGCAGTCGCTTAAAAAAGGAAATTTAGTTACCTGCAGAAACTGAAGTCAAAATTATCTGCGAAGCGCCATAGAAACTAGTGAACAAAGTTTAACAAATTACAGTAACTTGGGAAGCAATAAACAAAGCCAAAGAACATTATTTTAACAACCACAGTATTACCTATCAATCAAGACCAAAAGTACATAAGAAAGGCGCAAAACTGCCCGGGATAATCGAAAACCAGCAAAGTTCATGTTTCGTTTCATAGGCACGAACGTATGGAAACAGAAAGGCACAAGAACCTCCTATAAAAGTAGGTTCAGCGCAGTAAGGCGAAGCAAGCCGGTCTCACTGTTTTTGACCGCCATTGTCATGACGTTTCAACCGCTGGCGACATTAACCAACGTGGCCACCAATAGTTCAATGCTCGAGAAACTCATCAGGCGAATAGCTGTGGACTCAAGTCGCAGAGAATAAACATTGTACTTTGAATTAGACAACACAGCAAAGTGCTCAACGAGGAAGGCGGCGAGTGGTGCATTGTCCCACATTCTCGAAGGATGCTCACCTCCTCTCCTTCCAGGGAGAAATGTAGTAAAGCCGAGCAATTTATCAAAACTTTGTAAGTTCAAAGTTGGCAAATAATTATTAGCTGGGAGTGAATATTTTTCATCCGCACAGCAGTATACGAAGACTTTAGGATATGTTTCGAAATAGAACGAAAAACAACAAACACAGAACAAAACAATTTTACAAAATTTGGCAAAGCTATAGGCCTACAATAGAAAGCAAAATAAACGGAGTTATCTTTACAAATTAAGACTGTAATAAAAAGTGTGTTTTGAGTATTTTTGAGTAAGTTTTGCAGTTGGAAGTAGCTGCTTTATCTCTGACGCAATCAGGCAAATTATTCCACACATTGACACCAGATGCTTTAAGTTATCGGTTTGTTTTGACATACGAGGTTCTTTCCACATAAAACTTATTTCAGAGAGCGCTACGGGTAGAGTACTTATGAACTGAGGTTAATGCAGTAATGCATAGGGGAGAACAGGGTCAGATGAACCATTTTTTTGTTTCTTAAGTATTACTGCTTACTTTCTGGAAAGATTCAGCTCTGCTTTTGCATACAAACAAACATTGCTGTAATGCACAAATATACATTTTAAAACAAGGAATATCACTCTTATTATCGCTGTAATTTGACCCCGACTACGGGGTCTATTGAACCAAAGGATGTGGCCAGTTGAACCACCTATGGTAAATGCACCATGTTTGCAACGAAACCAGAAAGCACTAATTAGATAAGGGTGTAGGCAGGCAGCGAAACGAGAAAATTACTGAAACAAACATAATTAAGAGTAGACAGAGGCATTCGCTTTAATGTACAAGTCACACAGATTACTCAGGTTAGCGCCATAGCCTATATTAAAAATACTCAATGCATCAAGTCACACAAAATAAGGTAGGGGGAGATGTGGGATCAATGAGTCATTTTTCACTTTTTGCTTTTTAACTCCTGAATTTGTAGGTGTTAACAAACAAAATTTTATATTGTTTATTGTTAGTTTTTCAAAGGCACGCAAAATGCAATATTACACACATGCACCTGAAGGAAAAACGTGTCAAAGCCCGACGGCTTAAAACATACCGATACGTCAGCGAGAAAAATAAACACAAAACGTAAACGTTGGCATGGCCACAAAACCTTTCCAACAAAAGTAAACAGGCCAGTATGATGTAATTTAGGCCTACTCATTATCATAGAAAAATAATAGCACAAAAAGGATCACAAAAACTATTTACAAATATACAAGAACATGCAACATTATGCACGAACCTAACAATTTTTTATTTAGCTTAGTGTATTATAAATTAGCTTAAGTTACATTCTGCAGTAGGTTTACAAAATAAAACATCAAATTGTATTGAAAAGTACCACGAAAATTTGCGTTGAAGTCAAAAAGATTAAACTGACTGGGGATCAGTTTTGGTTAATAACGTTTTTTTCAATGATGTATTAAAAGAAGCGATATTTTGCGCTTTTCTAACTGCACTCGGGATTAAGTTCCATGTTTTAACTCCACTGAAGGAGATAGACTGTTGGGTAATTGATTTTGAAAAGTAAGGGAAATAGTAAGAGTCACTATTACGTGTTGCAATATTATGAACTTGATGGTTGCATTGAAACAGAGGAAAAAAATTATATTTGATTATATATATTTGAGCAGACCAGCAGGCGATACAACCCCAAACTGAAGTTAGGCAAGAACAAACATGTTTTAGCTGAGATATTAAAAATGTAATGTTTTTAGAAATGGCTCATTGGTCCCCATAGTTTGTAGGAGCAATGAGACACGGTGTGGGAGCAATGAGACACGGTGTGGGAGCAATGAGACACGGTGTGGGAGCAATGAGACACGGTGTGGGAGCAATGAACCACTAGAAGGAAGCTGCAGAAACAGTTAGATCTACGTTGAAATGAAATTTTATCACAGAAGTAAAACTAAGAAGCAAAATCAGTGTGGTAATAATTAAAATCATTTAAGAATGAAATTGCAACTGCGCGTTCTCATGCTTATCTAGCAGTGCGTAGTCAATGAAAAGGGATCTACACTATCAGCGCCATTCCTTTTTTTAAGTTTACGCTTTTTTTTCTATTTACGCTACGTCTTTGTCTATTACATAGCTGCGATCTTTTTATTGTCAAAATCATAGCACAATAAACGCATAAAACAAACAGATTGATTAACAAAGCTAACTACGCAAAAATCACACAAAAAAATCTATCAATTACCCTTAACAATTAGATGCCATAACGAGCCAAAGTAATATTAAATTTTAACACAATCATTAACTAAACGCTTAGTAGCAGCTGCTGAAGATGGCGGTGAAAAACTTCTCACTTTTCTTCGCAGTAGCCAGATGATCAACGTCAGGGAAGACGAAACCATGGTTAATGCGCTCAGACCGTTTTAAGATTTCAATTTCATAATCATCTTCGTCATCAGGACCATTAAGTAGCAGTCCAACAAAATGTCTGAAGCTCCCAACTACAAAAAACACTTTAAAAATGACGTAGAGGCCTGCCTTAACTATGTCCACATCCGGTGCATACGAAACTGCCACTGGCTCATTGGTTCCTCTTTGCACTGGCTCAAAGGTCCCACAACTGTGTAGGCACAACATTTTACTAACTGGCCGTTACTTGCCAGGGTATATGCCTCCGAGCTTGGCAAAATCTTCTACATCAAATAAACTTCAAAAACAAGCAATACTGTGCTACTTTTCGTTAAACTTCAAGTTCACAGACGAAAAAAACAATCAGCAACAAAAAATACTTTTGAGCCATTAAAGAAGGTTATCCTTGCTTGCACGCGTGTGGATGATCATAACTCGATCAAAACCCTTATGTAGAACTTTGAAACTATTTTGAATCAATTCCTAAAAGAGAGAGAAAATCCGCAAAGAACTTTGCGAGAAATCAACTATGGTCATTGGTCCCATCCTGATCAAAGGTCCCACATCTCCCCCAACGCGTAGTTGCCCGCTTGAACCATACGCCTGATGGGATCCATAAGCTCGAAACAATGTAGTCGCGTATTATCAACTACGCATTGTACTTCATTTTGTGTGATTTGATGCATTGAGTAGGCTATTTTCAATATACGGCGCTAACTTGAGTAATCTGAGTGGTATGGACATTAACGCAAATGCCTTTGTTTACTTTAAATCGTTGTGAATGACGTCAACAAGCTGACATGGAATTGTCGTGTGTTGCTTTGCAGCCCTTGTTCTCCAATAATTACGAGTTTTAAGAAAAAACTTTGAAAGGTGGGGCACACGGGGTCAGTTGAACCATGTTTCAACACACAGCTTCCAAGTTTGGTTCAACTGGAACATTGCAGTTGTCACTGGAATTTTCTCATTATTTCCAGGCTTGCCATTAATGGAGTCGCTTTAACCAAAGTAATATCAGACTACACCACAACCTCCTCCTCCTACAACTCCAGTAATGAATTAAACACTCAACAAATCAAAGATTTACAAAAAAAAAATAACTTCGTTCTTTTGTTTAACTTTTGACCAAACAAAGGTTTGAAAATCACTTTTGGTGTTGTTCTGACTGGCAAACCTGCCAAAGCAGAAAACCCATTTGAAGACAAAATGACCACAACCTTGTCACTACTACGTAGGTGGCGCTGAAACGAATTATTTTATTTAAATAAAGGCACGGGAGGAGGTGGTTCAACTGACCCACTGGTTCAACTGACCCTGTTCTTCCCTAGCTAAACATTGAACTAAAAACGCTGTCAGCTCGGTGGCCGAGTATAAACTCTCAATCACAAAGTCCTGGGTTCAAAACCTGAGTCTCCCTGATGAGCGATCAAACCCCGAAACAAGTCGTAGACTTAGTTTTGCAGCGTTTATTTACCGGTCTGCCATAATATCTAGTGATACTTAAAATCTTATAGTTACTGCATTCAATCTATCTGGATTGACACTCTAGCTCCAATTTTGCACAAACACGTTTTATAAAAGTTCAACTGTCTAGTTTGAATAGTTTCAGACACGTGAACAAAAGCGTTTGCATGTGTCCCATAATAATTATTCGAAAATTGTGATATCATTCGTAAATGCAACTACAATAATTCATTTGCAAAATCAACTCAACAGCTCATGATTTGACATTGCAGCATCTCTTTACACTCCCAGCTAAAAACTCTTGATTTCGTAGGTCATCAGGAGCATGTTGCGACCTTTGTTATTAGTATTTGATAAACTCGAGCGAATTCATTCGTATCAATGTTCATTAGGGTGCACCATTTGCCCCGACATTACGTTAAAAAGCTTACCTTTTTTTTGGTAGTGAGGTTAGGTATAAAAACAACATGTGCAAATTTTTAAGTTCATCGGGTGATCTTTAGCCCCCCCCCCCCACCCACAGTGTAAACTTTTCGCTTTTTCCCACTTTTTTGATAAATTCGTCACTAGATGACAGTGTTTACAAAATGACGATTTTTGATTTGGATAATCAGTGAGCCCTTTTTGTTTCGCATTTAAAAAAAAAAATTTGGTCTGATACCCCCTCAGGATTTGGAGATAGAAGCCTTTTTGTGCTGAATATTTCTGTACTGCCGCTAGTGGTGAAATTGTTATGTCTGCATTATTTCATGAATTACTGGACCAATTTGACTCAAATTGGTGTCTATCCCCCCGTTTTCAAGGGTGAAGAATTCGTTTAAGCTATTGATATTGTGCTCATTCGATACTGGAAGGTATAATGCTTGTTTTTTTACTTTTTATGGTACACAAATCAACGCAACTTTAATGAAATACGGAATAAAATAGTTCAGTCGTTACACAATTTGCACATTAGTGTATAAAAATCATTTGTTTTGATGAAGTTTCTATTACAGGCAGAGTTGCCATGTTACCGAAGTTTGTTTGCGATTTCTTTGATTTGGAACTGTTTTTCTGGAATTTTCCACGGTTTGCAGAATGTTCTGATCGTTCTTCTCTTTTTTAGCAGCTTCTCGAAAATCTTGAGCGAGTTTTACTCCTCGTTCCGCAACATCGTTTACCACCCTTACGTTGTCAACGACTAACTTTGTGCTTAAATAAGACTAATCGCTTTCCCAATGCTCCACAGGTTTATATAAAAAAGTTGGTGACACTTGCAGAATATGGAAAAATGACCAGGAGTCTTCACCAATGTGGAAATCTAAATCACTATCACCGTTGCTTGGAATTGTTGGGAATTTTGGTTTTCCAAATCCAGCACCAAATCTCAATTTGCATACACTGTCATTTTTTTGCTCAAGCATTTTACGAGCCATTGCTTCTTTCATCGAATTTTTTACAGAACTAAAAAAAGACAATGGGACAAGTTCCTCTGTCAAATACCACAGGTGCTTTCCAAAAATTGTCAGTGCTGCATTGGCAAGTGTATTATCAACTTCTTGGTACTCAAAGAAAGATTTTATCAAAAGCTGGTCATATTTCGGAGCACTAAATGATATCGGAGTAGTTAGCCACCATGGAATGTAGCAAAATATAACAAATTTGACAAATCGCCGAATTTTTTCCAACTGACCTCTTCCAAAAACTTTTCCTAAACAATAACTCAAGTGATCAATGGCAAATAGAAAAGCAATGCATGAATCGCTTCATAAAAACGAAAAGCAACTAATATTGCATGAAACTTTACTACATGTGCAGAAAAAAGGACCTTTTCAACTGTGATACTGAACACTTTTCTTATTTGAAATATATAAGGATTAAGGAGTATACTATCGTTTTTCAACATAAAACTATAAATTTGTATGAATTAATATAGATTGGTTCAAATAGCTATGAATTGAGTAGTACTGCAAATTGACAATGGTGAAATTCTGGATTCAATGCAAATCTTACCCTCTAAAGTCTAAAGCATCACATATGTTGGAACCAAGCAAATCCATTTTTATGCTGTACAGCAGTTTCGACATCCATCTTGCCTTGTGCAAGGTATTAGGTTTTGTGAACGTTTTGAAGGTAGCTTTGGTTTTTGAATCGCCCAGGTAAAGAAGAGTCAATTCCACAAGCTCTTTGTAATCGCCTCAGCTGAAAGGTTGTTCTAGGTAAGTGTTACACATTTGAATGGTATTTTCCCTTCTGCTTTGTAAAGTTTGAGGAATCTCATGAAAGTCGAAACTTTCACATACTGTTGAAACTGTTGGATAATATTGCCAAAATCTTTGAAAAATAGAAATTTCAGGGCTTTTAGAAACCTCAATATGCAAGGCATCCCACACATGAATCAAGATTATCTCGCCAATATAATGGCGGCAAGCAAACCAGAGCAAAGGCTTGGAAACAACATTTTGCAAGGCCACACATGCTGCAGTTTGAGCACCTGTATTTGAACTAGTGGTATCAAATACCATACCAGATAAACTTTTTCACAGTCCCAGATTTTCACAAGTTCCAAAGTAGCCTTAGCTATTTTGGAACCTACAGCGGCGGTTTTATGCGGAATGGCTGGCACTCCTAGCAACTTTGTTCCTCCGATTCCCGATAGTAAAATTGGCAGCCTTTCAACCTTTTGCGTTCCCTCTAAAGTATCCATTAGTTTGCCATCCCAATGAATATTGGCTACAGCTGAAGGTGTCCAATCATTAGATATTTTTTCTGACAGGTTTTCAATGGCTTCCAATTTATATCGTTCAGTCGAACTATAGCTTAAGCTCAGTTTGGAAGGATCTCCTTGCGCTGCTGTGATAATTTCATGCATAACAGCAGAAATTGCAGTCGAGGATATTTTATTGCGTACAAGGGATTGCGCAACAGTGGGTGTCCTTAAAATGTCGGGAGGAATGTGGACCACAACACCTGTTTTAACTAATCTTCTGTGCATCCTTTCAGGAGTGTTGGAGGAATAATTGTCCTGGTCGTCATCTGAGGACGTGTTGGTTGTGGTGCTGTCACTTAAAACAGCAGAAGAATGGCAGGCTTGGTTGCTTTCGTATCTTTTCAATCTTTTAGTCTCTTGATCTCTTCTTTTTTGTTTTCGTTTTTCTCTGTTTCTTATTGTACTATCTTTTCCAGCTATTGTTGCTCTTCTATCAGTCATGATGCTTTGTAAAAACTTTTTGTCTTCTGCATTGTGAATCATTTCAAAGACATTCCGAGGCCAAAATTTCATCGTTTTATCTTGAATTCGCTTCTTAAAATTATCAATTTTTTCTCTCCCTTTACCAGAACTTCGTTTTTCCTGTTTCAATTTCAAAAGATTTTCAAACTCAGTTGCCAATTTTTCAATTGTTTCTGCCATTTTATGCTTTTGAATGGTTGAAATGGCTGCTTTGTTATAAAATGAAAGCACCATTTCGACCGTTTTATTTGCCGCGTCTCTTTTCGAAGTCGAGTTGGGGCATTGACGGTGGGCTAAGAAGCACAGAAGCACTGCATGTTCTGTAGGCAATCGACTGCCTGTGAGGGTTTTATCATCATTTGTTGGCCTAGTGCCAAGAATATAGCTTCTTAAATCAATACTAGCCTTTACAACATATATACCTTTCAATGCAAAATTTACGCTAATTCAAAGATTTTTGTAAGTAATTCTTTGAAATAGAAAAACCAAATTATAAAAAATTCCAGAAAAAAACATGACACGTCTTAACCTGACATTTAAAGACTGTTATAAAACCTTTTATTTGAATCGCTTTTACTGCTTTTCTAGATTTCTGCAGACTACAATGCAAGTATATCAAATTCCTACCACACCTGAAACAAACTCCACGCAATCTTCCTTTTTTAAGTAAAAAAACAAGCATTATACCTTCCAGTATCGAATGAGCACAATATCAATAGCTTAAACGAATTCTTCACCCTTGAAAACGGGGGGATAGACACCAATTTGAGTCAAATTGGTCCAGTAATTCATGAAATAATGCAGACATAACAATTTCACCACTAGCGGCAGTACAGAAATATTCAGCACAAAAAGGCTTCTATCTCCAAATCCTGAGGGGGTATCAGACCAAATTTTTTTTTTTAAATGCGAAACAAAAAGGGCTCACTGATTATCCAAATCAAAAATCGTCATTTTGCAAACACTGTCATCTAGTGACAAATTTATCAAAAAAGTGGGAAAAAGCGAAAAGTTTACACTGTGGGTGGGGGGGGGGGCTAAAGATCACCCGATGAACTTAAAAATTTGCACATGTTGTTTTTATACCTAACCTCACTTCCAAAAAAAGGTAGGCTTGTTTAAGCTACGATTTCATTTTTGGTGGGCAAATGGTGCACCCTAATGTTCATATTGGTTCGTGTTATTAAAAACGTCATAATCGATGTGATCATATTCATGTCTGGTGTCAAAATGAAAATCAAATTAGTGCTCTTAATCTAAGCTGCTAACTGAATTAACACACTATAGCTTCAATTTTGTACAAACACGTTTTATAAAAGTTCAATTTTCTAGTTTAAATGTTTTCAGACACATAAGTTAAAGTGTTTGGAGGAGTTCAGAGTCAGCGCAATGCTATTTGAAGCCCTAGGCAAGTTTTAATTTTGATGTCCCTTGCATACATATTTACCTTTAATAAGTGAGCAATAAAAGTTATAGTTATGATTTTTTCGGACTCCTGTAACCCAAAATCCATCATGCGTTTGTTAATTAAATTACTCGAGGCAACGTTCAAACATCAAATTCTAAACAGCATAAAAACAACTAAAAAGCAATGTTCTTGCTGGCTTACCGGACGGCAAACAGCATCTAAACAGCATCTGCATGATTTACGCTATAGATATCGGTGTGCTACTGTAAGTCAGTTTAAACTAGTCGAGTGCACAGGACATCAAAAACTTATTTTGCGTGTTTTTTTCTTAGCAAAGTTGTTTACCTACTCCGCCATGTCAAGCGTGGAAGCGTAGTCACGCTCAATCGATATGGTTGCTAACAGGAGTGCCGGAACGGGAAGCACTTTTGACTAGGGGGGCAAGGGGGCCAGTTCTGCTCTTATCATTCAATTGTGATGGTAACGAAGTGAAACGTCTGCTCTGTAGTATAGCGAAGGCATCAGTAGTTTCAGTTTCGCTTCCATTGTCTGCAGTTATTGCAGCTTCAGTAGGATTCGATTCCAGTTATTGAGGACACGTCCGTTAATCGCAGTGGCGACTCTAGCTTTTTATGGCTACTCGGGCTCGACATAAACAGTGTTAAAAAAACGGTAAAAAAAGCAATAAAATAGCAACTTACACAACAGTTAAATTGTTGCAAAATACTTTCATTCATACATAAAGTTTAATCTTCTTAATTTGATGGCAAACTCATACTGAGTTTGTTGTGCAGCTCTTTGTTATCAGGTATCCATTGTGAGCCACAGAGGAACAGACATTTATGACCAAACAAAAAGCCTGCGTTTACTACATGGCAGCATGATGACAGGCGTCTTACGAAATCTTTTTTCTATTTCTCTCTCCAATTGTAGCTCGGGCTATTTCTCGAGGGCCCGAGTTCCACAAACAAGTTAAGGAAAGAATTGTGTGAAACAACGTAACAAACGTTTGCATTGTCTGACTCAGGCAAATGCAATCGAGCCCGAGTAAGATGTAATAAGGAAAAAGGCTTTTGTCTCGTTTGTCTCTTTCTTTTCTCCGCAATGCGGCTCGGGCTATTTTCCTCTAGCCAGAGCTTATGGCTAGACAAATCGTTGAGCGAAAAACGCAACTGCCACCGCACACTTCGTTGTTTTTTACGATGACTGTTTCTTTCAACGAACTTGATACGAATTAAGTTAAAAAAAGCTTTAAGCTTACTTTTTAAAATTTAAGTAATAACAAGCCTTCCATTATTTCGTAACTTAGGCTCAGCCCGAGTAGCCCGAGTGCCGTAGTCGCCTCTGTCATCATTTTGTAACTTGGGCTCAGCCCGAGTAGCCCGAGTGCCGGAATCGCCACTGGTTAATCGTATAGTCTACATCAGAAAATAGACACGACAAAATTTCATTGTAGAGAAGTGGCGTAACTAGGTCTTTTATGGAGGGTAAATGCCCAGGGTCTGCCGCTTCTCTCCGCAGACAAATGCACAAAGCTTTCGTAATGTAAAGGTGATAGGCTATGGGTATGATGAACAATCTGAGGGCGTGAAGACCTTTTTTGTGCTCTTCACTTGACTTTGGGCGAAAAACGGACGTGATGACCGTTAAAGAATGAACCTGTTTTCCTTTTGCGCAGTGAAAATATATCCGGCCCTGCTGGAATGGTTTTAAATAGCCCACTCCCTTATAAATTCCTGGGTACGTCCCTGTTGTAGAACAAATGAAAAAGTTTCATATTTTGGATATCTTAAAATTCTGTACCATCACTCGGGTGTTGTGTAAACATTCGAGCCTTCAACTGAGGTCACAGTCACTGGAGGAGGCATAAAGGAAACAATATCAAATTTCAATGACCAGGGTTACTGCAGTATTCTGAAGGTTTTGGTTATTTTGTGTAAGCATGCGAGTAAAAACTCCTGCATTGCAGTTAGAATTTTTATAACTTCTACAATTTGCGTTTTTATTGCATCATTTTCGAAAATTTGGTTGTCAATCCCAGCAGGTAGCAATAAATACAGGCGAAGAAAATTTAGAACGTACATTCTGGTTTCTTTTTTGGTACAAAGTTGCGGTCTTGAATATTTTTCTACAGAGGGGCTTGGACTTGAACAGTGGACTTGTGCTCGACAAAAACCGAGTCCAACAGTGTCGAGCGTCCCAAGCATGCCCAAGTCCGCTGCATTTAGCAACACTGTGAGACGTATGTAGGGGGGCATTGTTCAGTGCCCCTGTTTTGACTCCGTCTTTGGTAAAAATAAACAAAAACAACGGTGACAAGTGACTGAAATATGCCAGACTCTTTTGATGGTTTCTGTATAGCTCATGGCCAAAATGCATCATATTTGGCAAAGCACTCAGAATTAAGGCCAACAAATTTAAACAAAATTTGCGTGAAGATTGTTCAAAAGGCACTAAAATAGCCATTGCAACATGTACATTTTCAAAACTTCTCCGGGATAGAAAGCCCCCGTACTCCTTTAGAGCTTTTCTTGTTTCTCAATCAGCTTCAATTAACTCGGACGAAAAAAACAAAAATGCTAAAATTATGGCCCCTCCCTTTCAAAATTTTTTGCTACGCCACTTCTTCAGCAGTTTGAGATTATGCTCTTCAGCAGTTACAGATTATCCAGTTTTATACTCATGATACTTGACTGTACAACCGGCGCTTGATGTATCGGTTAGGAGCGTTCGCTTGGTAGCCGGGAAACTGGGGTTTTATTCCCGGTCGGGTCACACTAAAGACCTTGAAAATAGTATTCGCAGCTTTCCTGAACCTGAACCGAACCTGAACCGTTTGAATTTGAGATCATTGAACCTGAACCGAATCCGAACCTTTAAATTTTGGTGCAACTGAACCCAAACCGAACCTGAACCCAAAGTTTTGAAAAGTCTTCAACCTGAACCGAAACTGAACCATTAAAAATTAAATTTCTTGAACCGGAGCCGGAGAGATATTTTAAACGGATCGACTTCCTGAATACAATACAAAATGACAATCAAATATATTTGCTGTGTTAACGGTGTTCGTAAAGATTGAGACACCGGTTCGATCTTCGGCCATATTCGCTCTTCCAAAATTGACAACAAATTGAATATCTTTTTGAATGAATTTAGCAAAATGTTTACAGCAATTCAACAATTACTTGTTTTCATGTATGACGTATGCGATCAGAAGCAGGTGATAGAATGGGCTCATAATGATTTCACCTGCTCACTATTGCATCATAAACAATTGATAAAACTCATCACAATATAAGCATTCAAGTTGAAAGCGGTTAATCAGTTTTGTTGCATCTTGCAGATGGAGATGCTGGATATAAGTGGCTGCAAAATAGGTGATGATGGTTGGATCTCCATCTCGTCATGCATCCACAACATACAAAAGCTTGAGATTGGAAGCCCATCCGACTACCACCTTACAATAAGAGGAGTTACAGCGTTGTCGGAAGCCATTAGAAAATTAACTAAACCAGTGAGTACACGATTTAATGCAGGAACGTACAGTATTGGGGGAGAGCATATAGTGCCCCTTTTTGATTTCCCATTTAAAAAATAATTATTGTTGCAAGTGACTGAAAAATCCTAAAATCGTTTGATGGTTTGTGTTGCTTTGGCCAGGATCGGATCCAAGAGAGTAGGATAATGAGGGGTATACATTCCCCCACCAGCCATTTTCAAAAACATTTTTGATGTAACTTATGCAGTTTTTCTATAATTTCGAACCTCTTCGATTGCGATAAGCCTTTCGCCTTAAGCACGTGTATCCGAAATTGTGCGAACAAAATGCATCATATGCAGTGAAGTACTCAGAATTTCGGTCAAAAAATTTGAACAAAATTTGTCCGAAGATTATGCAAAAAGCGCTAAAATAGCCATTGCAGCACGTAACATTTCAAATATTCCTCGGTGGAGCATGCCCCCGAACCCTCGTGGAGCTTTTCTTGTTTCTCAATCAGCTTCAAATTAGTACTGCCCAAAAAATACGCTCAAAATTCTGTAGAAATTGTGCTCCCCTCCCCTTAAAATTTCTCGCCACGCCACTGTTTTAATGTCAAGTCACTTCTACAAATCGGTTTTTGGTAATTGATTAATTCTAATGATTGTTTGCGACACCGAGCAATCCCAGCACGACATGGGCCGGGTGCACACTATCGCTTAGTGCACGAAAAAGGGGTAACCGGTTATCATTTTTTTTGTCCTTCCAGACTCATCAGGTGCACAACTACGACAGCCAAAACTAGCTCTAACTAAACTAACAACAATCGAAGCTTATATACAGTTTGCTAATGAGAAGGGCGCAGCAAGCAGAAAGCGCTCCAGGTCCAGAACTTAATTACAAAACCCAAGATTACGTAAACCACAGAAGCACCTCGAAGCAAAAAGCGCTCGTGGGTCGGAACACAATTAGCTAAGACAACGAAGCACCACGGGCGCGTCAAAATGCAAATTTAGTTAACTGCTATTCTCTGTTCATTTCATCCTCCGCGCTGCACTTAATTGCTGAGCGTTTAGCAAGTGTAACAGCAGATACCAGTTTTAAAGTTTTTGGCTGGACCCGACTGAGAATAGAACCCAGTCTACCAGCTTCCAAAGCGAACGCTCTGTTACACTTGCGAAACGCTCAGCAATTAAGTGTAGCGCGGAGGATGAAATGAACAGAGAATAAAATACGTCAGTGAATTCTTGATAAAACTTAGTCCTGGCGCTAAAGGACCTTAGCAGTTATAAAGCGCCATAAAATTACTCAACAGAAATCAATTTATTTGCTCCGCACATGAACGCTTGAGGGCGCAATCTGATCAGTGATTTCGCAAAGCGGAGAGGTTGAGTTTCAATGCACATGGAGTTGAACGAGTGGCCGGAGCTGGCTTCGTGGGTTCGATCCTCAGCTAGATCATGCCGAGAAGTTGGTGCATTGGACTTCGGAGCTGGCTTTGTGGGTTCGATGCTTAACTAGATCATCTCCATGATACTTCGCTATAGCAAAAATCCTACTCTGTAATGAAGTGGCTCAAAATAACAACAAAAAATAACGTTTGAGTTTCAAGTGTCAATGAACAAACATAAAATGTCGGAGAATACTGTGGTATATTTTAACATTTAATTCCTTGAAGCGTATTTAAGTAGTTCAGCATATCTATGAGCCAGTTGTTGACCGAATATTTTTGTTGTAACAGCTTGCGCTGAAATTCTTAAATTTACGGAATTTAATCGTTTTTGTCACCGGCCGTTAGCTCAGTTGTTAAGCGCACACGCTATCGGCGCGGGAGGTCAGGGGTTTGATTCACCGCTGGTCGAATCGTCACAATGTCGCAAACGGCTTCCCACCGCTGCGATATTTCTTCGGAGCTGTGTGGTCCAGGCACTCAGCCGCGGAAATGGATCCCGCCACTCGGAACACGTTTCGGCGGAATACGACGAGTACAGTGAAGATTTGAAATTTTTGTTGTTTTTTTAATTAAGTATAATTTATATATTGAGTAAAAACATCGTTTTGATCATTTTTATGACTTTTGGTAATAACTTGAAACCTTTAAGCGTTAAAACTCATTTTTGATCATCCAATTAATCTTCGACACGTGTTTAATATGCAACGGTTTTAAAGGAAAACGTTAGATCTACGATATTGGTTTGCAGGGGCGGATCCACAAAGTTTTGGTGTGGGGGAATGTGATTTTGAATTAAGTTGAATGTTAACTAAATACAAAGACGTTAAAGCGTTTAGACCCGGATGCGGGCGTAAATAAGCCCTTTGAAATTGTTTCATGTAAGGGGCGTATTTAGGAATTTTTTTATCAGGAAAGGGGCACCAATTTTTGTTATTTCTTCAAACTTTTTTTTTTTCGGCAGAGTTGATTTTAAGCAACCAAAGTAACGAAAACGACTTTAGGCGGGTCCGGGGGCATGCTACCCCGGGAGATTTTTGAAATTTCACGTACTGTAATAGCCATTTTAGTGCTTTTTGAACAAATTTCAGGCAAATTTTGTTGATGTTTTCGGCTCCCAATTTGGAGTGCTTCAGAAAATATGATGCATTTTTTTCGCACAGTTTCGATTATGCGTGCTTAAGGCGACTCAGGCATATTTTTATGAAGAGGGTCGAAATTACGGAAAATTTTTATTCATCTAAAGCATTGTTGAAAAGGGCTGGTAATATGCCATGATATATCCTCCCACCTAGATACGCCCCTGTTGGTTTGTGAGACCCGAAACATACTTGATTGTATCAAAAGTGTTAAATGTGTTTGGAGTTACGAACACAGACACTTTCATAGTTAATTTTTTTTGTTTTCATTAAAGATATCGGGAAGCTCTTTATGATGCATTAATCTAGTTTTGATGAAATAATTCAGTTTAAGAACTAAAATAGGAAAAATACCATCTCTATTTCTACAAAAAAGGAAAAAATCCTGCCTTCTGTTTGACGACACGCTGTACTGTCAAATTCGCATTGGTTTTTATAAAAGCAAGAGCCAGAGCAGCAAGAAGAAACCCACAGATTTTTTCTGAATAGACTAAAACCAGGGATGTATATAGTCGAGGCTGCTTAGTCCGAGACCGAGATCGAGACCTTTTTATGTTTTCAAGACCGAGATCGAGACCAGAAAATTTCGTGACCATTTAGTCGAGACCGAGACGAAACAGTTGCGAGATCGAGACTCGAGACCTAATCGAAAACAAAAAAATTTTTGAAATCGAAATTTTTTCATTGAACAGCGAACACTAAACGCTAAAATTACAATTAAACAGAGTTTTTGTTGCACATTAAATAAACTAACATTGAGAGCAAATCGGATGATAGCCTCGCCCGATGTGGCCGAAAAAGCAAACCACTTTGACCAAAAACTCGTTCTACCGGTGCAAGTCGAAAAGAAAAGACTGACTTTGGAAATGAAAAATCAAATTCATTGCCTTAAGGAAGTTAAAATTCAAACACGTCTACTTTGGATAACCAAAATTCACAATTATCAATAAATGATGAGCGGATTCAAATTCAAAATTCAAATTCAATCCAACCAGTGGCGTAACGAGGGCATCCTGCACCCCGGGGCAAACAAAAATTTTGCGCCCCCTGTGTTTTACAATTCTCTGATTATCTATACCAGCAGATTCGTCTTGTCTTCGTATATCGGCCGATTCTCTTTTTGCATAGCCACTACTTTTAAAATATTTTTTCATACATTTTCTAGATTCATTCAAAACGCTTCAAATTGGGCTCGCCGTTTTCGACCCTGAGCTCCACTCTCTTTTTTCGGCATAATCTTCCTACCAGTTAAATCGCTAACAATGTAAACTCTAAAAACGCTTATCTGTTTTTACAAATTAGAGATATTTTATTTAACGGTGCGGCAAGTTTTCTGAGCCAGAGGCGGGCCGGTGAAAACTTATCACATGCAATCCCTTGAGTACATCCAGAAGACATTGTGGAGCGAGATGCAGAACGAAATTGGCAGCTTTTTGCCAAAATTACATTTTTTGCTCCAATACTGTAGAATCGATCGTCCCAACTGAATGTCAAGGATACAAAAGACACACTACAGGACCCCCCCATCCAGGGCTTATAAGAGGGGGGCTGGGGATTACAGGGGGCAATTTACCCCGGGCCCATGGGTGTGTAGGAGTCCATGAAAGAGCATTTTAGGGGCCCATCATAGAGGTCCCAAAGTAGTGTGATGAGAGATCTCCTTAGCTGTCGAAGAGCCCCGGATTCCATTTAGAGGCCCCGAATTATGATTGAAGACCTTTTTGTTATTTTTGGAGAGGCCACATAGCCGTCAAGGGTCCCCGGTTTCCATTTGAGGTCACCGAATTTCGGGTGAAGACCTTTTTTTTTTCGGAAACCACCTAACCGTCAAAGGTACCAAGATTCCATTTAAGGGCCGAGAATTGTGAGTGAAGACCTTTCTTTTCTTTTTTGGAGACGACAACATCCCAACGGTCGGCTAGGGGCCCACACTGGGGAAAGCTGCCCACATCAAACTGCAAAACTTTTTCGCTCAAAATCTCAACAAGAAGTTAGACCGTCGATCTGAAAAAAAAAGGCTATCCAGAAAACGGAATTGCATTTCATATAGGGCAATCAAACGCTCAGCTACAATTTTATCCTACGATACCGCAATTCTTTCACATTTTTAACTAAATTATCTCAGCAGCAGCAACGGGGCAGCGCTTCGCAACCCCTAAATTGCCAGATTTTTCCCTAATTTGCCAGTTAAATTGCCAGTTAAATTGTTGCAAAATACTTTCATTCATACATAAAGTTTAATCTTCTTAATTTGATGGCAAACTCATACTGAGTTTGTTGTGTAGCTCTTTGTTATCAGCTATCCATTGTGAGCCACAGAGGAACAGACATTTATGACCAAACAAAAAGCCTGCATTTACTACATGGCAGCATGATGGCAGGCGTCTTACGAAATCTTTTTTCTATTTCTCTCTCCAATTGTAGCTCGGGCTATTTCTCGAGGGCCCGAGTTCCACAAACAAGTTAAGGAAAGAATTGTGTGAAACAACGTAACAAACGTTTGCATTGTCTGACTCAGGCAAATGCAATCGAGCCCGAGTAAGATGTAATAAGGAAAAAGGCTTTTGTCTCGTTTGTCTCTTTCTTTTCTCCGCAATGCGGCTCGGGCTATTTTCCTCTAGCCAGAGCTTATGGCTAGACAAATCGTTGAGCGAAAAACGCAACTGCCACCGCACACTTCGTTGTTTTTTACGATGACTGTTTCTTTCAACGAACTTGATACGAATTAAGTTAAAAAAAGCTTTAAGCTTACTTTTTAAAATTTAAGTAATAACAAGCCTTCCATCATTTCGTAACTTAGGCTCAGCCCGAGTAGCCCGAGTGCCGGAGTCGCCTCTGCATCATTTTGTAACTCGGGCTCAGCCCGAGTAGCCCGAGTGCCGGAATCACCACTGGGTGTAGGTTTAGCACAGTATTACAGCGAGCGACTATACGCGTATCTTAATCAACTTACCAACAATCTTTAGCATTCATGTAACGCTAAAATAATGAAAATCTAATACTGTGCTGTAGATACCAATCGCTTCTTTACTTTTCTTCTAGTTTCTAGTGGAGTTCTATTTCCTTCTGTTTAATTGCAGCAAAGTCGAATAACAGTTTCAAACCTCTTTGTGATGTCATAATAGAGTAAACGGGCGATTTGTGATCGGGTGTAAAGAGTGATTTCACTTCTCTGCCAAAAGCATATACAGGTGTCAGATGCATTGCAAGAAATTGATTGTTTTAAAGTTTAGAAGATTACGTCGAAACTGGAGTGTATAAAATCACTGTTTTGTGCGCCCCTTTGGTGCAAGATTTGTGGTCGGAAGGCGTGATTTGAATCCTTTGCGAACAGCATAGGCCTACATTACTATACAGTAATCCACAAAGTAGTTTTTATAATCTGTGTGAATACGTCGAAAAAAGAGTATAAAAAGAATTTCATGGGACGCCCCTAGGTCGTGCCCCCCCGGGTGCGTGCCCCCACTTGCCCCCTCGCTACGCCACTGTCGTTTTGCCCCGTGTCTCGTTTTGCCCCACCTTCCCCTACGGTGCGTACCAGTCTACTACTATCAGACGATGTCTGCCGCCGGTGCAATCTTGCTTGTGACCGGTTTTTACCTTTGTTGTAAAATTTTTGCCCGCCCCATTTTGGCGCCCCTGTTCCTTGGCGCCCGGGGACATATGTACCCCACTGCTCCCCCTACGCTACGCCTCTGAATCCAACCCTAGTACAGATGTAAACAATCCAATTCATTAATGCTGGAAAATAGTTAGGGGCTGTGATGACTCATTTCAGTGGCAGTCAGAGACGAAACTGTGTACTAACGCACCGTACACAATCCAATTAATTAAATTAAGTAAAGCAATATCAAACAATTTCACAGCTGCGTAATTAGGGCACAAGGCTGATACGCAAGTCAATTTTCTCACGCCTGCGGTTTATAAAATGAATCAAATTTTTTTATCGCTATTTTCATGTCTCAACATCTTGAAACCAAGCAGATTTTGATAAGTGTTAATCATTAGAAGAATAGTTGAATACAAATAAGTACATGTAATTCTGGCAAACGTCTGATTGAAATCATTTTCACGGGTCAGCATCGGATAGAAAATGACGCAATAGTGAAACTGGCTTTGATTCAGTAATCAACATGAAACCGCGCCTGCTTCGCTGACATGATGCAAACAAATAAAGTGCGGTACCAATAAAAGAAGTCTCGACACGCAATTTCTGCTTCAAACCAAGATCCAGTTGCTTCGAGACCGAGATCCGACTTTTTCACCCAGTCTCGAGACCGAGACCTTAAAATTTAGGTCTCGAGACCGAGACTTGTCTCGAGACCTCCATCCCTGACTAAACACTGCGCCAGAAAGAGAAAGAAATTGGAAAACGAATGATTAGCAATGCAAGTAACATAAACCTATTTCTAAACAAATTCAAGCGCAATTCAATTTTTTGCGAATAAACTGCTACAATTCAAACTATAGTTAAGAACAGCAACCATAATATCACAACATTAAAATATTGTTCTTCTTGTTACCATTAAAAAGGTATTAGCTATTATCGTTGTAACGTTGTTCAAAGTCTTGGTAAAAAGTAATTGTAGTTGCGATGGCGCTAATCCCATATTTTTTTTGGTGTGCACAGTTTGTTCATAAATCCCTGCACTCATATCTCAAAAACCTCATAAGGTGGAAACATTAAAATTTCGACAGTGAATTATACTTACATCGAGTTATTATGTTCTTGATTTTTACAGGTCACTTCGTTGAAACAATAAGCAAGCATGAGTCATTTTTGATAAAAGCGAAAGTGGCTACAAAATAATGAAACACATTGATCATTGAACAAAAGCACAACGTGTTCTTTCGTACCATGATCGATTCAAATCATCAACTGCAGGAAAAATTTAGAAATGAGTTTGGGTCAGAATCTCCTCATACCAACAGCATTAAGTGATGGTTTAAACACAGTACCAAAGACCACATTGTGCGTTTTGTTAAATAGTCACTGTGTTTTATGCTTTGTTACAAACTAGTTTATTGAATGACATATTCTTGCTTATTTTAACAATGAAGTGATCTGTAAAAATTGACAAAAACAACTCTATAGCGATAAATTCAGTGTCAAAAATTTAAAGTTTCAAACTTTTGCGGTTTTTGAGGTATTAACATGCAAACACGTGCATAAATTTATGGACAGCTTGTATTATTAGCAAGCTGTAAGAATAAATAACTCCATTAGCAACAAACCCTGTAGTTAATTACATGTAGTTTTTCCTTGGAGAAAAAGTAAAGTCACAACAAATCTCAAAACTGGACGTTTCGACAACACAGATTCAGCTGTCATCATCAGCAGTGTATGTGTAGCAGTACAAAACTGTTGTAAAAACAGTAAAAAACTATTTGCGTAGCGTAGTGATTTGGAGCGTCGTTTTTACGACGACCATGATCGCAAGGTTAATGGTTCAACTCCCCACCTTTTGGATACGATGCTTCACGATGATTATTTCTGCTTGGTGGAATCTGGCAAGCAGCTAATTAAAGAAGTAAGAAGAAAATTGAACCGGAAACTTGGAAACAAAGGCAACTCCTAAGCGAGTGTGGATTCTACACGATTCGTCCTACGCATAGCGCCTCCGCCGCTTTCTCGTGATAGGAGGATAAAGATGAAGAAATCAATCAATTTAACATTACAAAACTGTCTCACAGGTTTGTACTGCCTTGCATACACTACTGATAATGACAGCTGAGACTATGTTGTCGAAACGTCCGGTCTTGAGATTTATTGTGGCTTTACTTTCCCCCTCACGCTATTTTCGCCCCATATTTGTTGTATTCTGAAGTTTTCGTTTAATTTTTTGTTTTTAAATTTTAGTTAAACGGTGTTTAAATTCGTTTTTATCATTTTCGCTCTACAACATTCACCTAAATAGCTCAAACTATTGAGTTTGAACACGATTATAAGCTGTGCAGCTAGAAATGTTTTACTTTATTATTCACTGTCAGTTTGTGGTGGAAACTTTCAAGATAAATGTTGATTTGTGATGCAGCGACTTAAATAGTGTCATCAAAATTATTATACTATGTGACATTTAAAGGTTTGATGATGAAGAAATAATCACAGAATAAAATCATAAACATCAAAATTATGATGTTATAAGATGTTTGAAGTTTTGATGCAAAATCTGAAGTCATGGTATAAACATGGAAAGTGCTTTGAAATTCAAAATCAAGCAAAATGAAAATTGTTGCAAACTGGTTGGTTGGCGAAGTAGTTGATGACATTGTTATCGGTGCGAGAGCTCTGGGGTTCGATTTTCAGTCCGGTCAAGTCAAACGCCGTGTTGCCACTCTGGCCGCATATTTCGGAATGGTTGCACTGAAAATTTCCGTTTTGTTTTTCGGCGATGTGATTGGCTGGATCAGTTGCGCGAGCGTATGCTGCGAGTAATGAAATTTGTTGTTTATTCTATTATACCACCACTCCACCCCGTTTCGAACTACACGGTTAAGAATTATACTTTAAAGAAACCAAGTTCATTGAAAGTGAAATATAAGCTTAGAGTGGAGTCAAGCCCGGTTTCTATGAGTAACAGCCCAGCAACGTAATAACCACTACACCACCTCGCTGGTGACAAAGCTGTGTCTAATTTTTTTTTTTTTTTATTTATTAACAATTATTACGACAACAAAATAATGAAAACAACTACAATTACATCACAATATTATCATGAGGCACAGTGCACACGCATTCCTACACTTCAAAATAATTCAGAGCAAGATACCCAATCGCACACAAGATAGGTCTAAAGTTTTCATAAATTTAACGGACTCCGTTTCTTATTAAATTCATTCACATTGTTTTTTTGTTTGCTATAATTTGTTCTATTCGTTGCGTGTTTCTAATCATTTTGAATATTTCTTCAAATTTTGGGAACTGTTTTGCGGTTTTCCACCTGTAAATATAAAATTTGTAGCATCGTAAAATACAATTTTAGATCTCATTATTACAGCTTAGGTTCACACCAAACAACATATCGGTTTTGGTAAAATGGAAATTGGTTTCGAGCTTGTTGGAAAGCCAGTTTTGTAAATCCTGCCAAATACTTTGCACACATGAACAATCGCAAAATAAATGCACAAGAGTTTCTCTATGTTAGTTGCAAAAGGCGCAATTTTCTGATTCCACTACAGGGAAAAATCACTCAGCGCAATGTTTGTTACGATGGCCCTGGAATTTCACTTTATTTGAAATGCCTTTAATTTAGTTTCAGGAGTAGAATTTAGTGCAAGAGTTTTAGGCGCACACCACGGGATATCATCAACATTTAACTCATTTTCCATCTAACGCATTGTTTATCCGTAAACTCTTTTGAAACCTGTCGTGGAACAAACTGGTAGATCGCTTTGGTTCCATTAAAAGTTTCTAAAAATGTTGTTTTTATTTCATCATAAGTTTGCTGGTTCCGTGGGGTCTGCGATATCCTGTTGTTTTCTTCATCGTCCCTACTATGCGGTAGCTTCGCAATTGACTTCATGAAACGGGTAAAATCTAGGTTACATTTGTTTATGCCAAATTTGTTCATGAGTAAATCGTAGGTCAGGTTGATCCCGTCGGTATCTAACAAGTGTATGTGATCGCTGATCCCGTTTAAAGCAAGTTTTTTTGCGAAAACTGACGTTTCTTTTGTATATTTGATTGATTTGTTCAACCACAAAGAGTGTCGTCATGAAAAGGAACTTCCAAAACAAACTTCCGCTAGTTGTCTGAGGGCAGTATAAGCCATTTTTACTAAACGCAAGGTATTTCCATGAGCATATTCTTGTTAAAACGGTTTTTTGGTAGACTGAACGAGGGCAGCAACATAATCATAATTTGCAAAAAAGAGATTTTCAATTTTTTTCCACGCTGTGTTCTTGCCATCTGTAAAAATTGAATTTACCCATTTAAGGCGCAAGGCTAATAAATACGAATCAATGTTTAACATGTTTGCTCCACCATCACCTAACGAGCGACACAGCTTTAGTCTACTTATTCGTTACCAATTAGATCCCCATATAAAATGAAACAAGGTTTTGTTTAGTTCTTGAAGGAACAGATAAGGGCAGAGTTTTGATAGTTGATATCGATGTTAATGACCATTGCTTTACATTGGCGAACATTTATAGCCCTAATAGGGATGATCCTGATTTTTTCAGTTTTGTGTTTGATAATATTCACTCATCTTCTCAAGATAATTTGTAGTTAGGCGGGGATTTTAACGTACAGTAATACTTGACGACGAACTTTAGATAAACATGGTGAGCCTGCACATAGGAATCGTATTGCGAGAGAAATAGTCTTGCATGCTTGCATACAGTCTTGTTGACATAATTGTTAGCACTTCTCTCTGAGAAGCACACCATATTATTGCATTTGGAACAGCTACAGTTTATCTTGTCTTCAGAACAATTCATTATCTTATCTTTTGGTAAATCAGGTGAGCTCGCTTCGCGTTCGCGTTTCTTTTTGGTAACCTCGCTTTTTTCAGTAGCTTCATTATGTTTGCACTTTTCTGTTGTTGCTGTTGTGCAAGGTTCGGAGTTCGCAGAGCCGAAGTCTATTGCGTTGTTTTTTTCGGCTGGTGGGTCAGCATGCTTTCCCTTTTGTCTATTAACATTTATAATCGGCGGTTGGGGGTAATCTTCCTTTCTTTGAGGGCAGTCAAGTTGTTTATGACTTCGTTGGCCGCAATATCTGCACGTAGACATTTGACCTTCGTAGGTAACAAAGAACTCATACCCTTCGATATATACATAACTTGGAATAGTTTTTTTCCAAATCACTGACATTCATGACCATTATTCTTGTTCCAGAAAACTAACCTTTTCTGTCGTTTTTGTGAATAGGTTTCAACATTTCCCCATAGTTCAACATTGCATAGTAGGAAACGTTTTTTTGGGGATTTTGTTTACCGGGCATAGCAGGCTAGGCTAACTATTTCAGAAAGTTGTTCTTCCGGTAATAATCAAAGGCGGAGGCTAATGCAAGAACTCTAACTTTTTTATTAATGTTTTGCTCAGCAATTCACGCCGAGCTTGTTCAGAATAACAGGTGCCAGGGTGGAAAATCCAGCCCTGGCAGACAACAGCAAAATAGTAGCACTTCTTAAGCTGAATTGATCATAGTAAAGCAAAAAAGTATCGTAGAGCGAGACAGCGCTGTTTCTGGCTATTAGGGCTATTAGCCTTCATCAGCCGCCCTCAGGTAAGAAACATTTATTTTCCAGGACGAATGATCTTGCCAGGATCACTCATCCCTTCGGATCAATATTTCTTAAAGAATTTAACCTTTGTGGTACGCAATTCACTCGTGTGGCTACGTCACCATTCCAGTCAAACTCTTTACGTGGCCAGGGTAAAGAGCAACAACTAAAAAGCAATGTCCTTCCTGGCCTACCGGACGGGAAGTCATGACGACTTCCTCTTGTTGGGTCAGAGGCTATAACAGCACTCCATCACCAACAGTGCAAAGTACTCCAGTAAATCGTACCGTAGAGCGAGACAGCGCTGTTTCTGGCTATTAGCCTTCATCAGCCGCCCTCAGGTAACAGAAACAGCGCTGTCTCGCTCTACGGTACGATTTACTGGAGTGCTTTGCACTGTCGTTGATGGAGTGCTGTTATAGCCTCTGACCCAACAAGAGGAAGTCGTCATGACTTCCCGTCCGGTAGGCCAGGAAGGACCAGTGCTGCCACTCAAAACTAGTAGTTTATCCCTACATATGAGGCTAAAAAATCCCTACAAATCCCTACGCCATGGGTAACGATCCTCAATTACAAATACGGCACATATGAAAAGGCAATAATATCCTTGCTATATTTGCTGATGACCGCCTCAACAAGATGATATCTTAAATTCATATTTTTCAACGACGTTTTTTAATGTGATGTAAAATAATCAAATAGCTACATTGTCAACGTCTACCTACCTCAACGTCTTTCAATGTTTATCCAAGCACATAGCTGATTACACAAGACCACAAATGCTTTACTGCTTTGGTTAAAAGCATGGGCCTATATAGACTAGTTCTATCATGCAAATGCATCTAAAAGAAACCAGAATATAACGTTAGATGAGCAGTAAGCACGTTGCCACAATTGTATAACTAAAAGAGTACCGGTACAATTTCAAGTGTTATTATTTTAACTGAGCACTTTACGTAATGTAGCAATTAAAAACTTGTACACGGCATGAACCTTTTACAGTACTAACATTTGAATTTAGCACTTACAATACCATATCACTTTGTTAACGCCTATGATGAATAGTGAATACTTTGGCGTCTAAACATGGCTTGAGTTTAAGAATTACACCATAATAGCTAGGACTGAGCTATTACTGACACAGTATCTATACGGATACTAAAAATGTTCACAGCTGGCTGAGTTGTTTATACAAAAATGCACTGCAATGCTTCAAATTACATCACAAATGTACTCAGCATATTAGCTTAATATTGGTAAGAATTGGGTATACCGTAATGCTTTATACTCATTGACTCACATTTTGACTGAACAATTCTCAAAATAATAAGCCCAATTATAAAGACCACTCAAGCAGACTACACATGAACATTTCAACTAAGCTCTTTCCATAAATGATAGTGTGAGCAATCTAACTAAGAACTTGCAAAAATATAGTGAACATCAGTAGCCCACCGAATTTAACTGAGCATTAATCACAATACAAGGCTTTCTCTAGCTGAACACAACGTAAGCTAAATCAGGTACTGTTTGACTTGAGCAGTTACAGATTTGAGCAGTTACAGCTGAAGACTGGAAGAGTGATCACAGACAATACTTAAGGCAGTGGTTCTTAAACTGGGTTCGACCGAACCCCAGGGGTTCGGTAAGGCTGTAGCAGGGGTTCGGCTAAGATCAGAAAAAGTTTTTGCAAAAAGGCATGCAGTTGTAGTAAATGACTATCTCTGCGTGGAATGATGCATCCCTCCACCATACTCTTTCAACGCTGTTTTTGATGAATACAATTTTTCCATAATTTCAAACCTATTTGATAACAATCATCTTTACGCCTTAAGCACGCATAAATCAAAAATGTGCGAACAAAATGTATCATATTTGGTGAAGGACTTAGAGTTAGAGGCAAAAAAATTAAACAGAATTTGCCATAAAATTGTTCAAAAAGCTCTAAAATGGCCATTACAGTGTCTAAATTTTTGAAAACTTTCCGGGGAAGCATACCCCCGGACCCCCCTAGAGCCATATTTTTGTTCCTCAATTTGCTTCAAATTAACTTTCCGGAAAAAAATACGCTTAAAAAATGTAAAAATTTTATGCCACCCTCCACCGCCTTAAGAATATTCTGAATACGTCCCTGAGGTAAAACATTTTCAAAGAGCTTATGCCCTTTTCCGGTTTAGACGTCTAACGTCTTTGCACTCATTTAACATTCAGCCTAATTCAAAACTGCATCCCCCTCTAAAATTTTCTGGATCCGCTCCTGGTTATAATTAAGGGTTCGATGTATGCTTGCATGACACCTGTTGGGTTCGATACTTCCGACAAGTTTGAGAACCACTGACTTAAGGTATGTCAGGTTCAGGTATATTTTTGTTGCTACTCAAACTTCTGCCTACCGTATGCTCGACTTCCTCGGTAACCATGCTAACCTGAATTGGTCCAACCCTAACCAGGTCCCAGCCGCCCAGGCAACCATCGACTTACCAGCTTACTGCACTACATTAGTACTACAGCTAAAGAGCTAAGTAAACTAATTTACACATCAGATGAGTGACATCACAGTCGCACTTCACTTTGCCACTGCCACTTGAGGTCGTTGAGAATAAGAAACACGAACTGAAGAAATCGGTGGGAATCCGGGATTGCTCTTAATGAGTCTTGAAATATTTTTGATTGGCCTACTTTGTTCAAACTTTATCGTAATTTTAAAAGACTGTGAAAATCCCTACAAATCCCTACTTTTGACCAAAAATCCCGTAGGGATTCCCTACTCCCTACGCAAGGCTAAAAATCCCTACTGTAGGGAAAAATCCCTACGAGTGGCAGCCTTGGGAAGGACATTGCTTTTTAGTTGTTGCAAAAAAGTATGATAGAAATACTGTGAACTGTTGCGTCATAAGGACAATAACTATTAAATGGAATGAATTAACAAGCGTAGAGGTACAAAAACGGTAAAAAACAATTTGGCATGAGCCTTACTAAAACAATTTAGTCGGCAGCGTGGCGCAGTGGTTTGGAGCGTCGTTTTTACGACGGCCATGATTGCAAGGTTAATGGTTCAACTCCCAACCCAGCCTCGTTGTTGCATCCTTGGATAAGATGCTTTACGATGATTATCTCTGCTTGGTGAATCTGGCAAGCAGCAAATTAAAAAAGTCGGAAAAAAATTCAACCGGAAAACTTGGAAAAAGGCAACTCCTAAGCGAGTCTGGATTCGTCCTACGCATAGCGCCTCCGTCGCTTTCTCGTGATAGGAGGATAAAGATGAAGAAATCAATCAGAAATCATCAATCAATATTTATAAAGAACAAATTAGGGAGCGCCCAGGTTCCCAAGTTTGGTTGGCTTTTGGTCAAGATAGACTCTTCTGCATCGATTCCGTGATAATGATACGTCACTTAAATCCTTGAAGCGAGAATATCTTGCCTTCCCACAATGCACAATTAGAATTACAGTCAGTGAATTGCTTTATGCACTGACTGAAGCAATTGCTTCATGCACTGACTGTAACTCTAATTGTGTACTTTTTACTTGAGTGCATTTCTTACCTGACGATTAGAGTTACAGTCAGTGCATGAAGCAATTGCTTCAGTCAGTGCATGAAGCAATTCACTGACTGTAACTCTAATTGTGCATCGTGGGAAGGCAAGATATTCTCGCTTCAAGGATTTAAGTGACGTATCATTACCACGGAATCGATGCAGAAGAGTCTATCTTGACCAAAAGCCTACAAAACTTGGGAACCTGGGCGCTCTCTAATTTTTTCTTTATAATTAATACAAGGGTAACCGAAGTTAGCCTACCAAAGTGGTCATTGGGCAGTCCACACTCTGATGTTTTAAAACAATATTTGATAAACTTGTGGAAGCTTATCACCATCAGACCTGTTCATAACATTGGGTCGTGAGTTAATGAACCAAGCTTCAGAAACAAGACGTTTGGAGTAATTGTTTTCCACTTTCAAAATCTTTGCATTTATCCAATCAATATTGTGTTCAAATTCCATGGCGTGAACGCAGAGGGCAGATTCTTCTGGCTTTTGGATGAGAGTGGCCCGTTTGCGTTCTGCCAAACGTGACTTAAGGCCTCGTTTCGTCTGTCCAATATAAACAAAGTTGCAATTCAAACAGGGAATTTCGTAGGTATTAAAAAGTCAATATCTTCGGAGCTATATGGATCTTTGGGTAATGGCAAAACATGGCGAATGTTAGCCTCCGTCTTTGATTATTACCGGAAGAACAAGTTTCTGAAATAGTTTCCCCATAATCTTCTTTAAAACGCTTTTCAATTAACTCTTGCGGGAAGGGGGTGTTACGAGTGTTACAAGCACTTTGTCACTCTCGTATAACTTCACATATTCGATTTTCTCGTGATTTCTGAGCTTGCCGTATGAATGTAAAACATTTTCTCTGTTTTGCCATGTCACATCAACGTTAGATCCTTTTAGTTCCACAATGCCCACTAATTTCTTTAGCGTCTAATTTTTCTACTTACACTCATTTCGGTCGAACCCTATCGTTTCCCTAGCGCTCTTCCCACAAATGCTCTAGCCAATCAAATCGCTTGAGAACAGAGTTTGAGCAAGGTGGAAAATTTCTGTGCAAACCTTCCGAAACGCAGTATGCTTCCGGTCACTTTTCTTCGAAGCTGAGTTGCCCAGGTTCTAAGTCGCGTAAAAGTCCCTCCACTCGTTTTATGCTTCGACGTAATCACACTGCGAAATGAAGATTATATTGGAATCAAAAGTTGCATTTCAAACAAAAAATACGCTTTTAATTTTTTATAAGCATCACAAAAAAACGAACATAAGCAGGATCGAGCGAATTGTTTAAATTTCACAACGATGATACGCTTGACGTACCGGTAATAAATTACCCGATTTTCGTTTCAATAAGATTGTTATCGAAATGAAGAGTTTTTTATTTTGTTTTTAGTTTAGAACCTTATTTGCACATTTCTGTGCTTTTTAAGCTCTTCCACCTCTGTAGTCGCATTCTGCAGTTTACGTCATGTGTTTTAAATTTTTTGTGATCGCAAGGTTTAGCTCCCACCTTGGCCTCGCTGCTTCGTAAAAGGGTGAGATGCTTCACAATAATTATCTCTGCTTGTTGGTATCTGACAAGCAGCAAATTGAAGAAGTCAGAAGCAAAACTTAACAGGGAAACTGGGAAACAGAAGTAACTCCTAAGCGAGTTTACAGTAGATTCATGCTATGTATAGCGCCTTCTTCGCTTTCTCGTGACAAGAGGACAAAAATGAAAAAATCAATTAATCATGTGTTTTGAAATAAATTTCTTAAGGAAGGAAACGCAAGTCAGATAGGCGATTTGTGGTGGTAACAAAACTTACATATTTTTGCTGGCACCAATTAACGTAAAAAGCGTGGAAACACAATTTCACAGATGTGGGGTCAGATTTATAAAGCTATGAAGTTACAAAAAGATACATTTTCTATTTTTCCGTTACATTTCATTTTTAGGTGATGGTGTCTTTGTGCTAAATTTTCCTTTATATATCAACTTTTTTGTATTTTATTGTTTCTATTACATTAAATAGATTTATAACCTGCATCCTTCATCAAAGCGGTTACGTGCTAAATATAAAGCCAACAAAGTGTAACACCTTCATTTAATGCGTAAACATCACGGTTGCTGAGATGATTTTGAGGCCTCGGGCAAAAAAAATCAAATAATAGGTATAATCAATCCCCTAAAAAATTAAACAAATCACCCACTCCCGGCGTGGGCCTCCGCAGAAATGTTAACGGGCCGAAAATGCTAGGCCCGACTCGACCCGAGCCCGAATCCTATAGTTCATCTGTCCGATCCCAATTTAAACTCGAAACCAAAAACATCACTTTACAGTACAGTACATTTTGAAGAAATTTCAATAAAAAAAAAATAGTTTTACCCATCCACAGTTACCCCAGTTACGAACAGCAATATTTATACCAGCGATTCACTATGTTTTATTCCAGCAACCACGAAAGCCCTATCATTCACTGAAAACCTCGATTTTGCTCCGGCGTCCGGCCCGATCGAAGCCCAAACACTTTACAAAATCCAAGCCCAAGCGCAGCCCGAACCCGACCCGTCCCGGAAGTCCCGAGCCCGATTTTCAACTATGGCCCTCCAGGCATTTGCATTGGCTTTCCCCTTTTCCATGGTACAAACTGAAATAGTATATAGAGTAGTCTTCCGCCTTGAAGCCACTTGCTAAAGACAGAAACTTTTTTTTCGAAGAATGCAAATACTGCAGTATTATGTGCGTGCACCATATGGGTTGAGCACCTATTAAGACTATTTTATTGCTTTTTAGCATAAACCGCTGCAACTTTTCTTTGTTTCCTGTTAATGTTTTCAATGAAATCATATTTTGGCTATATTTTTGCAAACATACAGTCACAGTTTCAAGTTTTTAGGTCGCAAAAAATTGCCGTAGTTATAACAGAGCGTGTTTTGAAGCTTTACTCTATAAAACAGGTTCTTTCAAAGCCATTCTTTGTTTATTGCGTGTAGGTTATTCATAAAGTCTCGCACGCATTTAAATTTCAGTATCTGAAAAACTTCACAGGGCAGAAAATAGACTTTCAACTGTGAATTATACCTTCATCGATGTTTTTGGTTGGTTTTTATAGGTCAGGGATGGCGAACCACTGACCCGCGGGTCATACCGTGACCCACATGCAGATTCCAGTGACCCACTTGCAGTTTCAAAACTTTTTGGAAAATGTTTACGAACACTTACGTAGTAACAAAAGGTGTAACTTTCTTTTATTTGGCATTCACGACCTTTTTTTTGCTTTTAGACTCACCATTTGCGAAAATTTGTGCAGAGTGAAAACCAATTTTTGCTCATTTTCGACAAGTCTTTCATTAATATCATGAAATTCGTGACGCCCTTTTATCATTTTTCAAATTAAGGCTTCCTATATGACCCAACAACTAGAAAAGGTTCGCCATCCATGTTATAGGTCATTTGATTGAAAAAATAAGCAAAAATGAGTCATCAATACAGTGCAAGTAAAAGTGGGAACAACATGCGAAACATGTTGACCGCTGAACAAAAAGCACGATAATATGCACGTTGGTATCACGAGTTTCATGACTGATGTAAATCATGAACTGAAGTAGAACGTGAATTCAGAATTCAATTTGGAACAGAGCTTCTTCATGCTAACACCATAAAGAGAGGGTTTAAACATGTGGTACCAAAGAACACTAGATGCTTTTTTGTTAATGGTCAACATGTTTTATGCTTCATTACAAACTACATGCAATTTATCTAAAATAGCATATTCTTGCTCATGTTAAAAACACAAGAACCTGAAAAAATTAACGAAAACCACTCTGTTGTGATTTTGTTAGTTGCATATTTATCATCCTATCGCGAGAAAGCGACCAATGCGCTGTACGAGCTCGTTTAAAAGTTGCAAGCCATCTGTCCACCACACCAAGTTGGGAGAATCATGCTAAGTGCCTTTTCCAACGGCACAACATGTGAACTTGCCGGCTTGTTCTTTACACTGTCCCTTGCTGAGCGTCAAACAGGGAAGTTGTGAATACCAAACATTGGTTTTACCCGACTCGGAATCAAACCCAAGTTTACAGCTCGCAAGGCGGACGCTCTCACCACTCGGCCATTTAATCCGATATTATTCATTGTCGAAAATTCAAAGTTTCAAACTTCAACCTAGTGCGGATTTTGCTATCCTGATATTTTAGCATGTGCAGAAACTTTTGGACTATCTATTATGAGCCAATAGCGGGCTCTAGGAATGAACAACTAGGCAACAAATCCTGTAGATAAAATATTAATATGCGTTAAGCAGTTGGGCTTTAGCATTGAGCATAGGCCAACTGCTCAATGCTAAAGACTGCAGTTGCGGGGGCTTGAGTAATGTAGTAGTAGTAGTAGTCGTTTATTGCCAAGCATCAACAAATACCTTCTTTTACCGCGTATAATCCGCACTTGTTTCCCCCCAAAATGAGCCTCAAAACTGGGGTACGTATTATACGCGGTAACATTTTTTTTGCTTTTTTTCCAACCGTCAAATTCACTGTGGCCGAGAGGGCCCAAGTCATCCGATGGGCAATATTCGGGGATTCGCCGATTCCCCCTTCATTTGGCAGGGGGTCGTCTCAAATTTTATGTTAAGGTAGTATTATGAATTTCTTAGGGTCTTATTGCCATTGCCCCACTATTATTCACATTGATACTATACTATAACTCAACAATGCCTTAACAACTATTGGCCATTAACTCATCTGCTTCAGCTCTCACATCCGAATGAGAGTAATTGTACTAAACGCTTAGTTACTCACAGATGGTTATTGTTGTCCAGTCCACACCACGAAAAGGATGTTGTAAGGTCTTTAGTGGTCTTTAGTGAATTACTATTTACTATAACTAAATTGTGCATGATGTTTACCGATTGGTTTAGACAGCCCAGAGGCATTGTTGGCCGCGCTCCGACGAAATCGGCGATGCGTGTCATTGCGGGAAGACACGGGTCACTCTCGAAAATTTCACGGGGGCAGTGCCAAAAAAGGGGTGCGTATTATACGCAGGGTAATCAATTTTCCCTCAGAATTTGGCTCAAAAAGAGGGGTGCGGATTATACGCGGGTGCGGATTATACGCGGGTGCGGATTATACGTGGTAAAAGACGGTATATAAAAAAAACAACATAATTGCACGACGAGAAGGAACGAAAGACCTTGAAAATGTCGCTAGACAGGCAACTCGGTCGCCCAGTCAGTTCCTCCTCAAAAAAAAAAAATATATATATATAAGTTATATATAAATCTAGTAAAGCCGAGCAATTTATCAATATCTTGTAAGTTCAAAGTTGGTAAGTAATTATTAGCTGGGAGTGAATATTTTTCATCCGCACAGCAGTATATGAAGACTTTAGGATATGTTTCAAAATAAAACAAAAAACAACAAACACAGAACACCACAAACTTACACAATTTGGCAAAGCTATGGGACTACAATAAAAAGCAAAATAAAGGGAGTATTCTTCAAAAGTTAAGACTGTAATAAAAAGTGTATTTTGAGTATTTTTGAGTAAGTTTTGCAGCTGAAAGAAGCTGCTTTATCTCTGACGCAATCAGGCAAATTATTCCAAACATTGACACCAGATACTTTAAGGGATCGGTTAGTTTTGACATACGAGGTTCTTTCCTCATAAAACTTATTTGAGAGAGCGCTACAGGTAGAGTACTTATGGACTGAGGTTAATGCAGTAATGTATAGGGGAGAACAGGGTCAGATGAACCATTTTTTTGTTTCTTAAGTATTACTGCGTACTTTTTGGAAAGATTTAGCTCTGTTTTTGCATATTTACAAACATTGCTGTAATGCATAAATATACATTGTAAAACAAGGAGTATCACTCTTATTATCGCTGTAACTTGACCCCGACTACGGGGTCTATTGAACCAAAGAGTATGGCCAGTTGAACAACCTATGGTAAATGCACCATGTTTGCAACGAAACAAGAAAGCACTAATTAGATAAGGGTGTAGGCAGGCAGCGAAACAAGAAAATTACTAAAACAAACATAATTAAGAGTTTTAAGAAAAAACTATGATAGATGGGGCACACGGGGTCAGTTGAACCATGTTTCAACACACAGCTTCCAGGTTTGGTTCAACTGGAACATTGCAGCTGCCACTGGAATCTTCTCATTTTTTCCACGCTTGCCATTAATGGAGTCGCTTTAACCAAGGTAATATCAGACTACACGACAACCTCCTCCTCCTCCTACAACTCCAGTAATGAATTAAACACTCAACAAATCAATGATTTACAAAAAATAACAGCTTTGATCTTTTGTTTCACTTTTGACCAAAAAAAGGTTTGAAAATCACTTTTGGTGTTGTTCTGACTGGCAAACCTGCCAAAGCAGAAAATCCATTTGAAGACAAAATGGCTGCAACCTTGTCACTTCTATGCAGGTGGCGCTGAAACGATTTATTTTTTTTACATAAAGGCAGGGGAAAAGGTGGTTCAACTGACCCTGTTGGTTGTTCCACCCGAGTAAAAACATTGAATTAAAAACGCTGTCAGCTCGGTGGCCGAGTATAAACTCTCAATCACAAAGTCCTGGGTTCAAAACCTGAGCCTCCCTGATGAGCGGTCAAACCGCGAAACAAGTCGTAGAATTAGTTTTGCAGCGTTTATTTACCAGTCTGCCATAATATCTAGTGATACTTAAAATCTTATAGTTACTGCATTCAATCTATCTGAATTGACACTCTAGCTCCAATTTTGCACAAACACGTTTTATAAAAGTTCAACTGTCTAGTTTGAATATTTTCAGACACATAAACAAAAGTGTTTGCATTTGTCCCAAAATAATTATTCGAAAATTGTGATATCATTCGAAAATGAAACTACAACAATTCATTCGCAAATTCAACTCAACAGCTCATGATTTGACATTGCAGCATCTCTTTACACTCCCAGCTAAAAACTCTTGATTTCGTAGGTCATCAGGAGCATGCTGCGAACTTTGTTATTATTATTTGATAAACTCGTGCGATTTCATTCGTATTAGTGTTCATATTGATTCGTGTTACTAAAAACGTCATAATTGATGTGATAATATTCATGTCTGGTATCAAAATGAAAATCAAATTAGTGCTGGTAATCTAAGCTGCTGACTGGATTAACACACTACAGCTTCAATTTTGTACAAACACGTTTTATAAATGTTCAATTTTCTAGTTTGAGTGTTTTCAGACACATAAGTTAAAGTGTTTGGAGGAGTACAGAGCCAGCGCAATGCTATTTGAAGCCCTAGGCAAGTTTTAATTTTGATGTCTCTTGCATACATATTTACCTTTAATAAGTGAGCGATAAAAGTTATAGTTATGATTTTTTCGAGCTCCTGTAACCCAAAATCCATCATGCGTTTATTTATTAAATTACTCGAGGAATCGTTCAAACATCAAATTCTAAACAGCACCTAAATGATTTACGCTATAGATATCGGTGTGCTACTGTAATTCAGTTTAAAGTAGTCAAGTGCACAAGACATCAAAAACTTATTTTGCGTGTTTTTTTCTTAGCAAAGTTGTTTACCTATTCCGCCATGTCAAGCGTGGAAGCGTAGTCACGCTCAATCGATATGGTTGCTAACAGGGGTGCCGGAGCGGGAAGCACTTTTGACTGGGGGGGCAAGGGAGCCAGTTCTGCTCTTATCATTCAATTGTGATAGTAACGAAGTGAAACGTCTGCTCTGTAGTATAGCGAAGGTATCAGTAGTTTCAGTTTCGCTTCCATTGTCTGCAGTTATTGCAGCTTCAGTAGGATTCGATTCCAGTTATTGAGGACACGTCCGTTAATCGTATAACCTACATCAGAAAAATGGCGCGACAAATTTCATTGTAAAGCAGTGGCGTAACTAGGTCTTTTATGGAAGGTAAATGCCCAGGGTCTGCCGCCTCTCCCCACAGACAAATGCACAAAACTTTCGTAGTGTAAAGGTAATAGGCTATGGATATAATGAACAATCTGAGGACGTGAAGACCTTTTTGTTTGCTTTTCACTTGACTTTGGGCGAAAAACGGACGTGATGACCGTTAAAGAATGAACCTGTTTTCCTTTTGCGCAGTGAAAATATATCCGGCCCTGCTGGAATGGTTTTAAATAGCCCACCCACCCCCTTATAAATTCCTGGGTACGCCCGTGTTGTAGAACAAATGAAGAGGTTTCGTATTTTGGATATCTTAAAATTCTGTACCATCACTCGGGTGTTGTGCAAATATTTATGCCTTCAACTGAGGACACAGTCACTGGAGGAGGCATAAAGGAAACAATATCAAATTTCAATGACCAGGGTTACTGCAGTATTCTGAAGGTTTTGGTTATTTTGTGTAAGCATGCGAGTAAAAACTCCTGCATTGCAGTTAGAATATTTATAACTTTTACAATTTGCGTTTTTATTGCATCATTTTCGACTATTTGGTTGTCAATCCCAGCAGGTAGCAATAAATACAGGCGAAGAAAATTAAGAACGTACATTCTGGTTTCTTTTTTGGTACAAAGTTGCGGTCTTGAATATTTTTCTACAGAGGGGCTTGGACTTGAACAGTGGACTTGTGCTCGACAAAAATCGAGTCCAACAGTGTCGAGCGCCCCAAGCATGCCCAAGTCCGCTGCATTTACCAACACTGTGAGACGTATTTAGGGGGGCATTGTTCAGTGCTTCTCGTTTTGACTCCGTATTTGGTAAAAATAAACAAAAACAACGGTGACAAATGACTGAAATATGCCAGACTCTTTTGATGGTTTCTGTATAGCTCATGGCCAAAATGCATCATATTTGGCAAAGCACTCAGAATTAAGGTCAACAAATTTAAACAAAATTTGCGTGAAGATTGTTCAAAAAGCACTAAAATAGCAATTACAACATGTAAACTTTCAAAACTTTTCTGGGGGAGAAAGCCCCCGCATCCCTTTAGAGCTTTTCTTGTTTCGCTATCAGCTTCAATTAACTCTGCCGAAAAAAACAAAATTGCTAAACTTATGGCCCCTCCCTTTTAAATTTTCTTGCTACGCCACTTCTTCAGCAGTTTGAGATTATGCTCTTCAGCAGTTACAGATTATCCAGTTTTATACTCATGATACTTGACTGTACAACCGGCGCTTGATGTATCGGTTAAGAGCGTTCGCTTGGTAGCCGGGAAACTGGGGTTTTATTCCCGGTCGGGTCACACTAAAGACCTTGAAAATAGTATTCGCAGCTTTTCTGAACCGAACCTGAACCGAACCTGAACCGTTTGATTTTGAGATCGTTGAACCTGAACCGAATCCGAACCTTTAAATTTTGGTGCAACTGAACCCAAACCGAACCTGAACCCAAAGTTTTGAAAAGTCTTCAACCTGAACCGAAACTGAACCATTAAAAATTAAATTTCTTGAACCTGAACCGGAACCGGAGCGATATTTTAAATGTTTTAACGGATCGACTTCCTGAATACAATACAAAATAACAATCAGATATCTTTGCTGTGTTAACGGTGTTCGTAAAGATTGAGACACCGGTTCGATCTTCGGCCATATTCGCTCTTCCAAAATTGACAACAAATTGAATATCTTTTTGAATGAATTTAGCAAAATGTTTACAGCAATTCAACAAGTAATGAATGAAGAGGAGCCGATGTAAGTCTATATATATGAAATATAGCAGGGTAAATGGTAGGCCTTGAAGACTTACTAAATAAACGCTGTAAAAACCAATTCTACGACTAGTTTCGCGGTTTGACCGCTCATCAGGTAGACTCAGGTTTTGAACCCAGGACCTTGTGATTGAGAGCGTTACCTCTCCAAGAGTAATTTGTTTTCATGTATGACGTATGCGATCAGAAGCAGGTGATAGAATGGGCTCATAATGACTTCACCAGCTCACTATTGCATCATAAACAATTCATAAAACTCATGACAATATAAGCATGCAAGTTGAAAGCGGTTAATCAGTTTTGTTGCACCTTGCAGATGAAGAGGCTGAATATAGAATACTGCGAAATAGGTGATGAAGGTTGGATCTCCATCTCGTCATGCATCCACAACATACAAAGGCTTTGGGTTGGAAGCCCATTCGACGACCAGCTTACAATAAGGGGAATTACAGCGTTGTCGGAAGCCATTAAAAAATTAACTAAACCAGTAAGTACACGATTTAATGCAGGAACGTACTGTATTTAGGGGGAGAGCATATAGTGCCCCCTTTTGATTCTGCCAGTTAAAAAAAAAAAGAACAAAGTTAATGTTTTAAGTGACTGAAATATGCTAAAGTCGTTTGATGGTTTGTGTAGCTTCGGCCAGGGGCGGATCCAAGAGAGTAGGATAATGAGAGGTATAAACCCCCCCACGAGCCATTTTCAAAAACGATTTTGATGTAACTGATGCAGTTTTTCTATATTTTGAACCTATTCGATAGGGATAAGCCTTTCGCCTTAAACACGTGTGATCGAAATTGTGCGAACAAAATGCATCGATTTTGGTGAAGCACTCAGAAATAGCCTCAAAAAGTTTGAACAAAATTTGCCTGAAGATTAATGCAAAAAGCGCTAAAATAGCCATTACAGCACGTAATATTTCAAAAATTCCTCGGGGGTGAATGCCCGCGGACTCTTTCGGAGCTTTCCTTATTTCTCAATCAGCTTCAAATTAGTTCCGAAAAAAATGCGTTCAAAATGTTGAAGATATTATGCCCCTCCACCTTTAAATTTTTTAAGAATTTATGCACATGAACGCTTGAGAGCGCAAATTGAGCAAAGCGGAGACTTTGAGCTTCAATGCACATGGAGTGGTTGATGCATTGGACTCCGGAGCTGGCTACGTGAGTTCAATGCTCAACTAAATCATCTCCATGATGCTTCGCTATTGCAAAAATATTAAGCTGCAGTCAAGTGGCTCAAAATAACAAAAATCAACGTTTTAGTTTCAAATGTCAGTGAACAAACATAAAATGTCGGAGAATACTGTGTCTATTTTAACATTTGATTCCTTGAAGCGTATTTAAGTAGTTCAGCATATCTATGAGCCAGTTGTTGGCCGAATATTTTTGTTGTAACAGCTTGTGCTGAATTTTTTAAACTTACGGACTTAAAACGTTTTTTCCACCGGCCGTGAGCTCAGTTGGTAAGCGCACACGCTATCGGAGCGGTAGGTCATGGGTTTGATTCCCCGCTGGTCGAATCGTCACAGTGTCGCCAACGGCCCGCCACCGCTGCAATTTATCTGCGGAGCTGTGTAGTCCAGGCACTCAGCCGCGGAGATGGATCCCGCCCCTCGGAACACGCTTCGGCGGAATACGACGAGTACATTGAAGATTTGAAATTTTTGTTCGTTTTTTTAATTAAGTGTAATTTATAAATTGGGTAAAAAGATCGTTTTGATCATTTTCATAACTTTTGGTGATAACTTGAAACCTTTAAGCGATAAAGCTCATTTTTGAACATTCGATTAATCTTCGACACGTGTTTAATCTGCAACGTTTTTAACGGAAAACGTTAGATCCACAATGTTGGTTTGCAGGGGCGGATCCACAAAGTTTTGGAGTGGGGGGATGTAATTTTGAATTAGGTTGAATGTTAATTAAATACAAAGACGTTAAAGCGTTTAGACCCGGATGCGGGCTTAAATAAGCCCTTTGAAATTGTTTCATGTGAGGGGCGTATTTAGGAATTTTTTTGTCAGGAAAGGGGCACCAATTTATGTTGTTTCTTCAAGCTTCTTTTTTTTTTTCGGCAGAGTTAATTTTAAACTACTAAAGTAACGAAAACGACTTTAAACGGGTCCGGGTTTAGGCGCATGCTCCCCCGGTAAAGTTTTTGAAATTTCACGTACTCTAATGGCCATTTTAGTGCTTTTTGAACAATTTTCAAGAAAATTTTGTAGATGTTTTTGGTCCCCAATTTGGAGTGCTTCAGAAAATATGATGCATTTTTTTCGCACAGTTTCGATTATGCGTGCTTAAGGCGACTCAGGCATATTTTTATGAAGAGGGTCGAAATTTCGGAAAATTTTTATTCATCTAAACCAGAGGTGACGAACATGCGGCCCGCGAAAGAATTTCCTGTGGCCCGCGAATATTTTGGCGAGACCAGTACTTTTAAACATTTTTTTCCCGTCTAATCTTTGCGATGCGATACCAAAAGCTGAGCCCCTGATTTAATCAAGCGCGTATCACACAGTAATTATATAAACGCTCAATACAAGTCATCTGTTTCAGGATTCAGCAGTTCATCCATTGTTATGAAATAATAATAACATAACTCGAGTCCGTTGCAGCTTCAGCATAGTGCAGCAGTTTACGAGTAACTATTCGAGCCAGAGCTTAGCTTGCCTTACAGTAGTAGGATTTATGTGAGTTTGCGGAAATGAATTGGTGAGGTGGCAGTACCATTTATCATATGCAAATTTTACTGCTTTCTTAAGGTATTTGTTATTCATTTTTTTAATCAATATTTAATTAGCCGCTTGTCTTCACCGATGTCTTCAGCGAAAAAACGAAATACTGTAGATGAAAAAAGAGTATTTCAAAAAGATTGGACCGATATCCGATATGTATATGACCAGGAGCGTATTCAGAGGAGGGCCATTGTGCCATCCTTCCCCCTTTTTGACTCTGCCTTTTAGTAAAAAAAGAACAAAACTAATGGTGCCAAGTGACTGAAATATGCCAGACTCTTTTGATGGTTTCTGCAGCTTATGGCCAGTGGCTAATCCAAGGGTTAGAATGAGAGGTATGCATCCTCCCATCAGCCATTTTCAAAATAGTTTTTGATGTATACAATTTTTCCATAACTTCGAACCTCTTCGAGAGCGATAAGCCTTACGCCTTAAGCACGCATAATCGAAAATGTGCGCGCCAAATGCATCATATTTGGCAAAGCACTCAGAATCAGGGTCAAAAAATTTTAACAAAATTTGCCTGAGGATTATTCAAAAAGCACTACAAATAGCCATTACAGCATCTAAATTTTCAAAAATTTTCCGAGAGAGCATGCCACCGGACCCTCCAAGAGCTTTTCTTGTTTCTCAATCATTTTCAAATTTGTTCTACCGAAAAAAACGTGTTCTATCTTTCAGTTCGCTGCCTTTGTATCCACCAGTCACTTTCACAGCATCACATATTATAATTCCAATCACTTATTATTATACTTATACACCATCTTATTCAAATAGAATCACAGTTAATATCTCGTATTAAATCCTAACTCAGTAGCTATATCCTACAAAAAACTACATCGCATTCCTATTACTCTCTTATCACACTCAATACATCGCTCTACACTGCAGTACAGAGAATCGTGAACTAAGCAAGTCTCAACAGAATTACAACAGTCTGTGCTGAGACTTACGGCACTAAAGAGAAATGCACTTAGAAAACAATGAATAATAAATCAGGGTTCGAAACCAGATTAGCACAAAATCTACAACACTCCTCCCGACACAATTTACAAACTCTTCTAAGCATACACATGCAATTACCAAAAGTAAAAGAAATCATTTAAGAAAAACCAGCTTGGTAGAAACTAGGAGCTCTTCGGTTTCTAGAAGGATAACGACTAACTACTGCACTTGCAGGCACATCACGGTCATTATCAATATCACGATTCAACGAAGAAGAGCTGGGTTGATCAGATAAGTTTTCAGAATTAGTACTATCATTTTCATGCGAAGTATCAACATCATCACTCAAAAAATCGTCAAATCTAGGTTGCACTTGGTTTTGGTGCCTTTTCCAGATGCCACGGTCAGTACGAATTAAATACATCATTGAACCCACATTCTTAATAACAACACCACTAAACCACTTTGCTCCAGATGCGTAATTACGAGCAAACACAAGATCACCAACACAAAACTTCGGCGAACGAATTGAATCACGTTCCATAATAATTTCATCATCAGTTTTAGAAACAGTTTTAGTAGGCGGCAAAAACAAAGACAACAAATTTTTTGGCTGGCGCCCATGAGGCAACTCTGATGGCGTTCGCCAATCTAAACTAGGATGAGGTGAACAACGGTACGATGCAAGCACATAGCGAACTGCTTCAATAAGGGACTTTCCCCCTTTTACATTCTTGTCGAGGCTGCATTTAAAAGTTTGAACGAAGCGCTCTGCTTCACCATTGGAAGCTGGGTGAAACACCGGCGAAGTCAAATGCTTAATATTCAACCCAACACAAAAATTCTCAAATTCGGACGATACAAATTGCGTTCCATTATCAGTAACGATTGTATCAGGCAAACCTTCAATTGAAAATATCTGTTGTAACAATTCAATAGTGTGTTTTGAGGTAGTCTGACCAACATTTAACATTGTTACGTATGGGAACTTCGAAAAAGCATCAATACAAATCAGCCACATCTTATTTAAAAAAGGTCCTGCATAATCCAAGTGTAATCTCTCCCATGGTTTGCTAGCCTGTGGCCATGATTGGAACGCGACAACCAGTGCTTTGGCATTTTCACGACAAATCATGCAACCACGCACTAAACTTTCAACGTCACTGTTTACATTTGGCCACCACACATACCTACGTGCTGTTTGTTTCATGCGAGTGGTGCCCCAATGCCCTTCGTGAAGTAAATTCAAAATCTGATTACGCAAAACAATGGGAATCACAACACGAGTACAACCTTGACGTTGCAACAAAAGCACATTGTTTTCCACACACAAAGAATTTTTTTGATGGTAAAATGCCATTAATTCACCATTAAGACGTGAAGGCTTTGGCCAATTATTATGACCCACATACAACAAAACAGATTTTAATGTCGAGTCTTTAAGAGTCTCGTTTCGAATGCGCTCACAAGTAATTGGAAGTCCGTCAAGAGCTTCCTCAATGCTGCACACAATTTCAGCATTTTCACGTGACTCAAAGTGATCAAACTGAGTATCAGTTTCTGTTGACAAACGCGACAGTCCATCGGCGTTACCATGGTCTTTGGTAGATTTGTACTGAATGTCATATTGGTATGCCATTAAAATGATAGCATAACGTTGCAGTCTTTGCGCTGTTAACACCGGTAACTGTTTGTTAGGAGAAAAAATTGCCACTAAAGGCTTGTGATCGGTAATTAAACGAAATTTCCGCCCATACAAGAACTGATGAAATTTTTTAACTCCGAAGACGATTGCCAGAGCTTCTCGCTCTATTTGAGAGTATCGCTTCTGAGTGTCAGTGAGAGTTTTCGACGCGTGGGCAAGTGGGGTTTCAACGCCCTCATGCTCCTGCATTAGCACGGCGCCAATGCCTTTGTTAGATGCATCGGTAGCTAGAATCAGTGGCTTGTCTGAGTCAAAGTGACTTAAATTTGTAGCATTAATGACATCACTTTTTAATTTTTCAAACGCTTTTTCGCAATTAACAGTCCATTTATAGTCACAGTTCTTTTTGAGAAGTTCATATAGCGGACTAGCCACTTCAGCCAAATTTTTGACGAAAGCACGGTAATAATTTATTTTCCCCAGAAATGCTTGAACTTCAGAAACATTTTCAGGTCTCTTCAAATTCTTTATAGACTCAACTGATAACTTGGATGGTCTTTTGCCACTTTTGTCGATTATGTAGCCCAAATATTCAACTGAATTTTGGAAAAAAATCGATTTATCCAACTTTACCGTCAATCCGTACTCACTCAGCTTTTGAATAAGTCTCTCAAGATTTTCCCAATGTTGGGCTTCAGTTGATCCAGTGATGATTAAATCGTCCAGGTACACAGCCACACCCGGTAATCCAGATGTCATAGTATCCATCAATCGCTGAAATTTGGCAGGACTCGAAGCGACACCAAAACACATCCTTTGGTATTGATATAGTCCAAACGGTGTATTTATAACACACAACTTCTTTGCTTCTTCGTCAAGTTCTAATTGCATGTAGGCATCCGCCAAGTCGATTTTAGAGTAAAACTGCCCTCCTTTCAACTTATCCAACAATGAATCAAGTGTGGGAATTGGATGCTGGTCGACTTGAATCCGACGGTTAAGAGCTTTAAAGTCCCCGCAAATCCGCACTTTGCCGTTCGGCTTGTTGACAATCACTATTGGAGCGGCCCAGTCGGAATATTCCAATTTCTGTAGTACTCTCATGTCAGTAAGTCTTTTCAACTCGTCTTGCACTTTCTGCTTGATAGCAAACGGAATAGGACGAGCGTTGTTGAACACTGGGGTTACATCATCTCGAAGAGGAATAGATACTTTCAATTTTGAACACTTTCCCAGCTGTCCTCCAAATACGTCGCTGTATTTGTTCTTAAAAGCCTCCATTTTTGACTCCTTCACAGAATTCGATACTTCTGTATCTGGTGATTGAGGTGCTTCAGGTACAATCTGCAGAGCTGAAGTTCCGCCATTTGTCAAACCAAAAATGTCACTCCAATCCAGACCAAAAAGATTCGAGCCCTCTTCGTTTACCACTACTAAAGATAAACTTGAACGCACCTGTCCTCCGATATTCACGTCCACCACACTCTGACCTTTAACATTGAGTGGCTTACCCCCGTATGCCAATAATGACGTCTTCATTCGAGTACATTTGGGTGAACCTAATTGACGATAGCCTTCCAGTCCAACCATTGAACACGTCGAACCTGTGTCCCACTGGAACATCATAGGGGTATCATTCACTTTAGCTTTTAGCCAAATTTGTTTACCAATACGCTGGTAAATATTAGAACAACGTTCCTTCGATGGCTTACTTTCATTAGCATCATCAGTTGGACTTAAACAGGAAAACACAGTGGCCACCTGCTCGTTTTTCTGCTTCGAAGATCGTTGTTGTTTCTCAGAGATCTTTGACTTGCAAACTGATTTTAAATGCCCTTTCTTTCCGCATTTGTGACATGTGACCTCTTTGTAAGGGCAAGTCTCCCTCGAATGTGCAACATAACAATCCTTGCAACGCTTCCACATTTTATTGGAACGAAACGATTGCTTTGGCGACGTCGATTGCTTTGGCGCCGTCGCCGCGCATCCTTTTTTGTAATCGGAAGACATTGTTTGCCGATTGCTTCATTCCACTTTCGCTTCCCGCCAAAAGTTGATCAGTCTTCAAAGTTTGTACATATACTTGTGCTTTTTTTAACACATCTGCTAATGAAGCATTAGGATCAATAAGGCATTGCCGTCTGACCTCAGCGTGAGGTGTATTCTGGATCAGCACATCCCTAATTTGATCATCGACAAAACTAAGATGATGGCAAGCTTCACTTTTGCAATTGAACTGGCAGTCCTTTGCAAGCCCGCGAAGAGAAGCTACCCAGTCGAGGTAGGATTGCCCCGGCTGCATTTTACAATTGTAAAATGAATATCTGGCAGCTTGAACGTGGGTTGTAGACTTGAAGTGAGTGGATAATTTGTCCGTGAGAGTAGCGTAGGGTTGTTCGATTATCGTTGCTTCTCCAAACAAATTTTGAAGGAGAGAAAATGTTTTTGGCCCAAGACACGATAATAAAAATGCTCGTTTCTTGTCCATCTCAGTCACACCATAAAGCTCAAGGTGCTGATTCAACCTTAGCAAATATTGATCCCACGTTTCGTTACTGCAATCGAACTGCTCAAATTTCGGAACTGAGGTAACTGTAGCAGAAATAGGTCGAGCTTCCGTTTTTGCAAATGCTTCTAACGTAGCTTTCATTTGTTCTTGCTGCTGCTGCAAAACATTAACAATCGCTGCTAAGTTTGGGTCCATCTTTATCCGACTTCTGACACCAATTGTTCTATCTTTCAGTTCGCTGCCTTTGTATCCACCAGTCACTTTCACAGCATCACATATTATAATTCCAATCACTTATTATTATACTTATACACCATCTTATTCAAATAGAATCACAGTTAATATCTCGTATTAAATCCTAACTCAGTAGCTATATCCTACAAAAAACTACATCGCATTCCTATTACTCTCTTATCACACTCAATACATCGCTCTACACTGCAGTACAGAGAATCGTGAACTAAGCAAGTCTCAACAGAATTACAACAGTCTGCGCTGAGACTTACGGCACTAAAAAGAAATGCACTTAGAAAACATTGAATAATAAATCAGGGTTCGAAACCAGATTAGCACAAAATCTACAACAAAACGCTTTAAAGAAATATGGAAATTATGGTTTCCCCCTTTTAAAATTTCTCGCTACGCCACTGTTTATGACTAAAAAGTTATGCGGCTCGCTTGCTTATTGGTAAGTAACAAAGTGGCCCGCGACCGCAAATAGGTTCGTCACCTCTGATCTAAAGCATTGTTGAAAAGGGCTGGTAATATGCCATGAGATATCTTCCCACCTAGATACGCCCCTGTTGGTTTGTGAGACCCGAAACATACTTGATTGTGTCTGAAGTGTTAAATGTGTTTGGAGTTACGAACACCGAAACTTTCATAGTTAATTTTTTTTGTTTTCATTTAAGATATCGGGAAGCCCTTTATGATGCATTAATCAAGTCTTGATGAAATAATTCAGTTTAAGAACTAAAAAAAGAAAAATACCATCTCTATTTTGCAAAAAAGAAAATAATGCTGCCTTCTCTTTGACTTTTTTCATTGAACAGTGAACACTAAACGCTAAAATTACAACTAAACAGAGTTTTTGTTACACTTTAAATAAACTAACATTGAGAGCAAATCGGATGATAGCCTGGCCCGATGTGGCCGAAAAAGCAAACCACTTTGACTAAAAACTCGTTCTACCGGTGCAAGTCGAAAAGAAAAGACTGACTTTGGAAATAAAAAATCAAATTCATTGCCTTAAGAAAGTTAAAATTCAAACACATCTACTTTGGATAACCAAAATTCACAATTATCAATAAATGATGAACGGATTCAAATTCAAATTCAATCCAACCCTTGTACAGACGTAAACAATCCAATTAATTAATGCTGGAAAATAGTTAGGGGCTGTGATGACTCATTACAGTGGCAGTCAGAGACGAAACTGTGTACTAACGCACCGTACACAATCCAATTAATTAAATTAAGTAAAACAATATCAAACAATTTCACAGCTGCGCAATTAGGGCACAAGGCAGATACGCAAGTTTATGTTTTCTTACGCCTGCGGTTTATAAAATGAATCAAATTTTTTTATCGCTATTTTCATGTCTCAACATCTTGAAACTAAGCAGATTTTGATAAGATTTAGTGATTAGAAGAATAGTTGAATACAAATAAGTGCATGTAATTCTGGCAAACGTCTGATTGAAATCATTTTCACGGGTCAGCATCGGATAGAAAATGACGCAATAGTAAAACTGGCTTTGATTCAGTAATCAACATGGAAGCACGACTTCTTCGCTGAGATGATGCAAACAACTAAAGTGCGGTACCAATAAAAGAAGTCTAGAGACGCAATTTCTGCTTCGAGACCGAGATCCGAATTTTTCAACCAGTCTCGAGACCAAGACCTTAAAATTTAGGTTTCGAGACAAGTCTCATGAGACAAGACAAGTCTCGAGACAGGTCGAGACCGAGACTTGTCTCGAGACCTCCATCCCTGACTAAAACACTGCAACACTGCGCCAGAAAGAGAAAGAAATTGGAAAAGGGCGACTTATTAACAATGCAAGTAACATAAACCTATTTCTAAACAAATTCAAGCGCAATTCAATTTTTTGCGAATAAAAAAGGTGGAAACATTTAACTGCTACAATTCAAACTATAGTTAAGAACAGCAACCCTAATATCACAACATTAAAATATTGTTCTTCTTGTTACTATTAAAATAATATTAGTTATTATCGTTGTAACGTTGTTCAAAGTCTTGGTAAAAAGTAATTTTAGTTGCAATGGCGCTAAACCCATATTTTTATTTGGTGTGCACAGGTGTCATAAAGTCCTGCACTCAAATCTCAAAAACCTCATAAGGTGGAAACATTAAAATTTCGACAGTGAATTATACTTACATCGAGTTATTATGTTCTTGATTTTTACAGGTCACTTTGTTGAAAAAATAAGCCAGCATGAGTCATTTTTGATAAAAGCGAAAATGGCTACAAAATAATGAAACAGATTGATCATTGAACGAAAGCACAACGTGTTCTTTCGTATCATAATCGATTCAAATCATCAACTGCAGGAAAAATTAAATTTAGAAATGAGTTTACGTCAGAATCTCCTCATACCAACAGCATTAAGTGATGGATTAAACACAGTACCAAAGACCACATTGTGCGTTTTGTTGAATAGTCACTGTGTTTTATGCTTTGTTACAAACTAGTTTATTGAATGACATATTCTTGCTTATTTTAACAATGAAGTGATCTGTAAAAATTGACAAAAACGACTCTATAGCAATAAATTCAGTGTCAAAAATTTAAAGTTTCAACCTTATGCGGTTTTTGAGATATTAACATGCAAACACGTGCATAAATTTATGGACAGCTTGTATTATGAGCTAATAGCAAGCTGTAAGAATAATTAACTCAATTAGCAACAGACCCTGTAGTTCATAACATGTAGTTTTTCCTTGGAGAAAAAGTAAAGTCACAACAAATCTCAAAAACTAGACGTTTCGATAACACAGATTCAGATGTCATCATCAGCAGTGTATGTACAGCAGTACAAAACTGTTGTAAAAACAGTAAAAAACTATTTGCGTGGCGTAGTGGTTTGGAGCGTCGTTTTTACGACGGCCGTGATCGCAAGGTTAATGGTTCAACTCCCCACCTAGTCTCGTTGTTGCGTTTTTGGATAAGATGCTTCACGATGATTATTTCTGTTTGGTGGAATCTGGCAAGCAGCAAACTAAAGAAGTCAGATGAAAATTTATTTGGAAAACTTGGATACAAAACAACTCCTAAGCGAGTGTGGATTGGTCCTACGCATAGCGCCTCCGTCGCTTTCTCGTGATAGGAGGATAAAAATAAAGAAATCAATCAATTTAACATTACAAAACTGTCTCACAGGTTTGTACTGCCTTGCATACACTACTGTTGATGACAGCTGAGACTATGCTGTCGAAACGTCCAGTCTTGAGATTCATTGTGGCTTTACTTTTCCTCCTTACGCTATTTTCGTCCCATATTTGTTGCATTCTGAAGTTTTCCTTTAATTTTTTGTTTTTAAATTTTAGTTAAACGATGTTTAAATTCGTTTTTATCATTTTCGCTCCACAACATTCATCTAAATAGCTCAAACTATTGAATTTGAACACGATTATAAGCTCTACAGCTAGAAACGTTTTACTTTATTATTCACTGTCAGTTTATGGTGGAAACTTTCACGATAAATGTTGGTTTGTGATGCAGCGACTTAAATAGAGTCATCCAAATCATTATACTATGGGACATTTGAAGGTTTGATGATGAAGAAATAATCACAGAATAAAATCATAACCATCAAAATTATGATGTTATAAGATGTTTGAAGTTTTGATGCAAAATCTGAAGTCAATGTGTCAACATGAAAAGTGCTTTGAAAATGCAAATCAAGCAAAATGAAAATTGTTGCGAACTGGTTGGTTGGCGAAGTAGTTGATGACATTGTTATCGGTGCGAGAGATCTGGGGTTCGATTTCCAGTCCGGTCAAGTCAAACGCCGTGTTGCCACTCCGGCCGCATATTTCGGAATGGTTGCACTGAAAATTTCCACATTGCTTTTCGGCGATGTGATTGGCTGGATCAGTTGCGCGTATGCTGCGAGTAATGAAGTTTCTGCTTATTCTGTTACCACCACTCCACCCCGTTTCGAACTACACGGTTAAGAATTATACTTTAAAGAAACCAAGTTCATTGAAGGTGAAATATAAGCTTAGAGTGGATTCGAACCCGGTTTCTATGAGTAGCAGCCCAGCAACGTAATAACCACTACACCACCTCGCTGGTGACAAAGCTGCGTCTAATTTTTTTTTTTTTTTATTAACAATTATAGTATTATGACAACAAAATAATGAAAACAACTACAATTATCATGAGGCACAGTGCACACGCATTCCTACACTTGAAAATAATTCAGAGCAAGATACCCAATCGCACATAAGATAGGTCTATAGTTTTCATTAATTTAACGGACTCCATTTCTTATTAAATTCATTCACATTGTCTTTTTGTTTGCTATAATTTTTTCTATTCGTTGCGTGTTTCTAATCATTTTGAATATTTCTTCAAATTTTGGGAACTGTTTTGCGGTTTTCCACCTGTAAATATAAAATTTGTAGCATCGTAAAATACAATTTTAGATCTCATTATTACAGCTTAGGTTCACACCAAACAACATATCGGTTTTGGTAAAATGGAAATTGGTTTCGAGCTTGTTGGAAAGCCAGTTTTGTAAATCCTGCCAAATACTTCGCACACATGAACAATCGCAAAATAAATGCACAAGAGTTTCTCTATGTTGGTTGCAAAAGGCGCAATTTTCTGATTCCACTACAGGGAAAAGCCACACAGCGCAATGTTTGTTACGATGGCCCTGGAATTTCACTTTATTTGAAATGCCTTTAATTTAGTTTCAATAATTTCTTTAAAAGAAAACTGACGTTTCTTTTGTATATTTGATTAATTTATTCAACCACAAAGGGTGTCGGCATGAAACGGAACTTCCAAAACAAACTTCCGCTAGTTGTCTGAGGGCAGTATAAACCATTTTTACTAAACGCAAGGGTATTTCCATGAGCATATTCTTGTAAAAAGGTTTTTTAAAAAACTGAACGAGGGCAGCAACATAATTATAATTTGCAAAAAAGAGATTTTCAATTTTTTTCCCCGCTTTGTTCTTGCCATCTGTAAAAATTTAACTTACCCATTTAAGGCGCAAGGCTAATAAATACGAATCAATGTTTAACATGTTTGCTCCTAACGAGCGACACAGCTTTTGTCTACTTATTCGTTACCAATTAGATCCCCATATAAAATGAAACAAGGTTTTGTTTAGTTCTTGAAGGAACTTTTTTGGGATCTCAATCGACAAAAGACTCAGTTTGCAAGTTATATGGGTATCACTAAGCTTTTAATGATAGTTGTTTTACCGAGGAGGGTCAAGTGTCTAGCGGACCAGATATTAATTGTCGCTGTAGGTGCCCAGCAATCGGATATTTAATGCTAAGGTAATTAATAACGTCGGGGGACCACGCGAGATTTTTATCTGCCATAGGTCGAAAATCTATCCCCTCAGGCTCCCCATGTAAAAAGCTGCCGATTTTGACCAGTTCATTTTACAACCTGACATTGCATTAAATGTCTCAATGCACTGCAAAGCCAGTTCAGAGTCTCTCGGTTCGCCTTTCAGAAAAATTAGAGGATCATCTGCGAATAATGAGGTTTTATATTCCACGTCATCGATGAGAACCCCTTCCAAAAAAATTTGTTTTAACGAGATTCCTAGAATTTCTATTGCTAAAACGAATAATGTTGGAGACAAAGAGTATCTCTTTGCCTTACATCTCTAGTTATACTAAAAAAATCGCTTAAAAATTATTATTGGATGTGCAGCATGAGGCGTTTGTATACAAAATTTCTATCCATGTGATAATTTTTTGTTCAAAACCAAAAACTTCAAGTAGCCTACTTTACGAATAAACACCCAGTCTACTGAATCACAGGCTTTCTGGATATCCAGCGACAACACTGCTCCGAGAATATTCTGGTGGTTTGCATAATGAATTATATCAAAGAGTAATCTTGCATTATCGCCAATATTAAGGCTTCCTATATGACCCAACAACTAGAAAAGGTTCGCCATCCCTGTTATAGGTGTTATATTTCTTTGGCATTCACGACCTTTATTTTTGCTCTTACACTCACCATTTGCGAAAATTTGTGCATAGTGAAAACCAATTTTTGCTCATTTTCGACAAGTCTTTCTTATCTATCATGAAATTCGTGACGCCCTTTTTGTCATTTTTCAAATTAAGGCTTCCTATATGACCCAACAACTAGAAAAGGTTCGCCATCCCTGTTATAGGTCTGTTTATTGAAAAAATAAGCAAAAATGAGTCATCAATACAGTGAAAGTAAAAGTGGGAACAACATGCGAGACATGTTGACCGCTGAACAAAAAGCACGATAATATGCACGTTGGTATCATGAGTTTCATGACTGATGTAAATCATGAACTGAAGTAGAACGTGAATTCAGAATTCAATTTGGAACAGAGCTTCTTCGTGCTAACACCATAAAGAGAGGGTTTAAACATGTGGTACCAAAGAACACATGATGCTTTTTTGTTAATGGTCAACATGTTTTATGCTTCAGTACTAACAACATATAATTTATCTAAAATAGCATATTCTTGCTCATGTTAAAAACAGAAGAACATGAAAACATTATCGAAACCCACTCTGTTGTGATTAGTTTAGTTGCATATTTATCCTCCTATCGCGAGAAAGCGACCAATGCGCTGTACGAGCTCGCTTAAAAGTTGCAAGCCATCTGTCCACCACACCAAGTTGGGAGAATCATGCTAAGTGCCTTTCCCAACGGCACAACATGTGAACTTGCCGGCTTGTTCTTTACACTGTCCCTTGCTGAGCGTCAAACAGGGAAGCTGTGAATACCAAACATTGGTTTTACCCGACTTGGAATCAAACCCAAGTCTACAGCTCGCAAGGCGGACGCTCTCACCACTCGGCCATTTAATCCGATATTATTCATTGTCGAAAATTCAAAGTTTCAAACTTCAACCTAGTGCGGATTTTGCAATCCTGATATATAAACATGTGCAGAAACTTATGGACTACCTGTTATGAGCCAATAGCGGGCTCTAGGAATGAACAACTAGGCAACAAATCCTGTAGATAAAATATTAATATGCGTTTAGCAGTTGGGCTTTAGCATTGAGCATAGGCTAACTGCTCAATGCTAAAGAATAGAATAGAATAGAATATGTTTGTTTATTCACCAAGTGATACAGAACATGCAGTAACAGCAAAATTAAAACGCAATAACGCAATTTGTTTTTTATATATTTGTTGCAGGGGCTTGAGTACCGGTATGTAGTAGTAGTAGTCGTTTATTGCCGAGCACCAACAAATATATAAAAAACAACATAATTGCACGACGAGAAGGAACGAAAGACCTTGAAAATGTCGCTAGACAGGCAACTCGGTCGCCCAGTCAGTTCCTCCTCAAAAAAAAAAAAAATATTTATATAAATCTAGTAAAGCCGAGCAATTTATCAAAACTTTGTAAGTTCAAAGTTGGTAAGTAATTATTAGCTGGGAGTGAATATTTTTCATCCGCACAGCAGTATACGAAGACTTTAGGATATGTTTCAAAATAAAACAAAAAACAACAAACACAGAACACCACAATTTTACAAAATTTGGCAAAGCTATAGGCTTACAAAAGAAAGCAAAATAAAAGAAGTTATCTTTACAAATTAAGACTGCAATAAAAAGTGCTTTTGAGTTTTTTTGAGTAAGTTTTGCAGCTGGAAGTAGCTGCTTTATCTCTGACGCAATCAGGTAAATTTTACCAAACATTGACACCAGATACTTTGAGTTATCGGTTAGTTTTGACATACGAGGTTTTTTCCTCATAAAACTTATTTGAGAGAGCGCTACGGATAGAGTACTTATGGACTGAGGTTAATGCAGTAATGTATAGGGGAGAACAGGGTCAGATGAACCATTTTTTTGTTTCTTAAGTATTACTGCTTACTTTCTGCAAAGATTCAGCTCTGCTTTTGCATATTCACAAACATTGCTGTAATGCATAAATATACATTGTAAAACAAGGAGTATCACTCTTATTATCGCTGTAACTTGACCCCGACTACGGGGTCTATTGAACCAAAGGGTATGGCCAGTTGAACCACCTGTGGTAAATGCACCATGTTTGCAACGAAACAAGAAAGCACTAATTAGATAAGGGTGTAGGCAGGCAGCGAAACGAGAAAAGTATTGAAACAAACATAATTAATAGTTTTAAGAAAAAACTATGATAGATGGGGCACACGGGGTCAGTTGAACCATGTTTCAACACACAGCTTCCAGGTTTGGTTCCACCGAAACATTGCAGCTGCCACTGGAATCTTCTCATTTTTTTTCAGGCTTGCCATTAATGGAGTCGCTTTAACCAAGGTAATATCAGACTACACCACAACTTCCTGCTTCTACAACTCCAGTAATGAATTAAACACTCAACGTACAAATGATTTATAAAAAAAATCAGCTTTGATCTTTTGTTTAACTTTTGACCAAACAAAGGTTTAAAAATCGCTTTTGGTGTTGTTCTGACTGGCAAACCTGCCAAAGCAGAAAATCCATTTGAAGACAAAATGGATGCAACCTTGTCACTTCTATGCAGGTGGCGCTGAAACGAATTATTTTATTTAAATAAAGGCAGGGGAGGAGGTGGTTCAACTGACCCACCGGCTCAACTGACCCTGTTCTTACCTAGCTAAACATTGAACTAAAAACGCTGTCAGCTCGGTGGCCGAGTGTAAGCTCTCAATCCCAAAGTCCTGGGTTCAAAATCTGAGTCTCCCTGATGAGCGTTCAAACCGCGGAACAAGTCGTAGAATTAGTTTTGCAGCGTTTATTTACCGGTCTGCCATAATATCTAGTGATACTGGAGCTGACGCGACGATTGGATTGAGACGTCTATATCTACCACAAATATGTCGGCCTAAACTATCTAGCAGTCTAAGCCCATCAAGCTTGGTCTTCAACAGTAGTTGACTTTGATAAACGCAAGCGGTTTTGATAACAGCAACCATATATTGAAAGACAACAGGAAGTCTGCAGGCACTTCGAAAAGTCCTAACAGCATACACGCTTACCGATAGGTACAACGTTCAACCTTACCGGAAAGTTCAACTTACAAGCTTAATAATCAGTTTGAGCCCGACCCAGGTTAATTGTCAGGCGAAAAGGACTGATAAAATGAACAAGCATTGCCTACGCATAACGATTCTACAACTAAACAATGCGCATTATTTCGTCATAGCAACTTTGGAGAGACTTGTCATTTCACGGTAGTCTGGCAACGTAAGCACGTTAAAACTGAAAATTCAATGGCGTTCGGACCATAGGCGGCCCCCGTTATGTGAGTAAGGTTTACCTCGAGCATAACGTACATCAATAAAATTGGGGAGAACGTGCTCATTGAGTTTGCATGCGTACACACGAATCAATACAAACCTTTTAAAAAGAAGTATCATGCACAAAAAACAAAATGCACCATGTTGCAAACAGATATTCTCCAACAAACTTTTTCTCCGAACTTAAAAACAGGTTATCTTTAAAACAGAAAATAATCATATTCGCAACAACATTTCACGATCTTTCATGTTCAATCAGCTAACTCTAAAGGTGCAAGCTTAGAGATGTCACGTTCAATAAGGGTTAGTTCAGATTCACTAGCTTGACTGCTACTGGAAGTGGAATTCACTGCCACCACTGCTCGTCGAACGATAGCTTTACCCTTTCTGATCTGAGGTAAAACTTCAGTAACACGTCCCATACGGTATTGTCCCCGCTTGTTAAATTCCCCATGACTTCCTACTAAAACCAGTTGTCCCACCTTTAAGTTGTCAACACACTTGAACCACTTCTTTCGTTTTTGCAATTGTGGGAGGTAATACCTAATCCAGCGCTGCCAAAAACGCTGAGCAATCCCCACGTTGAATCGGTAGTCCCTGCGTAAGTGATCTTTGTCGTGAGGTGTGCCAATAGGTGTGTGAGGGTGAAAATAGGGTGTCAATAATGAAGCTGGTGTGATAGCTGTGTGATCTCTTGGGTCATCAGACGTGGATGTGAGTGGCCTGTTGTTGACCAGGTATGTAGTGTTTGACACATAAGTTTGGAGCTCCATTAAATTTGGAGTGCGATGTGAGCTGCTTGCCACCTGTAATAAAGTTTTCTTGAAGACCTTCACCAAAGATTCCCATGCTCCTCCCTGTGCTGGACTGTAAGGGGGAATGAACTCCCACGAAATTCCCTTTTGACGAAAAAATGACTGAAGGTCATCTGAAGAAAGCAAATCAGGTAAAATGTGAGCTGCTGCCGTGAATGTAGACCCATTATCAGAATGAAATCCTGACACAGGACCTCGAACATCTACAAATCGAGAAAAGGCTAAAATGAAGCTGCTTGAATCAAGGGAAGTTACTAATTCCACGTGCACAGCTCGTGAAGCCATGCATGAGAAAAGCAAACCCCAGGCCTTTTTATCGCTGCGTCCCTCTCTGTAGGTTATGGGACCAAAATAATCACACCCCGTGTGGAAAAAAGGTTTGTTATGGGCAGCGATTCGAGAATTTGGAAGATCTCCCATCAGTTGGCGAACTGGCTTGGCCTTTTTAATGATGCAAGCATTGCATCGTCCTAGATAATGCCGGACACTGGAGAGTCCTTTAATTATCCAGTATTGACGTCTTGTTAACATGAGTGTATATTGTATGCGTCCATGGGCACACTCTTGATGACAATTTAAAATAAGAAGTCGAGTTAAAGGGTGCCTTGATGGCAGAATAATAGGATGTTTTTCATCCGTAGGCAGATCTGCTCTGCTAATGCGACCTTCCACTCGAAATGTTCCGTCTGCATGTATGCACGGCCGAAGACTGCGCAAAGATTGCAGCATCGCTGTAGTCTCCTTTATGTTCTCTGTTTGGGTAGAGTTGGCTGCTTTTTTGACAATGTCTTCAAAGCAGTCTGGGGAAGTGTCTTTAAGCTTCTTTATCACAGTGCCAAAGCATTTGCGCTGCACGTATAGTATTAGTCTGTGCATTGCTTTGTCCAGATAAGCTGAATCGATTCTAGGTTTTACAAAAGTCTTGTGCTGAGTCTTGCATTTAATGAACTCTGTAAAGGCCATTAGGTAAGCTGTCCTTTTCTTCAGGATATACCAACTCGGTGCCGTGTCAATTATGTATGTGAGAGAGCTAACAGCTTGTGCTGGTGGTGTCTGTGCCCTAAGCTCATGAACTTGAACTGTACCTGGAAGTGAGTCTTGAGTAATCATCAATTTCTCAATGTTAGGACCGGCAAGCCACAGTTTCACCCGATCACTACATGAATTAGTCGAAAGAGGGCGCGTAGCCACGTCAGCAGGGTTATCTCCAGAGGCACAGTAATGCCATTGCTCGGATCGAGATGCACGAAGTATTGTGTCAATTCTCCGCGCTACAAACTTTGGCAGGCGTAAATCAGGGTTTTTGATCCACCGTAAAACCACCTTAGAGTCGCTCCAAAAATGCTTTTTGCAATTCGTAAGCTGTAGTGCGTCACATGCGCTGTTCATGAGCTCTACACTCAAAAGCGCTGCTATCAATTCTTTCCTTGCAATAGCCCATGTCTGCTGATTTCGTAAAACGATTCGGCTCTTCCCAAACACCAATGAGGTGCTCGTAGTTCCTTTGCAAATTCTTCGCAAATAAATTGCACATCCATAGGCATCATTAGAGGCATCTGAGAAGCCGTGTAACTCATAAGAAGCATCCTCGTATGTACCCAGGTTTGGTTCATCAGCAAAGTTCCACCTCTGGACTGAAAACTCCTTCCACGAAGCAAGTAAGTTTAACCAGTCATCCCGTGCCTTTTTATACCTTGGGTCTACAACCTCGTCCCACGAAAATTCGTCAATTGCCATTTGCTGTAAGATTAGGCGACCCTTCAAGACTAGTGGAGCTAAGTAACCCAAGGGGTCATACTGACGGCTGATCTGGCTCAACATGGTTCGCCTTGTGTATACGTCTGGCTGATCAAGGTGTAGCTGCATTCTTAGGCTGTCGTGTTCAAATGCAACCTACTGCTTTAAAATTTGGAAGCGGATCGTCTTTTGTTAAATCTATTGTCCTAATCACAGGAGCGAGATTTCCTTCATCTAGTTCAGTAATCACTGACTTGGCAGCTTTGTTAGCTGACCACTTCACTAGCTGGAAACCTCTACTTTTAAATAGGTTTATTGACTCAGATGCAATAACTTCTGCATCTTCCAAAGTATCTGAGCTGACTAGAAAATCATCCATATGCATTGACCGTTGTATAGCCTTTACAGTCAAATTACTGGCTTGTGTAGGATTCTCTTCGGTCACTTTGCGAATTGCACGACAAGCAATGTATGGAGAGCTGATGACACCCCACACGTGCCTTGTAAACTTAAATTCTTCAATCTCTCCTTTCGTAATATCATCTTCTTTATACCATAGTATTCGGAATAAATCTTGCTGCTCCTCTGGTAACAAGATTTGCAGAAAGCATTTACTAAGATCCGCCATCAAAGCATATTTTCCCATCCGGAAACGAGCAAGAACATGCGACAGCACATTAAGTTCATCGGGACCTGAGTAAATCACATCATTCACGCACTGTTTACTCCATGTGGCAGATCCGTCGTATACTACTCTCGGCTTCGTCTGTTCCGTCAAGAAATAAGGAAGATAGTTCAATAGCCTCTTCCTTTCGGCTCCGGCAGGTACGATGTAACCAGATTGTTTTAATTCTTTCATAGACTGAATGACTTTATCAGCTATATCCGGATTCTTAGTCATCCGTTTTCGTAGAAAATCCAGCCGTTTGGCCGCTAATTCGAAATTGTTTGGTAAGTTTATCGCATGTTCTTTGAGCGGGACTGGGATGCGATATCGATTTTCGCATACCTCTATATTATCTTCGACCATCCTTTGAGCTTTACGATCACTCAACGACAACTGAGTAGTTTTATTGTCTGCGGCTAGTATTCGGATTGTTTCTTGGAGTTCGAGAATCTTGAGATCCTTGTCGTCAAATATGGGAGAAACTGACACTTTTCTGGCAGTTACCTCGTGGGTATCATTGCGAACATTTCCACCAGACGCAATCCAGCCTAGTGGTGTCATTATCGCGTGTGGTTGATCGATTTCACCTACGCGCTCCTCCAGCACTGTCATCAATTGTGAGTTGTCAAGTCCGATAAGAATGTCCACTGAAGAATTGTGAGGAAGAACAAAAGTGCTTACTCCTTTAAAGTGAGAGTAAGAAGAGAGATCTTGATTGTGGGGTAAGTTGTTTCCACTCTCAGACCATGGAGGCACAACTATCGCGCTAAGACCACTAAAGCATTCGTTTGTGTGCACGGCCTCCAGATTAAAGCCCACTCGAGAGTAGTGTCCAGTCTGACTACTAGAAAGAGTGTGCAATGTTAGATGAGATTTTTCTTTAGTCTTTAAACCAAGACTTTCTACGAGGGATGTCGATATCAGTGTAACTTGCGATCTAGGATCATGCTGAGCGTATACCAAAGAGCTGGCTCCAGTGTACGGATTTGTCACTCGTACTGCTGACACTCGCGTTAAAACTCCTAGCCGCTGTACTTCGACTTGCATCACGTTAGTCTTAATAGATTGATCGGCTGTACTTGAAGAAGGTAATGGTTGACAGCTGGCGGCCCCGAGCCCCATATTGGGTGCGACAATACCAGAAGTAGTGGCTTCGGCTGATGATGCAAGGGGAAACGACTGATGAAACAAGTCATGCAAAGAAGTAGTGTGTTTATGTGGATATTGCTTTCCACAATGTCTACATTTACAGTCATGAGGGCAATCTTTTAGGTGATGTGACGATAAGCAGTTAATGCAGTATCCTGCTCTTATTATGCTGTCATGGCGCACCTGAACTGTCATGTTTTTGTATTTGTCACATGAGCTAAGCAGATGTCGATACTCTTTATTAGGAGTTGAGCACACAAAGCACTTGGGAAGTTTTCGTTGGTTGGCGCTGAATCCTAGATTCCTAGGTGTTGTGTAAGATGAGGTGGTTGTGTTTTGACGTGGCACATGGGTGGGTGTAGTCTTTTGGGCTTCCGCACTAGTTTGATAAACTTTGACCTTCTGTGGTGCGTTGGTCTTTGCACCTTTGTCATGTGATGTGAATAAGATTCGCTGTGCAAAAGTAGTGTTTATCCGTTTTAATTCTCGGCGGAGAAAACTCTTTAAAGGTAGCAAAAGAAGGGTCATCAGGGTTATCGGAATGATCCAACAAATAATCCATGTACCGATTCTTGAAGTAAAATGGCAATCGTTCAGCGATGTCTGCGATGAAAGAGCTGTTGAGTGCTTCGGTTTGCTTGTATGCACGTGCGTATAGTTCGCAGTCATTTAGTTCAGAAATTAACTGCTCTAAAGCATGAACGTCCAACTTGTTAAACTTGGACCCACTTCGAATCTGTTTCACCAAAGGTTCCGATAAGAAGCTACTGCAACCGTATCGTAATCTCAAACCGTCCAAGGCTCGTTCAATCTGGGTTTCCACGCCCCAGCCAGGCACTGGTGGAACCAGGGCTGATATAGCTTCTCTTGCTTGTTCCTGACAAGAGGCACGCAGAAGATCCATCTTGCGATTGGGGTCTAAGCAACGTTCTAGTAACTGTGAGATTTGATTGTAGAAGAAAATGAAAGGAAGTTTCCGACCGGTAAATCTTATTTCACGGGCTTCTTCAAGCAAAAGCTGATAACTTTGAGTGCTAACCTGTGAATCACCACCATACGGGCTAGATTGAGGCTGGTGGTAGGTCGGTAGCTGTTGCTGCATATGGGCATCTGCATACGCTGGATTATGTATTCCATAAAATGTAGGTTCAGCGCTCGACACAGGAATCCCTACGGTTGTGAAAATGTTTTGTGACGAGTGCCTGTGAGCAGGTGTGTATTGTGTTGTGTTGGTTTTTGAAAACTGTGCTTTCCTTGCAGCTGGAGGGCATTGGCTAAGCTCCCCCGTGTGTACTTGAGTCTGTCGAGCACTTATGTGTATATCATCAGACCCACTCCTATGTGTGGCGGTACCGATAGTGTTTAAGTATCTTCGACGAGGTATATCAGTGAGTGAAATTTTCTGATCGTGACGTGTACTCGTAGATGCATCAGGTGGCCTAACATATTGTGTTCCTTCAGTAATTTCTCGCAGATGAGATGGGGTTGAGTTATAACTGTGCACCGTCCTAGATTTGTTGTGAACTGGCTCGTGGGCATCTGACTCAGTTCCTTCAGTCAATGCAGCTGTGCAAGGTGAAAGCTGAGCAGCTCTTGAGGTGCTTTGGACCTCGAACTCTAACTGTGGCCTAGACGGAGCAGGATTAACAATTGGATTTTTCTCAGGCTGAGTGCTCAAAGAAATGGGAAACCTTATTTCTCGAGTCAAATCGGGAAGGGAAGCAGGGGGTCTTTGTAAACCGGCTGAGTTCCTGCTTACCACTGATCCGGGATTGGACAAGGCAAGGCGCTTCTCTTTGGCTTTGATCTCAGCTAGGCGAAGATTCAATTCTAGTTCAGCTTGTCGCTGTAGTTTCTGACTTTCAAACTGGGCTTTCAGCCTCTCACGTTCAAGGTCATGTTTAATCTCCTCATTGGCCAACTGTGATGCGCTTAAGCTACATCTACTAGAAGTGTGTGAACCAAGATTACTGGCAGAGTCGCACGGCTCGATAGTGGGCGAGTTAGTGTGTAACCTTAATGACTCTTGCGTCTTGTCATTCCACACCTGATACTTGTTTGTGAGTATGCCTACAAGTGTATCTAATCGCTCAATCATATCCTGAAGTTCTTCAGGGGGTAAAACCCGGCAGGCCTTTTCCCTCAGCTCAGCTAATTCACGTTTGAGCTGATCAAATCTCTGGCGTACCAGTTTTTCTCCATCGTTTTTATCTTGAGAAAATAATGATGGCTCGAAAGCTTCAACGTGAGCTTGGAGATTACGCTTTTCCGCACGGAGCGCTCGTGCGTCGAGCGAATCACCAATGGGGGGTTCGCAAAGGGGTCCTTGACACTCATCTTGCTTTTCTGGCGAATCCATAACAACACAATTACTGAATATAGGCCTACACAATTAAGAAAATAATACAAGCTTCTAAACCAAAGTGTTCGGAAAATCGCAATCAAGTTACTTGTTTTTTTTGAAAGACGTTTAGCTTTTCGTCGGCAATCGCTTATTCATACACAAAGTTCTGACCTGTATCCAGTAAATGCGGACTTTGTTGTTGTTGATAATGGAAGGTTGACAAAAGAATATATCCTTAAAATTGCTTCTTCGCAAGGTAATGGCGTTAACCCACTGTCGGTGTTTGCCTTTTGATAAGCTTCTAAATTGAAAATGCAACCAACTTCTTCGCACTGATTTCGAATATTCTTTCTTCAATTGACTTGGAATTCTTAATCAAGTCGGGAACAAGAAAAAACTGATTATCTTTGTGGAGCTGACGCGACGATTGGATTGAGACGTCTATATCTACCACAAATATGTCGGCCTAAACTATCTAGCAGTCTAAGCCCATCAAGCTTGGTCTTCAACAGTAGTTGACTTTGATAAACGCAAGCAGTTTTGATAACAGCAACCATATATTGAAAGACAACAGGAAGTCTGCAGGCACTTCGAAAAGTCCTAACAGCATACACGCTTACCGATAGGTACGACGTTCAACCTTACCGGAAAGTTCAACTTACAAGCTTAATAATCAGTTTGAGCCCGACCCAGGTTAATTGTCAGGCGAAAAGGACTGATAAAATGAACAAGCATTGCCTACGCATAACGATTCTACAACTAAACAATGCGCATTATTTCGTCATAGCAACTTTGGAGAGACTTGTCATTTCACGGTAGTCTGGCAACGTAAGCACGTTAAAGCGGGCTTCACACCGAAGCCGTTACCGTCAACGTCGGCGTTTCATAGCCGTCTACGTTTCCGTACCGTTTAACGTCAAACGTAATACGCTTACGTGAGCGTTCACACCAATTTCAAACGTTGCGCAGACTGACTTGCTTATAATGGTGGTAGTAGTAGGACCGGTAGTAGCTTATTTTATTTAACGACCAGAAAAACACCAAACAAGAACAATGGCAAAAAAAAACGGGTTACGTTGAAACCTGCAGGAATTAAAAAAATTAAACACAACTAAAACAACATTAGGCCTATGCCACGTAATCAGTAATGACCAAAAAAAATATAATTTGACGTTTAAATAAGGTACCAGCAGGGCCGGTGCTAGGAACTGCGGGGCCCAATTAGAATCTGCTGGCGGGGCCCCTACTTTTCATATTGCGAAACGTATGGGTGTTTATATTTCATAAAAAAAAGCCTCCATAGCATACACACTAAAAAATAGCCATTTAATACGTGCTATAAAACAAATTTAAGGTAGGCCTAATGTAGATGCTCCTTCGTTTATTTTTTTTAGTATCAAGAAAGGGAAATTGGGCAATTGCAAATTTAAGAAAAGCATTAGTTTAGTTTTTTTAGTTGCATATTTATCCTCCTATCTCGAGAAAGCGATCAATGCGCTATAGGAGCTCGCTTAGGAGTATCATTACGGTAATATGTTAAAAGTTACGCCGAACAGCAATAATTTGCGAGTACGTCTTTCTGAAATTTGTAACTCCTAACAAACCTACGTAGCCTTATGCCTTGAGCATCGAAAATGGGCCGACGAGAATGCTTCATATTTGATGAAGAAGTCGGATCGAAAGCATGAAATAAACAAAAATTACCAAGTTTTTTAAAAAGCATTAAAATTGCAATTACTCTATCAATATTCAAAAAAATTTAGGGAAGCATGCCCCCGAACCCCTCAGAGAGGTTTTTGTTCTTAAATTGTTTTGAATCAACTCGATCTGCTGTTGGCACTGTCGGCTTCTTCTATTGACTTTGTTACCGTAAATCTTGAAGGTTTCTCAAAGCTTTCGGTTTTATAAAACGGAGTATGTTCGACATTTTAGCTTACGTGCAAATCAGTATTATTGATATTATCATTAAGGTTTAAGGCGCTTAATAACTAAAGGATGCTTTTCAGCCCCAGGACTAATGTTAAGGGGTAAAGTACACACGAGTTAAATAAATAAACGACACAATATAAAAAATAAATAAATAAACATAAGCCTCCCCAAAAAAGAAAACAAACCAAAATCTTGAACACCCAAAAAGACGACAGCATTTGACGAAGGTTAAAAGCAGGGTTTCTTAACCAGGGGTGCGAGAAATGTTCCTACGGGGCGCGGGGATGATGAATCATTTCACCGATATGTTCGCCGGAATATTTTCACTGGAATATAGGCAATCTGAAGACGGGTAGACCTTATTATTGCTCTTCACCGACATTTTCCAATTTAAACGGGGGTGCGAGAATTAGTTGGTGATTCAAAAGGGGTACAGCAAGTAAAAAAGGTTAAAAACCACTGGCTTAGAGCTTCTGGTGTAGAATAGGCCCTATGATCTCGTAAATAGACGCTGAAATGTATGCTGCAACTGAAAATAAGATGAATCCCTGAAACTATCTACACGTATTTTCTTGTAAACAGCAAACCCACGTGATCAAACAAATGCATAACTTTTTTCCTTATCAATTTTAACAGCTACGAAGACGCTGAGTTTTTTTTATTTAATTTAAGAGAAAATAGAAATGGTCAATACGAATATGGCACTTTCCCGTATTTTGTACCTTATAATACGGGAAAAAAACACTAGCGCGGGGCCCCGTCAACGCGCGGGGCCCAATTTGATAAAATCGGTCAAATCGGCTTAAAACCGGCCCTGGGTACCAGTAGTGGTTAAAAAAAATATTAATAATCAACTTTCATCAGTAAATTCTTGGAATTGTTCTAGTGACCTAGTCAGCATAATACACAGCAAAACTGATACAGATTAAAGAAATGTTTAACACTACGCAGAATTGTTGGAAATGGAAGCCGGAAAACCAAGAAATTTTAAATGCTCATCGATTGGGAGATGTCTGGAGAAATTAAAATCTGCAACAACAAAAACTAACAGCAGATATCTGTATTTGCCCTTTATTGCAATTAAATGTGGGTACTGTACTTAATATAATTACGGTATGCACTTCTATTACATAACCAATGAATTCAGAAATTACTACAATGAATTCAGAAATGGTAGGCCCCAGTGGCGTACGCAGGATTTTTCAATGGGGGGGGGGTTCAGTATTGTAATGACGTAAAGGTACTACATCACAATTACAGTAGTTTAGAGGTATTAAAGTGCATCGTATTGTAATAGTTCCAGCCTAAATTGCAGTTAACCATGATTAAGTTATATAATGCCATTACTAAGAAAACAACAAAGATATTTCATTCACACTTTTGCTTAATGCTTTTCGTTTCATCTAAGGAGAGAAAAGGTTTCACAGAAACTCAAGCTCTCAGGCCGTTGTAAAAATTTTTCTGAAAAAAATTTTAGTTGAAATCATTTTTGGGCCATAGGAAGGTTAATTGACTAAAGTAGACTGGCTAGCTGTCGCAACGTAACAAACAGGGTGCACCCAGGGGGTAAAACAAGCAATTCCTTCTCTCCAAAAAAACTTTTCTGAAGAACCAACATAAATATAAACAACGCATATAGGCTAAACCTTGTTATAAACAGTCAATATACTGTACACTCATTATGAAGGGGGCAGTTTCTCGCTTGAAATTTGAAAAGTGAAGATATTGGAGCATAATAAAAAACTGCTCTCCCTACCAAAACGTTTTTAAACTGAAATAAATCATGCGCGAGAGGAATTCTAATCATCCGATTAAAGTCAAAAACAGAGTCGATATTATCTAAGCATTTTTCTGCCCAATCACAGTGTCGATATCGGATGCTTTCAAACACATAATCGGGGTGTCCATGGAAAACGAAGAACTCTAGCTCCTGAGATAGTCAGCTTATGGTACGAAAAAACAATGATGTCTCTCCCCTCGCTACGCCCCTCGGCCTCTTCAAATTTTTCGTTGGTCTATGGCCGTCTTTGGCAGTATCTTTATCTTACTTTTGGCACTTAGAGCAGTGTCAATTTAGTTTTTTTATACTTTAATGAAATTTCTCAAAAAAACGGGCGATCATAGCGTAGTGTTAAAAGATTTCGCTATCGATGCGGAAGGTTTGGGACTCAATTCCTAGGCCGGTCAAATCGAACACAATGTAGCCAACGGCTCGCAACCGCCCTGACGTTTCTTTGGAGCTGCGTTGCCCAGGTGCTAAGCCGCGGGGTCAGGCCTTGCCACTCGCTACCACATTTCGGTACAACAACAAATTTAATAAAACGATTACAATCAAGATTTGATTTAATATAAAAAAAAAAATTTGTGTGCAGCCATAGTTACTGCAGATACACCACAATTAAGAAAACTCCTACTTCTTAATTGTTTCACAGCAACATCAATGACAAAAATGCACTTCAATGACAAAAAACACAACAGAAAAGTTGGACTACTGGGTACCGATATTGTAGCATTGCATCGTAATCAGTGCTCGAGTTGTAAAAATACTTACGGGGGGATGGTACAACTTTTCACGCACACGTAAGAAGGGATGATCATTGTGCTTGTAAGGGAATGGTTTACGCTAAAATGTTTTGTGGGGGATGGTGTTGTTTGGGATGAAAACATGATAGCAATTTCGTCAAGCTCCGCATGAAAAAAAGTCGGTTCGTTATAAAAAAGAAAGCTTTCATTTTTTCTGCAATTGTCAAGGAGGAAGGGCAGTGCAGACTCCCGACCCCTGCGAACGTCACTGGGGCCCATCCGTTTGCGCTTGGGTAACACAGAAACGTCGCAGCGGTGGCGAGTCGTTGGCGACTCTGTGCCAATTTGACCATCCCGGGAATCGAACTTCAGACCTTCCGCAACGATAACCTGTGCGCTTAAAAACTGAGCTAACGACCGGTGCGAGCCCAAAAATCAAACCCAAAACCTCCCGCACCGATAGTGATGTGTTTAACCACTACACCAACTGGTCGGTTTAGCTCAAAATGATGACATTGCAAGCGGAATATCTGCCTGCGTTGCAACCGTTCTCTTCCAAGAATGCCTTCTGCGCTGAAACGTTGTCTTGTCCAGCCATAGCCGTTGAGAACAATGTCTTTATGACATCACAACACGACTCCAGTTTTAGTGAGTTGAATTGGTCTAACTTCCTAATCACTGCAGTCAGGTACAAGTATCCTACTGCATCAGTACAGAGTTTATTGGTATATTAGACATAAAGTTTTTTTTTGCTCACAAACTTACCCTCTCTTTTAATTCATTGCCAAGCTTGGTCTTTGATGTTTCCAATTTTTTTTTTGCTCACAAGCTTGGTCTTTAATGTTTCTACTCTTGAAATCTTTTATTTTTATGATACATTATACAAGCAGGGATGTTGCTTAACTTGCTCAATTAAAATCTCATTAAATGCCATGCTTATTGCCTGATCTGTTAATCACAAATGCGTAAAATTGTGCAGTGTAGAACGCACACACCAGCACATAAACAGTGAAGAAACATTATGGTTCCAGTAGATCACATGGTGAACAGTGTTCCTTGTAAGGTGCAAAAATGAGAAATTTGAGGTATTGGGAAAATATCATAAAGATAGAAAAACAAAATAAATATTGGGCAAATCATATTGACTGTAGGCTATCTGAAAACTTCTGTCTGCAAACAATTGCTTATTCAGTTTTTTTTTTTTTTTATAAACCAGTTTCAAAGCAAAATTTTAGACAAAAGTTGCAAAATAGGCTAGTAAAAACGTTTGGGCAAATCACCAATACTGGTATTCTGGTATTGCAAACATTTTGTTTGGGCTAGACTAGAGAACACTGCCAGTGGGTTCAATAGATAAAAGAATAAGCCTATGAAAATTATAGGGTCAAAGTTAGGGTTAGGTTTATCTTTATGGTTAAGGTTAGGGCCTAACCTGTAACCTACCGGTACCCCCAAACCCTTATTTTAACCCATACCAGTAACCATGTATGCGATGATTTCACTGGCAAGTTGGCAACCATTGTAGCCCACTCTACTCACTCAGACACTGCACAGCCACAGAGTTGCACCAGTTGACCAGCTAATATGGGCTACTACTGGTACTATGTACCAGTGAAAGAAAACTGTATGCGTAGGCTATCACCAATAACTGGATAACAGACTGGCAGGTAGGCTTTTTAGGCTACCGGTAGTAGTAGTAGTAGGATTTTTTTATTTTTAACCATAAAACAACGCCATCATCAACACAAAAAACAGCTTGGTTAAAAATAAGGAAACAGCGACTAAACGTTATACGTTGAACATGCTTAAGATAAAAACATAGAACTAAGATACTACTCTGGAATGGTAGGACAGACTGGCAGAGGCACATAGCCTACTAACCTGCAAACAGGCCTTTTATTTTACGGCCTACCCAGCTACAGACTACTGCTTAGTAACCATAGCCTACAGCATCGTAGAGTTACCGGTACTACATTTTACTCATGAAATGTAAAGTAGTAACCTACCATACTGTAGTCTACTAGGCTATGGTTACTGAATACCGGTTACTACCGTAGCCTAACAACGCCTCTTTTGTTGTTTAGCACGCATTTTGAGTAAAATTACTATCCTCAAAATCTGAAAGTAGCCACAACAAACACACTGGTACTGCAATTTGCCCACTCACATAGCTCAAACTCAGTTCTCTTTCCTTCCGTCATGACCGTCAACGTAATGACGGGAAAACCAAGAAAATCACTTCCGTCCCGTCACCGCCAGCCCACTTTTTTTGTGTGTGAACACCCTAACGTAGTCGTAACGGCAGACGCAATGGTAACGTTGACGGTAACGGCTTCGGTGTGAAGCCCGCTTAAAACTGAAAATTCAATGGTGTTCGGACCAGATACTTAAAATCTTATAGTTACTGCATTCAATCTATCTGGATTGACAGTCTAGCTCCAATTTTGCACAAACACGTTTTATAAAAGTTCAACTGTCTAGTTTGAATATTTTCAGACACATAAGCAAAAGTGTTTGCATTTGTCCCATAATAATTGAACTTTGTTATTATTATTTGACAAACTCGAGCGAATTCATTCGTATCAGTGTTCATATTGGTTCGTGTAATTAAAAACGTCGTAATCGATGTGATAATATTCATGTTTGGTATCAAAATGAAAATCAAATTAGCGCTCTTAATCTAAGCTGCTAACTGGATTAACACACTACAGCTTCAATTTTGTACAAACACGTTTTATAAAAGCTCAATGTTTTAGTTTAAGTGTTTATAGATACATAAGTTAAAGTGTTTGGAGGAGTTCAGAGCCAGCGCAAGGCTATTTGAAGCCCGAGGCAAGTTTTAATTTTGATGTCCCTTGCATACATATTTACCTTATAATTTATAGTTTTGATTTTATAGAAGTTTATAGAGCAGTAAAAGTTAAAGTTATGATTTTTTCGGGCTCTTGTAACCCAAAATCCATCATGCGTTTATTTGTTAAATTACTAGAGGCAACGTTCAAAAATCTAATTCTAAACAGCATAAAAACAACTAAAAAGCAATGTTCTTGCTGGCTTACCGGATGACTATAGATATCAGTATGCTACTGTAATTCAGTTTAAACTAGGCAAGTGCACAAGACATCAAAAACTCATTTTGCATGTTTTTTTTTTATCAAAGTTGTTTACCTACTCCGCCATGTCAAGCGTGGAAGCGTAGTCACGCTCAATCGATATGGTTGCTAACAGGGGTGCCGGAGCGGGAAGCACTTTTGACTAAGGGGGCAAGGGAGCCAGTTCTGCTCTTATCATTCAATTGTGATAGTAACGAAGTGAAACGTCTGCTCTGTGGTATAGCGAAGGTATCAGTAGTTTCAGTTTCGCTTCCATTGTCTGCAGTTATTACAGCTTCAGTAGGATTCGATTCCAGTTATTGAGGACACGTCCGTTAATCGTATAGCGTACATCAGAAAAATGGCGCGACAAATTTTATTGTAAAGCAGTGGCGTAACTAGGTCTTTTATGGAGGGTAAATGCCCAGGGTCTGCCGCCTCTCCCCACAGACAAATGCACAAAACTTTCGTAATGTAAAAGTGATAGGCTATGGGTATAATGGACAATCTGAGGGCGTGAAGACCTTTTTGTTTGCTTTTCACTTGACTTTGGGCGGAAAACGGACGTGATGACCGTTAAAGAATGAACCTGTTTTCCTTTTGCGCAGTGAAAATATATCCGGCCCTGCTGAAATGGTTTTAAATAGCCCACCCACCCCCTTATATATTCCTGGGTACGCCCCAGTTATAGAACAAATGAAGAGGTTTCATATTTTGGATATCTTAAAATTCTGTACCACCATTCAGGTGTTGTGCAAGTATTTGAGCCTTCAACTGAGGTCGCAGTCACTAGAAGAGGCATAAAGGAAACAATATCAAATTTCAATGACCAGGGTTACTGCAGTATTCTGAAGGTTTTGGTTATTTTGTGTAAGCATGCGAGTAAAAACTTCTGCGTTACATGTAGAATTTTTATAACTTTTACAATTTGCGTTTTTATTGCATCATTTTCGACTATTTGATTGTCAATCCCAGCAGGTAGCAATAAATGCAGGCGAAGAAAATTAAGAACGTACATTCTGGTTTCTTTTTTGGTACAAAGTTGCGGTCTTGAATATTTTTCTACAGAGGGGCTTGGACTTGAACAGTGGACTTGTGCTCGACAAAAAACGAGTCCAACAGTGTCAAGCGTCCCAAGCAAGCCCAAGTCCGCTGCATTTACCAACACTCTAAAGCAGAGGTGACGAACATGCGGCCCGCGGGCCGCATGCGGCCTGCGAAAGAATTTCCTGCGGCCCGCGAACATTTTGGCGAGACCAGAACTTTTAAACATTTTTTCCCCGTCTAATCTTTGCGATGCGATACCAAAAGCTGAGCCCCTGATTTAATCAAGCGCGTATCACACAGTAATTATATAAACGCTCAATACAAGTCATCTGCTTCAGGATTCAGCAGTTCATCCATTGTTATGAAATAATAATAACATAACTCGAGTCCGTTGCAGCTTCAGCATAGTGCAGCAGTTTACGAGTAACTATTCGAGCCAGAGCTTAGCTTGCCTTACAGTAGTAGGATTTATGTGAGTTTGCGGAAATGAATTGGTGAGGTGGCAGTACCATTTATCATATGCAAATTTTACTGCTTTCTTAAGGTATTTGTTATTCATTTTTTTAATCAATATTTAATTAGCCGCTTGTCTTCAGCGAAAAAAGAAAAATATTATAGATGAAAAAAGAGTATTTCAAAAAGATTGGACCGATATCCGATATGTATATGACCAGGAGCGTATTCAGAGGGGGGCCATTGTGCCATCCTTCCCCCTTTTTGACTCTGCCTTTTAGTAAAAAAAGAACAAAACTAATGGTGCCAAGTGACTGAAACATGCCAGACTCTTGATGGTTTCTGTAGCTTATGGCCAGTGGCTAATATAAAGGTTAGGATGAGAGGTATGCATCCTCCCACCAGCCATTTTCAAAATAGTTTTTGATGTATACAATTTTTCCTTAACTTCGAACCTCTTCGAGAGCGATAAGCCTTACGCTTTAAGTATGCATAATTGAAAATGTGCGCGGCAAATGCATCATTTTTTGATTGATTGATTTCTTCATCTTTATCCTCCTATCACGAGAAAGCGACGGAGGCGCAGTGCGTAGGACGAATCCAGGCTCGCTTAGGAGTTGCCTTTGTTTCCAAGTTTTCCGCTTGAATTTTCTTGTGACTTCTTTAATTTGCTGCTTGCCAGACTCCACCAAGCAGAGATAATCATCGTGAAGCATCTTATCCAAGGACGCAACAACGAGACTAGGTTGGGAGGTGAACCATTAACCTTGCGATCATGGTCGTCGTAAAAACGACGCTCCGAACCACTACTCCACGCTGCCAAGGCATATTCGGCAAAAGGCATATTCGGCAATTATTATATCATATTCGGCAAAGCACTCAGAATCAGGGTCAAAAAATTTAAACAAAATTTGCCTGAGGATTATCCAAAAAGCACTACAAATAGCCATTACAGCATGTACATTTTCAAAAATTTTCCGAGAGAGTATGCCACCGGACCCTCCAAGAGCTTTTCTTGTTTCTCAATCATTTTCAAATTTGTTCTACCGAAAAAAAAAAAAAAACGCTTTAAAGAAATATGGAAATTATGGCTTCCCCCTTTTAAAATTTCTCGCTACGCCACTGTTTATGACTAAAAAGTTATGCGGCCCGCTTGTTTATTGGTAAGTAACAAAGTGGCCCGCGACAGCAAATAGTTTCGTCACCCCTGCTCTAAAGCGTATTTAGGTGGGCATTGTTCAGTGCCCCCCTTTTGACTCCGTCTTTGATAAAAATAAACAAAACCAATGGTGACAAGTGGCTGAAATATGCCAGACTCTTGATGGTTTCGGTATAGCTTATGGTTAAAATGCATCATATTTGGCAGGGCACTTAGAATTAAGGTCAACAAATTTAAACAAAATTTGCGTGAAAATTGTTCAAAAAGCACTAAAATAGCCATTGCAACAAGTAAATTTTCAAAAAATTTCCGGGGGAGCAAGCCCCCGCACCCCTTTAGAGCTTTTCTTGTTTCTCAATCAGCTTCGATTAACTCTGCCGAAAAAAACAAAAATGCTAAAATTATGGCCCCTCCTTTTTAAATTTTTTTGCTACGCCGCTTCTTCAGCAGTTTGAGATTATGCTCTTCAGCAGTTACAGATTATCCTGTTTTTTACTGATGATACTTGACTGTACAACCGGCGCTTGGTTTATCGGCTAGGAGCGTCCGCTTGGTAGCCGGGAAACTGGGGTTTTATTCCCGGTCGGGTCACACTAAAGACCTTAAAAATAGTATTCGCAGCTTTCCTGAACCTGAACCGAACATGAACCGTTTGAATTTGAGATCATTGAACCTGAACCGAACCCGAACCTTTAAGTTTTGGTGCAACTGAACCCAAACCAAACCTGAACACAAAATTTTGAAAAGTCTTCAACCTGAACCGTTAAAAATTAAATTTCTTGAACCGGAACCATAGCGATATTAAACGGATCGACTTCCTGAATGCAATACAAAATAACAATCAGATATATTTGCTGTGATGATGGTGTTTGTAAAGATTGAGACACCGGTTCGATCTTCGGCCATATTCGCTCTTCCAAAATTGACAACAAATTGAATATCTTTTTGAATGAATTTAGCAAAATGTTTACAGCAATTCAACAGTAATTTGTTTTCATGTATGACGTACGCGATCAGAAGCAGGTGATAGAATGGGCTCATAATGACTTCACTAGCTCACTATTGCATCATAAACAATTCATAAAACTCATCACATTATAAGCATTCAAGTTGAAAGCGGTTAATCAGTTTTGTTGCACCTTGCAGATGGAGGAGCTGAGTATGAGTGTCTGCAAAATAGGTGATGATGGTTATCTCTCCATCTCGTCATGCATCCACAACATACAAACGCTTTGGGTTGGAAGCTCAACCGAGCTTACAATAAGGGGAATTACAGCGTTGTCGGAAGCCATTAGAAAATTAACTAAACCAGTAAGTATATGATTTAATGCAGGAACGTACTGTATTGAAGGGGGAGAGCATATAGTGCCCCCTTTTGATTTCCCATTTAAAAAATAATTATTGTTGAAAGTGACTGAAAAATCCTAAAGTCGTTTGATGGTTTGTGTAGCTTTGGCCAGGGGCGGATCCAAGAGAGTAGGATAATGAGGGGTATACACCCCTCCACCAGCCATTTTCAAAAACGTTTTTGATGTAACTTATGCAATTTTTCTATAATTTCGAACCTCTTCGATAGCAATAAGCCTTTCGCCTTAAGCACGTGTTACCGAAAATGTGCGAACAAAATGCATAATATGCAGTGAAGTACTCAGAATTTCGGTCAAAAAATTTAAACAAAATTTGTCCGAAGAATTTGCAAAAAGCGCTAAAATAGCCATTGCAGCACGTAACATTTCAAATATTCCTCGGTGGAGCATGCCCCCGAACCCTCGTGGAGCTTTTCTTGTTTCTCAATCAGCTTCAAATTAGTACTGCCCAAAAAATACGTTCGAAATTCTGTAGAAATTATGCTCCTCCTCCTCTTAAATTTTCTCGCCACGCCACTGTTTTAATGTAAAGTCTCTTCTACAAATCGGTTTTTGGTAATTAATTAATTCTAATGATTGTTTGCGACACCGAGCAATGCCAGCACGACATGGGTCGGGTGCACACTATCGCTTAGTGCACGGAAAAGGGTAACCGGTTATCATTTTTTTCGTCCTTCCAGACTCATCAGGTGCACAACTACGACAGCCAAAACTAGCTCTAACTAAACTAACAACAATCGAAGCTTGTATACAGTTTGCTAATGAGAAGGGCGCAGCAAGCAGAAAGCGCTCCAGGTCCAGAACTTAATTACAAAATCCAAGATTACGTAAACCACAGAAGCACCTCGAAGCAAAAAGCGCTCGTGGGTCAGAACACAATTAGCTAAGACAACGAAGCACCACGCGCGCGTCAAAATGCAAATTTAGTTAACTGCAGAAATCAATTTATTAGATGCGCACGTGAACGCTTGAGGGCGCAAACTGATCAGTGTTTTCGCAAAGCGGAGAGGTTTGAGTTTCAATGCACATGGAGTTGGACGAGTGGCCGGAGCTGGCTTCGTGGGTTCGATGCTCAACTAGATCATACTGAGAAGTTGGTGCATTGGACTTCGGAACTGGCTTCGAGGGTTCGACACTCAACTAGATCATCTCCATGATACTTCACTATTGCAAAAATCCTACTCTGTAATGAAGTGGCTTAAAACAACAACAAAAAATAACGTTCGAGTTTCAAGTGTCAGTGAACAAACATAAAATGTCAGAGAATACTGTTTCTATTTTAACATTTGATTCCTTGAAGCGTATTTAAGTAGTTCCGCATATCTATGAGCCAGTTGTTGACCAAATATTTTTGTTGTAATAGCTTGCGCTGAAATTCTTAAATTCACGAAGTTTAAAACTTTTTGCCACCTAGGCCTTGTTACGCTATCACAAAAAACGCCTAGAAAATGGATTTCGTGATACCCACCGAAGAACTAGATGAAACTTCGTAAATTTGAAGATTAAGAAATGCTGAATTCAAATCTCGTGTCTTCCGTGTCCAACAGGTGCCGTTACGTCATAATGACGTCATGAAGACAAAAATAGCTTTTTCAAAGATGCAGAAATTCCACACACTTAAAAGCCTCTAAATTTTTTTGTGGTTGATGTAAATGCATCAGACCACTTTCAAAGTAATCTTTGGTTGACAGACTATGTCTATGCCATACTGTGACGTCATAAGTTGATGACGTCATAACCTACAAGTAAAAGATTTTGTAAAAACAATTATTTTTCTGGATGGGGTGTATACAGTTCAAAGAAAAGGGCTGCTAAAAGCAACAAGGACGAAATCCATCGCCACAGAATTGTGTACATAAGATTCAAGTAAGAAGGGGGGGACAGACTCTACAAGTAGATGTAGAGTCTGTCCCCTTCTTACTTGTATACAGTTCCTTGTAAGTTCGGTTGTAGTATGTTTAACAAGCTAAAAATTGGTGTGAAAAATCCAAATATACATATTACCACATCTGCAAAATTTCGACCAGTTTTAGTAAGTAGTTTTTTTGCTATTGACCTACAATGATTACATATTAACCATTAGCTTAAACCGCAACCAGACCAGAAAATAAATAATCATATTGAGTAATTGCTTCCAACTTCTTGTGTTAGCAATACAAACACTTTAAAATAGCTTGGAGACATCTCTAGTCAATAATTTGCATCTATTTCAAATACTGACGTCATAAGTTGATGACGTCATAACTCACAAGTAAGATTTTGCAAAAAATATATTTTTGCTAGACAGGGTGCATATACAGTTCCTTATAACTTCATATATAGTAAGTTTAAAAAGCTGAAGTTTGGCTTGGAAAATCTAAGTATACATATTAACACATCTGCAAAACTCTGACTAGTTTGATGGAGTATTTTTTTTTCTTCTATAGACGTACAACAATTAGTTATTTACCGCTAGCTTAACGCGCAATCATACAAGATAGTAAATAATTGTATCGAGTAATTGCTGCGAACACTTAAAAATAGTTTGGGACATTTTCAGTCAATAATTTGCTTTTGTGCCAAACACTGACGTCATAAGTTGATGACGTCATATCACCCACAAGTAAAAACTTTCTCTGAACAGAGTGTACATAAATTTTTTAACTACTATTTTCATTGAAAAACAATGTGAAACTTGACGTGGACAAAGTAAGCATACGGGACATACTGGCACACCTTCAAATTTTGTCCAGTTTTGTCAAATACTTTCTAGGTTACGAGACGATTATCCTACTCTCTAACAGCTGATAACTTTACAATACTTCACGTATTTCAACTACTGCATCAAGTTAACGCTAAGGAATTCAATTGGTATAAATTACGCACTTCAAAGTATTTTTTTAATGTAACCAAAAACAACATACCGGTACCCTTCGCGTCAGTTTTGTGCAATTAAATAATGGCATCATAATTCTCGAAAGAAATATATTTTACGATAAAGAACTTTATTGGATCAGCAAATTAATTTTATTAGTTACTGTTCGTTGCTGCCAATCTACTTTAAAAAGATATAAACATAAATTTTTACGCCGTAATATATTTTCATTGACTAAATTTTGTATCTAGCTAAAACACTTACAGGCTACATTCATAAGCAGGTCTTATTACTTGAAAAACAAAGAGAACTTTGGTGTGAATAAGCTATATTAAATTTCGTTACATTAAAATAAAACCTTTAGTTACGACAAACACATTTTAACATTTTTCAACTAGCTACAAATTGGTTGTCATCACTATCATCGTCGTCATTACTGACATCATTCACTAGTTCTACTTCAATTACGGTCTCCAAATCATTTTCACAAACAACGCAAGAGCAGAGTTCGGTGCATGATACGCCGTTTCCAACGCAAGAACACTAATTTATTGTCTCTGCTGACAGTCTGCTCAATCACTTGATCTGCAGCTGTTGCGAAAAATCCGTATCGCTCTTGTTGCTGAATTGCAAATTCACCAGCACATAAATGCTCAAGAGCAAATGGGTGTGCTTTTTCAAATTCACGCATTTCATGCAAATAGACAGGAACGTAGCGAGAATAATTCACACAATCGTAGGCAAGCAGCCAAGAAGTTATCTTCTCCAAAGTATTTAAATGACCTTCCCAATCTAATCGACGGGTACAGCTAATAAAGTGTAATAAAGTAGACACCAAATGACTGCAACAGGGCAAAAGTAGGGAAAGCAGAGGCTTGCGTAGCACAGAACATGTCGTAATTGCTTACAAAATATTGAAAGACATCTTCCTGAAGTGGATGGAAAAGCAGAGATCATCGCCTCTGTCAAGTCACTAACTTCTTTTTTTTCACATATGTTGAATGAACTTGATGACCGCAACGCTTGTAGGGACAAACTTTCAATTCTTTCAGGAGAATCATCTTCTGGAAATATTCTTTTAGAATTCGAACATATGCGCCTTTCAATACTTCTTTCATTGGTAAATCGAAAATAGCATTATTGATGAAAACCATGTCTATGGGCGCTCGGTGACAGATCAGTTAATGAATTTATATCCCATATAATTGTAAATTTTTAGCAGCAATAACTTTTTCAGTACAATCCAAACTCAGCCATTTATAAGCACATTACTTTAGAGTGCTGAAACTTGTTGCAGTAAACTTTTTTGAATCACTTTCATAGACGTCATCATAGTGAACAGTTATGCATTTCATCAAATCAAAATCAAATCTTCATTTTACTCGCGGTATTACGCCGAAGCGTGTAACGAGTTGCGGGGCCCATCTCCGCGGCTTAGCGCCTGGGCTACACAGCTCCGAAGAAACGTCGCAGCGGTGGCGAGCCGTTGGCGACACTGTGCCGATTTGACCGGTCCGGGAATCGAACCCCAGACCTCCCGCACCGAGAGCGTGCGCTTGACAACTGAGCTGACGGCCATTGATTCTCTAAAGTCTAAATTATTACTCACCGATAAATGAAAATAATACGCGCCAAGCTGAATGAGATCTATTAACACCAATAGTATTGGTAGAGTATTTTTGTATTTAGTCGCATATTTATCCTCCTATCACGTGAAAGCGATCAATGCGCTATACGAGCTCACTGAGGAGTTGCCGGCCATCTGTCAACAACACCAAGATGGGGGAATGCCGCTAAGTGCATTTCCAAACGGCACAACAAGTAAACTTGCCGGCTTGTTCTTCACACTGTCCGTATAATGCTGAGCGTCAAGCAGGGAAGCTGTGAATATCATTTTTATAGTCATTGGTTTGACCCGACCTGGAATCAAACCCAAGTCTACAGCTCCCGAGGAGGACGCTCTAATCATTCGCCCATCTGAGCAGTATGGAAAACTAGTCTGTCCGTAGGAATTGCACCCAGATACTGGATTACCACAAAAAGCACGTAACTGTAGCCTGACTTTTTAACATCATTTCCTCACAAACCTATCCAGCAACAGAGTATACAGATACGTAGGTTATATGAGTTTCTGCAAGTAAACCTATAAGTCATTTCGATAAGCTAGGCTAACTGACTTTTAAAAAGGTATAATAATACCGCTTCAACTTTTTAATTTTATCTATCTCTACACTTCAGCAGCTAAACCTACCTAAGTTTGTGCCACTAGCACTTGTAGACTGCCAGTTCCACTATTTCGTTGTTTTACCTTGATCAGCTGTTTGGCGTAACTATGACGAAACAGCTGATAAGAACATGTTTCCAAATTTTAACTTGCATAAGTTAATTTTTTATGAGTCACTGCTGTCACTTCATTTAAAAATTATACAAAAATAATTAAATTCAGCTTACAATTTAACTTAAAAATCAATTTATTAGATATTTTTTTCTACTTCAGTTTAAAATGTTATCGAACACTGAGCAAAAAACATTTAGAAACTAACACGGCAACACCTAATGACGAAAAAGCGGTGATGCGCTTTATGCGCAATAGTATTCATCCGCTAAAATTTTTCAATATTCAAACGGTTGTATCTCAAAAACGGCACCTGCTTGCACGGGAAGACACTCCAGTTTCGATCTACTACCATAATTATATTTACAGACAATTTTTTACATAGTTCTTCGTTAGGTATCACGAGACGACAAGATAGAGCACAGTGCAACAAGGCCTAACCAGCCGTTAGCTCAGTTGTTAAGCGCACACGCTATCGGTGCGGTAGGTCAGGGGTTTGATTCATCGCTGGTTAAATCGGATGCAGTGTCGCCAACGGCTCGCCACCGCTTTGACGTTTCTTCGGAGCTGTGTAGTCCAGGCACTAAGCCTCGGAGATGGATCCCGCCACTCGGAACACGTTACGGCGTAATACGGCGAGTATAATGAAGATTTGAATTTTTTGTTGTAGTTTTTTAATTAGGTGTAGTTTTTAAATTGAGTAAGGAAATCTGTTTGATCATTTTCGTGACTTTTGGTGATAACTTGAAACTTTTAAGCCCGTACTTCTCAACCCCGAGTCCACGGACTCAAATGAGTGGATGAATCCGCGTAACTTACAGGTACGGTAAGGGTTCAAAAGCGAATTTACGACCACGTGTCCAACCGCAGCGTGTAGTCGTTCCGTCTGACTACGACTACGCATTCGCGAGTTTATTATGATCGTTTAACAATTCAAAGTGATGTGCGGAGTTCTACAAAACATTCGCGAGCTTATTGTCAGCATTTACGAGTAAAAAAAGTACTATACCGGATGGTACAAAAAAACACATGGCGAAGAGACAAGTCTTAAAATGGTCTGGAGAAGATGTTGTCAAATTCTTGAATAAATACAGAAACTTTGAAACTTTGTGGGACACTTGCAAGGAAAACTCCATGAAGAAAAATGCTAGAGAGTGTAACGCAAACAAAGTGACGCAAAAACTGACAGCTGCACGATTATATTGGCAATGAAGAGTCACTCAAAAAATAAATAAATATATAAAAAACGAGAAAAATTGCTATGAAAACGAACTGAACAAAATAAAAATATCGAAGCGCTTTATTTCACGTAGTCGGTTTTTCGGCATGATTGTGAAGTTTCAGCTTCCAAATCAATGGTTTCGAAATCCGTTACAGCTTCCAAATCCCTTAGTTACGAATAAATGATGCTTTGTTTCGGCTGAATGTTGTCGAACAACCTTGTTTTTATACCTATAAGTGACTTGAGTTCGCATGTATTTAGGCTAACTTGGAAATAGTCCACGGGTTAAAAAAGTTGAAAATTTCCGTTTTAAGCAATAAAAATCATTTTTGAACGTACAATTAATTTTTGACTCATGTTTATTACGCCACGTTTTTGAAGGCAAATGTTAGATGCACGATATTGGTTTGTAGAGACCGAATACGCATCTGATTGTGTCTGAAATGGTAAACTTTGTTTTGAGTTACAAACACAAAAACTTTCTCGTTACTTTTTTTCGCTGTCATTAAAATTATCGGAAAACCGTTTATGATGCATTAATCTCGTTTTGATAAAATGATTCAGTTTAAGAAACAAAAAAGAAAAAATACCATTTCTATTTCTACAAAAAAACAATGCTGCCTTCTATTTGACGACTTGGTGTAGTGTCAAATTCACATTGGTTTTCATAAAAAGCAAGAGCCAGAACAGCAAGAACAAAATCAATTAATAGATATTTCTGTGTAGACTAAAACGCAGCGCCAGAAAAAGAAAGAAATTTGAAAAGTAATGATCAACAATGCAACCAGCATATAATTTAGTTCCAACCAAATTCAAGCGCAACTCAATTTTTGCGAATAAACGACTTTATGCTACAATTCAAACTACAGCCAAGAACAGCAATCCTAAAATTAACACATTGAAATATTGTTGGTACTGTTAAAGAGATATGAGTTAGTATCGTTGCAACGTTGTTCCAAGTCGTGGTGAAAAAATATAATTTTAGCTGTGATGGCGAATCCATGTTTTTTTCGGTGTGCGCAGGTTATTCGTAAAGTAGGCTGCTGCACACATTAGAAATTTTAGCATCTTAAAAACCTCATAAGGTGGAAAAGTTAAATTTTCGACAGTGAATTATACTTACATCGAGTTTTGTGTTGTTGATTTTTACAGGGCACTTTGTTGAAAAAATAAGCGAGCTTAAGTCGTTTAAATAAAAGCGAAAGTGGCTTCAAAATAGTGAAACAGATTGACCTCTGAACGAAAGCGCAATGGTGTACTTCGGTACCATGATCGATTCAAGTCATCAATTGCAATAGAACGTAAATTTAGAAATGAGTTTGGGCCAGAATCGCTTCATACTAACAGCATTAACAGATAGTTAAACATGGTACCAAAGAGCACAAATGGTTTTGTTAAATAGTCACCACGTTTTACGCTTTGTTGCACGCTAGTTTGTTTAATGACATACTTGCTTGCTTATTTTAACAGTAAAGTGATCTGTAAAAATTGACAAAAACAACTTTATAATGATATAATTCAGTGTCAAAAATTTAAAGTTTCAACCTTATGTGCGGTTTTTGAGGTATTAATATACTAGCACGTGATTCTATTTGAATAAGACACTCTATACCACCTGAAGAGTGGTTTTTACGTTATATAGTGATTTTATTTAAATATAAACATGTGCGTAAATTGATGGACAACTTGTATTATGAGCTAATAACAAGGTCCAAGAACAAATAAATTAATTTGCAACAAACCTTGTTGTTAATAACATGTAGTTCATCCTTAACAAGGAAATGTAAAGCCACTATAAATCTTAAAACTGGACGTTTCGACAACATAGATTCAGCTGTCATCATCAGCAGTGTATGCAAGGCAGAACAAAGCCGTGTAAAATCGGTACAAAACTGCTTCAAAGTTTTGTAACTGCCTTGCATATACTGATGATGATGACAGCTGAATCTATGTTGTCGAAACGTCCAGTCTTGAGATTCGTTATGGCTTTACTTTTCCTCCTTACGCTATTTTCTTCCCATATTTATTGCAAGTTATTCAGTATTTTTTTCTTTATGTTTTGTTCTTTAATTTCAGCTGAATGGTGTTTGAATTCGTTTTTATTTTTTTCGCAATACAATATTCACCTGAATAGCCCTAACTATCGAATTTGAATACGATTATAAGCTTTACAGCCAGAAACTTTTTACTTTATTATTCACTTTCAGTTTGTGGTGGAAACTTTGAAGATAAATGTTGGTTTATGATATTCAATGTATAAACATGAAAAGTGCTTTGAAAATATAAATTAAGCAAAATGAAAACTTGTTGCAAACCGGTTGGTCGGCGAAGTGGTTGATGACGTTGTTATCGGTGCGGGAGGTCTTGGGTTCGATTTCCAGTTCGTTCAGGTCAAACACTGTGTTGCCAACAGTTTGCCACTATACGGCCACGTTGCTTCGAAGCTGAGTTGCTTGGTGTTAAGTCACGTGAAAGCTTCACTCCACTCGTTATGCTTCGACTAACAATATACACTACAAAATAAAGAATATATTGGAATGAAAGTTGCATTTCAAACAAAAAATACGTTTTTACTTTTTTATAAGCAACAGAAAAACCGAACATAAACAAGAACGAGCAAATTGCTTAAACTTAACAGACATGACTCGTTTAACGTAATAAATAACCCAATTTTCGTTACAATAAGAATTGGTTTTGTTTTTTACAACGTTTATTTAGTAAGTCTTCTGGTCTACCGTAATATCTATTTATTTTTCATATACGTAGACTTACATCGGCTCTACATATTTCAATACTATAACAAATTTAATTAAATGTTGTTGTTGAAATGAATTATTCATCAGCAAATAAAGGTAACTTCGTTTCTGTCTGGTTCAGTTTCATTATCACTGAGTCACGAAAAACGTATAAATCAAAGCATTGCACACTGCATTCCACGCCATGCGAAAGGTGTTGAGCCGAAAGTGAAAACTCTACAGTAATTGAGGAAGAGTCCGAAGTGAACTTGCGCTTTTCGAGTCAGCAGCCACGCGGTGCATATGTCAAATCCGATCGGCTCCAGCCATGAATCGAACCCGTCACGTAGGATCAGCAATGTGCGCGCTACCGCTTGACCATGACGCTGTTCAAGTTTATTGGCCTATGTGGGCTGCAAATAAGTAGCTTTGCTTCGAGATGAAAAAAAAAAATATAACAAAATTTATTATAAATTCGTGATTTCTACGATCTGAACTACTGTGTTTTATGGAATTAGATTTTGTGCTGGCGCTCGAGCGAACTTCTTGTTGAAGGTTTTCTTGGCTTGCTGGCTTTTTCCAATTAATGATTTATTTCTAATCAAAAATTTTGCTTGCAAATAGCTTTTGAATATTAATTGAATATTTTCTACTACAATAGCAATTCAGAAATCAATTACTTTATAATTCGTTAAAATAACAACAAATGTTCATGTGAAGTAATTAAAGAAAATTATTAAATGTTGAGTTCATTTCAATGCAACATGAATCAACGTTGATGATCAAAAATAATTCAACAAGAATATTTTGTACGTTGCAGATGAAAAAGCTTTGGGTGAGGTGCCCTTCTTCAATTAAAAAAGACGAAGCAAGAAGTCAACTTCAACGATGCAAGAGCAAGTGTATAGACTTGGATGTGTATTAATCGCAAAACTTTTTATCAAGAAAATAAAAAAAAATAACAAAAGTTTGCAATGCAAAGCACTCAGAGCATGTGTAGCGTATTGCATATAATAAACCTGCGTTATTGCGTCATCTCACCAAAATGAATTATTACCGCTCTGCGATGAGCAATTTATGTGAATAAAAGTGTTGCTTTGCTTTGCGATTTATTATCGCAACCAATCAAATATTATTTGTGAGTGCTGTTGATATGACATTGCGTTATTATTATGATGGTGAAAAAATATTGTGCGAGATAACTTTTTGTTTTTAATTGTACCAAAGTCACGTCATGTGTACTCATTGTTTACAAATCAATAATGCGATCAACATCATTTGCAGTCAGTCAGTCGACGATTGTTTATTAGTTTTTACTAGTTCAATGTCACGAGACAGACCCCAATGTTGCATTTATTACCAGCAGTCGAAATGAGATTTTTGGGAAGAATTGGGAGTTGACCTTGTTGGACAAGGTTAAAAGTGCAGATTATCGTGAATTTCTGAGCGTCAAATCGCTGTCTCTCCGATTACTAGAAAGATTGTCCGTATACAACAGCTGCGCTGGTATTGATAAGTGTCAAGTCAAGCCAATTTATTCACCGAAAACGCTATAAAAAGACGAGGGGGTTGAGAATGACATCACATTTGACCATACGTTGTATACAGAAGTGGATCCAGAAACTTTTGGTGGAGTAGGTGTAATTTTGAATCAGTTTAAATGTTAACTAATTGCAAAGACGTTTAGACCCGGAAACGGGCGTAAATAAGCTTTTTAAAAACGTTTTCATGTCAGGGGCGTATTCAGAATTTTTTTCTGGGAAGGGGCACCAGTTTTCGTGACTTTTCAAGCTTAGTTTTTCAGACAGATTCAATTTTAAGCAACTGAAGTAACAAAAACGACTCCAAGGGGGTCCGGGGGCATGCTCCCTCAAAAAATTTTTGAAAATCTGCATACTGCAATGACCATTTTAGTGCTTAATTTTTAACAATTTTGAGGGAAAGTTTGTTATATTTTTGGCCCCTTACTTTGAGTGCTTCACCAAATATAATGCATTTTGTTCGCGCTATTTCAATTATGCGTGCCTAAGGCGTATAAAGCATATTGCTATGAAGAGGTTCGAAATTATGGAAAATTTTTATTCATCCAAAACATTGTTGAAAATGGCTGGTGTGGGAATGCATACGCAGCATACCTCACATCCCTCCTGTATCCGCCTCTCGTTGTATAATAACAAAAAATGGCTTCAAATTTTAAGAGAGGTGTTTTAAACCAGAAATATCGAAGGCAGTTAAGGCACAACTGTTGTAAGGAAGTCAAAGGAATGCATTCTGGTAAAACTGGCAAAACGATATTCAAATGTTGGCAATTTAATTTTTTCTTGAGCTACAATACGTCCATCATTTTTGCTTGAAATCGTTTCGCCTTTTTTCTACGGAAGGTCTGATAACCCGAGGGCAGTTGCATGAACAGGAGCGACATTGCCTTTGCTAATAAAATTGCGTCATTGCTTCATTTAGCATAGCGGCAAAGAACAAAATTGAGGAAACAACGCTACGCAATTCTTGTTATTATAACAATTACAAAACCAGATTATCAATGACAAAGTATCGAGCACTTTGAAATATATATCAAGAAAACAAGTCAGTAAGACGTCATTTGGAGCACAATGAGGGGGTTGTAATCCCTCCCTCCCCCGTGGCTACATCAGGGGCGCCTAGAGAAATTTCGGGCCGAGGGGCAAAAATTTCGTTTGGGCCCCTTGGTCAGTGGTGCTCCAAAATCAAGCGATGAGCAAAAGAAAAGGTCATAGCGTCCACAGATGTTCAAATTTCGGCCCGAAATCAAAAAAACATTATCGCCTGTGGCAAAGCTAGAAACTTTAAAAGGAGGGGGTCATAATTTCCACATTTTTTTCAAGCGTATTTTTTTTTCGGCAGAACAAATTTGAAGCTGATTGAGAAAAACAAAAGGGGGCATGCTCCTCCGGAAAAATTTTGAAAATTTACGCTGTAATGGCTATTTTAGTGCTTTTTGAATAATTTCAGGCAAATTTTGTTTGAAGTTTTTGACCCTTATATTGAGTGCTTCGTCAAGTTTTGTTCGCACATTTTCAATTATGCGTGCTTAAGGCGTAAGGCTTATTGCTATCAAAGAGGATCAAAATTATGGAAAAATTGTATACATCAATAAAAAATCAAATCAAATCTTCATTATACTCGCCGTATTACGCCGAAGCGTGTAACGAGTTACGGGGCCCATCTCCGCGGCTTAGCGCCTGGGCAACACAGCTCCGAAGAAACGTCGCAACGGTGGCGAGTCGTTGGCGACACTGTGCCGATTTGACCGGCCCGGGAATCGAACCCCAGACCTCCCGCACCGATAGCGTGCGCTTAGCAACTGAGCTATCGGCCGGTTATATCAATAACATGTTTGAAAATGGCTGGTGGGAGGATGCATACCACTCATCCTACCCCCCTTGATCCGCCCCTGGCCATAAGCTACAGAAACCATTAAAAGAGTATGGCATGTTTCAGTCACTTGGCACCATTGGTTTCGTTATTTTTTACTAAAAAGCAGAGTCAAAAGGGGGGGGGGGTGCATAGCACAATTGCACTCCCTAAATACACTAGTGGCGTCCGTAGGCCGTAGTTTTGCATTCTATCTTGACAATTCTGAACCCAGGGCCCCTCTGTGTCTCCGGGCCCCCGGGCGATGACCCCTTCTGCCCCCCCCTCTCGGCGTGCCTGGGCTACACCACTGACCATAAGCCATTTTGGGTGCTTTAAGTGCTGGTTTGACTTGCCTAGCTAGTGTTTCCTCCTAGAAGTCGGGACAAGAAACTTGGAGTTTTGAAATTTCCCGTTTACCGGGAAGTTTATGTCGGTATCCCGGGAATTGTCTTTACATTGGTAAGGGTTTCAGTGGTACTGATATCAATCATTCCGACAAAAAAATGCGGTAGTTTTGCGGCAAATTAAACTTTTTTTTGTTTATTAAAAATTATTTTGCAAAATTTTTTAAAACGAAATGCTTGTGAGATCAAAATTGTTTCTTCGATTTGTCAAAAAAAAAGGGATAACTCAAGCTAAGTTTGTCAAAAAAAATGCTAAAAATCAGAAAAATCGTCAAAATAATCAAGCTCTAAAAATATTTCCCGCGAATGCTTTCGGAAATTTCCCGAATCTCAGTAATCCCAAAAATTTTCGAGATTCCTGAAATTTCCCGGAATTCCCGAAAAATTTTATGAAAATTTCCCGTTTACCGAGTAGTTGAACATCCGAGAATAAGGGAAACCCCCAAGCCTAGCCGTTAGGAGGACTTTTTGTCGGTCCGCTAACGGTCCAATTGTGTTTTTTTTTTCTAGCATTGGACCACTAACGAGCCGCAAGACCATTTTTGAAAACCCTTTAAATTCATTCATTTTAATGATACGCTCATACGATTTAATTTTGCAAACTAAAGCTTTCTTCTTTGCTGTGTAACTTGTGTTTAATTTTTGCTCTGCAACCCAAGGTCAGGTGCAGCTAATGCAAGTCGTTTGACTCGCTCTATGTAGATTTGGGTTTGATCCTTGAACTTATCAATTTGTGTAAGGTTTCTGTGGCTCGCTATCACGTTGACATTTCGTGGAAAAAATATTAAAAATCTGTTGTGTGTACCGCTGCTGACTGCTGACCCAATGAATGAATCACCTTCGTTGTTCATCTCTTTTTGCGATAACTGATAAAGTCGTAGCTCTAGGTAAAAATATCTGTTGAAAAGCTAACTGTTTCTCACATTTTGATATTACAAATAGCAAAGAATTGGTCCTTTTATTGGATGGGTATCTATTTACCGATAGTACCAAGCGTAGCCATGTTTTTGGCACAGTAAATAAAAATTGTATTAAATCGTAGCCCTGACATTGTGCCATGCTCCCCCCCCCCGCCCTTTTGATTCTGCCTTTTAGTAAAAAAGAACAAAATTAATGGCGCCAAGTGACTGAAATATGCCAGGCTCTTTTGATAGTTTTCGTAGCTTGTGGCCAGGGGCGGATCCAGGGGTCGAGGATGAGGAGTATGCATCCTCCCATCAGTCATTTTCAAACATGTTTTTGATGTATACAATTTTTCCATAGTTTCGAATATTCTTCGATAGCAATTACGCCTTAGGTAGGCATAATCGAAAATGGGCAAACAAAATGCATGATATTCGGCGAAGCACTCAGTATTAGGGTCAAATAATTTAAACAAAATTTGAGTGAAAATTATTTAAAAAGCACTAAAATAGCCATTACAGCATGTAAATTTTCAAATTTTTCAGGGGGGAGCATGCCCTTGGCTCTCCTAGAGCTTTTCTTGTTTTTCAATCAGCTTTAAAGTAGTTCTGCTTAATAAAAAGACGATCAAAAAAATGTGGAAACTATGGCCCCCCTTTTGAAGTTTTTCCCTACGCCACTGCTTCACCGATATTTTCGGTAGAAACACAGGACATCTGAGAAGTGTGTAGACCTTTTTTTTTTCTCATCCAATCACAGCGACCCTGATAATAGTAGTTGTTGAAAATATTGAACTCGATCCATCTAATAATCCGGCCCGGGAAGGACTTCGTCTTCCCACATATGGCCCGCTGACTAAAAAAGTTGCCCACCCCTGTCTAATTATCTTATGTATTATACCAGGGATGGCGAACCTTTTCAAGTGGTGGGTCAAATTTAAGGTCGCAGACCGAAAAAAGAAAAAACGTGGGTCACGGATGTAATAATATTTACGAGGGGCTTGAACGCAAGTTTTGTCGAAATATGTGCAAAGAGCAAAAAAAAATATCTTCACGTCAGAAATAGCCAGCTTCCCGTCTTTGAAAAATAGCCTTTTTTTACTACGTTATTTTCGTTACCGTTTTTTCGTAAAATTTTTGAAACTACAAGCGGGTCACTTAGTGACCCGCTGGTCAGTGGTTCGCCATCCCTGTATTATACAAGCACAAAATACTCTGACATCGTATGATTTATACACGATGTTAAACATACAGCTGTTACAGTATGTTATGCTGCATAGCAGACTATAGTTGCAGTATTGGATGCATCTTTATTGATTCGCAGCTCTAACTTTAGAAACTAATATTCTAACTTTAGAAACTTTAGAATGGTTTGCGGTCCTCTGTTAAGAGCTCTCCCACCCACTGATCGGAAAGCGCTGCTCTGTTGCGAAAAGCGGAGAAGTAACCTCATGCCTCACCAATTTAATGTAACAATGGTTGCTGCTTTAAATAATGTTCTCAGCTCACATGTAAAAGATATGCAGTAATTGTAGGCTTATAAATACTGATAGCCAAAATGTAATGTGACAAAAGATTAGAGAAATAATGCTTTTTAAAATTACAGAAGCATACCAGTGGGTGTGGGAGAGCTGAAGCTTCTCCTCCGTTAGCTACGCTACTGACGATGACGATGGTGCAGCAGTTTGTAAGCACCATCCAAGTTTCCAGCAGATAGTTTGGTATACCTACAGTGTATAATGGGTGAGGAGAATTAAACCTGAGGACAATTCATCTTTTTTCTTCCACGATCACTAGGCTTATCTGTTTGAATGATCACGTTAAAATTATGATTAAACTATTCCCCTGGTGGCCCATTAGCTTACGCCAGTTTTTCTTAACCGGGGTTCGACCGAACCCCTAGTGTTCGACGGAGCTGTCTTTGGGGTTCGGTGGAAGTCCTTTAAAATCTTAACACTTTCGGGGGCATACTCAGGGGGCGGCTGGTCACTTGATTTTGGGAAGAAAATTGGACGTCGGAAGACGTGATAACCTTTTTTTTTTGGTCTTCACCTGATTTGGGGAGGAAAATTACACGAAAAAACAGAAAATTAGGAAAATTAGACGTCCGTTTCTAGGGTTCGGTTGAGACTGCCACGAAGTTGGTAGGGTTCGGCCGCTTGGCATGGGTTAAGAAAAACTGGCTTACGCCCTCCAAAGTTGGGTATGGGACATGGTAATAAGTTAACTAAGTACAGGGCTGTGAGTAACGTGTTACATGTACTCGTTACAGTTGCTGTAATTTTAGATGGTAATTAATTACATTTTTCTAAAGTATTGGTAATTCCGAATTAATTACAATTTGTGAGGAACGAGTACGATTTTGGTGTAATTGAAATTACAAATTCCTTCTTTTTTTTTTCTTGAAACTTTGTTTTTTGATCAGCTTCAACAAAGCACAAATTTTAATTTTCACAGCGACAACATCTTATCATGCACGCGCATGTTTTACGGCTTCTGTTGGCATTATCAATACTCACGTCAATCAAAATTTTCACACCATTCAAAATTTTTGTCTGAAAGAGCAACTTTATGTCTAAGTCGATACTCCCTGTGGTGAACTACAGCAAAAGATAAACATCGCTTCTTCAAATGCTATGTTTATTGTCACTATCTATTTTTAAGCGAAACACTGTACAAGTAAATTGGTGTCCTCCCATAACAAAGGAATTTGTAATTAGCAATTTAAAAATTACTTTTTTCCTCCCGTAATTTTGTAACTGGAATTAGTTAGGGCCTACACTTTATTTATAAAGTAATTTTACTCAATAATTGGTTACTTTTTTGGCCAAGATACTGTAATTGGCATTAATTATTTTTTTGAGGAATTTTTACAGCCCTGACGTTAAGCATTAACGATTACAAACATCCTTGCGATTTCAGAATCGTGAATAATACAATTATAAATCGTCGTAAAAGCATAGGCCTCTCTTCTCCTGCATTCGTACCCACCAGCCGCCACAACAACTGCACGTAAAAATACCCATGTTACATAATTATTGTCATGCTCACGAAAAGCAGCTTTTTAAAATCTTTATCCTTCGAAATAATGGGCCTAAGATTTGTGCGAACGCGTGGTTATGCTGATTTTGTCATTTAAGGCAGGGGTAGGCAAACTACGGCCCGCGGGCCGCATGTCGCCCGCGAGCTCTTGCAAAAGGATGAACCTTGTGCCCTAGTGAAATTTTGTGGAATATAGAACGTTTGTAGACGTAATGATCTTTTTTTGCTCTTCACTTGATTTCGGAAAGAAAATAGGACATTTCCGGTCGTGATGACCAGGGGCGGGTCCAGAGGGGGATCCAGCCATATTCAGTCTTTGTATTTAGTTAACATTCAACCTAATTCAGAATTACATCCCCCCACCAAAACTTTCTGGATTTGCTCCAGGTGATGACCTTTTTTTTGCTTTGTTTTTCCAAGCGTTGCGGCCCTTGGCTTTAACATTTTTTCCAATGCTGCCCTTTGTGCTAAAAGTTTGCCCACCCCTGCTTTAAGGCATACAGGTATTGGGTAATTGTTTTTGCATTGAACTCTAGTAAACCAGGCTACTTCTTTGCTGACGTATGAATGCTTTTCTCTTCACGTTGCAATTTTTTGACTTGCTGAGTTGATGTTCACCTTAAACAATCTTCAATGTTCAAGTCGTAAACCCGTGTGGCTACTCGACTCGATGACCTCACGATCCCTTCGTAGTCACTCTGTTGCTGTATTGTAATCGCGATATAGCAGCAACAAATAAATAAAGCTTGAGTCTTGTCGACGCTTTCTTTGATCGCAAGCTGTTGCATTGATTTTAAAAGTTTTTGGCTTAGTTTCAATTTCTTCCGGTTCCGAGCTCATTAACTTCCATTGCTAAAGTTCAAGTCTGCGAAGGAGTAGTTTACGAGATTGCAATACAAAAACAATTACGCCTTATGTAACAAAAACAGCATAACCACACGTTTACACAAATCTTATTTTGAAGCGCGAAGATTTGAAAAAGCTGCTCTTCATGAGCATGACAACAGTTATGCAACATGGGGTTTCTTACGTGCAGTGGTTGTTGCGACTGGTGAGTACAAACACAGGAGAAGAGAGGCCTATGCTTTTACGACAATTTATAATTGTATTATTCACGATTCTGAAATTGCAAGGATGTTTGTAATCGTTGATACTTAGTTAACTTATTAGTTATTACCCTGTCCCATACCCAACTATAGAGGGCATAAGCTAACGAGCCATCAGGGGAATAGTTTAATCATAATTTTAACGTGATCATTCAAACAGATAGGCTTAGTGATCGTGGAAGGAAAAAGATGAATTGTCCTCAGGTTTTTGGTCCGTGCAAAATGAACGTTGGCCTTGGGAAATTATGTATGTCAACTTTCAAGGCCATAAAAGTAGAAAAATATGGTGTAACCTAACTGAAGCTGTTAGCCTAGCTAAAATTATAAGGTAGGCCTACGGAACTATTTCGCATTCTCGATCGCTCGCATAACAGATTATACGTGTGCCCTGTGCAACCGTTCAGAGGTGTCGAGCTAAACAGGCGAAATTCACATTAGTTCCCACTAGCTGTAGTCTAACAAAAAGCCAAAATTGTGAGCTTTTTTCTTGTTGATATCTACATTGAGTTTTGCGCATCACTTACAGTAAAAGTTTTGTGCACTGACATTGAGTTTAGTCAATTAGTTAAAAGTTTTGCCGATCGGTTTAAAGTTTTGTCAATCGCGAAAAAGACCTGTGCATCGCGAAAAAGACTTGTGCATCGTGAAAAAGATTTGTTGATTGGGAAAAAGATTTGCGCATCGCGAAAAAGATTTGTCGATTGCGAAAAAGTTTTGTCGATCGCGAAAAAGTTTTGTGCATCGCGAAAAAGATTTGTCGACTGCGAAAAATATTTGTCAATCGCGAAAAAGTTTTGTGCATTGCTAAAAAGATTTGTCGACTGCGAAAAAGTTTTGTCGATCGCGAAAAAGTTTTGTACATTGCGAAAAAGTTTTGTCGAACGGTTTAAAGTTTTGTCGATCGCGAAAAAGATTGGTCGATTGCGAAAAAGTTTTGTCGATCGTGAAAAAGTTTTGTGCATTGCGAAAAGTATTTGTCGATTGCGAAAAAGTTTTGTGCATCGTGAAAAAGATTTGTCAATCGGGTTTTAACTTATTTTTGTGTTTTGCACTTATGGGCTTCCGTAGAGTTCGCTTAGGAGTTGCCAGCCATCTGTCTACCACACCAGGATGGGGGAATCCCGCTTAGTGTCTTTCCCAACGGCACAACAAGTAAACTTGCCGGCTTGTTCTCCACACTGTCCCTTTAATGCTGAGCGTCAAGCAGGGAAGCTGTGAATATCAATTTTAAAGTCATTGGTTTGACCCGACTCAGAATCAAACCCAAGTTTACAGCTCCAGAGGCAGATACGCTCTCGCCACTCGGCCATCTGAGCTGTTGATGCCTGCACTGCCTACTAGTTTACACTTAAGTAGCTCATTAGAAACAAAAAAGTAAATACATTTATGTAATGTGATTAGTGCGATTGCTTTCTCCTTTAAACCAAATCCAGCCGCGGCTCAATATTTGTTACTGCCGATCTCAAGACGGTTTTAATGTTGCTTATGCAGGAACGATGTTTTGCCGCCAACGTTGAACATGCTGACTCGCACAGACACGTCGAAACAAACGGCCAGAGTGCGGTTACTGCTGAGTCCGATAATGTTGGATATTCGGCTTTAATGCTAACCATTGTTTCACCAGCTATTCATTGCTTGAAATAGTTTTTAGTTACCGGTGCTATAGTCCCTTGCCAGCAGAGTTCTACATCGCGTCGCCAATCGAAGCGAAGAAACAAAAAGATGCATCCAGCTCTGTCACGTGATACCGAAGTGACGAAACAAAAGGGTTTATAGCGCCTCACCATTTTGTACTTAGCCTAGAGATAGGCAAGAATCTACAGCTAAGTTAAGAATGATGTTTGCGCAATTGCACCAGTTTTAAAAGTTTAAAAATCACAACAGCATACTATGCAATTGCATAATACTGAATACGCAATACTTTGCGTAAAATTTGTACAGGTGTATACTCCGTGCGACCCCTGAAGTTTGTTACGCGCCCCCTCGCGGGGTCGCGACCCCCAGTTTGGTAAGCCCTGGTATACATCAAAAACATTGTTGAAAATTGCTGGTGGGAGGACGCATAGTATAAGCACACCCTCATCCTACCCTCTGGATCCGCTCCTGGTCATAAGCTATACAGAAAGCATCAAAAGAGCCTGGCATATTTTAGCCACTTGGCTCTATTAATTTTGTTCTTTTTTACTAAAATGCAGAGTGAAAAGAGGGGGGCCATGACACAATGCCCCCCTAAATACGCTCCTGCTAATGTAATAACCTAATGGTAAATACACCATCATTAAATTATGCGGCATGCACGTTATCTGCAGGAGAGGCTTTCCAATCTAAAACAAGTCATGCTTATTGCTCACTCGTCGAACAATCTTGCATAGCAAAAAACATAATAAATGAATGCGTGCAACTTATAGATGTAAACAATGTATTGATGCTTAACGCAAAAGAACAATACAGTCACAACATTAACGTAGCCAGAATTTTGTAATGGGGGGAGGAGCGAATAACGTCACATTTGACCACACTGTGTACTTGAGCGAATCTAGAAAGTCTTAGTGGGGACGGGTGTAATTTTGATTCAGGTTGAATGTTAAATAAATGCAAAGACGTTTAGATCTGTAAACGAGCGTAAATATAAGCCTTTTGAAAATGTTTTATGTCAGGGGCGTATTCAAAATTTTTTCAGGGAGAGGGTACCAATTTTTGTCACTTTTTCAAACGTAGTTGTTTCCGGCAGATTTAATTTTAAGCAACTTAAGTACCAAAAACGACTCAAGGGGATCCGGGGGCAGTGCTCGAGTTGATGGGAGATGCGGGTAGATGCCATTTCCCCGGAAAACAACACTATCCCAACATAAAAAAATTCAAAATTTGGGCGTAAACCATCCCCCTATAAATAATGACTATCCTTCCTTCACTTGGGTGCGAAAAGCTTTTCTTTTGCTCTTCACTTGAACTTGCGCCGAAAATCGGACATCAGTGGAGGCGATGACTTTTTTTTTGCTCTTTACTTTGTTATCCGCCGAAAATTATGGCAATCCTAGCACCATCCCCTCATAGGTGTTTCACAACTCGAGCACTGTCCGGGGGCATTGTCCCCCGGAAAAATTATGAAAATGTGCAAACTGCAATGGTCATTTTAATGCTTTTTGAACAATTTTTAAGGAAAGCTTATCATATTTTTGGACCCTAACTTTGAGTGCTTCATCAATGATGTATTTTGCTTGCACAGTTTCGATTATGCGTGCTTGAGGTGACTACGGCATATTGTTATAAAGAGGTTCAAAACTATGGAAAAATTCTATTCATCCAAAGCGTTGTTGAAAATGGCTGGAGGGGCAATGGCGTGTGGGCATTGCAGGTGCGAAAATTTCAGAGCAAACGTTTGCAAGCTTGCGAAGTGACGTTAACTGAACAACGAACAGATGAGTGCGAACTTGACTATTACACAACGAGCGGTGATTCAGACACATATTCCGATCTAGAGCGTGTCTGCTGTTAACTATACCTGTATGGTCACGGTGCATTTTTCTGGTTTAATTTTCATATTTTTTTATTATGAATCATTTTATAGTTAGGGCTTACATGGGATTTTGGTGATAGTGGAGCATAGCTACTGATTCATTCAATTTACCAGCACAAGGCCATACAGATCTCATTTTACACCGTGGCCATACAGGTCTAGTTAACAGCACGCACGCACTATAAGATTGGAATATGTGTCTGAGTCACCGCCAGTTGTGTAATTGTCAAGTTCGCGCTCGTCTGTTCGTTGTTCAGTCTACGTCACTTCGCAAGCTTGCAAACGTTTGTTCTGCAATTTTCGCACCTGCAATGCCCACACGGCATAGGGGGATGCATACACAGCATACCCCACATCCCCGCTGGATCCGCCCCTGGTTGTATAGTGACAATAGATGGCCTCATATTTAAGAGAGGTGTTTTAAACTAAATATACCGAAGTCGGTTAAGGCAGGATTGTTGTAAAGAAGTCAAAGGAATGCTTTCTGATGAAACTGATAAAACCATATTCAAATGTTAGCGATTTAGCTCTTTTTTGAGCTACGGTACGTTACAGGCCTACATCAATTTTACTTGAAATCGTTTAGCCTTTTTCTACGGAAGGTTTGAGGGGACGAGAGCAGTTGCATGTACAAGAGCGGCACTGCCCTGTTAATAAAATTGCGTCATTGCTTCATTAAGCATAACGGCAAAGAACGAAATTCAGGAAACAACGCTGCGTAATCTTGTTATTATAGGCCAAGGGTGTCCAACACGTGGCACGCGTGCCAAATGTGGCACGCGACAACATTGAAAGTGGCACGTGAGCTCTTGCCATATTTCATAAACATGCAACAATGCAATTTTAAGTATCGTGATATAGTTTATTGCTGCAGTATCGTACTAATAAAATTAGTCTCCAATTTTCACAGTTTTTGCTCGTTCATCCTGATTCACCGTTAGCTCAGTTGCAAAGCGCACGCTATCGGTGCGGGAGGTCTGGGGTTCGATTCCCGGGCCGGTCAAATCGGTACAGTGTCGCCAACGACTCGCCATCGTTGCGGCCGTTTCTTCGGAGCTGTGTAGCCCAGGCGCTAACCCTCGGAGATGGGCCCCGCAACTCGTTACACGCTTCGGCGTAATACGACGAGTATAATGAAGATTTGATTTGATCTTGATTCAAGACGTATGAGGTGTGAAACTGAGATATCTGCTAACAGTGGGGGTAGTTAGAAATTTTAAAAAAGGGGGCCGTAATTTCCACATTTTTTCAAGCCTTTTTTGCGGCATTACTAATTTGAAGATGACTGAGTAACAAGAAAGACTCTAGGGATTCCGGGTGCATGCTCCCCCAAAAATTTCGAAAATTTACATGCTGTAATGGACATTTTAATGCTTTTTGAGTTATTTTCGCGCAAATTTTGTTTAAATATTTTGACCCTAATTCTGAGTGCTTCGCCAAATATGATGCATTTTGTTATCTCATTTTCGATTATGCGAGTTTAAGACGTAAGACTTAGGCTATTGCTATCGAAGATGTTCAAAATTAGGGAAAAATTCTATAGGCCTTGCGTCAAAAACATTTTTGAAAATGGCTGGTGGGAGGATGCATATACCTACCCCCTGGATTCGCCCCTGGCCATAAGCTACAGAAACCATCAAAAGAGTGTGGCATATTTCAGTCACTTGGCACCATCAATTTTGTTCTTTTTTGCTAAAAGGCAAAGTCAAAGAGGGGGCATGGCACAATGCCCCCCTAAATACGCTCCTGTCTGCTAGATCACAGATTTGTTTTATGTCAGCTACAAAATATGATCTACTGTAAAACCGCTCTTCTAAACTGATGGGCCGTGGCCCATGGGGCGCGATGGTCCTTCAGGTATGCCGCGAATGTTCTGTCATTAATAAAATTTTTTTGCAAATAAATTTGAATTACGAAAGCTTAAAAATGTATCATGAAGGTTAACCTGTTTGAAAGCTTCCTTTACTAGATTGCTTCTGCATTATCTTCGTAGGGGCATTATCAGGAGAGCCGCTGGGTCCGCGCCCCCCACAGACAAATGCACAAAACTTTTGTGGTGTAAAGGTCAAATGTGTATAAAGGACAATCTGGGAGCATGATGACCTTTTTTTGCTCTTCACTTGACTTTAAGCGGAAAATTGGACATCTGGGGATGTGATGGCCTTTTTTTTGCTCAGTGAAAATATATCCGGCCCTGCTGGCATGGCTTTAAATTGCGACCCCCCCCCCCCCTTCCCTTCAAATTCTTGAGCGTGCTCTTGCTTCAGTTTTACTTTCAGTTGCAAAAAGAAACATCAGTTCTTTTGAAAAACGCTTGATTTTGGTTAATTTGGTAGCACAAACTGTGCAAGCAGGGACTTTCTGTCATGAAACTTAATAAATCTGAATAAAATCAGCTCACAGGCTGACACTTATTAGATGCAATAATGCACATTGCCATTGCACCGTTGAAGCTCAATTTGGCTAGCTGGCTCAGAACAAATGAATGCAAAAAAGTGCTTTCGTTAATTGTGTTGTTGATAAAATTCAAACTACTAGAACTGTTTTTTTTTCGTATTTTTGTGAATGTTTAGTTCTTTGTAAGCAACATGGTTTTAAAAATAGAAAAAATTACTAAATTAATGATAGTTTGCCAAGCGTCGGCACGCGAGGAAATTATAAAACAAAAATTGACCCGTTTGCAAGTTTGAGTTGGACACCCCTGTTATAGGCTTACAATACGTCCTCCTTTTCAACCAAAAAACAATTGTCCTCCGAGGACGCCAAAAAATGCCCAAATGTTCTCCTTTTCGGCATTGTTAGCAGTGAAAACAATGTTAAATCATTCTTCCACAAAAACTTTTGGAAAATTACTGAACATACTACGGCCTGCGGGCGTGATGGCCTTCCTTTTTTTGGTCTTCACTTGATTTTGGGCGGAAAATTGGACATCCAGCTGCGGCATAGGTGCACGTAGGGGAGGCCACGGTGCCATGGTCCCGCCTCTTTAGCCCTGTAATAAAGTGCTAAAACCTAACTTTCAGTCTATCACAGATTTGTTTTATGTCAAACTAACAATGGTTGCAGCCTCCTTTCACTCATTTTAGCCAAACTTCTACACTTAGACATATAAAGCTGCGAAAATATTTTTGCATCGTTTATAGTGACTGCACTCACTGCCTGTCCCTTTTCGATAAAAAGTGTGCTAAAATGAGAGTTGTTTTATGTGAAAATCGTAAGAAGTCATTGGCGGCTGGGGGTTGAAACCCCTCACCACCGGTTGTGGTCCCCCTTTTCCAAATGAGTGCGCTACTGATCTGCGGACGTGATGGCCTTTTTTTTGGTTTTGGGCAGAAAATTGGACATCTGCGGACGTGATGACCCTCCAAGAACCTGTCCTCCTTTTGCGTAGTAAAAATATGGTGACCCCATGTTATTATGACAAAACCAGAATATCAATGACAAAGTATTGAGCACTTCGAAATAAATATCACAAAAAAAAGTTAGCATGACGTCATTGATTGAGGCTCAATGGGAGTGTTGCCCCTAACCCCCCCTGTAGGGCACGATTCACTTCCTACAATATTCTTCTCGCCTTCTTATTAGTATTCCTTTACTTTTTTTCATTCTTCCCAACAGGTGATTTAAACACAATTGAATACCATAATTTTTAGCCTATTGCTCTTTCTTGCAAAACAACGAAAAAGACAAGCACCCGCTTATGGCTTCCCGATAAAGCTTTCTAGGGACCCAAACATCTAAGGGAATAGAAGAGTGACCTCGCTTTTACAACTTAAAAAAAATAATAATAAAATCGTACCAAACTAGAGGCCCAAACATTGAACAGGGTATAATTACACTGGTAATTTGAAAACTCTAAATGTTTAGGTTTACTTGGTAAGTGGGGGGAGGTGCACGCGAACAAGCACATGCAATTTTGTCATGCAAAATTCTGATTTTTGCGTCACAGTAGCTTTACCTGACGTTACATGCCGTCATGCGATGTATGATATATATTGTCCTTGGTGAGCATCGAACCCGCGAAGGTAGGTTAAGAGTCCAATGCACCAACCCCTTGGCTAACTCTCATGTGCCTTGTATTGCTTAAATTTTCAGTTTAAACACAAACTCATACCGCCCACTCACGAATGAAAACGTTTTAAGCTAAAATAGCTGAAAAACAAGCTTCCCTACTGCCCTCTAACGGATAAGAAAATTTGCTTGAACTTTATGAGGTTTCCTAAAATTTCACGTTTTTTACCTTTGACTCCAAGTCAGGTGCTCTGGGATAACCCTTCATTATATTGATCTTTTCGTTACCCACATCGAGGTTAATATCCTTCGATAATAATTTGAAGGTCCTACCTATTGCCTTTCCAAAGTTATTGGCATTTGAGAAATTTCGTTATTTGACCTTTGACTTTTAACCTGTCGACCGCCACCCCCCAAAAGTTGTTAGACACAAGTTTCCACTGAGTTCTACAATCCTTGAAAATTTCAAGTCTCTAGCATCAGCGGTTCAAAAGCTTTAGGCTGCACAAAAAACTGTGGAGATTTGATAATTTGATCTTTGAACTTAAGTGACGTCACAAAAAGATAATTATTGTGCATATTTTTGTTCCCCACCATAATATGCATACACTCTGACATTTAAAAGGTCCTACCTATTGCGATTCAAAAGTTATTGACATTTCGTTTTTTGACCTTTAACCTGTTGACTGCCTACCCCCAAAAGTTGTTAGACACAAGTTCCCATTGAGATCTACCATCCCTGAAAATTTCAAGTCTTTAGCATCAGCAGTTCAAAAGCCTTAGACTGCACATTATTGGCAAATTTCAACAGCTTTTTGACCTTTGACCCCGAGTCACGTGACATAGAGCGTTTATAATTTATACAATGCAAGTACCTGGCAAGACACACTAATCCTGTAAACCTTAAGTTCCCATCTGTTTTTAATCAGTAGTTATGAGCCAAGTAACATATTTGTTTATTTGACCTTTGACCCCAAGTGACATCACATGCAGATATTCATTGTGAATGCTTTTTTACCCTCATTGAGATGCATATACTTGATAAATTAGAGGGTCCTATCCATTTTCATTGACAAGTTATTGGCATTTGAAAAGATTTCTCTTCTATTCCTTTAGTTAACCTTTGACCTTTAACCTGTTGATTGCCACCCCCCAAAAGTTGTTAGGCACAAGTTCACACTGAGATCTATCATCCCTGAAACGTTCAAGTCTCTAGCATTAGCGGTTCAAAAGCCTTAGGTTGCACAAAAAACTGTTGAGATTTATTCATGTGACCTTTGACCCAAAATGACGTCACAAAACGATAATTATTGTGCATATTTTTGTTCCTCACATTAATATGCATACCAGTACACTTTGAAAATTTGAAGGTCCTACCTATTGCCATTCCAAAATTATTGCCACTTGGTAAATTTGGTTTTTTGACCTTTAACCTGTTGACCGCCACCCACCAAAAGTTGTTAGGCACAAGTTCCCATTTAGATCTACCATCCCTGAAAATTTCAAGTCTTTAGCACCAGCAATTCAAAAGCCTTAAGGTGTGTTTAAACAGAATACGATGACATTTTTCGTACGAACAGTGGCGTCGGCTACGAAACAGTTAGAGGTTATGACGTCAAGCAACGTCACTTTGCGCGGCATTCTAGAATACAATCGTGAGAGGCGTTGCCAAACAACCGGTTTAAAGCAAAGCTGTTTGGGTTTGAATTGTGTGAAAGATATTTTCGTCACCTGTTTACGTAAAAAATCTGATGAAACTTCGTACGACAACAAATCGGACTAAAATCGCATTTAGTGTAAACAGACCTTTAGGCTGCACAAAATTGGTGTAGAAAAAAAAAAAGAAAAAAAAATTTTGCGAGACAAAAAAAATTCTTTTCTAGAAACTGGGAGGCTGTCGGGGAAAGTTAGTGTGACCACGGTGTAGACCTAGGTGGGACACACATTTGAACTCCAGGTTACTTTTGAATTGCGACAGTAGTTTAGCAGCTATAGCTGTTAGAAGCGTCAAAAAGTGCAGAAATGGCCAAGTAAAAACAAAATGGCTTTCCTTTTCCGGAAGCCACAAAAAAAGTCGAGGCTGTAATAGACGAAGTTTTCTGGTCTGCAGGATACGATTTGTCACGTGACTTGTATTGGTTTGTCGGAAATTCAATCAACATAGGAGCAAATCCAGGGGGAAATAGGGGGAATGTATCCCCTCAATAACCTGGCAGCATCCCCCCCCAATATTTTTCATGGAAGTGGAAAATATTCATACGAGCCAATTTCATCCCCACAATATCGGAAAATGATAAATTTTGCTAAATCATCCTTCCCAATATCCAAAAATGGTAAATTTTGCTATAGATCATCCCCCCAAAGCTCAACCTCGACGAGCCCCCCTGTAAATCAAGCATGATTTTGGTTTTTTTTTCAAATCTTATTCATCAGACCAGAAAATTTCGTCTATCATAGCCTCGACCCACAAAAAAGAGTTAACCAATGTTGCCACTTAATAATTGTACATTGCAGTGCTGCCAATGTTACTTAACACTTAACAATAACGGAGTTAGTCAACATCTGAACATTATCATACAAGTCATTACACATTGTAGTGACTTGGTCACTACACCACCGTGGCTACGCATTCACAACATGCTAAAAACTCACACTGCAGAACTGAAAGGCGAAAAGTGACTAATTATTCTTTTTTTAGTTTAGTAATTCTTCGCAATTTGTTGTAAGTTTTGATATACAGCCTACTGTGTTTGTACTTAGTACGGAAGTATGGAAGAGGACCTTCCATTCCATTTTTCAAATCTTCCATTTCATTCGGAGCATCTTCCATATTCCATACAACAATTCTCCTTCTATTAAATAAAGTCTCTTCAGTGGTGCTTAAAACTTCAAATCCATGAAGTAAATCCATCAACATACAATGCATTCTACCTAGCACCTTTAAAGGTTACTTCTATATCAAACTCAAGTTTTTGGCCCCAAACAACTATACCCAATGAAAGAGCATATAACCACTAACCCACAACCAAGCTCACGGTAGCCTAACTAGCCCACATCACTAGAAGCCCTTATGGCAACCCACTCATTTGCAGCTGCAGACGCGTTTCGACCTTATTATGGTCTCATCAGTGCAGCATAGCAACCTCCCACCTTCCTGAAAAAAAAAAAAAATTCTAACCTTCAAAAGAAAAAAAACTTGAGTTTGATATAGAAGTAACCTTTAAAGGTGCTAGGTAGAATGCATTGTATGTTGATGGATTTACTTCATGGATTTGAAGTTTTAAGCACCACTGAAGAGACTTTATTTAATAGTCGAAACGTATCCCGTCTGGTGCAAAATAATTCTCCTTCTATTCCATACCATTTTCCATTCCATAGCATGCCCTGGTTTACGTAGTCGTAATCAGAAGTGTACAACGGAGCCGGATACGGATTTTAAAAACCGGATAATCCGGCGGTTGCTTCGGATCCGGATCGGGATTGTGATTTTTTGCTTCTTCCGGATCAGGATTAATTTTGGCAAAATTGATTTTTACAGCATCTAAAAATGAAACAAAAAGCAACTATATTTTTTGTTTCATTCCTAGAGTTTGTAGCCTGGTAGCTAGAGTTTCTGTTGCCTGGGGTGGTTCAAGAAATTGCCGCCCCCCAATGCAGTGGTGTACCCAGGATATTGCAAAAAGGATGGACAACAACCAGGGGTGTGGGGGCGCCGCAGGAGACAAAGGGGCTCTGGGGGCGTAGCCCTCAGCTGCCAAAAAATATTTGTGGTTTTCACATAAAAAAACTCATTTTAACACACTTTTATATCGAAAAAGAGCATGCTGTGAGTGCAGTTACTATAAACAGATAGACACTGCAAAAATCTTTTCTAAAAGCAGAAGCTTGGCTAAAGTAAGTGAAAGGAGGCTGAAACTATTAACAGTTTGAGAAATTATAGACTGAAAATTAGGTTTTAGAACCTTATTACGGAGCCAAAAGGGTGGGCCATGGCACAGTGGCCCTCCCTGCGTACGCCCTTGTCACTTGCGTAGTACTGCCTTGTGTCTATGCTGCATTCACACGCTGAGTATGAGCGATTCAAATAATGCAAATACAAAAAAAAAAAACAATGCGCAATTGTGACATACTGTGATGCACATTAAAATCTAATCTTTTTTATACTCGCGGGAATACACCAAAGCGTAAATGAGATGGCGGGGCCCATTTCCGCAACTGTATATGCACCTGGGCACTGGGCAACACAGTAAGGTGGTTTACGATTAGCAAATAAGCGATATAGCCAAGTAATGGTTGTTTAAAATAATTAAGAAATAATTACATAAAGCTTATCCAAAATGCCGCCTCCCGGACGTACCGCCCGCCTCCTACGTCACTGACTATATATGTATAATATCATGAACAAATATTCATATATGCGATAACAATGCAATAAACAGAAAAAACAATAATAAATAGGTTAAGCACACTAGAGGCAACACACTAGAGGCATTAAACACACTAGAGGCAAGTCGATGCCAAACGATAACAACTACCATCAGAATGACTTTAAACTTGGACCAAAACGACGCTTGTTCACATTTCGCATTTTTCGAAATTTCGCCAAAGCGGGTCTCACATTATCCAATGTTGCAACCTATTCCGCGATGGGATTTTTTATATTATTATATGCATCGCGTAGAGCATTAAATTACCTTTCGATTGAATATTGTCAAGTCGATGCCAAACGATAACAACTACCATCACATAAGCTTTGAACTTGGACCAAAACGACGCTTGTTTGATTCTTGCGTTTTTTCGAAAGTTTGCCAAAGCGAATCTCACATTATCCAATATTGCAACCAAATCCGCAATGGAATTTTTTATATATCAAAATGCATCGCGTAGAGCATTACATTCCCTTTCGAATGAATATTGTCAAGTCGATGCCAAATGATAACAATTACCATCAGAATAGCTTTGAACTTGGACCAAAACGACGCTTGTTCAAATTTCGCGTTTTTTCGAAATTTCGTAAAAGCGGGTCTCACATTATCCAATATTGCAACCTATTCCGCAATGGGATTTTTTATATATTAATATGCATCGCGTAGAGCATTACATTCCCTTTCGAATGAATATTGTCAAGTCGATGCCAAACAATAGCAATTACCATCAGAATGGCTTTGAACTTGGGCCAAAATGACGCTTGTTGGATTCTTGCGTTTCTTCAAAATTTCGCAAAAGCGGGTCTCACTATATCCAATATTGCAACCTATTCCGCTATGGGATTTTTATGTATTAATATGCATCGCGTAGAGCATTACATTCCCTTTCGAATGAATATTGTCAAGTCGATGCCAAACAATAACAACGACCATCAGAATGGCTTTGAACTTGGACCAAAACGACGCTTGTTTGACTCTTGCGTTTTTTCGAAATTTCGCCAAAGCGGGTCTCACATTATCCAATATTGCAACCTATTCCGCAATGGAATTTTTTATATTATCATATGCATCGCGTAGAGCATTACATTCCCTTTCGAATGAATATTGTCAAGTCGATGCCAAACGATAACAACTACCATCACATAAGCTTTGAACTTGGACCAAAACGACGCTTGTTCAAATTTCGCGTGTTTTCCAAATTTAGTAAAAACGGGTCTCACATTATCCAATATTGCAACCTATTCCGCAATGGAATTTTTTATATATTAATATGCATCGCGTAGAGCATTACATTCCCTTTCGAATGAATATTGTCAAGTCGATGCCAAACGATAACAACGACCATCAAAATAGCTTTGAACTTGGACCAAAACGACGCTTGTTTGATTCTTGCTTATTTTTTAAATTTCGAAAAAACGGGTCTCACATTATCCAATATTGCAACCTATTCCGCGATGGGATTTTTTATATTATCATATGCATCGCGTAGAGCATTAAATTCCCTTTCGAATGAATATTGTCAAGTCGATGCCAAACAATAACAACGACCATCAGAATGGCTTTGAACTTGGACCAAAACGACGCTTGTTTGACTCTTGCGTTTTTTCGAAATTTCGCCAAAGCGGGTCTCACATTATCCAATATTGCAACCTATTCCGCAATGGGATTTTTTATACATTTATATGCATCGCGTAGAGCATTACATTCCCTTTCGAATGAATATTGTCAAGTCGATGCCAAACGATAACAACTACCATCACATAAGCTTTGAACTTGGACCAAAACGACGCTTGTTCAAATTTCGCGTGTTTTCCAAATTTAGTAAAAACGGGTCTCACATTATCCAATATTGCAACCTATTCCGCTATGGGATTTTTTATATTATCATATGCATCGCGTAGAGCATTACATTCCCTTTCGAATGAATATTGTCAAGTCGATGCCAAACGATAACAACGACCATCAAAACAGTTTTGAACTTGGACCAAAATGACGCTTGTTTGATTCTTGTTTTTTTTTTTATTTAATTTCGTAAAAATGGGTCTCACATTATCCGATATTGCAACCTAATCCCAAATAGGATTTTTTATATAATAATGTGCATCGCGTAGAGCATTACATTCCCTTTCGAATGAATATTGTCAAGTCGATGCCAAACCATAACAACGACCATCAGAATAGCTTTGAACTTGGACCAAAACGACGCTTGTTTTTATGTCACGCTTTTCAGAATTTCGTAAAAGCGGGTCTCACTATATCCAATATTGCAACCTATTCCGCAATGGGATTTTTTATATATTATTATGCATCGCGTAGAGCATTAAATTCCCTTTCGAATGAATATTGTCAAGTCGATGCCAAATGATAGCAACTACCATTAATATGATGGCAATTACCATTGAAATTTTAAAAAAACGCGAATTGTGAACAAGCGTCTTTTTGGTCCAAGTTCAAAGCCATTCTGATGGAAGTCGTTATCGTTTGGCATCGACTTAACAATATTCATTCGAAAGGGAATGTAATGCTCTACGCGATGCATATTAATACATAAAAATCCCATAGCGGAATAGGTTGCAATATCGGATTTCGTGAGACTCGCTTTTACAAAATTTCGAAAAAACGCGAAATGTGAACAAGCGTCGTTTTGGTCCAAGTTCAAAGCCATTCTGATGGTCGTTGTTATCGTTTGGCATCGACTTGACAATATTCATTCGAAAGGGAATGTAATGCTCTACGCGATGCACCATAATATATAAAAAATCCCATTGCGGAATAGGTTGCAATATTGGATAATGTGAGACCCGCTTTGGCGAAATTTCGAAAAACGCAAGAGTCAAACAAGCGTCGTTTTGGTCCAAGTTCAAAGCTATTCTGATGGTCGTTGTTATCGTTTGGCATCACCTTGACAATATTCATTCGAAAGGGAATGTAATGCTCTACGCGATGCATATTAATATATAAAAAATCCCATCGCGGAATTGGTTGCAATATTGGATAATGTGAGACCCGTATTTGCGAAATTTTGAAAAAACGCAAAATGTGAACAAGCGTGATTTTGGTGCAAGTTCAAAGCTATTCTAATGGTCGTTGTTATCATTTGGCATCGACTTGACAATATTCATTCGAAAGGGAATGTAATGCTCTACGCGATGCATATGAATATATAAAAAATTCCATTGCGGAATAGGTTGCAATATTGGATAATGTGAGACCCGCTTTTACTAAATTTTGAAAACACGCAAAATGTGAACAAGCGTCGTTTTGGTGCAAGTTCAAAGCTATTCTGATGGTAGTTGTTATCATTTGGCATCGACTTGACAATATTCAATCGAAGGGAATGTATTGCTTTGATGAAGTTTGTTACGCTGTTAAAATGTTTTTTGTTGTTATTGCAGGTGTAACTGTGAGCGGTTTTTGGTTGATGCATTGGTTGATGTTTTGCACTCGGTAGGTTTTTTTTCTTTTCTTCTTTCTTTTTTTCTCTTCTTTCTTATTTTCTGCCAGATGTATAGTGGTGTTTTTTTCACCAAAAATTCCGGTTACCGAAGTTTGAAAAATCGTAGTTGCGTAACCGTTTTCGGTTCTTGTGGTGTGACTCTCACAGTAGGGGAACCGCTAGGGGATGTTTCTGGTTCCGCAAACCACAATTTTCGAACTTCGGTAACCGGAATTTCCGGTGAAATAGACGCTTCCAATATTATACTATACCGGTAACCAGTGTTGCCAACTGGTATATTTATATACCAGATTTCACAAATCTGGTATATTTTTTGGACCGTTTGGTAGGTGAAATTATGGTTTGGTATATGTCCTTAAATTTGGTATATTTTTATGCCTTTTGGTAGTGTTTTTTTGCGTTTGGTATATTTCAGAAATTTCATATAACTGATATGTTGAAGATTACTAGAAAGCTCTTTAATAGCCGGATTACCTAATAAATCCTTTCTACGGATTTGAGCAATGCAGTTTTACATAATTGGCAACGGAACAGTGGCGTATTTAGAATTTACAAAAGGGGGGGGGGGCAACTTTTGACAAGTTAAAAAGTTGCCATAAAGCTGAATCACTAACTGAGATTTTAGTTGGAGTACGGATGATTTTTTAACGTGAAAGTCAGGATCTGGGATTAATTATTGTCTGTCGATTGTCGTAGTGCAAAAATTGCGTAAGTTGTTTTTTTTGTGGTTTGAGAAAAACGCAAAAAACGTGTGATTGAATGTATCTACTCTTGCGTCACAAGCAAAATAACAATAGAAAAAAGAATAAATGGTTTCATGGTATGTTATTATGATTTAATAATTGTGCTGACTTACGCAATTTAGAAACTGGAGCATAACTCGCGAACGCGTTGACGTATTTTTCCAAAAAGTGTGTCAAGCGTTAGCGCTGACCCTGAGGAACAAGTTGGTGCCAAAAACTCAATTTCGCCAAAAAATGACTTACGCAGTTTTTGCACTAAAGTGACGAATTATAATTTATTTGAACATAAGTGTTCACATTTAAGCAATTTAGGAACTCTCTTTTTCTTTTGTTTTGTATTATCTTATAATAGAGCGGTTCCCAACTATTTTCATAATAGAGCGGTTCCCAACCATTTTCATACTCCCAATTATTTTCATATAAAGTTTTTGATATGCTCTTGCACCCCTCACAAAATATACGACTGTAATCAGCCACGCAAACCAAATGTTCGTAATGGTAGGGGCTGAAATGAATTCATGTGTGTTATTGACCTTAAACATTTTCCTGTAATGACTTGGCGTCAAAAACCCAGCAGGTATTCAGCTGGGGGGTCTGGGGCAACGCTGTAAGCTCCCCCCAGCGGAGCAATCAATTTTAGAGTTTTCAGCTCTTTTGAAAGTGTCGCTAATGCAAGGTATAGGATAGTTAAACCAGTCACTACTCTGTTGCTGAATCAGACGCATTTTGTTTTCAGAGCTTGATTTTAACCAACCACAAAGAGGCTAAGGGTTTTACGCCACTTAGACGTTTGCGAACTTCATATCACTAGAGCGTAACAGCGCTAAAAAATTGACACTGAGCAACCGAAAATAAAAGCGCTCTTAATTCTAGATAAAAATCTATGAGCCGTTTTGAACCCCCAGGAATGCTTCCTTGCGTCCTCAAGGGGTGCAAGCATCCCCAGTTGGGAAACCCTGTTCTTTATGGTGTGTTGAGATTTTGTGGACGTGCTGAAGCCTTTTTTTTTTCTGTTGCACAATTCTCGCATGATTTAAGATTGCAAACTTTACAATATCGCCCGTAAGCGTACACATTAAAGCAGTGATTTTCAAACTTTGTGTTACTACGCCTCCCTCACAAAATATTAATCATGACGCTTTCCTTCACAAAATAATACACCAGCCATATTTTTAAATGATCATGACTAACATTTGCGTCTCTTTTTAGACTAGTCCACGCCTCCCAGTTTGGAAAACGCTCATACGTGTGATGCTTTGCACCGTTGCACGTTTCGTCAAAAATAAGAAAAATAAATGAATGAATGATTTCGCAGAAACACGAAAAAAAGGAAGAAAGCTTTATAAAAATATTTTTGCGCAAACACTGAATTTTGGCTTCTTTTGACTTATGAAACTACGATTTGAAACAATGCATTGAAAGCTTTCTGAAAAATCACTCTGAAATTTGGTTTGCGTACAATCCGTAAGCGACTTTTGGTTGCCCAAGTCCAGGGGTCAGCAACCTGCGCTCTTTGAACCCCCAGTTGTGGCTCCTTTTGGAGGTAAATAAAGGAATCATTTTCGGAATAACTGAAGTTTTTGGACCTGACGATAGTTTTGCGGCTCCCGCTGGGTTTCGTATTGTAACACACGGACTATTTGGCTCTTTAAGTGCAAAAGTTTGCCGACCCCTGCCCTAGTCATAACGATGCAACACCCAAATAAAGTGAACGTGACGCAGTAAGTGGAGCGTTGTTTCCACGTCGACCATCGTAAAAGGTGGTGACTGATTCAACTCTCACAATACGCTTTGTTGTTGAGTCCTTGGATAAGATGCTTCACGATGATTATTTCTGCTTGATGGTTTCTTTACAAGCAACAAATTAAAGCATCAATAAGCAAACTTTAACCAAAAAACTTGGAAATAAAAGGCAACACCTTAAACCTAAAATCTGGATTCGTATTGCGCGTAGCGTCTTCGTCGCTTTCTCGTCGATAAGTATTTTTTTTCTACAAAGATAAAAAAAATACAATAAATTATGTGTAAAATGACAATCAATCTCACAATGAATAACTAAAAAATTGAACAGCTTGCAGAACAATGCATCAGTGATCCTCGTTATCTAAACCAGTGCTCCGCGACCTTTTCTTACTCACGGCACACTAAAACCATGTCCAAATTTTTGCGGCACACCTCAGCAAAAAAGCCCAGAAAATTTACACATCAAATCACTGTAACTACAGTTCAATGGGATCAGCAGTTCAATGGGATGCTTGGGGTTGTCGTAACGAGCTCAATCGCTGCATGTTGGGCTCTATTCAAAATGGCAACTCGAAGTTCCCGATCAATTTCTTTCAAGCATGATCATTTGTCATTTTTGATCAACACCAACGTCGAAAAACTTTGTTCACACAAATATGTGGTAATGAAAGCTTGATTGTATTTAACAAATACAACTGATTTATGTTCAGTGTAAAAATACTTCTGTTGGGAGATTGAGCAAGAAATTAATTATGTCATTCAAAAATGCAACACTTACTTTTCATTTTTACAGATAAACTGATGATTTTTTTTCGAAATTTTGGTATATATTTGGTATATTTTTAATAACATATTTTGGTATATATTTGGTATATAATTTGGAACATTTTGGTATATTTTACTCTGCAAAACCTGGCAACCCTGCCGGTAACGTATTTTGTATCGGCTAACCCTTTCATTTCAGAAGGCAGGTTAGTCCAGATTTTGTATCCATTATGCTGAATTGATCGTAAAGTTGTCGATTTTTTATGCTTAAGTCTAGCATCACAGTTGTCAGTGCAAGCAAACTTTGTTGGATAATCACGAGTTTCAGATGGCATAGGCTAGTAAAGTAGTTGTTGAAAGATATAGGGAGCGTTTTGTTTTTAAATTTGAACATGAATTGTACAGTTGTAGGTTTGACCGAAATTCATTAAATTTAGTTGTTTAGTTGCTGGTATGTAGGCTGCAAGTGACATTACTTTTTGTTATGCCGTTAATGTTGTGTTCAGTCTGAATTTTGAGCTGTGCTTTGTACAAGTTCGTGTTCATTTTCACTGTTGTTCAAGCATGATTGCAATTTTATCATATCTAAAATTATCGTATAGTGTGCTTGTTTTTTCTTTGATGTTGTGCATTGTGGTTGGTGCTTTTTTTAAGCTTTTGCTATGGTTTTATCTATTAATTTCAATGTCTCACGTTTTTATCAACCTAAAGTTACTAGGCTTGCATAAAATTATGTAGTTGTTTTAAGTTTTTAGTAGTAGCCTATTAGCTTTTTAAGCTAATCATGTTTGATACCAATAAATCAATGAAAATTTTGTGACTTTAAGTACCGGTAATCATTTGATCTTTTTTGGAGTTCAGAATTAGAAAGAAACAAACACATTGTAGTTTCTTTTACTAAACTGTATATCATGTAGTTCAACAGGGTTGCCAGTAACTTCGCCACATGGTAACTTTGCCACAGAAACTTCGTCACACATGGTAACTTCGCCACACTTTGAGAAGGTGAAGGGAGATGTGGAGATAGTAGGAAAATGTGTTGGGGTGTGGGGGAGGAAGGAGGGATGTTGGAAGAGGTATGAGAGGTGTAGGAAAGTGTGATGGGGTGTGGGGGAGGTAAGGGGAGATGTAGGGAAAGGTGAGGGTAGGGAGATGTGGGGGAATTAAAAGTGTGTTGGGGCCCCACACCTCAACACATTTCCCTTTATCTTCCCCATTACCCTCCCCACATCCTTTCCTCACACGCCAACACACTTCCCCACTCACCCCATACACTTTTCCACACCCTACATCTCCCCCCATATCTTTTCCCACAGCTCCCCTGACCTCCCCCTACACCCCAACACACTTCCTTATTCACCCCACGCACTCTCCCCACATCTTACCGGTACCCCACAGTTTCGATTATGTGGCGAAGTTACGAAGTAACTCGAAAAGCTCGATAAAATTTTTTACAGCAACCGGTAATTTAAAGTCTTGTTTCGGTGTAGGTAATGTAAATTTTTGATGTATGAAAGTGTGGCGAAGTTACTGGCAACCGTTTAACAGTCATAACTGTTGATTCAGATGTGATAACAGATTTCAATTTCGCATTAAAAATCAGTAAAAGTTTGGTTTTGTAAGCTTGTAGTTTAGTAAGCTTGTAAATCTTGTGATTTTTTAAAGATTTTCTGCAGCAGCTGCTCTCCAGTCCTGAGTTTTTCTAGCCTATAGGTGGTGTTTTAGGCTGGAACTGTAGAAACAAAAAGAAGTTTTAAAAGTATTATTTTTAATTTCTGTTCAGCTAATCTGTAGTGTAATGCTGGATATGAGAAATGGTGACCAAAGTAAGTAGACTATTGATATAGGTGACCTATGCGTTGTAAATAACCTGTAACTGGCCATGCGTCCTTTTAATGCCTTACAACTAAGATCATCTATTCACTCAGTACTGATCCAGAGGCCATTGCTATTTCTACAGTTTATCAATATAGTGTATGCTGTATGGTACTGATGATATCTAGCAGACCTCACACATAACCACCTCTGCTTTTGCCTCTCCAACTTTTTATTTTTGTATATCGTTATCGGTTTAAAAAGAAATTAAATATTATTTATTGTTAAATGATTTTGAACATTTTCTGCAGATTGTTGTCAACTTGGAGCTGGGTCATGTAGCAAAGACTTTGGATATCCCCACTCTAGATGGACACACACATGAGTGGGTTGTGTTTGTGAAAGGTGCAGATGGAATGACCATTGAGCATTTTGTGGAAAAAGTGAGTAAATATCCTATAATGTAAAAAGTAGTCTACTGGTACAACCACAGACCAGACAAGATTTATTGAAATGATATAAACTGGCATGGTTACTGCAGTCCTAGCCCTACAACTGTACAAGATGTGCATTGGGTTTATGTCCATACCACTTAAAATATGATCTCCCAGTGATGCACCTCTCCCTAGCATACACTGTGTGTGCATCCTGGCGTAAACATTCCAAACAACTTATCATAGTTTGGTTTTTGACTGTGACTGGTATCACATTTTGACATTTAATTTGCGTTGCTCTGTTGCTGCTGGCTCAAAAAGTGCGATCTCATTTTCTGATTTTGCCTTTTTTTTTGCAAAACTTCAAAATTTTCTCTTTTGTTGGTAAACAATTACTTGTTTTCGATATCATTTACTGGTTTTTGTTATTTATCTATATTATATACACAAATTACATAGCATTTCACTTTTAATGGCTTGAGGTTATAATAATCCCTGTTTTCTTCAAGATGGTAATGAATGCAATGCAATTTTAATAAAAAGGAAATACCATAGCTGGTGTTGAGCTCTAATAGCCATCTTAAAGCTCCTAATTGCAGTACAAATTTGCCAAAATAAAAACTTTGCTGAAATTTTGCCCCAAATTGTTGCAAAATTTCCAAGTGTATGAACTAGTTCAAGAGTTCAAAATTAAAACTTGCACAGTTAGTTAGTTAGTTAGTTGCATATTTATCCTCCTATCACGAGAAAGTGATCAATGCGCTATACGAGCTCGCTTAGGAGTTGCCAGCCATCTGTCTACCACACTAAGATGGGGAAATCCCGCTAAGTGTCTTTCCCAACGGCACAACAAGTAAACTTGCCGGCTTATTCTCCACACTGTCCCTTCAATGCTGAGCGTCAAGCAGGGAAGCTGTGAATACCAATTTTAAAGTCATTGGTTTGACCCGACTCAGAATATAACCCGAGTCTACAGCTCATGGGACAGACGCTCTATACCACTCGGCCATCTGAGCTGTTGCATGCAAATCTTCAAATGAGCTGTTGCATGCAAATCAGTGATGCAAATCTTCCGCTTTTCGGCGAATTTAGCCAATTTTGTTGCCAAAAAAGTCATTTTCGTGAATCGTCCAAATCCGTTGAGACAATTTAGGGGGTACGGCAGGGGGTGCACAATGCATATTCAGGTTGTTTATATGAAACTAATTGATAATTTGCATTGGCTTTCGCTATTGTGATCTAATGCTATATAATCAGAGAGTGATGGCATATTTTTTCTTAAGTATTGTGTTTTTGATATCGAAGAAGGAAATGGTTTGTCTGATCATTAGATCTAGCGTGCACATTGCTCTTAGACAGAAAATCGTTGGCATGGCGTTTGCATGACCCAAACACGCGATGTAAAATCCCTGCCCCAAATTTTCTCATGCTGCAAAAATTGAATTAATATCTGACTCATTGGAACAAAGTAGTAGCAGTAGTAGTGTTTAAATTTAATCCATTTTTAAACTTTTGGATTACTAGAGTAGGCCTCTTCTTGATCTTTTTTTTTTTTTTCAATCATGGGTACTACAGTCCTTAACGTTTTCATACAAATGCTAGTTGAAATTTGAGAAATTGAAAAACTGGTGTTCCAACTGCTTGATGTCTTGATCACAGACTCCACGAAACTATTCATTTTGCAGGGCCGGTGCTAAAAGCTGCGGGGCCCAATTAGAAATCTGATGGCGGGCCCCCTACTCTTTATAGTAAGATGTATGGATGTTTATATTAGAAAAAAACATAGAGGACTAAATACAAGCCAAAAAAGATAAACATTTAATACTTGCTGTAAAACAAGATAAGGTAATTTGGATGCTTTTATTCAGAGCCGGCGTCAGAACAGTCGACTAGGGAGAGTAGCCGATTTAAGGAGGGGGGCAAATATTGGATCAATTTTGGAAATTACAAAAACGTTTTGTGCTACAGTCTGCTCATCAACGAGAACTTGACAGCGAGCTAACATTGATCTGAAGTCTAAGATGCTGTTGCACATGAGATAGCTGTGCAAGTGTTATTTCACTTTCTCATGTCGTTTTGCGAGTTGAGACATAAGATAAACAGTGGAACGTGGAAGACGCTTCGTTGCTTGCTATGTTGCCAACAAACGCAGTTTCCATATTTAATAATTTTTATTGCAAACGATGTGCAAAGTTCAGCCGAAGGTGTTTCAACAAAACATACATGTAGAAAGTTTAAAATTGTGCTCAAGAACCCCTGTCTTCAAAAAGGCAAGTCTGTTGATTAAATGGGGGGTGGGAAGCCCACCCCTTTGTGTCGCCCAGCTTTTTTATGTTACTTTTAACATCAAGAAAGGCAAATTGGGCAATTTTTAATTTCAGACCGGCATTGCGGTAATATCTTGAAATTTATGCTACAACGCAATAATTTTGCGATTCATTTTTTTTTAATTTGAAACTCCGTCAGATAGGCCTGTATACGCTTTAAGTACCATTATCGCATATGTGCCTACGAAAAAGCTTCATATTTGGTGAAGATGTCAAATTGAAGGCGAATAATAAACAAAAATTACCCTATTAAGTTTTCAAAAACCTCCAAAATTGCCGTTACTGTTTAAAAATTTTTGGGAATGCATATGCCCTGATCCTTAGGACCGCTTTTGTCCATAAATTGCTTCAAATTAACTAGATGTGCTGTTTTCGCTGTGCCATTGACTTTGTTGCAATATGAATCTCGAGGGTTTCTCAACGCTTTTGGTTTTGTTAAATAGTGTACATTCGATAACTTAACTCACGCGTCAATTGTTTTTAGTGGAGAGCATGCTTCCTTAAATAGACGTTAAAAAACTACAACTGAAAATAAAATGAACCTCTTCCAAGACCACTTTCAGAGTACCGGTTCAGATATTTTTTTGTAAACAGCAAACCCACGTGATTAAACAAATGCGCAAGTTTTTGGCCTTACCAATGCTTGGTTTTAACAGCTGCAGTTTTTTATTTAATTTAGGAGAAAACAGAAATGATCCATAATTACAGTATTATGCACCAAAGTCCGTATAACTTCGCATACGGACTTTGTTATGCACCGGTTCAACTTTTGTTACTTTCCCCTATTTTGTATCGCATAATACAGAAAAAGAATACCTCTTACGTGGGGCCTAATTTGACAAAATCGGTCAAATCGGCTTAAAACCAGCCCTGGTTGATTGTGCTGGTTTTTAGAAAATCGCTCTGCTAAATACTGATCAAAATTAATTAAATTAATAGTAGCCTACTTGGTGTGCAATCATAGGCGTACGGTTGAGGATTCCTAAGCGCGCTTCTCAATATGACTGTGACACAAACTTAATGGTCTGTTATGCAGCAATAGTATTGGTTTAAATTAGTGCGGCACCATGGGGGGGACTAGTCTCCCCCACTTCTGCTCAGGCTCATTTTTGTAAATCGTGCAAATCCGTTGATTTTTTTCTAGAGCAGGGGGGCAGACGTGGACCCTTTCCTGGCCTCTTTCTTTTCCTGTCTTTGAAACCTGACAAAAATTTTAAGAAGTCACAATAAAAATTTTAAAAATTTAACTCGCAACTTTCTGCACTGCACGTAGTGTATTCACTAATACCGATAGCAACTATTAACTAGTAAACTGCTGTAGCGTAACGATTAGTCTCCCCCACTTCTGCTCAGGCTCATTTTTGTAAATCGTGCAAATCCGTTAATTTTTTTCTAGAGCAGGGGGGCAGACGTGGACCCTTTCCTGGCCTCTTTCTTTTCCTGTCTTTGAAACCTGACAAAAATTTTAAGAAGTCACAACAAAAATTTTAAAAATTTAACTCGCAACTTTCTGCACTACGTGCAGTGCAGAAAGTTGCGAGTTAAATTTTTGCGAGATATACGGGCATTCGTTTATTATGCTTACATGTCTGACATCAGGGATCCGTCTCACACTGTACTACAGAACCGAGCTTCTAGGAACGATGACCGAAGACAAAGGGCAAAGGCAATGTTAATTTCTAACAATTATGCTTATTAGTATCCTATTTTTACTTCTTAATAAGTCCCAATTTCGACGAAAAATCCTCCTGGATATACGCCAGAATGCACAAAATAATTCTAAAATTTCGAAATTTTCTGGGGGAGGCCCCCCAGACCTTCTTGAAAGAGTCTAAATTTTTGCAAGTTTTCGTCGCTTGGTCATTCCCCTCACTTATTTCGGGCTGGCGCCGCCCCTGGTCTAAATTAAACATGTTCTCAACCTCTGCGCCATGGCAGCCTCGATTGCGGTGTGGTAGCAGCATAGGCGCCCACAGGAGGGGCAGGGTGCTATGGCCCCCCTCTTGGTCCTGTAATAAGCTGCTAAAACCTAACTTTCAGTCTACAATTACTTTAACTAATAGTGGTTACAGCCTCTTTTTATATTTAGCCCAGCTCCTGCTTTTAAACATGGACTAATAAAATATTTTTGCATTTTCTAATAGTTACTGGCTTACTGCACTCACTGCATGTTGCCGGTATGTCCTTTTTTCAAAAAAAAGTCAGTTAAAATGAGTGTTTTTATATGTGAAAACCGTAAAAATCCGTTGATGGTTGGGGGCTTTTATTAGACTGGAGTAGTTTTAAAAGTGCAGCTACGTAGACATTTTTAATGTAGAAAAGTTATGCTATGGGCACATGCAGCTTTTCACTCGAACCCCGTTTTCATGCGTAAAAAGTTTTGTAAGCGAAGTTGTCCTGGAAGACAGTTATTTCCGCTCTCCAGTCTATGTGTCCACCTACTAAATTTTTCAAAATACGAATCTCTTCTCTCCATAAAATCTAGACTCCAGACATAAAAACCAAAGCGCTCGTTGGGGGGGTCTGGGGTTGATAAGCGTTTTTAAAAATCCTCGCCGATTTTCACTCCAGCCGTTTGCATTACTGCTTGCAAGCTGGCCCAAGGCCAGTTGAAATCGTCCCACGCAAATTGATTTTGTTTCGCACTTGCCCGATGGACCATCAGACCATGGACTTCTATTAGAATATTAGAAGTATTAGAATATTAGAAGTATTATTTTTTGTCTGATCATGGACTTCTATTAGAAGTCCATGATCAGACAAAAGAAACTTTTCCCTCACTCAGAATATCAGTGGTTCAAAATAAGCGCTTGAATCAACTTCACGGCAGCGTGAAAGTTTGATCAAACGCCGCCGCGTGAATTAAATCGACAAGAAATCAATTTACACCTTCATATTTTCTTTCATGCGTTAGAGTACCGTAGCGTGAAAGGGGTTGCCCTTTGGCAGAATTTATCTCTTTTGTTGTCCCATGGGGTGCCGTTTGTAAAGTAAGAATTGTACTCTCTTTACGGACAAATCAATGCTCTTTCTTACGCCTAGTCAAATGGTAGCGAAAAAAGGGATGCTGTTCTACACCAAGTCAAATGGTAACAAAAAAAAGCATCCTTTCCTTCGCCAAGTCAAATGGTAACGAAAAATGCATGCTTTCCTACGCCAAGTCAAATGGTAGCCAAAAAAAACATGCTTTCTTACGCCAAGTCATATAATAACAAAAAAAAAACAAGGTTCTTTACGCCAAGTCAAATGGTAACGAAAAAAAGCATGCGTTCCTCCGCCAAGTCAAGTGGTAACGAAAAATGCATGCTTTCCTACGCCAAGTTAAATGGTAACAAAAAAACAAGGTTTTTTACGCCAAGTCAAATAGTAACACAAAACTATCTCGGTCTAAGTAACATAGCGTCAACTGTAGTCTAAGCGCCAGTTTTGCTGGTCTGTTCGGATTTGATCGGAAGTTTTGTTTGGATTCCATCAGAAAAGGTAGTTTGGTCGGCAGCTTCATTCCTTATGTTACGAACTGTAAGGTTGCAGTTGGCGCTATGTTACTCAGAACGAGATAGTTTGTGTTACCATGACGTGGCATAGGAATGCATGCTTTTTTTCGCTACAATTTGACTTGGCGTAAGGAAGCTTTTTTTTTTTGTTACCATTTGACTTGGCGTATGAAAGCAAGTTTTTGTTTCGTTACCATTTGACTTGGCGTAAGAAAGAGCATTGATTTGTCCATAAAGTGCGTACAATTTCTACTTTACAAACGGCATCCCATATTGTCCACCCTGTGAGAAACTCTTTTAATCAGACGCATACAACAATAAATCAATTTACACCTTCGTACTATCTTTTATGTTATATACTGAAAGCGAAATTTTTTTTCAAGCATGTTGAGATTGACCCGGGCAAGTTGATATTTGCAGTTACAAACGGTTAAAAAAGTCATATATAATTTCGAACACTGTAGATAATCACCAATTTTTTGTATTATATTTTAGTTTCCGCAGTAAGATGCTTTTGTTTCGAATCACGACTTTTAGGCGCGGACGGTTAGTCGCGAGACAGTTAGTCGCGAGCGGTTAGTCACCAAGACGGTTAGGTGCCAGTTCTACTTGTATCTCTGCGCATAACGTTCTAAACTCGACTTGTGCATTTTTTCGTGTTTTGGGGGGGAATTTTTTTGTTGCTGAAAATTATGGGTTTAGTTTGAAGGAGACTGAGTAAAAATACAGCTGAGCTCTGTAAATCACGTGTATACTGTAGCGACGTGGAGATGAGACACGTTTGTGACGTAAGTTATGAAGGTACATTTTATAGCAAATGTAAAACAAATTTTTATTTCAAATCAAAGCTATTTTATTTAAATTTTGAGACATTTCACGCAAAAATTAATTTTTTGAATATGCAAAATCATGACGCAATTAACACGTTCTAGCGTCATGAGAAAATGCAAATAAGTTTTCAAAAAAAAAATCTTCATTGTTATCGCGTATTACGTGAAAGTATGTAAACGAGTGGCGGGGCTCTTCATGCGGCTAAACGCCTGGCCAACACAGCTTCGAACCACGGAGAAGAAACGTTGCAGAAATGGCGAGATGTACGTGTCCAATTTGAATAGCTCGGGAATCAAAGCCCATACCTCCAATACCAAAGTCGATGCTAATACGGAAAAAAATTGAAGCTTAATACGTCGAAGTGACAAATAGTTACGCTCAGTAATACCATATTTGACATTACAGAGGTTGTACAAAGTGTTGAGGTTGTAAGAAGATTTATATTCTGAGATTCGTGATTAACGATTGTCTTTTTATTGACGTTGATTAGGATGCATGTAATTGTACTGCAGATAATATGAAAACTGTAAAATGCGCAAAAACATTTACTGAAAAATTGCACTATAAACTGATAGCCATTTTAGACACACGTAGTTCATGGGGAACATTTTTTACAACCTTTGTAATATCAAATATGGTATTGCTGAGCGTAACTATTTGTCACTTCGATGTATTAAGCTTGAAATTTTTTCCGTATTAGCATCGACTTCGGTATTGGAGGTATGGGCTTTGATTCCCGAGCTATTCAAATTGGACACAGTGTCGTCTACATCTCGCCATTTCTTTAACGTTTCTTCTCCGTGGTTTGAAGCTGTGTGGGCCAGGCGCTTAGCCACGAAGATGAGCCCCGACACTCGTTTACATACTTTCACGTAATACGCGATAATAATGAAGATTTTTTTGAAAACTCATTTGCGCTTTCTAATAATGCTAGAACATGTTAATTGCGTCATGATTTTGCATATTCAAAAAATTAATTTTTGCGTGAAATGTTTCAAAATTTGAATAAAATAGCTTTGATTTGAAATAGAAACTTGTTTTACATCTGCTATAAAATGTCACCTTCATAACTTGTTACAAACGTATCTCGTCTCCACTCGTTACAGTACACACGCAATTTACAGAGCTCGGCTGTATTTTTACTTGGTCTTTTTAAACTGAACCCATAAATTTCAACAACAAAAAACTTCCCCCCCCCAAAAAAAAATGCATGTGTTGAGTTTAGAACGTTATGCGTAGAGGAATAAATGAAGCTGGCGTCTAACTGTCCTGGCGCCTAACCGTCTTGGCGACTACCCGCTCGCGACTAACTGTCTGCGCCTAAAAGTCGTGGACCGTTTTTATGTGACGCAAAGTTAATCAACGCTATGGAACAAAATTCCTTTAAAATCATTGCACTGCACAAGTTTGCAAAAATAAAAAAAATTTTATTTTTTTCAAATATTATACAGTACACTTGAGAGGAAACACTTGCAGTTTCATTTTGTGTTAAGCAGTTAGGCTCGGAAAACTTTTGTTCCAGTCTCCTATTTACGTCAAATTTTAATGCAATTTTTGTTTTGGAACATGCTTAGACAGTAGAAGTTGCGGCAATTCTTGCCTGAAATGATGGTTATTTTTTCTCTAAATTATAATATCAAAATCAAATACTTGCAGTATTTTGTCAAAATGTTTAACCAGTGGCAGGGCCCATCTCCACAGCTTAGCACCTGTGCTACACAGCTCTGAAAAAGCGTCACAGCGGTGGAGAGTCGTTGGCAACGCTGTGCTTAATTTGGCTTCCCCAGGAATCAAACCATAAGTTTGTTCTGCTGACTGCTATGTCATTAGCCACCACGCCAGCCACCTTTTGTAATCATAAAAACTGTTTTTCGGTTTGCTTGCATTGTTTCATACGTTTTTCGTGAATAACTGCTAAATTTGTTTATGTTTTTTAGGTTGTTTTTTGGCTACATGATTCATATGTTCCTCCTAAATGTGTTGTTAAGCAACCACCTTATCAGCTAAAGCAAAGTGGTTATGCTGGCTTCAATATTCTCATCGATATTCACTTTAAAAACAAGGTATATACATGAGAGGCAATAGTTAGTAATTAGATAGCCTATTAAGTAAAGCGTCAAATGTGGATTGGTATGTACATGCTGGATTTCTATGTTTGTCAGTTAAACATAACACTAAAAAATTGGCCTTTGAAGCTTCCCTGCTGGATATTCATCATAATAGGGGCAGTGTGGAGAACCAACTGGCAAGTTTGCCTATTTAGGTGTTGGGAAAGGCAATGGGTTTCCTATCCAAAGTGGCAGACGAAGGCGAGCAAACTGGTTATTGCGCCTTCGTCGCTTTCTCGCTAAAATTATGACTGAAACCTCATTCAAAAATTGACCATGACCATATTTTTCTGTAACAAGTCCGATTACCCTTTACCACTGTATGTATATAGTTTTTAAAGGTTTAGAATTGTTTTGTTTTTTTTTTTTTGTTATTTTTAACATAAATCCTTTCATTGTTAAGCTATGTTGTCATAATTATTTTAGATCTTGGTGAATTTTTAGTTTGTTATTGTGCGTGGCTCTGTTGTATTGCGCGCAATTTTTTTTTCTGCGCAGTTACATTATGCACTAATCACTAGCAGTTGGATGAATTTCGTGAAAGTTTTAACACAAAATTAATTGCCGGAGCTGGTTTATTGTATTCTTTGCTTATTTTTAGGATAGTAGCTTCATCTTTTTCTCGATCATGCTCTGCTTTTTTATCGTAAGTTCATGAGCTCTTGCTCCTGAAAAAATGTTATAGAACTAAAATTGGTTGTGGAAATCAGCGATTGAAGGCGAAGTAGGTTTTGCCGGCCCGTGCAACTTGGAACTTAGATGATAGAACCAGAAAGTCCTGCGCAGGGACTTGCTTGTCTTAATTTTGAGACATTATTGAAGGTGCTTTGACAAGCACTTGTAAGAGTTTTAAAACAGTGTGGAAAAACAAATTCATCTACAAAAAATTGTAGCTATTCCAATGTGAGTAGGCTTGTATACATTAAAATTCGAAATAATTTTTGGTTTGCTTTGTTAGACGGAACCGAAATCCGTTCGCTTTCGTTATGACTTGTTCTTACACAAAGAAAATATGCCTCCAGTAAATCATACCCGCGTTGAAATGCTGACGTTTACTAACCCTGCCGAGGATTTCAAAAAGCGACTCATCAAAGCTGGAGGTAAATGGAGATGTAGAAAAAACGGGTAAAACAATAGTGTATGGTATTATTATTTGTCAATAAAATAGAATGTTTTTTTTTTTTTTTTTTTTCGTTTAATATGTATCGATGCCTTTATAATGATGACGAATGCAATTGCATTTTGTGTATTGGCTGGAGCATTCACAAATAAGGTTGTCAACATACTTTTGCATTATTTTTATAAAAAGAATCAATATCATTGCAAGGGACAAAGCTTGTAAAAACCAGTATCTTATTGTCACTGAGCAACGCCAATGCGTTGGAACTTTGGAAGTGCTTTAGTAATTGTAAAGTGTAGACGTGATTAAATATGTTGCTACTCGCGTTATTGTGGACTACATTATATCTCCTCTCTCATGCAATGGTATTTTAGCAAAAAAGTGATTAACTTCAACATAAATTGATTTTTAACATTTCAGAAATTTTTTTTTGTTTTTGTGCGCTTTTTTCCTTGTTTTAAGCGCATTCGGAAACAAAATGATCTTGCAATGTTGCTAATTTTTTGGGGGTGTTGATGAAAACCATTTCAATACATACCTTACTTTAAAATTTGCATTTCAGGAATTGTGAAAACACAAGAAGCACAGCCGAAAGAAAAGAAGCTACCCAAGGTTAATAAATATATTTTGTGTTTGAGGTTAGAAGTAAGAAACAATGTTTTAAAGTAGCCGTTTGATTATTGGTTTTTGTTTGATTTTCCAAAACGTTTGAGTATTATGTTAGTATGAAGTTTTTAATTTGATTAATTTCATGTGGAGCAATGTTACGTCGCATTTTTGTTAACTGGGTCACACATGCACTTCAAAAACATAGTTTCAAAAAATATGGTGAAAATCTTGAGCAGTGAGTTTGATGCGGTGAAAAAAACGCTCGTGCTTTTGTCACAAAATGCAACTTGTCCTCTTGTTCGGTTTTTGGTGTAATCAAAAATTAAATCTTCATTATATAGATTATATACATGGCATTATTACACCCCTGAATCGTGTGATCAGTGGCGGGGCCCATTTCCGCGGCTTTGCGACGGGGCAACACAAAAAACGTCGCAGCGGTGGCGAGCCGTTGGCGACACTGTGGCCGATTCGACCGGCCTTTGATCCGAACCCCAGATCTCTCGCACTGATAGTGTTGTGCTGAACAACTGAGCTCACCGGGCGCTTTTTCAGGACTTGTTTTTGAATTATCCTTTAGTGCAAGTTTTAAAGCGATAAAAATTTGATGAATCTTTGCGTAACCCATATTGCGGTAGAGAAGCTAATGTTGGTGGGATGAAAAAGGCTTTTTGATTTTGTTATATTTTAAGGATGTGAAACGCACCGAAGAAAAACAAGGACGATCAAGCAAAGAAAAATGTAAGCCGCGTCCTCGTGCTCTTTAATAGAGGTTTTATTGATATATTTTCACTCCTGTTCATTGAGCATAGATCTTGGGTTTGAATCTTAGGATGAACCTCTTTGCCTATCTCTGGTTAAGATAATGCGTTAGTAGAAGCCATGAAAAGAACGGAAAGAATGGTTATTGTACGTGCTTCGCACGGTAGCTGCATTTGCAGCGGTAATTCAACGCGTATGTACGTAATATATAGCAAGTGAAGCCTGGGCTTGCAAGTAAAAGACCTTGATATCAAAAGTTCGGTGTGAACTTTTCTGCAAGTAATTGTATGAACAAAAGAATTTATAACTCGATGGTGTTTATTCAGGGTGATTTGAAAGTAATCTTTGCGTAAAAACATTTCATTCACCAACCTGTTGTCGTAGTTGTTAAGCACATCATTATGGGGGCGAGAGGTCTTGGGTTGGATTCCCTGGTCTGTCAAATCGGACACACTGTCGCCAACGGCTCGTCACCGACGCGACCATTCTGTGGTACCCAGGCGCCAAGCCGCGGGGATCTCCCTCCTCACCTCACCTGTGACACGTTCTGGCGTAATACCACGAGTATAATGAAGATTTTATTTTTTGCAAGCACACAATGTCACTTGAGTAAATTTAATGATATTATGTATATTAATGGGCCTAAGTTGATTGTAACTAATTATAGTTTAGAATTAATTCAGCCACATTTAAATAAATGGATATAGAATTTTAAATGAAAGTCCATGCAATGTACTGTCTTCTCATATTTATTGAATGGAAAAATTATGCTTCTAAACCAGACATGGGCAAACTACGGCCCGCGGGCCAAATCCGGCCCGCCAGTTCTTTTATTCTGGCCCGCCGGCATTTTCAGAAACTTAAACTTCCACCATGAATTGAGTGGAAGCCTTTTTTTTCCTTTCGAGATCACGGATGGCAGTGATTTTCAAAAAATAAGCTTCAACGGTGCAAAATTGAAATGAAAAACGAGGTGAAAACCTTTTATTTTGGAGATCATATTCGTACGTGGACTGTGATCTCCAAAAAAAAAAAAAAAGGAGAGAGAAAAAGGTCTGCACCTTGTTTTCCAATCAGCGTGCGGCCCGCGGCTTCAACAGTTTTTCCAAATCTGGCCCTTCGTGTGAAAAGTTTGCCCACCCCTGTTCTAAACTGAACCTTTATTTTTTTAGAGTAGGAAGTCTCTTTTGAATCACCCTGTACTTTGAAAATCATGCTTGAAATAGTGACATTTACGCGACAAAGTTTCAGTTTTAGGCTCAAAGTAAATAATATTAAGTTAGCAGTATGAGCATTGCTACCTCGTTGCGTGTGTAGCGACAAAGCACGTGATGTACTTGTGCCAATGTACTCGCTGCCTATATTCATTGCTGGAGTCCGCGCCTTCATAGCTTGATATAATTTGTGGTTCTTAAAAAGTGAGGTGCGTAGTTTGTGGTCTTTCTCAAGGATCTTTTTATTGGAAATCCATGGATCCGTTTTTAGGGATTACTATCCAAAACGGATCAAAAAATAAAGAGGCGATAATGCAATGTAAAAGTTAATATTGCAGATGAAGGTGATAAGACTCGTCAAAAAACCCACCGTTCTGAAGGTAAACCATCAAAGTCATCACTGAACCCCGAAGGAAAGCGACGAGGTAGTGTCAGTGATGAAATAATCAAAAAGAAGAAACTTGAGGTAAGTTCGCGATAAATTTTTATAATCCAAAAGTCGCCAGTAGCAATAGGTGTTTTCTGTTTATCTCAGTGTCTTACTTTTCCAATGTAAACCAGTTATACCTCGCCCCATCTGCACGTGTGATACAAATGCTTTGTAACTTGAGAAAGTCCATTAATGTGAACTGATATAAAAAAAATTCACTTAGTATGGAGGTCATTTTCAAACATGACTTAAACAGAAACACGTGAAAGGTATTTGTACAAATGTCATTGGTAGCACCGGCGGGCTAAACGATGTTCGTGAAAGTTGAATGATAAATTTTGTCAGATTCAATCGACAAGTAGAGCGTTTCGCATTTGATGCATGTTTCGAATGGCTGCTGGTAATAAAAGCGCTAGCTTACCAGTATCAGCTAAGAATGCAGTAATATTGCGTGGTGTGCCAACCGACCACCAATCGCCCAGAAAATAAGGCATGCTGGTAGAGCCAAAAAAGATCCGTTGCAACAAAACTTATTCGATGCTTTAGCCGAGGCTACAAACACCAATACCTGTTCAAATTCCGCGTGCTTGCTATAATTTCTATGTCACCAAGTGCCAGCTGAGTTGATTGAAACAATAGTTTGTAGCAAACTTCCCAGTTATGGTAGCGAAGAATTTTGGCTATGATGGAAAAATGTTTGGTAATGTTTCTTCTGCTGGTTTGACGCAGCTTTTAGATTGGGCTTTCGTGTTTTTTAAGATTTTGTAGCAACGTAAAGACAAAAACGGGCCTGACCAGAATGCTTCATATGGCTTGTTTGACACTTGAAACGAACACTGCGTAAGTGGTTGAAAATAGCTTGTTACTATAGCAGGATAAACCGTCCGCCTCGTCGGCTCATCAAACTGCTGATTCAAAACCAAAAGATAAAGACAAGATTAATAAACTTAAGGTATGTACGTTGTACTAGCTTGTTACTATAGCAGGATAAACCGTCCGCCTCGTCGGCTCATCAAACTGCTGATTCAAAACCAAAAGATAAAGACAAGATTAATAAACTTAAGGTATGTACGTTGTACAATGTACAGTGGTTTGAATTTGCTGAAAATTCACTCTCGATAAATGAAAAAAAGAAAAAAAATAACGAACAACTACTGGTACCAAAAAAAAGTAAATAAAGACGTATTGATCCAGTTACTCTTCTGTCAATTAAAACTTGTCAGTATGTCTGAGTTCGACTCGCGATCTGGTCAAACTTCAGTTTTAGAAAGTCAATATCCGCATCTACCCTGCTGAACGCCCAGCACTAGGTTAAGTATGACAGAGGCGCGCAAAACATGCCAAAGCTTTCAAAATCATCTTGTTGCGTGCCCCGCCACTTTCGAATAATTGTTGTTAACGAACTTCCGTAATACTCTTACCAATACCATCAAACTTCAAAATTACGATGCATAATGAATAAGTATTTACTGACACTATTTAATGTCCAGAAATGTGTGGAGAAACATGTGATTTACGTTCGTTTGTTTCGATATAAGCTGGAGTTGTTACGACTCGCTACTAGTGCAAGAATTACTTTTTACAAGTTCTTCGCGTGCCACGTTTGATTTTATGGCGTGCCATATTTGGCACTCGTGCTCTGTGTCGTGCACCCCTTAAGTAGGGAATAAGTGCGGCGAATTTCTTGCTGTGTATTTTACAGTTCTAATAAATCAGCGAGTTTGTAAAGGTCTAAACTCAACTTGAATAAAGTGCAGTGGAAAAACTAGCGATGATAACTTAATGCTTATATTAGGTCTTTGCTAATAAATTCTGTAGTAAAGTGACATATTGATTTTTCGTCTGTTTTTTTTTTATATTGTATGGTTTTCTATTACAAAACTGTTTGTGCTGAATAAGTTGCTAATGTTTTTTTTTTTTTTATTTCTGTAGTTACTATTATTTTTTTGTTTTGTTAGATCGTGGTTGAACCTTCATCATCAATGGCTAGTTTGTTTCCAATTGAAGACAGCATCAACATAAAACAGATAAAGAAAAAAGAAGCGGCTGGTGGAGATCCGAAAAAAGAAAAAGAAAAACGGTAATAAGCTGCTATATTATTCTTGATTTTGAAACTAGAAATGGAGCTTTGGTTCTGGGTCCATCTAAATTTTGGATTATGCAGGATGTTCAAAAGTCTTGGAAACATTTTGATATCGAGTATCTCTGAAACTATTAAGGATATAAAAACTTACAAAAAACTTAACGTAATTACCTTTGAAATGGCACAACTTTTGTCTTGCTATCATTCATAGTTAAGGAGATGTGGGAAATTTTAAATATGCTCAAGATTTTTGCAACTCCTTGTGTTTTTACATTCGTATTTTCTTCGGAGCAATATGCTTCAAACTTTCTAGATTTAGTAAAAAACATGCAGCCAGAATAATTGAAAGCATTTTTTCATTACTTTTTGACAATGCGATGAGTAACATCTTGAAACATCAAGTAATTGCAAATGTTTTCAACTATTCTCGCTGCATGTTTTCTGCCAGTACATTACTTTTCACGCAAAGTGACTGAACTATACCAGACTTTGATGGCTTTTGCAATTTATGCTTTCTCCCATATATTTTTTTGCTTCCCCACTGCACCTAAGAAGTTCGGATCCACCTCTGATTAGAGTTGGACGCGGGCGGGTTTTCTCGGCCCAAACCCGACACCCACTGTACGAACCCGACGAAAGAATCAAAAGCCCGATTACGGCCCGAAACAATGTAGTGTGTAAATATAGGCCTACAGGTTATTCTATGCTGCACTATGCCATTATTGCAAAATAAAAAAAGTAATTCAAAGGGGTGTTTGCTACAGAATACAGATTCAGATAAAAATACAGCAAAAATATTAAAAAAAGATTAAAAATATTTTGTGTTGGCGTGCTGAATATCAGCTCGAAAAAAAGCCCGAAATAATTTGAAAATCACGGCCCGAACCCGACCCGAAAAGCCCGGCCCGAGTCCAACTCTGCCCCTGATACAGTAATACATCTTTGTGAAATTACAACTTTACAATGCGGAAATTTCTTATTTTCTTTAGCGGCATGCATGTAATTGCCACGACATTATGTCTTTGCTATATTTACACCAGGTTGGAATTAAAAAAACGAAAAGAAAACTCGGTTAAGCAAGACTCAGAAAAAAAAGTAAGGTAAGATGAAATGCTTTGTCTTCGCGAAACTCCTACTGCTCCGCGGCTTCTGCAAAGTTCAGATGGCCGAGTGGTAAGAGCGTCCGCCTCGGGAGCTGTAGACTTGGGTTTGATTCCGAGTCGGATCAAACCAATGACTTTAAAATTGGTATTCACAGCTTTCCTGCTTGGCGCTCAGCATTGAAGGGACAGTGTGGAGAACAAGCCGGCAAGTTAGCTTGTTGGGCCGTTGGGAAAGGCACTTAGCGGGATTCCCTCGTGTTGGTGTAATCGACAGATGACTGGCAACTCCTAAGCGAGCTCGTATAGCGCATTGATCGCTTTCTCGTGATAGTACGATAAATATGCAACTCAAAAAAAAAGTTTTTAGGTTTACGCTGAGCAAGTAAAACTGCCCATCACATAATTATTACCTGTAGACCTGTACACAAATACTACGCCTTTTTTTTTCATGGCAAAGTGCAAAATTCAAGTCGTCTTGACAAACATCTGGTTAAATAATTTTGATTAAATGTCTCGAGATCGCAAATGACAAGACTCTGTTCCGCGACGAAAAAGTGTGAGAAATTTTGGTCTGGTTTTATTACAAGCAATAGATAGATCACATATCTGAGCTATTGACCATTTCTCATCAGGAATACGAACTCGCTGAACTCGATCTTTTTTGTCGAACTCGAATTTTAACTTTTGAACTTATCCTGAACTCGACAGAAATTGTCTAAACCGAGCCAAACCCGGAAAAGCTACTTCAGCTTGTAGTGTCAACTCGGTAAAAATCATGGAACTCGAATTTGAACTCGTGTAATTAGAAATACACAACTTGAACTGGGTTTGACATTTTTAGTGTACTCGAACTAGATAAAAATGCTTGTGAGTTGGTTGCCCTGGTTCCCATTTTTATACTGTTAATACAACAAACTGCTTCCCAGCAAGAATGGACTGTGACAATCATGGAATTAGATAGGAATGAGGGTTTTATAAATATGGTTTCAGTTCTACTATAGGTTTAGTTTGGGGTTGACATGGCGTATTTAATTCGATTGTAAGCCGCCTTGAAAGCACGCCGCATAAAAATTAAGCGGAAAACATCGCAAGTCTTGCTTACAATGAAATAAATGCGCTGTGCAAAAACAATTTTTAGAAAAATGTTGATGGAGTGCTGTTTGAATTTGACTTCGTTTAGCAGCATAACCTTTCCAATTATTATCAAGAAAGCCAATTTTTGCAACTGCCATTATCGGTCTACGAACCATCATTTACTGTTTTTGCTAGTAAAAATGCATAAATTAATTAGGCGTTTTTCGTTGTTGGAGATTAATTAAAATTTTTACGGTAGAGGCCCCAGTTTTAGTTAAATAACTTGCAAAATGATTCACCGGTTCTTACTGTTTAGAAAGCAATCACCTGTTGTGCATAAAGTGAAGACGAGCAAAGAGATTAAAACAAAACGACCTCGAGCAGTGTCATCCAGTGACGATTCTGATGTCATTCGAAAATCGAAGGCTATTTTTGCTCAATCAGATAGCGAATCAGAAGTCGAAGTAAAAAAGGTAAAGAAACATTCAAAATCTGATAAAACCAAATTAAAAAAGACGATGAAAAGATCAAAAAATACTCCGGATAAAGTGATTAAACAAGCCACAACTAGCAGAGTCCCCAAAGAGGAAACTGTCCACTCTGACATGGACCTGTGCACAACCCCCTTGAATCTAGAACAATTGGCAATGAAAAAACCAAGGCAACATCGAAAATTGTCGGAAAGTGGTTATGGTAAGCAATTAATTGTTTGGTAATTTGTGTGCGCACTATTTTACATTCCTAAAGCTTTGCTGCATGAGAACACTCGGATTCAAATTTGAGTCGGTCATACTAAAAACTTTTGAAATGGTAATCACATCTACTCTATTTGATCAAAGCTATGTGTGGGAAATTACTTGTCCGTTTAGCTTTAATTTTTCTTATGTGTTTTTCACTGTAACAAATGGAATGAATCTATTGAACCTATTTGTCCGAGCCAGTTTAGCCGACAAACAGTGATGAATATCAGGTTTTACCGTTAAAATGATTAATTTGGATAGAATTTTGCATCTCAACTGTAACGATTCCAGCGTAGTTATTGTTTTTTCTCATTGTTCTTTTTTTCAGACAAAAAATCTAAGAAATCTTCACCTGTGCCTGAGAAGATAAAATCCTCATCAAACGTCATGAAAGCTCGTGTGAAACATAGACAAAGAAGTGAGACTCCTACCACAAAAAAAGAAAAACACAAATCATTTCAAAGGTAGATTCACATATGTTTGTTCGCCACCGTCCCAATAAATAGCAAAATAGTGCACATAATTAAATATTTGCCGGTATAAAATGGTACATTGACAAAGAACATTGGAAGAAAAAAAAGGAAAAAATGTAAGTAGTTTCACCGCGATGTGACTTTTCAGTTTTTTTAGTAGTTGTTGTATGACAAATATCAGATCAAATTGGAGGAAATATTACAAGGAAAAAAATATCAGGCTAGTTTACAAGACAGCAACAGCGTGACTGCGAAAGAACGGAACAGTCTTCGGTTTCAGTGATTTAATTTTATCGGTCTAAACAAACACACAGGCTTATTTAACAAAAGTCTTTAATTGCTCAAGCGGTCACTTGGCATAGTGGTGAAGTAAAGACATCGCTGTCTGCGCATGACGTCTTGGGTTCGATTCTCAGGCTGTTCGAGTCGGACCTAGTGACGCAAATGACTATGCGATGTTTCCGTGTTGCCCAGGCGCTTAGTCGTGGAGGTGGGCCCCGCAACTCGTTACACGCGTCGGCGTATTACCCCAGTGTAATGAGGATTTGCTGTTGGATTCCCAAAATATATGTGCAGGAAACCGAATTAAGAATTTCTGCTTTTTAATTTTTGCTGATTTTAGGGAATCACTTTATCGTTATTGGTCTGAAAATAAAGCCTTAGGGAAAAAGGGTATTTTTTTTTTGTTCGAGGTTTAAGTTTTTTGATTATTTTTGGCGCAACAAACTGTTCTTCAGGGACCGTCTATAATTGACCGACGTTTTCAGAATTTGACAATCTCGGCGACTGTAAGAAAATGTATGTTTTTTTCGGTGATACTGCTAACTAGTTACAGTCAAACATATATATTTGTTTTCTCGGTATTACTTACACTGTAATTATATCTAGATCCACACCTACTCCTATTGAACCCATAAGTAGAGAGAGGAAAATTAGCCCTGTACCCATGCACCATTCTAGTAAAGATAGAGGTGAGTAATACTAAACTATCACATTATTTTGTTGTGATTTTGATTATCCTACATCAGCGTTTGGCGCATTGAAATTGATAAAACGTCAGCATTGCAGAATTGTCTCATCACTTAGTAACCCTTGACAACGAATGTTTATTGGCCTCAGTGCTTACGGTTCAACAACTGATCGACGCAAATGTTTACGACCCGTCGGCGGTGCGTTGTCGTTGCATTTAGTTTGACGCGGTCAGTTATCTATGTTCAGAAACAAATTTGGAATCAAAAATTTGGCGCCAGTTGATAATTTTCAGCGCTGTGACTTATTTCAATTTTTGCCATTTCCTAATTCTTAAACTTTTTTTCGATTTTTTCATAGTTTGATTAAACATAAAAATGTGAATATACTGCATTTTAACAAAAACCACCTGGATTAAATGCGCAATCGTTAAAGCTATTGACTCTAAAATACCCACCAACTTCAGTAGCACATGAAACGTTGAATTCCTAATTGATTATGCTTTGTATATTGTTGTGCTGGTCGTTGTCACTCCGTATTTATTTATTTTTTTCGTTAAAAAATATTAATTTAGTGCATGCCAGTCCAGCACTTTTCGGTGATATTGCAAATTAGTTTCAGTCTTAATTATCACTTTCAAAAGCATACCTTTGCGCCAATTGTTGTTTGATAACTGATTTTGTGCCTTACTAGTTACATTTTGTAAAAAACTCAGCGTCCCTTCAATCTCACCAGTTTCAAGCAGTCTTTAAGTCTGACTAATTTATGCTTAACTAGATCGCATGGTTAAACGTCAGCGTTTGGACATCAAACGAAACTTTTGGTATGACCGGCTTTGCGTGAAACAGGGTTGTAGAGTTCTGGATTGGCCACGGCTCGAATTAGGTTCAGAGTGTGAGATAGAGTTACAGGTTAGAGAGAGAGAGAGTGAATTTATTTTTGTTTGGAAAAACGCAACCAAAAAAAATAAACAATGCAATTTTCGAACGAAAAAAAAAAAACAGTGTCGTCAATCCTGTGAAAGGCTGCGAAATGACCATAGTCCAAATCCAAGGGAAATTGGCACGGTCGTCGAGTCTGCAGCCTCTCACAGTTTTCTTAATGTGTAAGAAAACTAACAGTCACATAAACAATAATCACAAGCATAGATATGAATAATGTCGGCAATATCACAGTGAAATGGTTATTGAGTCGTAGCTACTCTAAGTAATTGCGAGCAACATGGACTTAGTAGGCTATTATTGGTTTACACGAAGATATTCCTTCACACGTTTTATGAAGTTGTTCTTATTTTTACGTTAGGGCCGGGTCTTAAGGTGTTAGCGCCAAGTTGTGCCACGGCAAGTTGCCGCGCGCTCGTTTGGCCAGCCACCCTCTCCTGATAAAATGTAAACATCTTTAAAGGTCGAACAGTCTTGTCCCTGTACCATCCCAGACTGTTGCGCAGTTCGATCAGGCGCTAGCATTGATGGCGCGTAAGCAGCTTCTGATACCGTCATCCACGATCCACAAACCACGCATTCCTCTTGATGTACGATGTATTGAACACACGGAAATACCGTGATTTGCTGTTTGTTTTTCTTCACCACATTCGCAATCCTCTGAAAAGAACTGGCTGTGTTTCTGTGCATAGTCAATGAACGAGCGAAATCGGCGCACGCTAGCTCCCAGGCGATTCTTTCTCACCTATTAACATCCTTGGTAAACCAATCCCAAAAGGTTGAAATTAAGATTGCTGTTGTTTGCACCTTGGAAAAACAAAGAAGTACTGATCTAATTTGGAATTCAACTAATAAAGCTTTTTTTTTTCAGAGGAGCCCGTTCATTCAACCTCAGATAGCAGCAACAGCAGCAGTTCAAGCGACGGTAAGTATCAGCACTAATCGATTTCATTTGTGAATCGAATAAGAAAAACTTTGAAATTTTATTCATTTATTATTTTTAACTTTTTGTCACGAAAAAGTGTCGAAGAAGTTCTGCAATTGAAGGAATTCAGAATCGCTTAGAATTTGCCATTGCGTGCTGGTTTTTTGATCGAAGTTTGCTTCTATAATATAATACTGGTTAAGAATCCACCGAGAAGAACATTAAGCATCTTACATAAAGACCCTACAACGAAACTTTTCTGCGATTTGAACCATCAGCCTTGCGGTCTTAGTCGTTGTCAATGAGACGCTTTTAAACTAAAAGCTACGCTTCCGGTTAGCTCACAATTTCTCAGCTCTATCCACAGACAGTGAACCATGTTTTGAGTCATAGATTTCATCAGTGCATTTGATGTGATCGACATTTGCTTGAGACCATTTATGATGCCAAGAAAGATTTTTGTATTTTTTGGTGTGAAACTACTACACCTGCTAGAAAAGCTCATTTGTCCTTGAAAAAGCTTAGAGAGACGAGACAGCTGCACTGTCCACACCTCGAAAGTCACAACAGTGTTCACTGTCTGCAGTTACTTGTTCATGCTTGCGCTTTTGCATGTGTAATTCCGAATTTATTTTATCGATGCTGCTTTGATTTTCAGTTTTGCTTCTGATTAGCTTTGTTTTTAGATGAAGCCGAAGTTTCTCCCCTTCCAATGAAAACCGTTTCAAAGGATATGAGTAAGTGTTGTGCGTCTTCACGTGCTGTTTTCTACCGTTTCGCGTACTGTGCGATATTTCGTGAAAAATTTCCTGATCATTTTTATCTAACAAGACTTTTGTTCCAAATCGCATGTATTATTATTTATTACACTTACAATTTTTCTTTTACGGAAAAAGATTACCTTTTGAATATGTTACAAAAATTGGTTTTGGTAACTCCTTAAACAATATTGTAAACGTCAACAAATTTCTGCCAAAGAGTTCAAATGTGTAGACTCTGTTGTGTCTATTATTATTTCTTGAATGTTTAATGAAAATAGTTTTTCTTTTACACTTTAAGCCACCGGCATGCTTGTTGGCTGGCAAATATGAATCTTCTTTCAAACCGGTGGTTCCCAACATTTTATTGTTTGTGGCAACCTTTTAAAAACTTCCGTGGCCCGCCTGCTCAGAAAAAAATTCTCTGTATGTTCACTTCAGATTAAGCTTCGTCAAAAAAGGGGGTCAGTGACCCAGCGCCCCCCCTCCCCCCCCGCCGGTTACGTCGCTAAGGTTAACGCTCGGTATTAAAAAAAACTATTTTAGTAGCCCCTGTGCCGATAGGCCAGACAAGGTATGTTAGTGCTGGTAGCCTACTTGTGGCCCCCCAAGGCTTCCGGTTGGAACCTTTTTAGACCCGGGTTTATTGAGTTCCAAATTTTAACTCCTTGGAACCTCAGAGATCTTTGACAGCGGCATGTGGAAAACTTGGGAAGATAAAGGTTATTTTTTGATTTTGACCTGGATTGTCGATCGTGGATTTTAGAAAGTGAACTGAAAAAGGTTGAAAAACACGGCGGAAGGATTTTTTTTTATGCATTAATATTCCAAAAACATGCTTCCGCCGTGTTTTTCAACCTTTTTCAGTTCACTTTTTTAAATTCACGATCGACAGTCCAGGTCAAAATCAAAAAATAACCTTTATCTTCCCAAGTTTTCCACATGCCGCTGTCAAAGATCTCTGAGGTTCCAAGGAGTTAAAATTTGGAACTTATTAAACTCGGGTCTAAAAAAACAATCCTATAAAAAATTTAAAATGAGCTTAAAAAATCACCTACTGGAAAGCTATGCACATTGCACAGACATAAAACGCCGAATTTCTAATTTTTTTTCTCTTTTACCTAATATAGTCTAAACATTATGTATGACGATTTGTGTCTGTCGCTTTAAATGTGGCGACTGACAGATTCTCTGGGTGGCTGCTTGACTTGAAGACGTTTATCGAAGACTTCGCCGTCTCCCTCGAGATGCGTTATCTTTTTTTGATATGTTTGTGAAAGTGTATTTTGTGTTGCTTGTTTGCTTTTCTTACTTTTCTGCATCTCGTGAATAAATTTGAACTACTACCTTCAATAGACCATCCAAACTGTCTATTTCATGTACGCCAATGCTCCTACAAGAAGTTTTCGAAATTATTTCGTACTGCAATGTTTTGTTTCCAGTGCCTCCGCTATCTCCCATGAGTTCATCGGGGTCTGACTCCCCCTCCGAAATTCCTTCATTTAATCTTCACCCGGATGAACACGAAGAGTCCATGAGCGTGTCCAATGATGATCTTCACTCAGCCACAACTGACAACCACATGAACGACAGGTGCAAGGAAGATACAACGTCATTGCTACAGTAGATAATTGGTGACATGTATTGTTGACCTGGGTTTTAGGTAGAAAAACGCGAAGATGCTTGAGTGTTTGTATGTCGTTTGTGGAAATATAGGACGAGCAGCACACATATACTTTACTTTTGCTTTTCCCGCTTGTGCTGAATGCCTGGCGGGGAAGTTGCAAATTAGGCTGACTGTTTCAGAAGTTGCAAATGTTATTTTTTTTAAGGAAACTGCTGTTTCACCGGAAATTTCCGGTTACCGACCTTTGGAAATCGTTGTCGCGTAACCATTAACTTCCTCTACGGTTCCCCTGCCGTGAGAATGGCATTACTGGGACCGAAAAGCGGTTACGCAACCACGATTGTCAAAGTTCGGTAACCGTAGACACTTCCTGTTTTTAAAGTGTTTATTGTTTAGCGTGGCCTAACTGGAATAAAACCCCAGTTTCCCGGGTATCAAGACCATGACCATTTGGTATATAGCTGAGGTTATTTTGAAAGCATTGACCAAGCAGTTGTGTTCTGTGAGAGGTTACGAAATGAGCTTGCATTCTTCGAGTCCACACTCAGCAGCCTCCCGAAGCCTTTGCCAAATGCAATCGGCTTCAGCCATGAATCAAGCCTGTCTTGAAAGGATAATTTCTGCAAACCCCGCAGTGCTCTAGCTATTTTAATCATATAACTTTCTAACATTGCTTTGAAGGTTAAAGTTGATTTTGTATTCGTACAATCTCATTTTTGATGGTAAAATATTATGCAAGTTTGTAAACTGCTTTACTCTTGAGAAGAAAGAAGTTTATTGCTTATCAATATAAAACTTGAACTCTAATTACTGAGCTGCGTCACTAATCCACGTTTTTGTAGTGAAAGCGAGCAAGCGTCATTCACCCCAGATGCACAAACAGATCATCTCGATACCTCGCTCGAAACTTCAGGGGATGAAAAGGCGTTTGCTGAGTACGTATTGTTGTAACATTGCAAAACATGTGTGTCAATTCGATTATTTAAAAAAGAAGTAGATCAATCTGCAAAGACAACTGCTGTAGTTAATTTTGAATTTCTCGGCCCTAAGTCTAGTGGGTCTCCATCTCTTGCAATGTGAAAAGTGTTTGTTAGTTTGTCGTTAGGTATTAAGGAGAAACTTTTAGTTTATTTTTTCCCGTAGACGCTCGTCATTTCTTTCAATAAGATGTATTATGAATTATGTGCCTTGGCAGATTCTAACAAGCAGGATGTTAGAGAAGCAAACATTTATCTGAAAACTTACTGATTTTTTACCGAGTTTGAATAGTGGGTGCGCATTTGACGGAGTGACTTGATACTTTGATACCCTTCGAAACGATCCAAATAATCCCATCTCTCTTGAAAAACCCTGCTTCCCTGTTGGACTTATAGTACTTTTGTTTTTTTGTTTCCTAATTCGTATCAACAAAAGGCATAAGAAACTATTTTTTAGAGGTTTAGCAGCACTAATAAAATAGGTTACTCGGTGTGTTTTTGAATTATTAGAGTGAAAATTCAGCATTATTTGAGGGAAACTGCGACGTGAGCTTGCGTTCTTCGAATCAGCAGTCGCCCGTTTTTTACTGAACGTTTTATGCGATCGGCTGCTGCCGTGAATCAAACTCGCGACGTAAGATCGGCAACCTGCGCACGCTACTGTCACGTCGCTGACCAGCACAGCATATGTGCGATTGTTGTCCATTATAAAAGAAAACGTTTTGTTTTTCTGGTTTAAAAAAATATCGAATCAAAGCTTCATAAGCCTATACTCGCGCTACTGCGTCTAGCGGGCAAACAATGGCGGCGCCCATATCTGCGGCTTAGCGTCTGGGCAACACAGCTCGGGAGAAAAGGTCACAGCTGTTGCGAGCCGTTGGCAACCATGTCCGGTTTGGCCGGCTCGGCAATCGAACCCAAGGCCTCCCGCACCGACAGCAACATTGTTAGCAACTGCGCCAATTATTGTACATAAATAGTTTACCATCGCTAATTAAGTCAATATTTTGTTCTGTTTTTGCTGAAACAGAACTGATTATCACAAAGAAGAAAGCAATGAAAGTAGAATCCTGGTTGGAGTTGGAGACACCCTCAATCACTATCCAAACATGACTGTGGACTTGTTCAATCAATTACGAGAAATGCAAGCAGTGCTAGCAAGAATCACTGATGAGTCTCTTATAAAAAAGGTAGGCCTAGGTAGTATGGTTTTTGAGCTGTATGCCTATTGCCCATCAAAAGTTAGATCAATAGCTGTAATGCAGAGTATGTACGTATAATTACAAATTCTCAAAAAAGTTTTTTTAATTTTATCACAATTTCCAATGATAAAGAGCTCAAATCAATGCCACTCTTAAAACTTTTGGTTCAAAAATAACAATTTAGATTCGTGTACAACTCTATTATTCACGTAAATACTATTGAGGTATCGATCTTCTGCAAAAAAAGAACAAATCCAAGTTTTCATTTTCAAGCGGGCAGGATACGAATGCTAGAGCAGTGGTTCTTAACCTTTCATGGCTTGTGCTTCTCTTCCAGAGGCTAATAACCAGTGGCCCCTGGTCAGCAACAAAATTTTTTGTCCGTTTTTCATTCATAGTAGTTACAGCAGTCGCTAGCTTCAAATGGTTAATCGCCGTTGATAAATTTTGCGCATGTGACCTCTGCTTGATGTACCGTGGCGCACGGTTGAGAATCTTATGTCAGAGGGTAGCGCCAGAAACTAGCGGTAATGATGCAGTTAAAACTGCATGTAATAATGAAAAGGACTGCGGGTAATTAAAAGTGGTAGATTATTTTCAATTTCGTGCACGTGTTAAAAATAAAATTATGATTTAGCTCACAAATTTTCAAAATTGCAATTACACAAAAACAAAATATTCCACAATTACTCTAAAAAGTGTAATTAATTGCTTTAGTTACAGTTACGATTGATCCAACTTTGATGCGCTGGCTTAGTGCTCGCTCTGCCTGCTCGTTTCTTCTGTGGCAAACATCTTCGGTAGCGATGTCACGATGACGCACCAGTAAAAAAGTGGCTTGCTATCGTTACACGCTTCAGCGTAATACTTGAAAGATTTGATTTTTCGGCCTAATAGCTCAGTTGTAAAGACATCGCTATCGGTGCGGGAAGTCTGGGTTCGATTCCTGGCTTAGTCAAATCAGTCACGGTGCCGCCTCCGCTGCAATGTTTCTTCGGAATCCAAGGCTTAAGAAAGATTTGACTTGATTATTTTTCGATGCGAATTTTGTAGGTTTTGATTCTCAATTACATTATTGGTGTTCCAAGTGTTTCTATTTTTTTTAGATTTCTTCCATTATAAGAAAATCAGGTAACTTCACGCGAGGTGATGACACAATAGATTTTGATTTTTGTTCCTTGGATAAAAAAACAATCCACAAACTAGAAAAACATCTGAAAGCTCTGCCGGAGAAATGAAACGTTGCTGTTCTTATTGCTGCTCGTCAGAAAGTTGGAAGATGATCACGAAGAAGTTTGGTTTGTCGGTGTACTTCTAATTTATCCTGTTGTTTCTCAGCGCAGAAGTCTAACCACGAAGATAAATCTCAGTTTTGTTTTTATTTAATATTCTTCTCGTCATCTTTATGCAAACGCTTTTTTACAAATAAACCTAAAAAGTATTGTTGAAATGTGCGTCGTTGTTCATTCTTCACAATTTGGATTTCAGTTTTAAGTAACAAAGCTAAGTTGCGCATTTTGCGCAATATGTTAACACAACTAGTTCATCAGCGCAATTTAACGGTAACCGCTTTTCACACTTTACGTGACCAATGATCATAGAGCGAGACAGCGCTGTTTCGGAATATTAGCTCTCATCAGCCGCACTAAAGAAGCACGAAGTGGTTTGACATTATAGCCAGCGAGACGACGTCAAAAATCAGAAAACTCTTTGGCGTTTGTTCGACACAATTGGTATGGTATCGGGAGAATATTACGAAAAGGTGGTTGTGCGTCACGAATATTACGATCGCACACACAAGGCGGAAAGTTGATGGTTGTGGGAATAAGTGAAGAAGCAGAAAGCAAATTGAAAAAGTAATGATAACTACTGACTCAAAATACGCAGTCTCCCTCCGTCACTGAATTTTGTGTTCTATGAAATTTTTAAAAAATTCAACGCTTCGCACGACCAATTAAGAGAAAACAACAAACATTCACGAGAGTCAAGACCCCTGCAGGCTACGATGCAAAAGGCCTGGTTTTAAGAAATGGGGTCTTGTGTTGTAGGTCAAAAAAACGAGTTGTTTTTTACGTAATTTTGCTACGTATTGCTATAGCGAACATTTGGGCTTTAGTAAAATGCAGAAAAACACGCTTATGGGTAGAGTATTTCGGTCACACACTTTTTGAAATTGTAACTTAATGCGAATCAGGGTTACTTTTTAATACTCCTTATCTGCTGTGCCAACAACATAGGTAGACTAGGTACGTTTAGTACTATCCGAAAATAGGTAACCTTCCAGTAAAAGGATCTATTCTTTGCTGGTTTTATTATCAAATCGGGAGGAACGGTTTGCTTTTAAACAGATAGCCTATTTTAACCTAAAACTACGACTTACTAGTTATCGCAAATTAAGATGAACAACGAAGGTGATTAATTCACTGTGTCAGCTGCGGTACACGCGAAGTTTTTAATATTTTACTACGAAATGTCAACGTGATAGCGAGCCACAGAAACCTTGCTCGAATTGATACGTTCAAGGATCAAACCCAAATCTACATTGAGCTTGTCAAACAACTTGCATTCACTGTATATACATACAACTTGCAGTACATACGCATAACACTAGAAATGCAAGTTGAAACAATTTTTACATCAACTCAATAAATTCTAACACTGCAAAAAATGCATTGCCATTCAGTGGATCGCAAGTATGGAATCGAATCCCCATAGGACGGAGAAATTTTTCCTACTTTAAATTTAAAAAATGTATCAAACACCATCTTATATTAAGTTATGAATAGGGTTTAGTTCCTATGATACCTTCGTACAACTTCAAATATTTTGTTACTGGTAACTGATGAAGAAAAGTTATACTTCTGATAACTTTAATCAATCACACTCCGTTTCATTACCATTGATACTTAATTATGGATTCATATTGTTATGGATTATAAGATTAATTTAAATGCATGAGTATGTTACTGGTTAGACTATGTAAATATTGTATAGATTGTTGTTGTGGCTTTTTTATTGCTGATTTATTTTTTTTTCTTAAATTGCGCATTTTCTTTTCGTCTTTTGTTCGTTTTGCTAGGCAGAAAAAATTCGTGGAAGGTATGTTTATGGTTTCTTTGCCAGGTCATGTGGCAAAGACACTATTGATATTAAACATGAAGAAGCAAGGGTGGCTATGACTCGATGAGCAATTTGCTCGTTCATGGTTTCCCAATGTGCCGATTGTGAAAAACTTGAAATTTTTAGTATTTTTTTACAATTGCGATACCGATACCGTTTTTTTCTTTGGCGCGTAAATAAACAAAAATGATGATGCACCTAACCTTGAATTGCAGAGCCAAAATTAAACACAAGTTGCACAACAAAGAAAGCTTTAGTTTGCAAAATTTAATCGCATGAGCGTATCATTAAAATGAATGAATTTAAAGGTTTTCAAAAATGGTCTTGCGGATCGTTAGCGGCTCAATGCTAGAAAAAAGCAACAGAATATGAAAAAAGCAGCACAATTGGACCGTTAGCGGACCGACAAAAAGTCCTGCTAACGGCTAGGCTGAGGTTTTCCTTTTTTCTCGGATTTTCAACAACCCGGTAAACGAAAAATTTTCAAAAAATTTCTCGGGAATTCCGGAAAATTCCCGAAATATTTTGCGGAAAACTTTTTCGAGCTTGATTAACTTATTTCGACATTTTTTCTGATTTTCGGCATTTCAGATTTAATTTTTAGCATTTTGTTATGTAACCTTGCTTGAGTTTTTCCATTTTTTGGACAAATTGAAAAAAAATTTTGATCTCACTGGCATCTCGTCTTAAAAAATTTGCGAATTTTGAAAAATAATTTTTAGTAAGCAAAAAAATCTTTAATTTGCAGTAACGCAAAACTAACGCATTTTTTATGACGGAATGATAGATATGAGTGATAGATTTAAATTTGGACTACTTCTACTTTTCCTTACGCAGTTCGATCAGAAAGTAACGCTACTTAAGTGGCTTTTAAAATGATAAGTAGTTAGCCTAACATCACGCAAATGATAAAATAATCTAATCATGCTTGATAATAAAATTGGCAACATTAGCATTAGGTATTGTTTTATTTTGTACTGTGTTTATAAGTTTTACCATTTCGTGGTATCAAGAGGTATTTTGTTGTTTGTGTTTGGCGTGGTCTCTGAGGTTGCATTTTGCAGATTATGATACATAAGGAAAAGGAAGTCAACCCTGACAATTTGACATTCATCACACGCATACTCAGCATGTAATTCACGTAAAAATAAAAATAACACAATTCTCACCGAGACCTCTCCTCGTGACAGCTGTTTCGCTCAATGGAGCTCATCAGACGAGTCACGAGGCCGCGGTGAGGGAAAACAAAATTAACGAGCGCCACGTACAGTAAATTCAATTTCAAACTCAATTTTAGAATATGCGACAACAAAATATTAAAAGTTCTGTCCGAAGAGATGCTACCATCAGGATCATAAGCCAAATAAACCTGGACAAAGGGGAGCGTCGGACTCAACCATAATCTAGCTCGCCCCTGGAACAGACGGATGAGCTGTCTCGCACCTCACAGCGCCCTTTCTTTGGATTATGATACACTTCACTTTTTTATTTTCGTCAAATAAATACGCTAATTATCCTAAATATAGGCCTACTTATGCATCGGCAAAATATATGTCAAGTTTGGAAGTGAGCAAATTATCTTTTGTCAAAGCTCATAGCTTTGTGGCCTTTGTTTTGCAAACGCTACTTTTTACTTAAGTAGTTTCAAATTGCTGGTACTTTTCACTTTTACTTGATTACTTTTTACATCCCCTACTTTCTACTCTACTTCAAGTAATTTTCGCCATCAGAAACAATACTTTTACTTATCTAGATTTTTGGAGTACTTTTTACACCACTGGTTTCCACTATGCTACAAGAAACAAAATTTAAAATAGCCAAGTATAAGGAATACCTGAATAAACTGACTAAACTAAACCAAGGGGAGAAATGTGGAAAGAGTGGGGAGGTGTTGGAAAATGTGGGGAAGGTGTGGGAAAGTGTGGTGGAATGTGGGGGTAGTGTGGGGAAGCATGGGGAGGTGCGTTTGGGGAGAGGTGTGGGAAATGTGTTGGGGAGAGGTGAGGGAAATGTGTTGGATTGGGGAGAGGTGGGGGTGTGGGAAGATGTTGGGAGAGGTCTAGGGCGTGTGAAAAAGTGTGGGCAGAGTTAAGATGTGGGGGGTGTTGGGAAAGGGGATCACCCCAACACACTTCCCCACATCTTTCCAGACCTCCCCCACTTCCCAAGTTAACCTACAAAAACTAGAGTTTTTAAATTTTCGACTTTGTTCAATGTTTGGACCCCTAGAAAGTTTTAACGGGAAGCCATGAGCAGTTGCTTGCAACTGCCATCTAGTTTCATCATGTATTGTATTATTTTGTCGTGAAATCAGTCTTGACACCACCCAGCCTTAATGGTTACATTTTTTTCGTGTTTCATTTAAAAACAATTATTTTGCATCAAATTAATACCAATTCACTAAAATCAATAAATTTGCTAGACGCCTATTTCAGTGACTTCTTCTTGTGCATGGTTAATATGTCCTTGCTGATATGAGGCAATTGTTACTACTGATACTATTTCAGCATAGTGGAAGTGAAGTCACCATACGTCTCTTTATTGATGCATTAAATCACAAACAGTGTTATTTATACAAGAGGAATTAATTTCACAGATCAAAATGTAAGGACTGCTTTTTACACGATTACTCATAAGTGAATTTTCCAAAAAAATTACTAAAAATGGTCGTAATTTTAGTTTTTCGGTTGTAACTTTTTTGCGTTGAAAATAGAGCAAACTTTCTTCTTGGCACCGATAGGAACATGGTATTTCCGCAGATTTTGAGCCGTATATACCATTACTCTCCGATCAGTGGTTACCGATATATAAGAATTACCCCCAGCGTCATTAGTTGCGACAATATTTTGGGGGGTAACCGGCTGTAAAATGGGAGCAACCCCCCAAAACCAACTTTTCAAGAAGTTTTAGACCATTTGTCAAAATTTGAGAACGACACTTTCACGATTTCCAAAAGAATTTTTTTTCACTCCACCCTAATGTACAGGAGCGGCACTGCCCTGCTAATAAAATTGGGTCATTGCTTCATCAAGCATAACGGCCAAGAACGGAATTCAGGAAACAACGCTACGTAGGCTAATTCTTGTTATTATGACAATCACAAAACCAGATTATTTCAATGACAAAGTATCTAGCACTTCAAAATAATGCTACATGTATGACCCGAGCATGAACTCGATGATAATTTTCAGCAGATTTTGATCAAACCCGAATAATTAAAGAAACGTCACAAATATGAAGCGAAAGCGGCGACGTTACAGGACGGCAACGCGTGGTCGCTATGTGTCATAATCAGTGATCATATTTTTAAACTAAGCTTAGGCTATTTGCCATCTAGCGATTGATTACAACCAGCAAGATCCGCGCTCCTGAAGCCTACTAAAATTGGACAAGTGGACGCTCTGCTCGGGGTGTTTGATGCCGTTTTCTTTCATGATATTTCTTACTTTTTCTCGTCTCTTCAAACTGGGGTTTTCCCTTTTTCCCGGATTTTCAACTTTTCGGGAAATGAGAAATTTTTTAAAAATCCCGCAAAATTCCCGGGATCCCCCAAATCCTTGGTATTCGGGAAATTCCCGGGAAAATTTTACCGAGCTTGACCATTTTGACATTTTTTATGATTTTCGGCATTTCAGATTTAATTTTTAGCATTTTGTTATGTTGTTTTGACGAACTCAGTTCGAGTTTTTCAATTTTTTCGACAAATTGAGAAAAAAAGTTTGATCTTACTAGCATTTCGTCATAAAAAATTTTGCGAATTTTGAAAAATAATTTTAAGTAAGCAAAAAGAAAATTTTAAATTTGCAGTAACGCATTTTTTATGTCGGAATGATAGATATCAGTACCATTGAAATTCTTTAGTTGATTGAACTTTAGTTGACTTTAGTTGATTGAACTAAAGTTTATTGATTGAACTAAAGATTGAACTAAACTTTAGTTGATTGAACTAAATTAGGACACTGCTCTTTAGTTGATTGAAATTCTTATTAATGTAAAAAAATTTCCCGGCATCCCGACGTAAATTTCCCGGAAAACGGGAAATTTACAAACAGTAATGCAAATTGTTTTGTGGTGGGTATTTATAAAAGCAGAGAGAAAGAACGAGTAAGAGATTGAAAAGTTTTAAATTTCTCGGGAAATTACTTTCTTGCCTACTCAATTTGCTCAGCTCAAAACTTTCCCAGGATCCCGGAAAAGTTTCAAATTTCCCGGGATCCCAATCCGGAAACAGAAAATTTCATTCCCGGGATCCCGAACCAATTTTTCCGGGAACGGGAAATTTGCAAAGAGCAATGCAAATTGTTTTGCGGTGGGTATTTATGAAAGCAGAGAGAAAGAATGAGTAAGAGATTGAAAAGGTTTAAATTTTTCGGGAAATTTACCGCACCGAAGTCTCGAAAGGGAAACCCTAATGCAAACCACCATTAAGCAATCAAATTTATTTTTATAAGTTCGCCCTTACTGGTTTTCAAGTCGCAATCACAAGAGTGACCTAATAATAATTCGTGCGAAAAAGCTGTATTATTGTTAGATCTTGGATGTACGCCACTGTTATTTCTCAGTTGAGATCGAACATCTAAACGTAGCTCTGAAATAGGGCAAATTAAGTTAAAAACACACTAGGCCTACTTTCTTGCCTATTCAATTTGCTCAGCTCAAAAATTTTCCAGGATCCCGGAAAAGTTTCAAATTTCCCGGGATCCCGATCCGGAAACGGTAAATTTAATTTCCCGGGATTCCGAGCCAATTTTTCGGGAACGGGAAATTTGCAAACAGCAATGCAAATTGTTTTGTGGTGGGTATTTATGAAAGCAGAGAGAAAGAATGGGTAAGAGATTGAAAAGGTTTAAATTTCCCGCCCCGAAATTTCGTAAGGGAAACCCTACTTCAAACTAAAGACTAATCCAGGGGTGGGCAAACTTTTTGCTCGAAAGGCAGCATTTGAAACGATTTGGAAGCCGAGGGCCGCACTGCTTGGAAAAGCAAAGCAAAAAAGGTCACCACGACCGCAGATGTCCTATTTTCCTCCCGAAATCAAGTGAAAAGCAAAAAATAATAAGGTTATCATGACCGCAGATGTCGTGACAGAGCCGGCGCCAGAGTAGTCGACTTAGGGGGGCCAAGCGTTTATCAAGGGGGCAAAAGTTTGAAATTAAGCACAAAAGCCACTGTTTTCAAAAGAGTGAGCTTGTTGTTAGGTGGGCCAAGCATGTTGTTGGGGGGGCCAGGCCCCCCTGGGCTCCCCTTGGCGCCGGCTCTGTGTCGTGAAGAGAAAAAAATCCCGCAAATCTCCTTTACTCCGTGCACTATCAGTAGGGTGCAAGGTTCAATGATTCATATTCCTGTAAGTGCCCGCGGGCCGCATGAAATGATCTAGTGGGCCGCATGCGGACCGCGAGCCGTAGTTTGCCCACCCCTGGACTAATCGATTAAATTTACTACAGATACGCTGTAATGTTGGATTTTAGATACGTTACCAAAACACTAATTGCTATACACTTATACAATAGGCCTATCGGAAATGATTAATTCATAACTAATAACCAGTGGTAACGATTGGTTAAGCATGGCTTTAGAAGAGGGGTGACGAACCTATTTGCTATCGTGGGCCACTTTGTCACTTACCAATGAGCAAGCGGGCCGCATAACCTTTTTTTTTATATACCTACAGGTATTGTGAAACCTGTTAAAAACAAAAAAATTGTTTATCAGCTGTAACGAACAACCGAAAGTAATACCACAAAATCCATAGGCCTACCACTATTTTTCGTTTTTTTAATGCTCAAGACATCGAAACAAACGGCTTATTATTAAATGTTGATTGAAAAACAGGATAACAAATACCTTAAAAAAACTGTAAAATCTGCATGCAGGTATGGTACTATAAGCTCACCAATTCAATTCTGCAAACCTAGATTGTATAGTGCCTAATAGCATATTTTATTCTCCTATCACTAGAAAGCGATCAAAGCGCTATAACGAACTTGCTTAGAAGTTGCCCGACCATCTGTCTACCACACCAAGATGGGGGAATCCCGCTGAGTGTTTTTTCCCAACAGCACAACAAGTAAACTTGCCGGCTTGTTCTTCACACTGTCCCTTTAATGCTGAGCGTCAAACAGGGAAGCTGTGAATACCAATTTTAAAGTCATTGGTTTGACCCTACTCGGAACGAAACCCGAGTTTACAGCTCCAGAGGCGGACACTCTTACCACTCGGCCATCTAAGCTGCTAAACTCTCACTCAAATAGTTACTCGTATACTGCTCTGTACTAAAGCTGCAACAGACTACAAGCGGGGTCGTAGCCAGCCTTTATATTTGGGGAAGGGAGAGCTGAATATATTTTAGGAGAGCCTGAAAAAATCAATCTAAACTTTTTTGTGATTTTTTATTTTTATTGCTTCCCAAACCTTTTACGGGAAGAGATTCTCGCTGACTCTTTGCTGTTTAGCATGGTTCTTCAACGGGGGCAATATCACCCCCAGATGTTTAATTGTAGCAATTCTTAAAATTAAGGGGGCACTTTTACGGGGACGATTTTAGAATTACCAACATTGTCAACAATTGATTTCTGAATAGAAAAAAAGTCAAATTTATTAGCAACATATTTAGTGAGTTTTCATAAACTTTTACAGATGTATTGCAAATAGCGAAATTTTATAAAAATTATAATAATTTCTTCAACGCAAGGTCTGGGCAAACTGTTGCCTGCGGGCCCTATGCAGGTCTTTTTTCTCTCGTCACCGATTTTCGGTGGGAAAAATAATAGATCTGCGGACGTGTAGATCTTTTTTTGCTCATGAATCATTTGTGAAGAAATTGGACCCACACTTTCCAAAAAGGAACGATTGCGTAAAAAAGGTTGAAGACCACAGTTTCAAAGAAAAACGCGGCGTAGTTTGCCTATTATTTCTAGAAAGAAGCGAACCGACAATCTACAAATAATCTTAGTCTATCTTCTTTTACTTTTCCAATTTATCACTGAAAAAAGTCTCATAAGCTCGTTTATGTTCTATTAGTTTAAGCCAGCAGAGTAAGGTTACTTGGTGTAGTTGGATTTCAGGCCATTACATTTGCGTGATAGAGCTCTGAATCCATTGTCTCGCAATAACAGCTGCGGTTGACAGAACTTTGTTAACTGTATTTATGTACAATTGCACTACACTCAGACATCAGCCTGTCTAAGGTACAGTAGGCTAGAGGTTTTCAACCTTTTATATTCAGCGACCCACTTTGCAATCCGACATAACCGAATTACCCCCTGCTAAAATTATGAGAGATTAAACACATGCAAATGCAGTTGCGCATCAAGTGAAGAGCAAAAAAAGGTCATCACATATGTAGATGTCCAAATTTCCGCCCAAAATCAAGCGAAGAGCAAAAAAAGGTCATCACGTCCGCAGATGTTCAAATTCGGCCCAAAATCAAGTGGAAAGCAAAAAAACGTCATCACGTCCGCGGGCCGTAACTTTCGGGGCTATAAATTTCTCCGGAGTTGCGTCATTTCCGTTAAACACGTTAACGACGTTTGAGTCTGCAACAAAGGGGTTTCTAACAAATGCTAAATACATATCGCGACCCCTAGGAAAATGCCTCATGACCCTTATAGGGATCGCGACTCCCAGGTTAAGAATCACTGGCTAACGGTGAACTGAAAATTAAAACCACGTGTGCTTCTAGTATGAAGATGCGAATCAGAAATTAGTCTTTAGATTTAAATTTAACATCGATTGAAGCAGCTATCTTAAAAAAAAATTATAAACCAATGGGTTTGTGTACCGCCATCATTTAAACATAAATTGCCTTGGGGGGACGGACTAAAGTAAATTCTGGGGGCTTAGCCCCCAATAGCTACCCCGTGGCTACGGCCCCAACTACGAGCAGTGATGGGAACGATAAACCTTTCTGTATCAAAGTGATAACGATAATCGATAAATCTCAATTTTTTTAGGTGATATCGGTAATCGATAAATTATCGCCGGTAAATTTTTCCGATAAATGTTGCGGTAAATTTTCAATGTGTTTAACGAAGTTTTTTTTCTTGTAAGTCAAATCACAAAAGTGTTTTTCTAGATTTTTCAAGAAAAGAGAGAAGTTCACGGACTTTGCCGCGGGATTAAACAAAACAAAGAGAAATTTTTTAAATTGCAACAAACCGTGAATTTTGCCATAGCGCCAGCTCCCTAACTTTGAACACTGTGTGCAAAAAGAATTGTTTATCGCGATAATTCATCGGCGATAACAAATATATTACAAAAGTGATATCGGTAATCGATAAATCCCAACAATTTTGAGCGATAACGATAATCGGTAAAAATTATCGCCGATAAATTATTGCGATAAATGCCCATCTCTGACTACGAGTTATGTTGTTGTTAGCCTATTACATAGCAATGGATGTAGCGTACTGCTGAATCTCCAGGCTTGTCCATGGGAATGGGATTATAAAAGATTTTCCCTTAGCATTGTTGTTACAAGGTAGTGGTGCTTTGCACCATAGTTGCCAGATGGTGTACTTGGACACCAATTACTGGAAAAATGGTGTAATCTTAAACTTCCGTGTTTTTACTGAAAATTTTCAATTAATCTTAGAAATGAGAAAAGAAAAAATCTTAGATGGTGTAAATTTTCATAAATTTAATAAAATTTATTGAATTGTATTTTGATGGGAATCCCATGGGATGGGATGGGACAGGCATAAATTGCTATGGGATGGGATGGGACAGAAAAATATGTCCCATGGACAAGCCTGTGAATCTCTGCGTCAGGTCACATACGCGCGGCGCGTGGTTCAATTGGGGGCTCAACTTTTAATATCGCAGCGCAAAGAATAGACGGAGAAAGGAAAATTCAAAAGTACTGGACTGGCCAAAATGTTCGTGGGCCGTAGGAAATTCTTTCGCTGGCCGCATGTTTGTCACCTCTGCTTTAGAAGATAAAAATAAATCTGTTGCTTCGCCGTGCTCTCGTACAACGTCTAAATTTACGAATCGATATGAATTCAGATACCGCAGTGTCGGTAGCCACACTTTATGCTTTAATTAATAGCAAACAAGTGTTTTTTGAATTGTTATTTGATAGCGTTTGATTCGCCCAAAAGCGGCCGTTTTTTTCCATTGCAAAGCGCACACGCTATCGATGCGGAAGGTCTGGAGTTTGAATCCCGGGCAGGTTAAATCGACACAGTGTCGCCAACGACTTGCCACCACTGCAACGTTCCTTCGGAGCTGTGTAGCCCAGATATGCTAATCTACGGACATGGGCCCCGCCACTTGTTACACGCTTCGGCGCAGTGACGTAGCCACGAGGGGTTGGGGGTTACAACCCCCCCCATTGAGCCTCAAATGATGTCATACTTACTTTTTTTCTGATATTTATTTCGAAGTGTTTCCTGAATCTTGTTCTTTGCCGTTATGCTTATGAAGCAATGATGCAATTTTAAACACGCAACTGCCCTCGGTCCCTCAGACCTTCCGAAGAAAAAAGGCTATACGATTTCGAGCAAAATGATGTACGTGCTGTCGCTCAAAAAAGAACTAAATCGCTAACATTTAAATATCGTTTTACCAGTTCCACCAAAAAGCATTCCTTTGACTTCCTTACAACCATCGTGTCTTAACTGCCTTCGGTATTTTTAGTTTAAAACAGGGATGCCGAGTCGGCCAAATATAAGCACGACTCTGACTCTCAGCTAGTCTTTAACCACGACTCCACTTCCGACTCCGACTCCCTAAAATTTTTCGAACTCCGACTCCCGACTCTTGTATTAAAAAAATTACGACTCCGACTCCCGACTCTTCGTTAAAATTTTTTCGACTCCCGACTCTGACTCCCACTGACATTTTTCATTCAAAACTTTTTGCATTTAGGCTATTACATTTTTTATTCGACGTTATTTTGGGCTGAAGGGCAAACTTTACCTCCAACTTTATGTCCTTTTATAAGTCCTAAACGACAAAATTATTTTTTGGTTTATCACCCAGTCTTCGATGGAATTTAGTTGCTTAACTTTTAAAGCATGTTTGGGTATCTATTCCTACCGGAAATTGCCTTATCATGACGTTTCTGAGAAGCACCTAAGCGATTTTTAGTGCTTTTTGGAAATATCAAAAATTACGGCATCTGTGAAAACAATTGTTAGTCAGCTTTCCTAACTTATTTACCGAGTCACCAATGTCAAGAGACAGAAAATGACCTTTTGGTTTTTAAAGTCACTGCCACTTCTGTTTACCATTCTGAGTTGAAGTCTTCACACTGATCCATAGTGCCGTAGAAAGTACGACAGCTGTGCACATCATTGGCAAGACCTGAATGAGAATCGAACCCAGCCTAATAGTTTCAAAGGCGGACATCCTCTTAACAACAATAACAGTACTGAGCTGATTTAGCGAAGTTGCAAGTTTAGCAGTCCTGCTTAGGCTTACCTTTGTGTAATATGTATGTTTTTTATTTTACACTGAAAGATTGCTGTGCGATTGCTTAAGTTGTTACTCACTTGTAGAACTAACGCGAACTTATTTCTGTGACTGATGCTTCCCGATCCTTTTGAAGGAATGGGGTAGTAGAAAAACTCCACGGACACTGAACAGTTGGGCAACATCCCATGGTCTGGATTGACCAAAGATGGAAATAGGAAGATCAAAAGTAGCCTTTCTTAGCATTCAAGTACCAGGCAATCGAGGAGGTGATCTTCACCTTCTCTTCGATTTCTGTCGTCTGATAGCCTTTGAAGGTTTTTCAAAATTTTTCCATAGAAATAACATTTCGTCCCACAAAAAATGCGTTTAAACTGCTATGAACTTTTCGTATAAAAAATTTTACGGCATAGGGTTAGCGGAGTTTAGTTTTGCTTGCTATGTGCGGAGGAGGAGTTTTATTCAATGTAATTTTCCAGTAAAGTTAGAACTCTGGAAAATGCTTTTCGTGTTTTTTCCATACTAATTTCATACAAAGATCTTTTTGTACTTGCAGGAGCGTTGTTGCAAAGTTTTTACGAGTAATAAATATTGGACCTCGGCTAGCCCGATCTAACACTTCATTCTACCTCCTATACGCTTCTGTTTTCTGTAAAATGTAAAGCCGAGAATTCAGTTTCAAAAATTTTAATATTTACAAGGTGCACCACGCTGAGCACGCTCAAACCTTCAACAACAACATCCACAAGCTAATTACACATTTGCTAAACTACAGCTCTAGGTCTGCCTGGAAAAATCTCTTTTAGGTCCAAAAAATAACAAAATAAAAAAAAATGAGCACAATTTTGTATTAAACTAATTTTCTTAAATATAGCCAAACTCAATTTTGGTAAATTATGCAGCGAAATGGTACAAAAAAACAAGTTTTTGAAGTAGAATAAATATTAATGCTGATTTACCATTTCATAAACGTTTTTTTCAAAAAGCAATTTTGGGGACAAATTGAGCGGAGCAGTAAAAACCTCGAATAAATTTTGTTAACAATTTACAAAGACGATTTCGTCGTTGCCTTCGTAAGTTTGATTGATTATTCTTGCATAAGGGTTCTTAAACTTTTTGAGAAGCGTCCCCTTTTGACGATACCAGCAAAACCAGCAGCGCTCCCTTTGAAAATCGAAAAAATGAAACTGAAACATGATTTGATAATATTGCAACTAAAATACCATCAATTGAAAAAAGGCGTTTGTCGCACTGAAGAATATCTTTTAGAAAACTAACCACTGAACTCAAGCATAATGGCAAACAAGGGCTCCTCAGATCAGCTTCGTAATCAAGCATGATGTTCTTGGCCTGCCTTTAGTTGCACCAGTGGTGCACCCAGCGGGAGTTTGGGGGGTTGAAACCCTCCTTTTGAAACCGAACCCTTGTTTTTAAAATAAAGTGTGCAAACTGTGCAAGTGTAGTACGTGCTGTTACCTCAAAATAGCTTTGACAGAATTTGCCCCGCATCACATTGAAGCCAAATCGGTTGGTTGGTGTAGTGCAGTGGTCGGCAACCTTTTTCGCACAGCGGACCGGTTTGAAACTGAATTGTTTTTGCGGACCGGCCTTTGAAAAATCGAAAATGTTTAAGCAATAAAACACTCATATTTATTCAGAACTGAAAATCTCGATCTTGTATTACTCTGACCAGAGTATTAAACTTTTTCAATCTTGCTGCAGCAGCATTGCTTAATTTTTTTATAGTATAGCTTCTCAAACCTGATTCTTAACGTTGTTCTTTCTCTTAACCAAGCGCTGTTTGATTTACAAAAGATTTACGATAAAATGACAGCATAATCAAATGTTGGCTGTTCAATTAAAAGATTTGACTTTTCAATTTGGTTAGTTTTGTGATATTGAGTAACTTTGCCATACTGGGTCACCAGAATTGAGTTATTTAGCATTTTTACAGAAACGTCCCAAAATTGCGTCTCACGTTATAAAAATGTTTTAAACTCAAAGCATTTATTCTGAAAACGCTTACGGACCGGTAACAAACTTCACACGAACCGACACCGGGCCGTGGCCCGGTGGTTGCCGACCACTGGTGTAGTGGTAAGAGACACTGGTATCAGTGCGGGCATGGGCGGATTCAGGGGGGGTGCATTCCCCCCACCAGCCATTTTCAAGCATGTTTTTGATGAATACAGTTTTTCCATAATTTCGAACCTTTTCAATACCAATAAGCCTTACGTCCTAAACACGCGTAGTCGAAAATGTGTGAACAAAATGCATCATATTTGGTGAAATACTCAGATTGAGGGGCAAAAAATTTAAACAAAATTTGCCTAAAAATTGTTCAAAAAGTGCTAAAATGGCCACTACAGTATATAAATTTTCAAAAATTTTCCGCGGGAGCATGCCCCCGGACTCCCCAAGAGCTATTTTTTGTTCTCAATAGAAACAATTCTGCCAAAAAACACGCTTGAAAATATTGAAAATTTGGGTGCCCCCTCCTTGAAAAAATTTCTTGAATTTTTGCAATCATAAAAACACTTTCCAAGGGCTTTTTATGCCTATTTTGGGTCTAACGTTTTTGTATTTGATTAACACTCAACCTAATTCAAAATTTCATCGCCTCCTCACTAAAGTTTTCTGGATTCGCTCCTGAGTGCGGGATCAAGGTTTTTTTGGAACCACCCCCTTTTGAAATTTGCTGGGTGCGCCCCTGAGTTGCACCACTAGCAAAAAATATGCTGTTGCCTCATACCTTATTGGGCACGCATTGGCGGAAAACATGGATTTATGAATAGGGGGTTATGTCGGGGATCTGGAGGCTGAGCTCCCAGTGCTTGCCATTTTACGATTTTTAAAGCAAATTAACTCAATTTTAGAGCACATTTTTCTTTAAAACTGCTATAAAAATGAAAGAAATAAATTTAGTGTACGTTCAGGTTAATCTTACAAAACGCCAAAATCGCCCACAATTTAGGCAGATACATGCTGTAATGAAAGCAAAGTTTAAAAGTGCAATTTTAAGTTTATATATATATCTCAATCTAACATATAGTGACCAGCGAAGTGATCAACATATAGTGCAGATCAATATTGCTTTCTTCACTGCTGGATATTGTGCTGTATATCAAAAGTTCAAATCGCGCAGTATATTGTTTTGCTGCTGCACCAGACGGTCTGTTTGTGACACCTATCTTATTTTGTTCAATCTCTGATTACTTTCTCAACTGCAGTAAACTAGTAATGCTAATTGCCATCTGCACTTGCACTTCACGTCTCCACTCAACAAACACGGTACTAAACGTACAGCCGCAGCAGTGTTGCCAAAAACTACCTGCACAAACGGAAAGCTGGAACACGTGCACAAACTGAACCACAAACAAACAAAAAAAACAACAAACAAACAAACCGAACTACACGTACAGTACCTGTTGTGAAAAAAAATCTTATTGAGAGTCGAAGTAAATAATTAATACTACTCTGCCTCCGACTCAAACTCTCGCCCACTTTTCTAGTTCGACTCCACTCCCGACTCCGACTCCCTTATGTTTTTACAACTTCGACTCCGACTCCCAACTCTCGTATGTATTTTTTTCGACTCCCGACTCTGACTCCGACTCCTTCATAAAAACTAAAACTCCCGACTCCGACTCTGCATCCCTGGTTTAAAACATATCTTTTATGTTTGAGGCCATCTTTTGTCATTAGACAACCAGGGAGGGATGTGGGGTAGGCTGCGTATGCATCTCCCTCCAGCCGTTTTCAACATTGTTTTGGATGAATTAAATTTTTCCATATTTCGAACCTCTTCATAACATATGCCGTATAATCGCATTAGGCACGCATAATAGAAACTGTGCGAACAAAATGCATCACTGGTGAAGCACTCAAAGTTAGGGGCCAAAAATGTGACCAACTTTCCCGAAAAATTGTTCAAAAAGCACTAAAATAGCCATTAGGCTACAGCATGCAAATTTTCAAAAAATTTCCGGGGGAGCATGTCCCTGGATCCCCATAAAGTCGTTTTTGGTACTTACGTTGCTTAAAATTAACTCTGCCGAAAAAACTGCGCACGAGAAAGTGACCAAAATAGGTTCCCCCTCCCTGAAAAAAATTCTGAATAGGCCCCCGACATGAACACATTTTTTAAAGGCTTATTTACGCTCGTTTCCTGGTCTAATTGTCAGCGACATGGCCTAGCGGTACCGCGCGCAGGTGGCAGATCCTACGCGACGGTTCGATTCGCGGCTGGAGCCGATCGCATTTGACATATGTAACGGGTGGCTGCTGACTCGAAGAGCGCAAGCTCACTTCGCAGTCTCCCTCAATTACCGTTGAATTTTCAGTTCAACATAATTTGAAAATAACCTCCGTTATTTATTTATTTATTTACTAAACGTCTTTGTATTTAGTTAACATTCATCCTAATTCAAAATTACACCCCCCTTCACCATTGCAATACCCTGGCTACGCTAGTGCTTCGGCGTAAAGGTGTGTTTACACAGAATACGATAAAATTTTTCGTACGTACAGTGACGTATAGACTACTGTTGGAAAAACCACGCCCCAACACTAAGCCTCCAGGGGAGCCCTTAAGACCTTCACCTCTCAATATTCACAAATAAAATATACTTGGAACTGAAGTACAGTATATTCGGGCTGATTCTTCATAAAATAAATCATCAAATATACTGAGAGGCAAAAACTCACCGAGGTTCACTCAAATAAATCAAAATAACTCAGCAGAAATAACGTCTGTTATCCAAGCCCAACAATTCGATTCTGCTACAATTCGGTAAAACACACTGGAAGTAATTAATCGAAAACACAAAAACGGGTGGCTCTAGGGGAAATTTGCCAAACTGTGAAAGAGTGCGATTGCTTAATGATTTTAGTGCAAGCTAATAAAGACGCCAAGACGTTGCGTAATTCAGGAAGCCGAATGATTACTGCCAAGTCAAAATTGCGAAATCCAAATTCTTGTGAAGGGTGGAAGCGCTAACAAAATAAACGCAGGTTCGGTTCCCAATGACGTATCAAATTTATAATTTCCTAACTGTGCGGGAACATAGCGGCCCCTTGAAACAAAACAAAAAGTGAGGTTTCAACACAAAAACACAAGTCCAGCTCAGCAATCTTCACCAAAGGATAAATAATTCAGTTGCTAATATATAAGTGCACAAGTAAAACCTCGGTAAGGCGGTACGCCAATCAAGAACATAAAACAACACGGTTTTATTAAATGAACGACAATAACAATAAAAAAACCAATCACTTTCACAGAAAATTAGCATAATAGGACTACGCATAACAAATTCAATTCACAGTTCAAACAGGGGCAATCTTGGAAAGGTCTCTAAGAATATATTCAACTTCCCCGGACCCAGAATGTTTCAACACTGCCACGGTAGCCCGGCGGACAATTTCTTTTCCCTTCCTTATCTGCGGGTGTACTGCATAGATTCGCCCCAATCTATAAGCACCACGTTTTGAGAAATCTGATGCGTCTCCCACCAAAACTAACTGACCGGGAGCAAGATTTTCCCTGGTCACCCTCCATTTGCCACGCCCCTGTAAAGTAGGAAGATACCCCTTCACCCAGCTAAGCCAAAATTTGTGAGCCAAAGTGGCGTTAAAAGTGAAGTCTCGGCGAAGGTCTCCCCGGTCGTGAAACGTGCTCAGAGAAGTATTGGGGGCAAGTCCCTGACCCAGAAATGAAGATGGAGTGATAGGCATTAAATCATTAGGCCTACTACTCAAGGTGGTAAGAGGCCTATCATTCACGATGCGCACTGCGTCAGAGGTAAAAGTTTGAAGTTTTATCAGAGAAGGTTTACGTCGCGCCTCTCCTGCGACAGACTACAAGGCCTTTTTAAACAATTTTACCATGATTTCCCAACTACCTCCCTGGCTGCTAGCATAAGGGGGAATAAAAACCCAATTAATGCCCCTTTTACGCAGAGAATTATGGAATTCAGTAGATCCAATTAAAGAAGGAAGTCGGTCGGCAGCGGCCCTAAAGGTACTTCCGTTGTCAGAAAAAACTGTATCGATGGCCCCCCTCAGGTTGACAAAACGAGAAAAGGCCAGCAAAAAACTGTTTAAGTCAAGACTGGTAACTATCTCGACGTGTGTGCACCGAGTACACAGTCAAGTAAAAAGCAAACCCCAGGCCTTGCAGTTGCTGCGGTTCTGTTTAAACGAAAGAGAGCCCAACTAATCGATCCCACAAAATTTAAAAGGTTTATTTGTGGCAGTGACCCGACACGCTGGAAGGTCAGCCATCAGTTGTCGAATCGGAGTAGCTTTCCTGCGAGCGCATTCACTACAATCAGCAAGAAAACGTTTGATGTTCGCCACTCCATGAATAACCCAAAAGCGTTGCCGGATTTTCATTAGAGTGTAAGAAGGGCCAGCATGGCCAGCCAATTCATGTTCATGCAAAGTAATCAGTCTAGTTAACGCGTGCAAAAAAAAAAAACTTACCGGGCAAAATAAGTGGGTGTTTACAATCAACAGGTAACTCGGCGTGTTCAAGTCGCCCGTCTACCCGAAGTAACAAATCGTCGTCAACGCAAGGTCTCAAATCACGCAAAGCTCGCAATTCCGCCACTCGCCTCATTTCCTCTGCATTTGACGCACTTAGATTAATCTTTTTTAAAATATTGTCGAAGGCATCTGGCGAATCACGTTTTAGCATCCCCACAGCGGCCCCGAAGCGACTAGATTGAACATACTTAACAATGTCCACAAGCGCATTCTCGAGCATGCCAGCATTTATCACGGGTCTCTTATAAGCCACCTTTTTAATTTTAGCAAACAAGGTCTTCTTAACAATGAGCCAATAACACCAACGTTTCTTCAATGTGTACAAATCAGGTGAGACTTCAATAAGACGATCGAGAGTAAAGGCATTATCATTACCACAATCGCCCAAAATATTTTCATCGACATAAATCCTCTTTACCGACACTGCAGCAGAAGGGCAGCGAGTTTCCAAACCATTATTCGACAAAAATGCAGGACCACTCAACCAAACCGAATGATTAGACGATTTTTTTAAACTATCTTTCCGGGTTCCAATATCAGCCGGGTTAGCTAACGTATTCACGTAACTCCAAGATTCGGCTGAGGCCACAAAATGAATTTTATCTACGCGTCGCTTAACGAAACGCGGCAAATGAAGGTCAGGATTAACAATCCAACGTAGAACCACCTGGGAGTCGGTCCAGAAGTGAAGACTGCAGTTAAGATGCCGCAGCGACTCAGACACCGACTGCATCAACTCCAAGCAAATCACCGCAGCCTCCAGCTCCTTTCTTGATATCACCCAGCCACTCTGATTAGCCAAAACAACTCTGGATTTTCCCTGAATGAATGCAACGCAAGATTGCTCACGATTCACCACTCGGCGTAAATACACAACACAACTCAAAGCGGAGTTGGACGCATCAGAAAATCCGTGAAGTTGATACTCAACACTGTTCGTTCCTACCTCCAATGAAGTCTCAGGGAATAAACAGCGAGACACAGAGTACTCCAAAAACGGCTCAACCGACGCAGCCCAAGCTCTCCACTCACTCAAAACGTCATCAGGCAGGACATCGTCCCAGTCAAGGCCCAAAGCCGTAACCCTCTGTAAGATCAACTTTCCCTTTAGAAAACAAGGAGCCAGAAAACCCAAAGGGTCGTACTGACTGGCCAAAGCACTCAACATTTCAAGCCTGGTAGAGATCCGTTCAAGTTTCCGTCTAGAACACACACGCAATTTATCGCCCTCGACATCCCATACCAGACCCAACGCTTTCGAGTCGGGCATAAGCTGAGAAGTCAAGTCGATCTCTCTAACATTTCTCCCAAGATCTTCAGAAGGGACATTCAACAGGACGGACTTAGAAACACCGTTTGCAACCCATTTGCGAAGTTTAAACCCTCTACTCTTGAACAGTGCCATGGACTGCTTAGCGACCAATTCCAAATCATCAAATGAGTCAAAGGACAACAACAAATCGTCTATATAACGCTTAGTCTCAATTGCCTTCAACGTCATCAAATTCGCATTAGTAGGGTTTTCACTCAACAATCGCTCTATCGCAAATAACGCAACATACGGACTCGAGTTAATTCCCCACACATGTCTGGTAAATCGAAAAATCTGAGTCTCGCCAGCGTGAATATCATTATTCTTAAACCAAATCAAGCGAAACAAATCTTGTTGCTCTCTAGGCAAAGCAACTTGGAAAAAACATTTGCTTATGTCGGCCATACACGCAAACCTACCCAATCGAAAACGAGTAAGAACTCCAATCAATCCATTTGACAAATTAACTCCGGGCAGGACAGCGTCATTAAGTGACATGCCTCGATAAGTTGCTGCGCCATCAAATACAACGCGAGGTTTATCTTGTTCTGACATAAAAAACGGCAAATACCAGCAATTTCCGGTAGCGACAGATTCCTCGACAGGAACCAACCAACCCTCATTTATAAGTTCATTAAATGTGTCTATCAGAACTTTCTGCAACCTTGTGTCTTTGAGAGCCTTCTTCCGCAAGGTAGCAGTGCGATTAGCAGCGCTGTGAAAATTATCAGGCAAATTACTAGCGACATCAGGCTTCAGCGGCACAGGAATTTCGTAGCGCCCCTCAACAAGCTTAACCTTCGACTCTACCAAATTTCGAGCGGTTTCTTCGTTCCTAGAAGGCTGAATAATTTCGTCCTCAAGCCCCTGATTCCTCAAACACTCTTTCAAATCTGAAACTTTCACTCCGGAGACGTTCTCACTCGCAAACAGACAAAGACGACTCATTAGCAACAAATGCCTTATGGGCAAGACAGTATTTCGAATTCCCTTCAGTTTTCCCACCACTCGCAATAGGACCCAGTCTGGTCAACACATAATTAGGGTCCTCGGGACACGCACCTTCACGTTCCTCTAACACGACCAACAACTCCTTATTCGACTGCCCAATCAAAACATCAATTTTATTTCGCTGGGGGATCGTCGGAATATCAACACCCTTAAAATGTTTTAGATGTCCGACTTCCACGGCATGGGGAAGGCTTTCTCCCTCCGCCGCAAAATCCGGGACCACCAACGCGTCACATATAGAATATACCTCATCATTAGAAAGAGATTGCAACTCAAAATTAGTAAGACCGCAGCTTTTAGTGGCCTGGTCGGCAAGCGTGCGGATAGTTACGGATTCATTTTCCACTCCTAATCCAAGTTCATTTTTCACTCGTTCAGAAACCAACGTGGCTTGCGAGCCGGTGTCATGCTGTGCATATACAAGTGCCGACTTTCCTGTCCGGGGATTAATGACCCTAACAGCGCTAGTCCGAAGTAAAACCCCACTGAAATCAGGTGCCACCTTTCTAACAGAAATCTGCCTGGAACCATCTGAGGCGTCATCCCCTTCTGTAATACCGGTTCCAACATCACTATCGATACTCGCGACAGCGGCCCCCACGTTATCAGATTTTAACGGTACAAAAACATCGTGCAGGGCGCTAGCATGCTTATGAACACTACTCGGGCCACAAACATTACACTTCGATTCAAGCGAACACTTACGAGCCACGTGTCCTACAGAAAAACAATTCAAACATCTACCGGCGTTTATCACAGCTTGTTTTTTGTCCTCTTTAGACAGGCCATTAAAAACAGAGCAATTATTCAAAAAATGCCGGGACACAGAATCATTACATACAAAGCAAAGGGGCAGCGTTCGATTCCCACGCGAGTTACGACTACGTAGAATGTCTATCCCTTCAACAGATAGCCCTGACGCAACAGCAACCTTTTTCTCACTACGACCCTTAGCTGTAACGGCAACTTGGCGAACTCGCGCACTGCCACGCCCATCTCCAATTCCACGTGACTTATCCTTCCCGTCAGATCTAAAGAACGTTCGAGCATAATCCGAAGACACGACGCTTAATTCATGTTGAATGAACTCGCGCAAGGACTCAAAACTAGGACGGTTAAGATCGAGGTTCAAGCGCGACAAATAATCGAGGTAACGCCTTTTAAGGGTCCCAGGAAGCCGATTTGCCACATCCAATTAAAGTTGCCCAGAGAGCCTTTCGTACTCGTCATGAGCGTAAGCAAAAACTTCAAGCATATTCAACTCTTCGTTAAACACTTTAAGAGACTCAACGTTAAAGCTAACAACCGGTCCCTTACGAATGTCAACAATTATAGGTTCAGTAGTAAGCCCACCTGGCACACCATAACGCTGCTTTAAACGACTGAATGCCATCTCAATATGTTGGGACGTGGACAAACTTTTCATAGGCGCAATGAAAATGTTAATCATTTCACGAGGCTGGCCAACACATGAAGCTCTCAAAGCCTCCAGCCTTTGATCGTCACTAGGTGCCTCATTCATCACTGTACGTATTTGATTTTCATAAAAAACGTAAGCGATAGGCTATTGCTGCCATTATAACCGATCTGACTCGCCAGGTTGAGATATTCATTTCGCCCTTGACGGTCGAGATACGTTTTAAATACAGACACATCATTTACACCGCAGTCCTTACTTTCCGAATTCACATTAGTAAAGGCCCCACAAGGTCGCATGTTATCACCAGGTTGGTACGTCGAAACCGGTCCCATAGTATTTAGAGCTTTAGAAGGCAAAAAGGGGTTAACATTGGGGTTTAACGTAACTCCAGTTTCAATTTTAGGTGCAGCATGCTTTCTCGATCCCAACGCATTTAGGTCCCTCATGGCCCCCGACGACCCAGGTCCGTTTTTACTCTGAACCGAAACAGGTTCCGAAGGTCTCACAAGTGAACCCGACTGCGCTGAGGTACCTTTTGAAGAAAAGCATTCAATCTCTTTACGTTCTTCACCCCTGCGAAAAATGGCAACAGAGGACTCACGGCCCGATAAACTAATGAGCTCCTCTTCAGCCTCAAGGTTGGCCTGCTCTATCCTGAAGCGTGCCTCGACTTCAGCCTTTGCCTGCGCAGCCTCAGCCTTAGCCAGCTCCAGATCCCTCCTAGCCTGCATTTCCAGACGTTTACGTTTAACTTCAATCTTTCGAGAGGCCAATGATATTTTACTGGAGGCGGTGCTGTAAAATTCAGCGTGAGAAATACTATCAGAGGGTTCTAACAAATCAGCACCACCATCCCCTGTAGGCTACCATCAAATTTTTTACGCGTCAGTTGCGTCATACGACTGCGACATTTACCAAAACACTCAGCGACGCCCTCTAACAGATCGGCAACCAATTCATGATCTTTTATAGTTTTAACGTCGCCGTTAAAGTTTTTAAAGCGAGCCTCGATTTCATAAAATTTAGAAATTAATCCTTCAACTTCAAAATCCTTCGCGCATCGTGAAAGAGAACAAAACTTTTTCATTTCCACCATTAACAACCGTCTCCGGGTCAACAACTTGCGACCGTTTGCTTCAATGACTTCACCGGGACCAGCATTATTAGAGCTAAGGGGCCCGCACCCATCCGATCCCAGGGTATTTTCAGATTCATCCCCCCCAGGTTCTACTCCTTGAGAAGGAAGGTCGACACGATCCTCTCCCAAACCAACCCCAGGTTCCAAACTGGAAGCCATTAAGTAAATAAAATCAAAAAAATTTACCTCAAGTTAATCACAGAATAAATCAAACATAAAACAGTAAAAACCTTTAACTAGAATAAGCACAGTTCGTTGAACTTCTCTACACGGAAATGGAAAGTTGGAAACTGGAAACTTTTCGTGTAGATTGATTCTCGGAGAAGGAAGCAAATTCCCTTGTCTTCGGATATTTAAACATAGCTTCTGATTATTCAAGTATATTAATTATTCAACTATATTCAACTATAGCTGTCTCCGGATATTCAAATTTGAAAATAATCTTCAATAAGCTTCTTTAGAAAATTCTAGGTGAGTTTTCTTATGTTGGAAAAACCACGCCCCAACACTAAGCCTCCAGGGGAGCCCTTAAGACCTTCACCTCTCAATATTCACAAATAAAATATACTTGGAACTGAAGTACAGTATATTCGGGCTGATTCTTCATAAAATAAATCATCAAATATACTGAGAGGCAAAAACTCACCGAGGTTCACTCAAATAAATCAAAATAAAGGTCTGTTTACACTAAATGCGATTTTAGTCCGATTTGCTGTCGTACGAAGTTTCATCAGATTTTTGACGTAAGCAGTTGACGAAAATATCTTTCACACAATTCAAACCCAAACAGTTTTGCTTCCAACCGCTTGCTTTGCGAAGCCCCTAACGATTGTATTCTAGAATGTCGCGGACAGTGACGTAGCTTTACGTCATAACCTCTAACAGTTTCGTAGCCTACGCCACTGTACGTACGAAAAATTTCATCGTAGTCTGTGTAAACACACCTTAACTCAGCAGAAATAACGTCTGTTATCCAAGCCCAACAATTCGATTCTGCTACAATTCGGTAAAACACACTGGAAGTAATTAATCGAAAACACAAAAACGGGTGGCTCTAGGGGAAATTTGCCAAACTGTGAAAGAGTGCGATTGCTTAATGATTTTAGTGCAAGCTAATAAAGACGCCAAGACGTTGCGTAATTCAGGAAGCCGAATGATTACTGCCAAGTCAAAATTGCGAAATCCAAATTCTTGGTGAAGGGTGGAAGCGCTAACAAAATAAACCCAGGTTCGGTTCCCAATGACGTATCAAATTTATAACTTCCTGACTGTGCGGGAACAACTACGAAACAGCTAGTGAGTATGACGTAAAGCTACGTCACTTCGGGCGGATTCTAGAATACAATCGTGAGGTGCTTCTCAAAACAACCGGTAAAAAGCGAAATTGCTTGGGTTCGAATTGTATGGAAAATATTTTTGTCAACTGCTTACGTCAAAAATCTTACGAAATTTCGTACGACAACAAATCGGACTAAAATCGCATTTAGTGTAAACAGACCTTAATACCGCGAGTATAATCCAAATGTAATTTTGATTTGATTTATCAAAATTACATTTGGATTATACTCGCCTATCGTCTATCGTGGTCCATCAGGTAAAGTGCAGAATACGGTGACGCAGCAGCACTGCAGTAACGGTGACATCAATGTGAAAAGACCTTCCCAGTTGCCACCAATCTCTTGAATTTGGCATAGGGTGCGGTATTGGTAGGTTAGCCTTCAGAACTGAGTGATAGGCTGTCTGCCAATTATGAAGAACTACAAGAAACAGTTATTAAAAAGAAGAAGAGCTGCTAGAGAAGCAAAAGCAATAAATGCAGGTAACAACTTAATAACTAATGAAATAGGCTGAACCACTTTTTGGGTTTGTTCTGTGTTATGGTCTAGGCTAGCAGTCGTAAGTGCATTTTGAGCTGTCTTTATAGATGGTTGCAGTTGTGACATCAAAGCAGGACAACAATTCAGCAGCTGATACAAATTCAGTAGCATATTTTTTCTCTTATCATGAGAAAGCGATCAAAGCGCTATACGAGCTCGCTTAGGAGTTGCCGGCCATCTGTCTACCACACCAAGATGGGGGAATCCCGCTAAGTGTCTTTCCCAACAGCACAACAAGTAAACTTGCCGGCTTGTTTTCCACACTGTACCTTTAATGCTGAGCGTCGAGCAGGAAGCTCTGAATATCAATTTTTAAGTCATTGGTTTGACCCGACTCAGAACAAAACCTGAGTTTACAGCTCCAGAGGCAGACGCTCTTACCACTCGGCCATCTGAGCTGCTAAACTCTCACTCAAATAGTTACTCGTATACTGCTCTGTACTAAAGCTGCAACAGACTACAAGCGGGGTCGTAGCCAGCCTTTATATTTGGGGAGGGGAGAGCTGAATATATTTTAGGAGAGCCTGAAAAAATCAATCTAAACTTTTTTGTGATTTTTATTTTTATTGCTTCCCAAACCCTTTACGCGAAGAGATTCTCGCTGACTCTTTGCTGTTTAGCATGGTTCTTCAACGGGGGCAATATCACCCCCAGAGGTTTAATTGTAGCAATTCTTAAAATTGGAGGGGGCTATTTTTTAGGGGGGCAATTTTAGAATTACCAACATTGCCAACAATTGATTTCTGAATAGAAAAAAAGTCAAATTTATTAGCAACATATTTAGTGAGTTTTCAAAAACTTTTACAGATGTATTGCAAATAGCGAAATTTTATAAAAATTATAATAATTTCTTCAACGCAAGGTCTGGGCAAACTGTAGCCTGCGGGCCCTATGCAGACCTTTTTTTCTTGTCACCGATTTTTGGTGGAAAAAATAATAGATCTGCAGACATGTAGATCTTTTTTTGCTCATGAATGCTTTGTAGGGAAATTTGAACCCACACTTTCCAAAAAGGAACGATTGTGTAAAAAAGATTGAAGCACTGCAAGCAAACTTGCCGGCTTGTTCTCCACACTGTCCCTTTAATGCTGAGCAGGAAGCTGTGAATACCAATTTTAAAGTCATTGGTTTGACCTGACTTGGAATCAAACCCAAGTCTACAGCTCCTGAGGCAGATGCTCTTACCAGTCGGCCATTCGAGGCACATACTTTATCACCACTCGGCCATAAAATTTAAAGCATGTTGACTACGTAGATGTAGAGTGTATAAATGTGTCATTGTGTAAGCCTATATAATTATAATCTTATGGTTCAGGTGCATTATTTTTACTACTAGTATTGTGATGTTATGGTTTAGAGTTAAATTGTTGGCTTCACTCTGTTCCAGGCCTCTTTTTGTGTTTCTTGCACATGATCTGTGATTAATGACTTCACAATATGCGATTTTAAAACTGAATACCGGTACCATGAAAGAGTGGTGCTTATATGAATCAGATAAGCTACCTCTTATAAAATGTCCATTTTGAAGCACGACTTCCTCATTGATGTATCTAGGGCATCAGTGGAGAAGTCTCATTTAAAGTGGATGTTTGATAAGAGGCAGCTTAATTCAAACAAGCCCCAAAAAAGTTTCGACTCTGTACTGCTGGGCTATCTATGGAGAAAAACTGAGGGTTGATTTTCAAATTTTGACTCGACTTATTTTCTGAGAGTTGTATGTCTCAAAAAACAGTATTCCTTTTATAAATTCTCTCCCTGCTTGACATCAGTGCAGGGGATCGTGTGGGAAACAAGCTGGAAGGGAAACTGGGGAAAGTGAACAATCAACAGTCAGTGTACAATCAACCATTTGCAATGTTTCTCATTTCTTGTTTTTTTGATGGTTAAAGATTAGTCCTAGTCCTTAGTCACTTGATGTCGCCTAACGTCAGAAGAATGTAAAACTAGAAAAGTTGCGGATGGTTAATGCACTGACAGTTGATTGCTCTCTACACCCAAAAAAATTGGGGCTCTTCTCTTTTAATCTGCATTATATATACTTTGGTTGGTTTACTTTGAAACTGACGAAATTTCCCGAAATGTCATGCACAATTCATATGTGCTCTTACCCTAACCCAATGCTTGTCTGGGTTACGCCATGACATATGGGGCAATTCCCACTCGTTGCTTTAAAGTGAACTGTTTATTGTAATATAAGGCGACTTAAAAACAGTTACCTCTGAAAACTTTGCTAGATCACTTGTTGTGTCAATAGAAAAATCTATTAATAGGGCTCCCCTGCTTTTCAGAGGTAGACATGTATTGCAGTTGACCCCACACCTTCAAATTTGTGAACAGGAAAGGAGAATCAAGAGTTTATGCATAATACCAGCATGATGCTGCCTGGGCAAAACATTGCGTGACCCTGAGAGACCAAATTCTCAAAAATAGCTCTAAATTTGTATGGCTCCTAAATAATTTTTTTGCAACAGAAAGATTAAAGTGAAAGGAAATCAATCATTTTATCTGGCAAGTGCTTTGTTTTAAAGATATATTTTAGTGCAATAATTTGCATTGCAGCTGTTACAACTGATGATGAACACGTTGATAGACCAAAACGTTTAAGAAAAAAACGTCGAAAAAAGGAAGAAGATATTGATGAAGATATCATTGATGGATTTTCTATTCGGAGTTATAAAACTTATCCGCTGTTGGTTCAATGTAAGGAAAATAAAAGTAACAGTTTAGCAAACGAGGTTATTAACAACAAAAAAGAAGAAAGCACAGAAACAAGCTCAGCCAATGGAAATGCACATGAAGAATCATACGTAAGTGGCTAGGGGTCACAATCCTTTATAATTTTAATGTACTTACATATAAATTTATCGACATATAATAAAAATTTTCCGAAAGTAATTGAAGAAAGAAAGAAAGTTTTCACATAAGTTTTTGACTAACTCGTTTCCTACATTAATGCTTGCATTTTGCCCCCAAACTTGGGCAAAAATCATTACTCCAGTTGCACTTTCTTACAAAAATTTTAAAATTCAACCAAAATTTCTCAATTTTTGAAATTTTGAGTTTCAGAGGGAAAAGTGGTTTAGGCGAAATTATTGATGATGTTTCTTTTACTTCTTCATGTTTATTGTTCTTGCAGTTTTATCACAAGTTAGTAACATTATTTTCATCAGTAAGGTTTCTTGTGAACTGCTCCATCCAGATGGCTGACTTAGCCACCAAAAATTTTTCCAAATTAAAAACGTGCTAAAATTTGCAATGTCTTCAGTTGTAATTTAACGATTTTTAATTGCTTGATATCACATTAAGCTTGATTTTATTAGTGTTAATCAAGTATTGTTGCTTGTTCAAGTACCAGCATCTAGAAGTATTTTATAGTTCCTTAATGGAAATTATATCACAAGCTCTGTGAGTGTTATCTATGATGTAAAAACTAAAATTGCAAAATTTTCGATGAATTGTTAACTGAATGTGGAGGTATCACTGGAATGAAACCAATGCAAAATACATCTTGGTTCAAAGTTATTATATATAGTAAAAATTTTGATGCACAATTATAAATTTGTAGTAACTAAATTTGATAGACTAAGCCGTATTTTTCATGTTACTGTAATTTTATATGAGCCATTACTGCAGGTCAAAATTTTCATATCTGCTGTAGCTGAGGTTTGTAACTGATGATCTCTTTTGGGTGAAACAGACTGTCGGGTTTTAAACACATTTTGCTTTGTAACTGTGGTGAAATTATATGTATATATTCGTTTATTCGCTCAATTTCCTTACGGCCACTATTTCGACCTTGTTAAGTCTCATCAGGGAAACTCAGAGTAAAAGCTGTTTTTTTTTTGTACGAGCTAAGCGTATCTTTGAATTAGGAGTAGGAACAAACATGGCATTCTTTAATATCTTTAACTATCCATATGTTTTTAGGCAAGTTCGGCTAGCAGCGCCTGTCGGGGATATTTGGTAAGTCTTAAACATTAGCTTGATTTGTTTGGTAAGTCGTAAGAGTTCATGTCATTTTGCTCCTCAAGTGATTTACGTAATTCTGTCTGTTAGTTTGTAATGCTAAATTAAGAATGTTGAAGATACAGAGCTGTGTTTAATGCTTTTTGTATATCTGTAATCAAAGATGTATACGCACTGCATTTACCAAATTTGCTTGCAAACTATCTTACTGTTTGCTAGAAATTTCCACACAGGTTTTGCATCTTGAGCTGTATATTTATCAAAGGCAAAGAATATTTTTGGTTTTGGCGATAAATAGTTAGTAGCAGTATGCAACGGTGACTGATTATCTCGACCCAAGTGTTGTTATGGTAAAAGTCATTTGCTAAATTAACTTTGGTTTAATAATTATAATATTGTATTTCTTGTTTGAGGAAAATTCCGGAAAACATTGTTTCACTGTTTTTAATCACTTACCCTGCACTTTTTCAAAAATCCACGAGTCAGTTATATTGGGCTTGCATCTAGCTTGTCTTATATTTCGATTGATTTTGACAATTTTCCGACTTTTTTCAGGGAGAATCGGAGAAGAGCGATGGAGAAGAGACAAAGGTATCAATTACATTTAAGTCTACCACTGCTTAATCTGTGGTATTTAATTCTGCCTAGACATAAGCTTTATCAATTGAGTCTGGTGCCAAATACTAAGGTCTGTTTTTGCATTCGATGTAAGGCTGTGTTTCTTCTAATGAGTTTTTAAGGATGTGTCGAGTTTTTATAATCTAGCCAGTTCTATTCCGCATTACATTTCAGCTTTTTTGCCACCAACATAATGATCTTAGCCACCCATTTTCCACCAGTATAATGATCTTATCTACCCATTTCCCACCAGCATAATGATCATAGCCACCCATTTGCTACCAACATTTGAGCATCTGACACATTCGTGATGTAATTACGTAATCAGCAAATTTATGATTACCTCATAGACTTTTTTGAGTCAAAAGTTCACGCTGCTCTGTCTACATTCTGAGTGCCTCGGCCGACAGAAGTAGGCTACTGCGCTGCTAGGGTGCGGTGAAAAAATAAACTTTTTGAATTTTGAAAAGTGGTATTTATACTTGTCCCCAAATATGGAGCAAATAGCATTGGAACTAATTTTAGGTTGGTGCACCCACTAGTGGCCGTGCACATCTACCAAACAATAAAAAATTGCCAATTTGGCTATGTCTTGAAAATCAGTTGAGCTAGAAAGCTTACAGGAATTCCCAAACATCATGCTCTTACCCTAACCCAGAGGTTTCCAACCGTGGTCCTCGGCCCCTGAAGGGGGCCACAAGTGTAAGAATAAATACATTTTTATCTCAAGATCGGGGACTTTTAACATTAGACTTGAATGGGCCACGGTCTTTTAGTGTCACTGTCAAGGGGGCCACGATGAAGGAAAGGTTTAGAACCACTGCCCTAAACCAATGCATGCCTGGGTTGTGCGATGAGGTATTAGGGAATTTCTGCCCCCACCATTGTAATATATAGCTGCAGAAAAACTATCATCCTTGCTTTTTCTCAATGCTTGGTGCTCTTCGGTCTTTCTACATGGGGCCGATAAGGGTGCTGATTATATATAAGCTTGACTGACATAAAAACGATTGTTGATCAGTTTTTATGCTTTCTCGATGTCTTGAGATATGATGTAATGCACTACATAGTGAGAATTATATTGATATCATTCAAGCACAGTACTGTTATGTGCTTACATATGTCTACTTTTATTTGGGTACCGGTACATGTATTGCATGGATAATATTTGTCAAATGCTACATCCACATTCTATATATGCATAGCTGCACGCAAATATTACTAGCACCAGGTAATAAATTAGACCAACTAAAACTAACTTGGTAATTATTTTAACTCTTGGAAGTCTTACCAACCGCAAAGATGGACTACCGGCACTGCATATGCGCAAATGCATAATTCTCATCAAAAAAGCTGTGTTTTGCCTACAACTTTTTATCTGGTCAGTTTAGAAAGAAAGTTCCTCTTAGAGCAGATAGGAGAGTGCTAGTTCTGCATCTTTTGAGCCCAAAACCAGCTTTCTAGCTCAACTGGTTTTCAAGATATGGCCAAACTGGCAATTTTTTATTGTTTGGCAGATGTGCAGGGTGCACCAACCTAAAATTAGTTCCAATGCGATTTGCTCCATATTTGGGGACAAGTATAAATACCACTTTTCAAAATTCAAAAAGTTTATTTTTTCACCGCACCCTAGTGCGCTGCACATGCAGAGTGCGAATTTTTGTAGCATGTGTGTTCTACGGACTCGTATAAGAAACAAACCCGTGACTAATTATTTCAAAACTCGATAGTATATGTGTATCAGTTGGAGCAAGGATGCTCAATACCTCGATCGCGCTCTACCAAGGGATCGCTAGATAACAATAGTTTGCGTGACATTAAGAAATAGTAAGGTGAGCTTAGTCTTCAATCCCGTTTGCGTTTTTGCAGTGAAAATTTTATTCTAACGGTCATTTTGTAAGTACCTCAGATGGAAAAAGAGCGTGAACATCTCTGTATTAGAACGCCCTTTTTATAATAATAATAAAGACTCAACTCGAGGTGGAATCATTCTAAAAGCATATATGGCGCTAAGCAGTGATCTTACTTTGCGTGATGTATAGCGCTGAAGTAAGTATACTACCGCGCTCTAATTTGAATTTTCGGTTCTTACCAATCATTGCTTTGAACACGATAGGGGCCGGAATCACAATAATGTGCTCACAAATGACTTCAAATTCATCATGCTGCCGAGTAAATAAGTGAGAAGGATTCTTTGTGAAGTTGTTGTCAAGGCGTACGAACAGGTCCTATATAGCTAGCCTTATGGAAACCATGTTTTCTTATCGTCGCTTGAAATTAGATTTATCGTTGTCATGTGACTTGAATCAGTCGGTCGATATATTGTTATTGATTGCTTGTGCTTTGCCACCGTGTAATTTGTGCGTATTTTAAGAGATTTGTGTCACCTCAACAAAGCAAATGTTGTTTTCAACAAACAACTCAGCAATCATTATTTTGTTTTCGCATGTAAAAACGTTTCATCGCCAATAAAACGCCAGAAGCTACTAATTTTAGGAGAGGGGGTCTGACTGTTTTTCAAATTTCACTTCTAACGTTACCGATTTCACGCTTCGTTTTTGGAATTTGAAAGTCATTAGTCGGTTCGATGTAGCGTTAAGCTCAGAAGTCTTGACATTTATCTCTGCAGATTGCTTATGTTAGTTTATGTTTAGAAATCATCAGACGAAACCTTTTTCCGAGCAACCCCGGTCGCTCGAAGCAAGTCGGTTGTTACAACTCCTGATAAAGTCACCAACACCACAGGTATGTGTCTGTTTCAGCAAACTATTGTGGTTCCTTTTAATTTGGTCGGAAGGAAGACCCCGATTTGATCTTTTTGTTAAGGGGTCGTGGGTGGAAATAAAGTTGATTGGAACACTTCAGTTATCGAGGAACCCAAAAATGCAAATGAAAAAAATATATCATTTGGCTGCTCGTGAACCCTTCGTTCCAACTAGCTAGATTATACGACTTGGAATAGATTATTTAATTTCGCCGCTAAGCAGTAATGTGTCTTTACGTCTAAGATAACCAGACAAATATCGATAGATTATTTAACGGCTTTTTGGGCGATGTGTTTTGCGTCAACGTAAATATTCAGCTTTAAAGTATATCGCTTTATATATTTATGTTACTTTAACGTAAAACAACTGATAAAATTCCTATTTTTATTAAATTTTGAATTAATTTGTTTTGTAGCGTGTATGTTCCACATTTGTGTAGCCCTGTGCAATTTAAAACACATTTGAAACTATTTAAGCTAATCTAATTGCGAAGGCGAGAATGGAAAAAAGCAAGCAACGGTTCTGTTTTTCGTGATTGCGCATCGTTAGCTTAAACTTGGTTCATGATATGAAACTGCAGCGTACTGTTGTGTCATTTTGATGAATTTAAACTTATAGACCTACACACTTTTGTGTTTTTTTTTTTCAGCGCATGTGCCTCGAGAAAATCACAAAACATCGTCGACACAGTGTTCAGTTGTGGCAATAACCGTTTCTAGTCGGTCAGGAAATATAGTCACGCCATCGGCGACAGTAGCTAAACCGACAAGGCAGGAAACCACCTCATTGACAAGTGTATCTTCAATGAGAACGCAGCGCACTTCTCCTCGCTGTTATCCCATGCAGTCCTCATCCTTATCAAAAACTGTGAGCCCTCAAAAAAGCTTATTTGGTGGGTAGTTTTCACGCATTTACTACTACTGTGTTTGGTGATGGTGTAAAATAACACAAAACTAAAATAAATTCAATGCAAGTTATGCTCTTTCATGGCACTTTTCAACTGCTAATGCTTAGCGCGAGAATAAATGTGGTTTTAGCTTAGAGGCCACGGCATCGAATGCTTTCGTTGGTGTGAGTTTTTGAAGATTACCTTGCGTATTAATATATCAGTCATTAGATTAGAAGAAACTTAGTATTATTGGTGCATTGCCACTTCCATACTAATGTTAAGCCTTGACAAAATATTAATAAGGTAAGATAATCTGTTAAGGTATTTGAATACTTAAAAGCTTCGTTAACAATGTGTGCTGACAGCTATTCCAAATGAATAAATATTTTTGCCGATGAATTATATAGACCTTTTCAAGCGTTAATGTTTCAGAATTAAATGGATGACAGAAGTATAGTCAAATTGAATTTTTGATATATCACGCAATAAAATTGACTTGAAGAAAACTGTTTTCAATGACGTTAATTGTTTTGTCTCGGTATGGCGTTACTGAAATCAGTGATAAGACCATGGTGTTGAGTTAAAAGTCCACTAACTTCAAATGCGATGGAATGAAATCTTATGGGAAAATGTTGCTAATTTACACCGCATTCTTGCTTCCTACTAATGGAAAATCCGTTTCTTAGTAATTCATCTTTTAGATAACCCTGCTAATCAATCGGATGCTTTTGTTGTCAATGGTATGTAATACAAGTGTGATTTTGATATAATATGATCATATCTGTGATGTTTAGATCACCGCAACTACCTCACTGCCGAGTTAAACAGTCGATTTCTCGCGAGACATCCTCAAAGAACCGAATTTCATCAACACACACACCAACACACTCACCAGCATACCATTACCAATCCGTATGAAAACTTAGTAAGTGTGCACATAACTTGAAAATAATTATAGTTGCAATGGAGCAAAGACAAAGCAAGGTTTACCAACTTTGTTTAGACTGTTGTGCTTTGTGAAGATTTTATGTAGATTTGATGTAGTTATATAACTTTGCGAAGTGATGTTACTTGGAAAAAAATTGAATTTGAATGTGTGGTAAAGTTTATTTTTTAGCATGAACACCTAAAATTTGTGTATTTCACTAATTATACAATTACTTGCATTTTTTATATAATCTGGAATTCTGGATGATTTGGTTGAGCAATTAATTATTAGATTAAGCGTGTGTGTTACATAACCCTAGCCTCGAAGTTTTAGACTGCATTGCCTAACCGAGCCCGATTTCAAGGTTTTATATCCTAATAGAATTAATACATGTAAATCACTAGAATGTGGCTGTGCTTGATTTGCTAATGATTGTGATTGTAAGACAAAAAAAAAATCGGAAATTGGTTACATAATATTTTTATGATTTATTTTCTTGCGTGTAAAAATTCTACATTTCACGGAACTTGATTACGTCATTATTGATGATTAATTAGATTGCAGATTAGCTCGGTGAAAGAAAGTGTGTGTCTGTCAACTTTGTGTAGACGCTTACGACTTGACGTCATCGGTAGCGGAAGCAACTCAAATTTCCAATTCGTTGCAGGGGTCTTCATATAATTTTTTCTACAACCCCGGTGCTTTCCAACCTAAAGTGAACCCCATTTTCCCAGCACAGCCCCAACTTGTCCCCCCTACTTTCAGAAAAGAAACTGCCCAACCTCGATCTACATCATTTGGAAAATATACGGTATACATTTTGTAGTTGCTGCAAAAGTAAAGTGTTACGTTGAATCTAGTTAGTGGCTTGTTGCAGCGGTTCCGCGCGCAGGTTGCACATGTTTCAGTCATAAGTTTCGATTTATGACTGAAGTCCATCGCATTTGGCATATATAATGTACCGGGTGGCTGCTTACTCAAAGAGCACTCGCAGATTTCGCATCTCCCTCGGGTTCAAACGTGTAGAAATACCTCCTTTTATTACATACGTCTTAAAATTGGGTCATGCAAGTAGGTTACAGGGATTTTGACTTTCAGCTTGCCGAGTTTTGACCCTTGCTTTATTTTTTGGTTTGGTGCCGAGAAAGGTTAAACACTTTATATTTGTTTAGACTCGTGGACGATGGTGTGCTCTCCATGTCAAAATAGCCTATTTAATTCATAAGCATCAAGCAAAGGTAGGTGCTTCTGTTGCAATTTATGTGCTAGCTGGTAAAATCATATTTTTCACAGAGAAAAGAGCACAGTGGGGCATTTTTGAAACCAAACCGAGCCTCATCGTTCCGTGCCCCCCATCAAACCCCAACCCAACCCACATATCCATCATCGTTAACTCATAATGCCTTTAACCCATTTTCACATATTCGAAGAGGTGAGGATGTTACACCTTTAACATTATCTGCAATGCATTAACTCTTCAATGCGCAGCTTATTTTTTAATTCGCAACAATTTATCACCCTTTGTAATTCAGGGCCCGATGAGCCTATGAAAAGAAAGGGCTTCAGCTTATGCAATTCACGATTTTACTGTTAAAATTTTCACTCTACAGTTGCATAGTCAATTAGTTATATGTTACATTACATTGGTTTATATTTTTAACACCAGGTTATTTGGAGGGCTGTTTACCTGCTCCAATAGCCTATTGCTATAAATTGATCATGGTATTTATCATTTTTGCTCGTCAAGCAATATTTTCATAGTACTGTTGCTGCTTCTTGTATTAAGTGGAAAGGTACTAAACCTGTTGAATGTTGATATTGCCCAATTCCTATGCTGCTATAACTGACATGGAACAGTATTTAACGCAGGTCAATATTTTTTTAGAAAAATACCCAGAAAACTGTCTAAAGTTGACTGACCCATTATTCGTAATTGTTAATATTTTTATCTTGGGCCACAAATCTAAACATCAATGTATTTTACCAGTGCTGGGCAAACTACGGCCCGCGAGACCATTCTATGCGGCCCGCGGGCGCTTACAGAAATATAAAATCCTACCGTGAATCAAGCCGAAGACCTTTTTCTTTTTTAGCTCCGCACTAAATGTCAGCGAAAATAGGACATTTATGCGGATTGCGGACGTGTAGACTTTTTTGCTGCTTTTCACCGATTTTCAGTGGAAAAAATAGGACATCTGCGGACGTGTAGACCTTTTTTTTGCTCTTCCAATCAGTGCTGCCCTCAGCTTCATTTTTCAAATGTGTCTCTTCGTGTGAAAAGTTTCCTCACCCCTGTATTTTACTATTCTTTGCTAATATGCAAGGTAATTGTGACGTCTGCATTGCATTCTATTAAAAAGGTGATTTGCAGATGGGTTCACACACGCGTGAACCATGGAAAGTTCCAGTGAACAGAAAAATCGTCGTTAGTAATTTTATGTTACCTGGCAGTGTAAACTCGCCAGATGAGCAAGTATCATATTTTACGAACCATAAAAGTGCACGGGGTAATAAGGTGCTCTGTCTTAGAAGCGGGTGCGCCTAGTGAATGACTTAGATTGTGTGTTTTTCATACGTAAGGCGCATTTCACTGCAAGACGCAACGGTTTGTTAGAAGTATCAGGTTACCGTATAAAACTCATTGAAAACTCAAATGTATTGATGGCAATAAAGCATAAAGCTGCAAAGCACTACCTGATCCATACATCAGGCGCACCGGCTTACTAGGCGCACGATCAATTGTTGAGAAAATAAAAAGGATTTAAAGTGCGCCTTGTCCGCAAAATATGATAGTACACCACCTTCACTGCAAGACTGGGGATTTTTGTTTTAGGTGCTTGGGAAGACCCAACAACTATGTACAAACCTTCAGACCAGCCGTAAGTGATGTTAATAACTAAAATAGGCTTGTGTTTCGACTCGACTGTATAAGCGATTCTTTGATTTTTCTTAGCAGCATCAACAAGTTTACTAATGCACTAGCCAGTTGGCCTGGTGCTTGAAGTCTTGGGTTCGATTCCCGGGCTGGTCAAATCGGACAAAGTATGGCCAACGCTTCGACGTTTCTGTGTTGCCCGTGCGCTAAGCCGCGGAGATGGCCCGTCCACACGTTACACGCTTTGTAATGAAGATTCGATTTTCTGCTGTTTGCTCACAGAAAAACGTTAATAGCGGCAGCGAATGACTTGTTGTGTTCAGTAAAAGCAAACATTCTTGAAAATGGACTTGCTCTACTGATCATCAAATTGGGTAAAATAATAGCCTACTACCAATTAGCAAGTTTGCCTTGTTGTTTTTGATCTTACAAAATGCGTTTGAATGACAAGGTTCGGTACCAAGTCCAGCTGTACCATAAACAGTAATAAACTTTAAAAAACTTGTAGTCTTAATGCTTTCAGGGGCTCACCTCTACTTCCTCGTGATGCGCCACTTGGGCGATAGTCGAAGCACGTTTTTTTTTTACTCGTGAATACAAATGAAGTGTGAAACGGGTAGACTAGAGATGTCATCAGCATAACTGCTTGCTCTATTTGCTTCTTGAGATAAAAGATAAACTTATCATTAAATTCTTTATTTAGAAGTTACCGGTGATTGATTTATTATGTATATGAAGGAAGTATTGTGAATTTATAAAAAAATACAATAGCAATGGCTAAATGAGCGTTAGGATATTGAGAAATTAAACTAGCCTAGGTTGATAGATCATAAATTCCTGAGCTGTTATTTTCCTTAGGAGTGTTTGTTTTTCATTCTAAAGTCTTTTTGAACATGTATTGTCTATCTTCTGCAACTGTTTACGAAATTGTTTGGAAGAAAAAATGAAGTGTTTTTGCGAATTCCAATTACTGACCAATTGCTTTGCGAAAGAGTTGCCGGCGGTTGAGCGTTTAGTCGTTGCTAGACAGGAAGAAAATGTTAAAATCCTTTTAACTGAGTTGTACCATCAGATACGAGGAGATAAAAGAAATTGAATGTTTACTGTTATCGTTATTGCCCACGTTTGTTCATTGTAACACTGCTTGCGTTGGGACTTATTTGGTACTAATATGATATTTTAAATATTGGTTGCATTTGTATTCTCCTTTTTTTTCTTCATTTTTATCCTCCTGTCACGAGAAAGCGACGGAGGTGCTATGCGTAGGACGAATCCAGACTCGCTTAGGAATTGCCCTTGTTTCCGAGTTTTCCGATTGAATTTTGCTTCTGACTTTTTCAATTTGCTGCTTGTTAGATTCCACCAAGTAGAGATAATTATCGTGAAGCATCTTATCCAACGATGCAACTACGAGGCTTGGGTAGGAGTTGAACCATCAACCTTTGCGATCATGGCCGTCGTAAAAACCACGCTCCGAACCACTCGGCCGACTCTTATCACGAGAAAACGACGAGAGACGCTCTGGTGAGCTCGCTTAGAAGTTGCCTGCCACCTGTCCGTTGCTCCGAACATGCGGTAATCTCGCAAAGTGCCTTTCCCTACGTCACAACTGGTAAACTTGCCGGCTTGTTCTCCACATTGTCCCTTTAATGCTGAGCGTTGAAGCAGAGAAGCTGTGAATACCAATTTTAAAGTGATTGGTTTGACCCGACTCGGAATCAAACCCACTTCTACAGCTCCCGAGGCGGGCGCTCTTGTCACTCGGCCATCCGTGATGTTATTTGTGTTCATGACAGGGGTACCAGTCAACTGGCGAAAAGTTACACTTCCCTTTTGAAGCAATCTGAGCGTCCTCCCTTGATGACAGAACTCACCCGGCCTCCTCCCCATTTGTTAGCAGCATCAAGGTAATCGCTTTACCTGCATTTTTGTTTAAAGAGCTCTACTTTTATTTGCATAGTAATTCCTTGACATTAAGCAGTAAACAATCACAGTGCTCTAACCACATGTCGAATTTTCAGTGGGCTAAGAGCCGGCGGGGTTTCTGCATCACTATTAAATTTTTGGTGTCATAATCACTTGTTTCAATTATGACAGGAAAAACTAATTGTGATGCAGAAAACCTGTGGACTTGTGGCCCACTAACACTGACTTGGACATGTAAAAATGTTTCAAATGTTACATACCATAATTACGTAAGTATATAATATTTAGTTTTGTGGGTATCGAATTGTGAAATGAATTTTGCGATGATTTAATGAGGGATTAACTAAACTGTAAATCGTAAAAGTAGAGGAATGCACAAATTTAGCGCATATTTTTATTATAATCGATAGATGGGACATCGGTGTTATGTTGCATTTTTTAAATTAAAATTGTGCGCGACTTTTGGGACAGCCTAGATAATGACTTGATTATTATTCATAAGCCATCTCTTTTTTCTCTTGATTTTGTTGTAATTTTCAGTAATTCATCGGTTAGGTGCATGTTTTACCAGCAATCTACTCTAGCTGTGCAGTGTGATGTTTTGTTTATAAGATAAGGGTTTTTGCTACTGAAAATCCGAGGTTTGATCACGTGACTCTTGTGATTACGACGTACTTTTGGTAAAACATTCGCACGCATGTTTATTTTTTCAGGCTCGATCCTTTTTACGCTCAAGATCAAATTTTGCCTCCTAATGTGTTGTTACCTTATATGACACCTCCTGGTGGCCAATATTATCCCCCTCACCCTTCTGCGCCGCTGTTTTCCCCAGTTTATCAACCCCCTTCAAACTTTGATGTTTCTTCGCCCCTGGCTCACCCATATATGCGATCATTAAGATGAAAATAGGTGCTATGTTGTGAAACCTGATACCTCCAATCTAAACATTTTTATTCTGCCCACGTGGTACGGTATCGTTTGTTTGAAAAAACAATACTGGTTTGAAATGAAGTAAATCTCGAAGTGAATGAACTTAATAGGTAAGGTAAAACCTTGTCGTAGCTGCTGTCCTCGTAGGTAGGAAACAGAGGTCACATCAAAGTTTTGTCATTAAGTTCAAAGCACGGTTTTCAAAATTTTGTGATATCTTTATTCCCAAAGTCCAGTGGAATTTAGTTGCTGCAGTGCTGTTGTTATGTTTTTCACCACAACCAAACCCCTGTTGATCAGTGTTCTAAATTGTCGCAGAAAAAGCTTCTAGGTTGAAATGAATATTGTAAGAAGTAGAAATTTTTGGCGCTGCGCCCCGCTTGGTATCGTGTAGTTTCCAGCAACCTTTCTCGCAATGAGATTTGCTGAAAATACGGTGATTGCAAAATGAGATTTCTGTTGTCGAAACATCTACTATTAATGAAGTGATTGCCTTTTTCGTGCCCGTTGTGTTGGATTTCAAAACGTGTTAAATAATCTGGTTTCAATTTTCAAAATGTTATCGGAATCTTGCGTTTTGTCCTTCGCTGCTTTTGCAATAATGCTGGTTGAATAGCACAGGCCCGTGCTTGCATTGTTTTAGATCATTGTTCGTACTAGTGTATAAGTAAAATAACCAGGCTCAATGACCTGTTATTTTACTTGTAGTACGAACAATGATCTAAAACAATTCCATTCCAAAACCCATTGTACAGTATATCTTCACGGTCCCCATAACTATAAGTGTGTTTGTGTCTGCCTAATTGGTTGATACAACATAGCCTGCCTCGGTATTACTCTGTGCTGAGTGTGGTCGACGTTGATATTTTTGAAAAATAATGGCTTTTCCTGCTGCGTTGTTGTGTCACGGTAACTCAATTTACAACAGTTCTTTAATTTTGTAGATACGGCAGTACAATTGTCACTCCACTGAACTTCTGATTGTGTGAAGTGTAATTAAGTTCTTTCTATTTATTTGCTGAAATCGTTTCAACCGTCCTTGTTCATTGTAAATAATCGTGTTTACTTTCACCATCAAGATTGTGAAGTGTTGATGTTTTACGATTAAGTTATGACAATCTTTCAGCATGCTAGGGGCCTGTAGGAATAGCAAAGCAGAATGCTGAAAATGTAGGATTAATGAGTTACTTGCTGTCGCCCGGTTTTTTCAGTTGTTAGATGCGTTGCTATCGGTGCGGAGGGTCTGGAGATCAATTCTTGGGCTGGTCAGGGTGGACACAGTGTCGCCGAGGGTTCGCCTTCGCTGCGACATTTTTCCGGAGGTGTGTAATAGCCCGGGCCCTAAGCCGCGAAAATGGTCTCCGCTATGATAAAGAGATGAGCAAGTATGATAATGATTTGATTTTTAAAGAAGGATCTTGTTGCTTCTGCACGCGTGCGCAAGATATGAGACCATCACCAGACAGGAGTTGACTCTATCTGCTTTTTTTTATTCTTTCTCGAGTTGTCAATTTAAGAATGGTAATGTGCATTTTCAATTTGAAACACGTTTGGGTCGCGTCTGCTTGAGTTTTTGACACTACTTACAAGCACCGGTATCAGGCTGTCCAGTGTCCACTCTTAATTTTTCGTGCTTGATTTTTTTTATCAGTTTTCATGCTTTTGCCGTCGTGATAACCTTTTGTTTTTGCTGCGGACGTGATGACCTTTTTTTTTGCTCTTCACTTGACTTTGCGTAGAAATTTAGACATCTGCGGACATATTGATGACTTTTTTTGCTCTTCACTTGATTTTGCGAGGAAAATTGGACCTCTCCAGATTTTATTTTTAGTAATTATATCTTTTTTTTTTTCAGCAAATTGCCATAATTTTTTTGTTAATAGCTGGCTGGACAGCCTGCTGTATCAACTTTTTTGCGATTATGACGTAATTTGGAGGTTACAGCACGCGTTTGAAGTTGCGTGATGGGGGATTTTCGCGTACGTTTAGAAAATGGCACACGTTAGAAAGTTAGGAGTGGTGTCAAAATGCGCGGAAGGATCAATTTTCCATACCTTTCTCGAAGACCCGAAATGCCTTCTTCAAAAAAAGCTATTAAAAATTTGAATTTTAATGTAAAAGATTAGCGCATTTTGTTCATTTTTGTTCCCTGCATTATGCGGCAAGCAGCGCCCGGCTGTGTGCTATTGACCAGATATATGCAGGGCCAACCAGCAATGGCGGAAGCATTTTTAAAGTGGGGGGGCCCAAAAGCAATGACCAGATTTTCTTCGCCTACAACCCATGTTTAGCCTGTCCACATGTGACATGTACAATTTATATGGGCTTCAGACCCACGGTACGGTTCTTGCTTCCAGTTTCTGCATCACAATTACATTGTTGATGTCACAAACACTTTTTTAAATTAGGGCATCAAAAATTTATTTGTAGCCTAATGCAGAAACTAGCAGCAAAAGCCGTAGGTCTAAAAGTCCACATAAACTGGACATGTGGATAGGGTAACTTTGTAGCTGAAGTTTATTGTTTCAGCAACCCCAACAGCTGTTGTAAATACCGTTACCGTCCGTAAAGCCTCTACTTGAGCGCCACTACGGGGCCAGGGTTTAAAAAATAGAGCACCAGCACCCTCTAATTGAACATCACCTGTAATGCCATTACAAGAAAGGTGTTGAAAATGACAAGGACGGCTGCACAGGGACGTGTCCAGGGCTGCGAACACGAATAAAACTGTTCGAGTTCATTAGAAAGATGTTTAAATTGTTGAAAAGAAATAACAGATCACTACGAAATACAGTTTTTCGTTCAATTGTGACCACAACACTGACAATTTCGATGGTACTAAACAGCTGAAGTATAGTCTTGAACCTATATTTTTCTCTTTTTAATTGCATGAGCACCGGTTGTGAAAAAGTTGTCTCGATTTTGGATATTCATCTGCCTGAACTCGAAAAAGCTCATTTTTGTCGAACTAGAACTTGAATAAAATTCGATCCATTTCGCAGCTTTGGACATGTCACCTGATTTTCCGCATTAAATTTATCTTCACAAAATTCTGGCCAGCTAGTCAAAAATAGCACCATCCTTTAACTGAACACCACAAACGGAGAAGAGAAGGGTTAAAAAATAGAGCGCTGAGTCCGTGTGATGCTCAAATAAAAGTTTCACGGTCGGTATGTCATGTATGCGGTCACGTGAACAACGAGAGCAGTAAGGTTTTTTGAAGCATACGAAAAGATAAAGTTTGGATGATCAATAACTCAACTCTAATTAACGTTAATTTTTGCACCGATTAGGTGATGCGTAGAGAAATAATAAAACTTCATAAATCGCATCGCCACACTTACAACTAGAATCAAAACGTTTTAACTGCTTTCCCTGACTAGAAAGAGCAATTTTGTTGGCAAAGGAATTGCTAGGGTTAAAACACTGCACAGCAAAACAAAGTGAATTACAAAAATCTAAATAGCCTAAATTAAAAAACTAGGCTATGGATATTTTGCACAGTCCGCCGCCTTGATTTTATGACAGCAGCTGTTGCTCATTTTATTGAATTAAAGGTTAGTTGTCAACGTCAAAACTAAGTCTGCAAAAGCAAAGCTCCCACTTTTCCGAGAATTAGCCCCGCCCCTAGCATTATCAAAAATTACACTGCAAATACAGTAGGCTGCATTTCTCCGATTGGCTGTCTGGAAAGTCAATGCAGATAGAAGGGCATCCAACACATTGGTGGAGGGGCCATTTTGAGTTGAGTTACTATTGTTTGCCATAAACGACCTTCGCAATAACTACTATACCTCGTCTCAAAACTTACTGTTTCCATGCCGAAAGCTTGGATCAGTGATGTTCAATCATTTCTGAGCCGTAACCCCTTGGCTGAACCTCTAAAAGACCGTGGTCCCTGTAGTGTGTAAGTTTAAAAGTCCCGGCCTGTTATAATTTATTAATGATTCTTACCATCGTGGCTCCCAAGAGAACACTATGGTCTTTTTGGAGGGCCATGGTTGAGGGCCCCTGGCTTAGATGCTACCAATCGCTGGTTTGCTTTTTTGATGTTAAAATCCTCAAAAATGCTGGTTATTTTTTTTTTTTTTTGCTAAAAGATGACACTTTTTCTGTTTCCATCACCCCACAAACAAAATTTTAAAGAAAGCATCTCTGGATTTAGCTCTTTTTTGGGTTTCAGTCTCGATGGTAGACCTATTAGGTTTCAAAGACATTTACGCAGAGGTATAATAGTAGAAATACACGCGTAAATTAGGGCCCCCTGAAAAAAAAGTGGGGGGCCAGGGCTCCCCCGGTTCCGCCACCTATGAGACCAACGAAGTATTTTTGAACTAAATACGAAGCATCGGCACAAAACTAACCTTGCAGGAAGAATTTTTCTGCAGGTACAGCGACTGCGGTAAATTGGTCGATTTTCAGACTGTTTTAGTGTTTATTTTACCGGTAGCTTTATAGGTACAACGCGACATGCTTTTGAGGAAGAAGTGGTGAAGTACCGTTATGTTTTAAACAAAAATGCAACAGGAAAGCAGGATAAGATATTAAAAAATAGTTACTAACTTTCTTTTAATTCACAACCGCCTGTAAAGCAACTTCACCACAGTTTTTGATTTTATGACAAGAATTTACAATTGTACAAAGTAATTAAAAATAATCCATTGAAGCTCTTTGAACAATAAAAAGCATCTGTTCAAACAACAAATAAAAAGCAATCACTGGTGCTGGTATTACGAAACACAGCAGGTTGTAAAATGTAACTTTCAATAAAATCGCACTCAACCACCATTTAACGTGGTAACAATCATAGTGGAGATGGGAATCGAAGTTCAACCTCCTAACTTTCTAGTCACACATATTAGTACATTAACACCTAGATGCTTTCACAAAATTACATCGCGTTTTGGATTCTTGGCCAGCCTCTCCCCTAAAAAAATCTTTGGACCCGGCCCTGACAATTCATTCGAAAAAACGTTTGATCAACTTCCCAGAATTTAATATCGACAATGTAAGTCCACACCAATAGTTTCTCAACCTTCTATGGTTTGTGATTCGTTCCTACAGACTCTCAACACCAACGATCTTGCTCAGCGATATGATTTTCTGTCGGTATTTCATTATAGTGGCTACTGCTGGTCTGAAGTGGTTGATTACCGTCGATAAATCATGCGTTCGCGGTCCACTGGTTAATGTCGTGTGAACCCCTAGGAGATCTGGTTGAGAATCTTTGGTTTAAACTAAGCATAAGCAGCGCGAAGTATTTTGGATGAGTTCTTAAAAAATCGTTACCATTTCGCAAGTGTAAGCAACAAGTTTACAGAAAGTATGTTACAGTAACATCAAAGTTGAAATCGTTGTTACAAGGAGGCATCAGCAAATAAAAGAAACTGATAAGTTCGTTATACATGAATAATTTTACGGCAATGAAACTAAATAAACAATTAACCAAGCAAATGCCGCTGACTTATACCTACTATTCCACTTGCAAGACCTTGATACATCAGTTAACGGTTTCAATTGCGTCAATCGACGAAAGTATCGGCAAAAACCATGCATTAGGCTAAAAAAGTTTCACGTGCATAAAACTTACAATTGCCAATAATCAAATGCAACATTCGCTATAGCCCCATCTAACATGCTTAATTTCAAAAAATTAAAGGCAAAGGTTTTGGAAAAGCTTAAATTTTATTATTGCTGTGTCGCTTGAGATGGGACTAGTAACATTGAAGAATTTTTCATCACCAAATCACTGCTTTCCCGTCTAGGGGGACCGCAATTGTGCTCAGTTTGACTGTTTAAACGCTAGCTAATGTTAAAACACACTTAGCTAACCTATTCGTAACTATTAATTCGTAGTTGCTTTGTTGATAAAGCAAAATATGGCGACCGGTATGCTTAAATTGTCAGTATTAATTAGTTCAACAAATCAAGTTCTACAGAGTTCACGCAAATATAACGAACAACTAATGAAAACTTGGACAAAAAATAATACAGCGATTTTGGGCAGGCCACGCCTTCGGTCTCTACAAGTGCACCCAGTCAACGTTAAAGAGCGCATGATTAGCTTCGCTTTCTCGAACGATTGTTTCTGGTATGGAGTGAGTCAACCACAATAAATTAAGCTCTTTAAGTCGATTGTGATCCAATTTCAGAGGATTTCCTCGTCTAAGAAATAATTGGTAAGAATGGTGAAGAAATCAATCTTCATGACGTTTCGCAACAACACCAGCACCCAAACGTATCGCGCCAAAAGGTCAACAGGAGCACGCACTACTTCCATGTTGCAAAAGACACTTTATTAAAAAATAAAATTCAGGCGCGATGTTTATGGCGTGAAAATCATCATTGTAAAAATCTTGCCATTTACTATTAACCTTTGTTTTCAACCGAAACAAATTTAGCCACAAAACTGGCCAGTTGGCGCAGTGACCAAGACATCAGTACTGCCGCGATATAGGAAATTGTATTACTTCGCTGACAGGACGATTGATAATTGTATGACAAACCGTAGGAATTTATTCGTTCTTAGATCCGACCTCACGAAAAAAACAAGACCTTCACCAAACGAATATAATAATCGACCCAACTTAACTCACTTAGCTACGGTACTCACCGTACTACTTTTCAATAAACACAAGCACCACTGCTCACTTCAGTAACACCATACAACAAGGGCTATACCCTTCAGCATACAACAATATTGCTTACTCTACGCACACTAAATCTACACTCGAATAACTACGCTCGAAAATTCACACCTATTTATACTCTAAACTCAGTTTCGAGAACGTTCTACGACATTCTGAAAAAGAAACAAGAAGAGAAATCACATGACATGCAAAACTCACACCAAACCACAGTAAACACCATTGTGACGACAAAGAGAAATCATATGACAAGCAAAAATTCGCTCCAAACCATAGTAAATATGATTGTGACGTCACAAGCACAAATTTTGATCCAGTGAAATTACGTAATGGAGAGATCTGTCCAGAATATTCACGATAAAATTACGTCAGTAGAAAATTATGACTTCATAATGCAACCTTGCGAAACAATCCCACGAATAAAACTTCAGAAAACAACGCATCGGTTTAGAACCTTCTACAGTAGACAAAGCATTTAAAACAAAACATATTAAACAGTTATATCGTTACAACTATCGGCGCCGGAAGGCTGGCTTCGATTCCCGGGCTGGTCGAATCGGACACTGTCGCCAACATCTCGCCACTGGCGCCACGTTTCAAAGTTGCCTGGGCGCTTAGCCACGAAGATCGGCCACCGGTCCGGTCACTGGTTACACGCTTCGGTGCAATACTGCGACTATAATCAAGATTGATTTTTCAGATCAATTTTAACCGGAAGACTGCACGGTGTACGCGCCAAATAAAAATGCATGTACTTATATTTGTAACAATAGCTTATTCAAAAGTTTTACAAAAATAAATAAAATACCTCAATCCAAGATCAGTTTCACCAAATTGATCGAGATAAGGAGCAGGTCTGTAGCAGCCGCGTGTTTGGTTGAGCAAAATCAAAGTGCAATCCCGACCTCTGCAAAATAAAATAGGTTATTTAGATAAAACAAAACAACAGAACTACACTAAGGCAAGACTTTATACACGTATAGGTAGAATACTCCAGTTTCTTTCGCCAATTTTTTGGTCAGCCCGAAGAAGAAAAAGTTCTGTTTACAATTAACTTTTACAGTGTTTTAGCAAATTTTCATAGATTTCATTGCTCCTAATTCAACTTAATGATGCTTTGTTTTTGTGTTAAAGGAGTGCCATGGCCTGTAAAATTTTATCTCAGCAAACGAACAACAACAAATTATTTTTAAATCAAGCATAATAAATAGGAGTAACGAAATTTCATCAACATTCACAAGTTACAACGTAGCTTGAGATAAATAAAATGAACTGAATATATCACTGTATAATGCTAATGTTAGCACACAGTATTATGCCTACAACTGCAGTACAAGAATTCTGACCTTACAGCCTGATTTCATAAAAACTTAAACAAATTTGACAAAAATTTTGTATTTATGTCGCAATTATCAAATTAATTAACTGTGAACTGTCATATCACTTATATAAAATTGCATGTTCATCAAAAAACTCACGAAACGTCTCACTATTCAAATTTTCAACCTCGCATTTTTATTTCATCCTACACATTAATTAATTTTTCCTTAAGAAAATGCAACGGGCCGCTTGGGGTGGGGATTAAACACATCGCTATTCGGCGCGGAAAGTCTAGGTTCGATTCTCGAGTCGGTCAAATCGGACACGGTGGCCAAGTGCTTGCCACCGCTGCGTTTTTGTGCTGCTAAAAGTGGCGGAGATGGAGCTCGGTTCATGAATCGTCGTAACAACGCGAATATAATGAAGATTCATTGCTTTGATGTTAGTCACAAAATAGACCTGCAAAAACGCAACATAAAACAAAAGCAATTTTCACTTTCACAATTTAGAAAAAAAAAATTTAAGAACTTACTTCAAAAATAAGCCAGATCCAAAACTACACGAATGCGCATGATGAGAGCAAGCTCCCATGACCACGTCATTTAGTGTCTGCTGACAACAGTAGCTCTAAAAAGAATTTTACAAAAAAAATTTACACCGATTTTAAACAGTACTTGCCTTTGTCAAAAGCAGGTGAACCTTCAAGCAGGATGTGAAAATCGCAACAAATTTAAACAGCAAACACACCGGTGAAAAAACACTAACGCAATGAAAAGAAAATTACTGAAAATAATTATGAGTAGTTATTGGGGTGGAGTGAAAACAATTTTTTTGGAAATCGAAAAAAGTGCAGTTCTCAAATCCTGGCAAATGGTCTAAAACTTAAGGAAAAATTAATTTTGGGGAGTTGTCCCCATTTTCTAGCCGGCTACCCCCAAAATGTTATCGCGACTGATGACGCACGGAGTAATTCACATCTCGGTAACCATGGGTCAAAGAGTAATGACGTATGACTCAAAATCTGTGGAAATGTCATGTTCCTGTTTGTGCTAAGAAGAAAATTTTCTCTATTTTTAACACAAAGAAGTTACAGCCGAAAAACAAAAATTGCGACCATTTTTGGTAAATATTTTAGAAAATTCACCTACGAATTGCACTGTCTTCAGCTACTTGTTTCCGATATGCTAGCATTTTCGCCTCTCCCACATTTTTTACATTTTCATTATCATCCCCTAACATCATCGCATAATCAGATAACCCATGGATCCAGCAACTTTTTCAACTTAATTCAGAAGATCAGGAGTTTTTCAAACAAAAGTGTTGAAGAAATTACGGTACTTTGAGTGTGGTGCAACGGAATAATTATTTTCCACACCAAGAATATGCTTTGATTGCGATGTTAGGGGATGATAACGAAAATATAAGAAATGCAAAAGTGCTAGCACATCGGAAACAAGTAGCTGAAGAAAATGCAAATATTGATGACTGCCATCATGCACTAAACTGCAGTTTAATTCGCTTGTTCGATGAACCAACTCTGAATTTGGAAGCAAATGCTTACCACGAATTAGCCAATTTCGATTCTTACCAGCAAAAGCCTCCAGCAATTGCACGCCTAACAGATACAGAAATAGAAGGGTGTCTGAAGAAGCCTCTGGTATTACCCTACCTATATGTCATAGCCAATCTGTGGAGCGGCACCTTAAATTTGTTGCGGAAGTGTCTGCGCAAGTTGCAAGACTTGATCCACGAGATGAGTCATTCCACAAAAAAATTAAATCTCGCAAACTTACGAAAACGTTTGATACCAAAAAGCAATTCAAACAAAGTGTTTTATTAAACCGTGTAGCCTCTTCTATAAGCCGGATGAATAAAAATTGATCTCAAAGCAGTTGTTATTGCTCTGAGCTAATTACTTTACCACATGGGTGCAACACCGCACCAAACTTCTCGAATTTCTCACAACTATGCCTTAAGAGGTTGATAGCATTTATTGGCTGCGAAAAACAGCCATTTATTTTATCTTGCATTGTATTATTTTGGCTGAAGTCATTCTTGACACCAACGAGCCTTTATTTAAAAACAATGCCGCACTAAATTAAAACCAATTTACTAAAATCACTAAATTTGCTGGACGCCTATTTTAGTGATTTTCTCATGAGGTGCATGTCCTTGGTGATATGAGGCAATTGTTACTACTCATCCTATTTCAGCAAGAGTGGAAATCGTCCATTTGTTGATGCATTAAATCACAAACAGTGTTATCTTTATGAGAGGAATTAGTTTCACAATCAAAATTAAACGACTGTGCTTCTCACAAAATTACTCGTAGGTGAATTTTTCAAAATATTTATCAAAAATGGTCGTAATTTTAGTTTCTCGGCTATAACTTTTTTTGTGTTGAAAATAGAGAAAACTTTCTTTTCACAGATAGGAACATGGTATTTCCGCAGATTTTGAGCCATATGCCATCACTCTCCGACCAGTGGTTACCAAGATATGTAAATTTCCCACTGCGTTATCAGTCGCGATAACATTTTGGGCGGTAGCCAGCTGGAAAATGAAGGCGACCCCCCAAATACAAGTTTTTGACCACTTGCCAGAGTTTAAGATGTACCCTTTTTTTGGTTTCCAAAGAAATTTTTTTTCACTCCACCCTAGTAGTTATATCTACTGTTTCTTCGAAGCTGTGTTGCCAAGGTGTTAATCTGCGCACATCCGCCCAGCCACTCATTCCTTTCGCCGTAATACCGTGAGTATAATGAAGATTTGATTATTATTATCAATCTAATTTAACTGCATGAAAATCGTAACTAAAAAAAAGTTAAAATTGTGATTGTTTATCACATGGTACATTCAATTGTGACGTTGAATGCCCCAAGGTATAGTCCACAAAGGTGTAGGGGTTGCTTCAGTACAACCACACCGAGCATAACAATAAGACTTACTTGGGAACACAGCATTTCCCCACATACAAGACAAGTAGCGGGTGTGATGGAATCGTCTTCAACATGGAAACGAGGACAAACGAAGTCAGACGACTTTGCCATCACATCACTAAAAACATCAAAATAGTGTAATATAGATTCATTTCCGCAGTGAGCATTTTCTGCAGGAGACCTCATAGTTCTGGAACCACAAGCAAAAACAATTTTTCCCACTTTTTAAAGCGCTGGAAGAGTCAATCAGCCAACTACACCGATGACACTTAGAAAATCCATGCAGTGCACAGCACACTATTTGCAGCTACGTACATGTCATATATCGACGCGAGTCATTACTGTACTTAACGGTTCGATTTGTCCAGGAGCCTGCGCTTGTGCTACTGATTGCCAGTGAATAATTTGTGCAGACAGCATTTTCTGCAGTGGGATATACCTAGCTGCGGAACCACAAGCGGAAAATAATTTTCCTCATTGCAATTTACATGTTCAATTGTTCTTGCTACTGAGCAAACATCGTGACTTCGATTTTCCCGACATAAGCCTATCATGACCTTAATTCTACACGCTTAGAATAAAGAAGGCAAGCATAATCCAGAGTCGTATAAGTGACCAAACAGTCATATTGTATAGTGCTCGCAGTTAGCCTACTTCCATGAACGTTCGCTCAACAACCCAAGAGTTGCCCAGTATTTCTATGATATAGACAGGGGAGGATAATCTGCAAAGTACCGTGAGCCACATCCATTGCATAACAATTAAAGAGGGCCAAATCAACGTTATATTTTAAAATTGCGCACAAAAACATGTGTAATTACTTAACAAACTCATGCAGTAGTCATAGAAAAATGTCTTTGCTGCAAAACCAGATACTACTAGGTTGTTTTTAGGTGACAAATTTAAGAAGTAGTTAAACTTGTGGCAGTCCTCAGAAAAATATGACAGCTCAGATGGCCGAGTGGTATACAGCGTCTGTCTCTTGAGCTGTAGACTCGGGTTTGATTCCGAGTCGGGTCAAACCAATGACTTTAAAATTGGAAGTCACAGCTTCCCTGCTTGATGCTCAGCATTACAGGGACAGTGTGAAGAACAAGCCGGCAAGTTTACTTGTTGCGCCGTTGGGAAAGGCACTTAGCGGGATTCCCCCATCTTGGTGTGGTAGACAGATGGCTGGTAACTCCTAAGCGAGCTCGTATAGCGCTTTGATCGCTTTCTCGTGATAGGAGGATAAATATGCAACCAACTAACTAATTCAAGCAACAAGGATATGATGCGGGCCACATTAAGAATCAAGATGGCTGCATGTGGCTCGCGAGCCGTAGGGTCCCCACCCCTGTTATTGACGGAAATAACATCATCATTAGTGTGGTCCTACGCTTTATCATTTCATCAAAAATTGCTTACGGCTTGGGGAATGAAATTTGCTTTTTGAGAAACTAACAAGAGAGGTTCAAAAGCAAGGTTCAGGTATGCCAAAGTAAAACAGGATGAAAAATTGCCTCTATTAACACAATAAAGAGCATGGTGGAAACTAAGATGCAAACATTTCTTTTTTCTTGAGTTTCGTTGTCAGTTTTGATAATTTGGCGAACATTAAGGCAACGAATGAAATGGGAGCATATAGAAACGAGAATTCAATTTCGCAAAATTTAACTTTTTCAAGGTGATTGATTCCACTAACCATTTCAAGCACAAATAAACAAAACAAACAATGAAACACAAAACAAAGAAAAACTGCAAACTATAAATAGACACTAACAATGCGAATCAACGATTGTTTGTGATCCACTTTTATAGCTACCTGTAATCTTCATCCAAACCGATCAGTTTATTGATGCGAACAAGTGAAGGGAAGGAAGGGTGGTTTTCATTTTTCACCAATTCGATTACTTCAGTATGTGAACACCACCTGCGAAGAATACGAACGATGGTATGTGCATAAGGTTATTAAACTAATCAGAAACAGAGCAACTTCATGTTAGTGAAACGAATCTAAATTGATGTTGACATGACCGCAATAAAGTTTTGTGCAAAGTTTTTCTTCAGCAGTTAATGTAATTAAATTTGTGCGAAAAGTCCTCAAAAAAAAAAAAAAAAAAAAAGACAGCGTCAAGCGTAATTTCGTTGACCGATTTAGCATGTTTTCTGCACTACTGTAGGGAGAACTCGCAGCAGTTTCTCAGAAACCTTGGTTTTAATGCACGAAAATGTAACTTCAATTCTGTGCTAAGAATGCTGACGAAATCAAGCAACTCTTGAATCCGTCCAATTTACAACATAGTCTTTGCGCAAAAGAAATTATTTAACAATAGTATCGTCGCACCGGCTGGTTAACTCAGTCGCTAAGACATTGCTATCGGTGCGGAAGATCCAGGGTTCGAATCCCGAGTCGGGCGAATCGGACACAGGGTCGCAAACGGCTCACCGCTTGTTGCATGCTACGGCGTATGACCAAGAGTATAATCAAAATTTGTTTTTTGTCATTGTCGCAAAAAAAGTTCAAACTTTAAAGCCTTTAAATTCAATTTTCAACGCATTTGGTATTCAAAGGGTACCAGTAAGATTGGTTCGAGTGGGATTTGCTGGGATTCACGCTCGCACAAGCAAGACATAATTCTCATACCTCTGAACAAGAGGGTCCAAACCAGTTTGTCCGTTTACATCGAAGTAGGACAATATATCAGTCGGCATGCCGAGGTAATGACATAAGTCATCAAAATTGTCGTCACGCTCTAGTGATTCATGAGGTGACACATTGGTCGCGTGACGAAGAAATAAGGCGCAAGATCTGAAAAAAAAAAAAAAAAATTCAAGCGGTAATCAGACCGAAAATTGAAACACGAGTTGAGGTTCTTGGTAAAAACAAAGGAAAGTGACACTCGACCTCCAGTGTCGAGCAGGTGTTACAAGAGGCTATTGCACAGACCTTACCAGAAAATAACAGCAAAGATGTTGATTGAGCGCTCCTATAATTATGGATAGACTCCTTAATCTTACCCGTCCATGGCATGGCTTGCGCAGGTTACAGATTCTACGCGACGGGTTCGATTCACGGCTGGAGCAGATCGCATTTGACATATGTACCGGGTGGCAGTGACTGCTGACTAAATTTGAGCGAACTCACTTCGCAGTCTCCCTCAATTTTTCAGTTGTTGAATTTTCGTTCAATATATTTTGGAAATAACCTCCTTTATTTAGTATTTTATCAAATCTACAGTTCAAAGTTCACACCTCAGATGTTCAGAAACTGCATAAGCAGTTCGTTTCTTGTCTCAAAATAGCTTTTTACGCATCAGAAACATATAAACAAGTAACTTTAGCATGCTGTAGGGCGTAGGGGCCCAAATTAAAAAGCGGCCCTTTCATAATTTTCTGACATCAAGGACCCAAATTGTGTTCGCAGCAACACCTTAAAAAACTGTTCAAAAGTGAAAATTGTGGACTTAGATTTGAGACGGATTCGCTGCATCCATTACATACAACAGTGGTTTCAACCTCTTTCAAGTCGCGGACCCGTAAGTTATGTAAGTAATTTGTTGTTGCGGACCCCGCACGAATCAATGCAAATAAACATGATTCCAATTTTCCACCCAAAATCAAGTGAAGAGCAAAAAAAGGTCTAACGTACTCAGATATCCTGTTTTGCGCTGAAAATATCGTGAAGAGTTAAAACAAGGTCTTTCCTTATATCGTTCACAAAAAGATTACTTTTTAAAATACTGTACATTAATAATAATAATAAACACACGAACTGCGGGCCCCTTACGGACCCTTTAGCCCTTGCGGCCCCGTTAAAATTCGCGGATCACTGGGGGGTCCACGGACTCCAGGTTGAAAACCACTGACATACTGCATTCGCACTAAAAATCCATTTAATGTATAGCTGGGACAGACCCACACAAAAACATGCGGAATAAGTCACAACAAATTACCTTAGAAAAGGTTGAAAGCATTCTAAAATCAATGATCGCAGTTTGACTTCATCAATTACTTCCATCTGTGGCAACCCAGCGTGGGACCGAACCTAAGGCACAACATTGACAACAACGATGTTGGTTATCATTAAACAAAATGCCAAAATAAATGAAACCCATTAGTTCAATAATCATTAGATGCTGGAACAAAACACTTTAATAGATTAACATTTTCCACGAGTTCATACAATAACAATTGATTACTGAAAGTCGGAGACCTTTGGTTGGATTTTACGGTTTATTTGGGTTTCATTTTTAGTTATAAGGTTAAGCAACTCAAAGTGGTGATTGCTTCCAGCAAACAAAGTGCTTGATGGCATAGGTCAGAGCATATATATTTTTTTATTGTAAGAACACGAATAAAATGCAGCAAACACGTTTCATTCGTGTTCTAATGTTCTTACAATAAAAAAAGATTTTAAGGTTAATGTAGGTTTCATTTATTTTGGGATTCATTTACACTGTAATCAGTCATTACACATTGTAATTAGAAAATCAATCATGTTGTTTAAAACGAAAGCAAAAACTCTTGGACATTTTTGACATAAGCGTTAATGTACATTTACAACAAACTAATAAGAAGCAACATTTGAAAATCTACAATTTATCCCATAAAAAATTCAATACTTTACTTGTTACATCGCTTATTCAGTTTCAAAATGTTAATAACCTTTACCTGATTGAACAAATCAATAAAATTGGATGATGTGCGAGTGTTCGGGGTTGTGATTTGATCGACATCAATCAAGAGAAAGATTTGAACGAGCTAAAAAAATTATGCTTTTTTGTTATTTCACAAAAATCCATGCCGTGAAATAGGGTTTCAAAACCGGGATCCCGGTTCTGGAAATCCCGGGAATTAGTGAATTTTTTAGGTTTTCTGACAAAAATTCCCGGTATTTTTAATAGTCACACAAAGCAAATTGCAAAAGATTTTTGTTCGGTCTTCGCAAGCGTTGGGTTGGTTTTGCGCAAAACTTGTGAATAGCACATCATTGGGCACTGTGACGACACAACACCATTTGTATTAAAAGTTGCCTGCCTTGCGAGTCGTTGCGACCAGTTTACGTACACTTATGAAATGAATTTGTTTGAAGCTAGCAGAAAACGGCCGACCAAATTAGAGTTTCGTTTCAATGCTTTACTTAGCATTCCACCGACGTCGGTTGAAGCACAACGTGCTTTTTGTGCCGCAGAATTGTTTGTTACTAAAATGCGTTTTTGTCAGAGGGACAAATTCCTTAATGCCCTGATTTTCCTTCGCAGTTATTACATGAAAAATAAATGTTTTCTTGCATTTTTGCTTTACTGATTGTACTTACAGTTACAGCAGTAGTTGAAAACATACGAAAATATCAATATTAAAAACATACAAAAATATCGAAATTATAAAGCGTAATGATTCCGCGTATTTCCCGGGATTCCGGTTTTGCGTTAAATTTTTCCCGTTTTACCGGTACCACAAAGGGCCTGGGAAACCTTACTGTGAAGTAGAAACAAATTCCATAAGAATCTGCCTGTGTGTAGAGAAACAAGCTTAATTACACAAGTGAGCTGGAGTGTTACTTTATGGAGTACGCAAATTTGCAAAAACTGCCATTACGTATGTAACATGCCAGGCAAAAATTAATCAGCGAATACTCGCTGTTCACGTGAATGTCATCAAGACGACGAAGTGCGAAACAACCGCCCACATCACGGCTCCAGATACACATTGCTCGTATTAGCAAAGACGAAATTATACCAACATGATCGATTGATTTTTATATTTTTATTCACCTAAAACGAGAAAGCGACAGAGACGCTATGCATTAGACGAATTCAGACTCGCTTAGGAGTTTCTCTTTGTTTTCCAGATTCTCAGATTTAATTCTTGTTTCCGATTTCTTTAATTTGCTGGTTGTTAGATTGCACCAAGCAGGAATATTTATCGTAAAACATCTTATCCAAGGACGCAGCAACGAAATTTCAGCAGGACTTGAACCATCGACCTTGCGATCATGGCAGCCGCAAAAACGACGCTCTGAACCACTCGGCCACGCTGCCGACAGACCGGCAAGTTAACAGCTCGGGGAAATAACATAAAATGATTTTCCCACAGACAAATCTAACACCGAACAAGGAACTAGGAGTGGAATATGGTGCAGTTCTTCATCAAAAATTCTCTGGGCTGTTTCCAACGATGTCGAGACATCGTATTAAACGAATAACAGCGAACTAACAACAACGATTCTCGCTTGAAAACGATCTCAAATTGGAAATTACAGACAGCAACCATGCAAAAGCATTAACTCACTTGAGCCAAAGCGCACAAAAACAGAATGTGTTTGTCGTTGCTGACAGATGACGAGCGAATCTTATCGCGCAAAATTTCGCACGAAAAAATCGACTTGACGAAAGTGCAAAATATATTGGTGTTAAGAAGACTCCGAGTAGATTTACCAAGTAGGATCTTCAATTGTGTCTCGTGCATCGTTTCATCGCCCTGTCAAAAATACGTTATAACTAACATTACTATCGTCTATCAATGCTGTGAAATATTGAACTACCAGGTACATCGACTTATTTGTGATCGCGTAGAGCGAAGTAGAGCAAATCAGGCAGAGCGAAGTTTTCATCTTCACGCGATCATTTTTTACAGGCTTGCCCCAAACCTGAATGATTTATTCAGGTAATTAATTATCTGTCAAAACGTGAGCAAAAAAAATCTATTTTTATATTATTTCTAGTCCAGACACGAGAGCTTGAAAGCCAAAGTCCCTTTACTTTCTACATTCAGCTTCATGTTAAGTACAGTAGCTTCCACTTTAAAATCACGTAAATCACCCGCACATATACATTACAGATATCCATTCAAAGAAAGGCAGCGCATAACAATGGCGACTGCGAAATAATAAAAGAAATGTATGAATACCTGGCAGTATTTTGAAGCAAGAAAACCAGACCGGGCCATACCACTTAGAGCTTGTTTAATGCGCACAGAAGAAGGAGCCATGAGGGGCGTGCCCTGGTATCGAGCAACAACCTCTGTAACTTGAAATGTGTAAGCAGTTGAGAGATATACCAACTGCAGGTCCGAAGCGTCACCAGTTATACAATTTTTCGTGATGCACTGAAATAAAAAATTTTTTCAAGAAGTTTTGCGATATTTAATGGATAGCAGAAGTGCTATGCTCCAACGCTAAGGATTTAAAGGTAAAGTATTTTTAAAAGAAGTATTGCGAACACCTTCGTCCCATTTGAGGAATGGATAATGTACATACCAACTAGCAAAATGCTTAAAAAATAGTACAGTACATTTTAATGAACCTGTTACAATAAACACAACCGCTACAACAAGAATACTAAGACTCATCCCAAACTTAGTTCAGCCAACACTGATAGTGCGATTGATGCATAGGCGGCAAAACTGCTTCAAAAATTAACCTAAAGTGTTTTAACCTAAAAGCCTAAAGCGAAAGAGTTTAAATTAACCTAAAGCGAAAGAGTTTTTGCCTTTTTATTTCGACTCGGTTTTACTTCACGACAACATCGGCTTTACTTTTCAAAACAAAAAAGATAACCTCATTTTAAAAATACAAAGATTTAAGCACCTTGTTTCATTTTTAAACTCACCAGGAGGTGAGAGGAAAGAATATTTTGAAGTTGACAACTCCTTACCTCACTAAGGACGTCAAACAGAGGTTGATAAGCATTTTTCTTCTCTTCCATCGCTTCTTGCATGATTTGCTCTACTCCTGCCGGAAGTCTGGAGGAGGTTTCGGAGTCAGGAGACATCTCGCATACTTGCATCTCCTCCCCACTTGCTGGTGGAGTCATGTGAAGTTTGATTACCACCTCCTGCGGCATGGGTTCAGGAGGATCAACAAGATCATTAACAGAGGAAAGCCACTCCTGGAGGCTGGTGGAGCTTGCTGTGGAGAAGATAAGTCTCTCCTCCGCAATCGTTTTATGGGGAATTACAGGGATAATGCAGTTGCTCAATCGACTAAAAACAAAATCTATGTTGTTTCCATCGAATAAGATGACCACTTTTATGTTTAAACAGAAACGCATACCGGTACTTAATAGAACGTTTGTTGCAAGATTGGCTATGACTTTCTTAAGCTTTAACAGCTTACTATTTGCCACTGATATTTCAAATAAATTTCGAATAAATAGTATCAATAGTCAATACATGAAGTAGCAGTACCACAGGTCACAGATCCGTTGTGATAGGTCGATTACAGCTAGAATATATCGTCGATCTGACACTAAATAGATGATGACACGCAGAGGGCAAGTTCACCACGCACCCGTACTCTCACTCAATTAATTCTTCAATTCTCACTCAGATAATTTGAAACTATTGCATGAAAAACAGGTTTCGAGTTTATCACTAAATTTTGCTGATCAATAATCAGTATAGTTGATCCAAAAAAGTTGGACATGTCTTGCAAATCATAAACCCTTTGCTTTTAATCTCAGTCATTCATTCACACATTTGCTAATCAATTCTGGGCTGATGTTTTTTACTAAGTGTACTGTATGTGTGCAGAGATAATCAAATTGTCAATTGTGATCAGAGAAAATTACAACTTTTCTAATCAAAACTGCGCCTTGCACCGTAGGGTGTTTCATTTTTTTACCATTTTTGAAATCAAAAATGCCCGGGGTGCGATAGGGTGGGGTTTGGAGAAAAAATCGGGAGCCATAATTTTTTTCGATTATGACGTCATTTTAAGGTTGCACGCCTCAATTGAAATTTTACGTAGCCGATTTTTCGTAAATGTGGCGTAGCTCTCGAACCCGTTGACCTAGATCAATAGAATTGGTGTCAAAACGACCGGAAGATATGGTTTCCTACCTATGTTTTAGAGATTTTGACTCGCTAATGACAACAGAAAAAGTTATTTGGAAAAAAGTGTTTTATCATAAGTTCTCTAGTAATACGGGCACAGAGATAGGCTCATAGATCTTTGTACTGTATGTTCTTTTTTAGATAATGCTTGCGCGCTTAAGCAAAACCTTCATTATGACGAAATAATATATCAAACGTAATATTCTGGAATACGTAATTATTAGTATTTTAAAACTTTTCTCAGCAGGTTAATTTTTGATGGGGTGATTTGATAAAAAATGGCACGTAGATCTGACATTAGCAGGTCGTTTCAGGAATTTCAGCGATTGAGGGTCAATATTTTACCAACCAATTCTGATGTGGTGCTGCATTATTTTAACCTAAGAAGACCTTGACAGATTTTTATTCCAAGTTTTTAAACAAAACTCCGAACTTTGCTGACATCAGAGATAGCTCAGTGAATGATATCGCTGTAATATGCAATAAGGCAAGCCTTCCCATATTAACTAAGCAAAGAATCGCTGATAAGTTGATGAACTGATCAGCCAATTTGAAGCAGCAAGAAAAAGAGCTAAACGAAGAAAGTTAAACGAAGTAAATGAAAAATGGCTTCAACATTTTTCGATATTTCAAAGTGTAAATGCATGAATGACGAGCATCCGAAAGTGCGCAACAAAAAATTGCTATGTTCCTGTGATTTTCAACATCGAACATCGGAAAAAGAGATAGCTTTTATTAAAGATCAGCGAAACGCAAGAAAAATGATAATTGGTCATGTGGATGTGAGTCACTCTGCAGTTCAGAGAGAACAACCGTCTCACATTCGAAAGTCACATGATGAATTTTCGAGTTCGGAGCAGTTAAGCCGCCCTGAGATCGCCTGTTGTTCAAATTCTCTTTTGACCAGTACCATATTAAGGAAAAGAAACATTGTTTCTGCTTAGTCAGATTCAGAATCTGATGGAGAAAGTGGTGAAGTTGACATTCAGTATTGTCCTGGAGAAGTAGTGGGGGGAAAAATTACCGTAAAAAGAAGGCTTTTGCTTACTGAAGAGAGCTGTATTTTGGCTGATCGCAGAATGACTTCTCTACGTCAACAGTCTGATCAGTTAAGGTGAGATCACACTAACTGAGACGTTGAGACCTTTCAGATATTGTGCTCGTTTATTCTATTGTGACATGACTTCGTGCCGATGTGATGTCATAATAAGATAAACCTGCAGAATGTCTCAAAGGTCTCAACGTCTCAGTTAAGTGATCGCACCTTTATTGTCTGTAGTCGGACCTGAAAATATTGCAGCTTTAGCTTCAACAGTTTATCGCCATCGGGAAAAAATGCGAATGAAAGCTTTGCAGCGTAGTGAGATTCTAGTGGCTTCATCAAATGCAATACAACTGTGTTATGATGAAAAAATTATTGACAAAATAGACCGCTACGTATTTGTGGCACAATTTGTCAACGTTAGTGATGCAAAAACGGAACAAGTTGTTGGCGTTAAATCTTTTGGCAAAGATTAATCAGTCACAGCAGAAGTTGTTTTCAACGCAATTTCCGATGTATGCAGTGGTATCTTTTACAATACTTACAGCGCTATGGCGGATACTACTGCACTGAATACAGGTAAAATCTAAGGAGTGAACAAGCGGCTCCAAGATCATGTCCGGATTATTGGTGGCCATGGGATTCATGAGCTTGAGTGCTTGTTCCATGTGAACGAAGTATACCTCACTCATGCGATAACTGCCGTTGAAGGTAAAAAGAAGGGTCCAGGAGCCATGCAGGATGGCGCCATTTTGAATAAGATCAAGAATATAGAGAAGCCCAACATCGATGACTTGGACCCTAATCAAAGTTTTCAAGTTTCTGTTACGAAAATGGCAAGTGTACATGTAACGGCAAAACTGGATTGGTTTTCACAAAAAAAGGCATTTTAGATGGCAGTCTGCGAAGTGATAAGCTATGCATGTTGGTCTTAGCAGTTTATATTGTAGCAGAGGTACCCGAAAATTTAAAAAACTTGATGTTTTACAAGCAGGAGAGTGCATGCCATTCAAGATGGGTGACAACTGCCAACGGATACCTGAGAATGCTGATCTTTAATTTGGGGAATTTTTCGAGCAATCAACAACACAAGTTAAAGAAAATCATTTCTTATATAATATCAGTTTATGTGCCATCCTTAATAATGATCCATTTAAATCCTCAGGCTGCCGAAGGACCTTCGCTTACTCTCTTTCAGAGAGATCTTATTCTTGCATATCGCCAGTTGGAGCCAGATATAGCCGATGTGGTTTGGAAATACTTTTTTATTGCCTCATGCCTCAAAATGGCTTTTACCGACAAACGTTGCGCTCAGCGTTTATGCACAAGTCCCACCATACAGCTTGGAAGCTGTTTCCTCTTCAGCGTCTTTTCCCACTTCTGTAAACATAGAAGCTTTTCCTCAGAAAACTAAACGGCGTTTGAGACATTTTTTTACTACAAGAAGCAAAGAAGCTCCATGTATAGCAGCTGCTGATCTTGGTCCTGCATTTTGGCGTAATATTGACAATCATAACAGATTCACTGAACGAAAAATCGGAGCATTGAAGGACATTATTAACCAGAAGATTGTGGACATCCCAGAGCATATGAATCGTACAGATTTTCGTTTGCGTTCATATTTGTGTGATATGGATCCAAAGTGTCCAGAAAATTGAGCCTGTTTTGTGCATTAGTCCAGCCCAATGCTATCGATTTGGTTGTAACTGTAACGTAATGTTGTTTTTGTGCATTGAGTTAAATATAAGTGTTTTGATAGCTTGTGACGATTGCATGAAGAGGTAGAAGCTTAATTTTAGGCGCGACGATACTCAAAATAATAACAAAATCAACTAAAAAACACTTTTTTCAAATAACTTTTTTTTGTTGTCATTAGCGAGTCAAAATCTCTAAAACATAGGTAGGAAACCATATCTTCCGGTCATTTTGACACCAATTTTATTGATCCAGGTCAACGGGTTCGAGAGTTACGCCACATTTACGAAAAATCGGCTACGTAAAATTTCAATTGAGGCGTGCAGCCTCAAAATGACGTCATAATCGAAAAAATAATGGCTCCCGATTTTTTCCCCAAACCCCACCCTATCGCACCCCGGGCATTTTTGATTTCAAAAATGGTGAAAAAATGAAACAGCCTATTGCACAGCCAATCACAGCTTTGAAAAGAAGCCCTACGTACTTATTCATAAAATCAGTTTTTTAACGGATGTAGAATGATAATGTAAAGTTTGTCTCATTGAGGCCACAAAGCATAAAAAACCAGCTGTGTCCATTCATCACCTGCACAGCGGACATAAGAACTCGTTTTTCAACGTAGAAAACGAGTTGAGGAATCTGCGCATTCTGTGAGGTCTTCTCTCGTTTCTTTCTTTCACCGATTCAAAATATTGACTCCAACAATCAAAGTGCATCACGTGACTGCATGTACTCATGTGAATTCCTGATAATAACAAATGACGAAAACAAAACGTTTGAAACAAAATCGAAAAACGCAAATTTTAGTCAATAATAGCGCAAAAAAACATCCATCTAATTGCTTTATATAATTATGCTCATTTTCTGTGAGCTAATCCCCTGCGATTTCTGCGCAACAGTGGTAACTTAATATTAGCATCACAAGAAAAAGCCACGCGAATAAAAACCAAATTTAAAAGAAGGAAATGGAATTTTGACCAAAAATCGGATGCGGACAGAATAAATGATCAAAAAGCAAAAATATACATTTTTTTATACTCTTATCGGATGGAAAAATTAAGTTTACTAATGCAATCGTTATGTAAAATCGCAATATGAAACAAGTAAAAGTTTTGAGTTAAAACAAAAATTTTAGAATTGAAAACTTTAACCAGCAAAAATCAAACCAATAAAATTTTCTTGTGTGGATAAAATTTATTGACCGACTTTCGAAAAATTTATGACAAAATTTATAAAAAATTACCAGCCGGGTTTGTAATGATACCGAAATGCCTCACAGCGTCCTCTGGTGGAAGACGAGATTTGGACAAGACCGGTGAGAGTTGGACGAAGGCAGACATGACCATAGGCACATCGATACGGGTGGCGTCCTGGCACAAAATACACACGTCCGTAGTTTGACTTGTGTCCACATTGGAGAGTTGGCAAGTGATTTCCGTGCACACAGATGATTCGCTCACGCTAAAAAAATACGGTTATGAAGAAATTTTATTCATAAAAATTGAAACGACGTCCATAGAGCGGGAAGTCTAGAGTTCGATTCCACACCCGGTTAAATTAAGCACACGCTCACCACCGCTGCGATGTTTCTACGGAGCTGTGTTACCCAGGCGCTAAGTCGCGAAGATAGGTCCGTCACTTCCTACACGCTTCGGCGTAATATCACGAGTATAATGAAGATTTGATATTTGATTTGTATTTACTCAATATTAGGGAATTGAAAAACCAATGTTTTTACCACAAAACTGCTAGACATAGCAAACGAAAGATCAGAATGATTAATCTACAGTAACATCAGTTTGTTTAGCGTTATGTAAAAAAGGAAATATATTAATTGCATCAAATGTTTCGGCTGCTGAACCTTTCAACTTTACACAAACTTGTACAACAGACTGCATGCAGAAAGACAGTGAAGTTGTAGCTAAAACCGCATTTGAAAATATAGAACGTAGCGGTCATTCAATAGTGACGGTTGATAATAATCGCATTTTTCAGAAACGTGCAACGATTTTCTCCATCAGAAGAAAGTTAATCAATTTCCTATGCTGTGCAAGACCAGTAGGGCAGATAAGATTACGCACTCCATCAAGAAAAACGTACGGCCAGCCTTTTGCCAGCTTTGTAAAATCTGAGCAGCAACATACAGACTCCCACTCAGTTAACTTAACCGAACACTGAAAGAAACGCTGCGTCATTTTTATGAAAAGGTTGTCTGCTATGACGTTGTACGTTTTTTGAAGAGTGAGATCTCATTACGCCTAAAAAGCAAGTAAGTTACCAATTAAACTTAATTTTACTCGTATTTTATGAGTTTTCTAATGCGCTTGCCACATATTATGCAAAAAATTCCTGCTGAAAGCACTGTGAACAAGCCCAAATACGTTCTCTCGCGTGATGGAAATCACCTTCCATTTACGACCAGTTAATCAATCACACCAAACTAACTTTGTTTGAGCGTTTCTACCTTTCACTAGGCACTGGAGTATCTTGCGTCGACGCTTGTGGGATATCTTCCATCTCCGGAGACATTTTCTCAAGAAATTTTTTCTGCATTCGCTTCATATGCTCAATCATATTTTCTCGCCGTTTTTTTGCCATTTCTTTTCGTTCTTTAGCTTCGTTTACCTGTGAAAACAAATAATTAGTAGCCAATAAACAACAGAAAAGCTAGTTTGAGACAAGAGAGATATGAAACTGCATAAACCAAATACCTGCAGACCTACACAGTACACACCCCAAGAACCTCTTCCTCTGTCTTAATCTCCGATGGTCATTACAAGAAGGGTAACAAGCAATTCAAGCATGAACTATTAAATAATTGATCTGAGCAAAGTAATTGTTGGCTTTGGCAAAGTCATTAATCTCTCTACTGTCCTTATTACAGATCGCCGATACAGTTAGTAAATAATTGAAAAAGAAAAAACTAAGCCTTACATTTTGGCTCGAAGCGGACGAAGTAACAATATGTTCGGTCGCCATTCTTTCCACCAATCCCAGTCTTTTGCTATTTACTTCACTAACAGCAGTCACAATCCAACTGACGTTTTCTTGATGAGTGGCCATCAGTTCGCTTCCGTCCGCGTATTTACGTATAATTTCCAACACACCATCTACACAAAGAAGAGAAAAGAACAGGAAAAATCAAAGTAAATACTTGCTCATAAAATACACTTGGGGCAAGCCAGACGCTGCAGCTTGCACCAAATGAAAAACAACAGTGCGTCAAAATTATTTTGTATGGTGGTGTATGCGCCATAGCGATAGAGACGCTCCAACGATTTTGCTTTGCAATACGCCATCCACTGCATACCGTTCAAAAACGGGAAATCCCGTTAAGCACTCCAAAAAAGATATAAAAAGTTAACTTGCGTCTCCACACAGTCACTTTAAATGCAGAGAGTCAAGCAAAGAAGCTGTGAGCACCGATTTTGAACCTTTGGTTTAACCCGTCTCGGATTGAAGTTAAGCCATAGAGTCGAATAAAGTATTTAACGATAGCCAACACTATTATTGAAGGCAGTCATGGTGTAGCAAGGAATTTTAAAAAGTGGGGGAGGGTATAAAGTGCAAAAACCATCAAAAGAGTCTGGTATATTTCAGTCACTCATCAACATTTGGTCCTTTTTTTACTAAAAGATGAAGTCAAAATACGCTAATGATTGAAACCCTCCCCCAAAATACGCTAGTGATTGAAGCCAAATAACTTACAGGACAACAATGATCAAAAATGTTGTGATAATGATTTATTAGTGGAGCTAGTTTCAAAGCCATAGCTTCGCATTTCGCAACAAGTAGCCCACTAGCGCCGCTAAATTAATATCTATAAGCGCCTATACAAAGTCTGTTTGTTGAAACTTGTGAACGTTATTTTACTATAAGCTTTCAAATCTTGTACCAGCAGTAAAGTGACACTCGATATTCAATATAGTAAAGTGCACCTTAACTTGTTTTAGTCATCTATTCCTTAAGATTGAGTAAAATTTTCACACTTTATAGTCTTTGATATCCCATGATTGATGCCCATTTCATATTTGAAACTAAAGACCGCATAAATTTTCATGAATCGATAGACCGGTCGGTGGGCGCAGTGCTTAAACATGTCACAATCGGAGCGGGAGGTCTTGGGATCGATTCCTGGTCGGTCAAATCAAACAGTGTCGCAACGGCTCGGCATCGCTACGATATAAGCTGTGTTGCCCACGAGCTAAGTGACGTAGATGAGCCCCGCCACTTGTTACACGCTTTGGCGTAATAATCCAAGCATAATAAAGATTTTGTTATATTTGATGTAATCGATACGATACTAAAAATCTATCGGAATAATAGAAGGGCAATGATACGAAATCGGTGCTTTACCGAGAAGTTAAACGAACAGCTGAAACAATAATTCACATACTTAGTTCAGCTTGCTCACAAAAGTTGAATGAACTCTGTGAGTCTGTTTTCAGTCGTTCACGTTCCTCAACTATTCCGAATCCAATTAAGTAGAGGATCTAAATAAGATTTAAACATTGTTTTGACTATCTGAAGGTCATTGTTAGTAATTCGACGTCATTTAAACAGCACAAGCTACCAAGTAACTAAAATAGCTGGTAAAGGTTTTTATCGTAAAGCGTACCAAAGCACAGCAACGAACTAATATGAAACAGGGGTCTTACAATTCTATGTTCTACACCGTTTCAACCACACTGGTAGCAAGCTATATACATAGCGTTTCAGTCAGATTCAGCTATTTGGTTTCTTGATGCTTCTGACATAGTAATGAAAAGCGAGCAAATCGCTATACGCAAAACAAAGAGACCTTTAGAGCAATTATTCTCACATTTTCTTATGATTTTGCTTCTTCATTTCGCAGTTTATTATATACAAAAAAGTCCGTTACCTAAGAGCATTTCCGAGAGCATTTTATTCTTACATTCAAGAACGTAACCACCAAAGCGAGAGTGGGAGTGGAACCAGGACCTTACAATCGTGGCCTTTGAAAACGCTTCAAACCACGTTGTCAAGATAACGTCAGGAAGACATAGATTTATGGAGCGGAGACTGTACTTGAATTTTTAAGCAAGCGCGGATGATACTGAATTTAGCGTTCTACGCCAGGATAACGTGGAGAAACATATGTGGTCTCCTAATGGTTGAAAGCAGATCGCTTGTGCCGACAAAAGCGTCAAGGTCTGTGAAAAGTTGAAAAAAAAAACAAATTTTTTCCAATTATTGCCATTAAGAGGCAATTTACTTTGCGTACCTTTTCAAAAAGTTTATCTGACCATTGGTAGGGAAGTGTAGAGTTCGGAACATAATTTGTAAGAAGCTCTTTGATGTATGAATGCAGAACTGGGCATAAGAGCACGTTGATAGCGGCAGAAAATGGTTCAGTAAAACGTGGAGCCGGATAAGGAATGGATACTAAAATAAAAAGTAGGAACTTGTATTGCACCAAACTGAATGAATTGACGCACCGCAAAACAGAAATAAAAAAAGTATCAATTGTGGCGCTTCCATCAACTTTTTATTTCGAATTCAAGCCAGGCCTCAATATTGTGCCCCTAGCAGCTCTTTTTGTCTCACGTTCAAATCGACACACCTCCAAGCGAGCGATGGAACATATCAAACAAGTCATTCAGAAATGAAATTTAAAGTTACGTAGTTTAAAGTTTTCAAAGATACATTTCCACTCACCCAAGCTTTGATTGCCTGCTTTTTTCCTTCTAATAGTTTCAGTGTGAGCATTACTCTCATCCGATGCAGTGGAGTAATGATAGAAAGAAGGCGACACTTGGTTTAAATATTCCGATTTCAATTCATACCTAGATTCAATAACTTTCTAAACAACACTGTCAGCAACATTAAATTAAAGATCATTTTTTGGACCAAAAAAGGCCAAATCAAAGACAACTTTGATACTGTAGTCTTCTATCTCAGCTGTTACAGTTTGTCAGCGACATGGACTAGCGGTACAGCGCGGAGGTAACAGATATTATGTAGCGGACTGTTCGATTCACGCTTGGAGCAAATCGCATTTGTCACATATAGGGAGCTGCCGACTGCAAGAGCGCAAGATCACGCCGCAGTCTCCTTTTTCAGTTTAACTGAGAATTTACAGCAAAAATAGATATTAACCCAAGTCAAAGTAGAATTGTTTTTACTGTACTACTGCTGCGATCTTTTACCACAGGTTAAGAAATTATATGAAAATAGATTTCACACAACACTAACTTTGCCCCGTTCCTGTAATTCGTAGCTGGTTTTAAATCAGCGACTTGTTGTAGAATTTCCTCCCACGCAGGGTTATCAGTTATCTGCACAGAAAAAAATGAAACCAGAGCAAAACACAAAAACGTTCTGGCATTCGTTGCACTTAAATTCACATTCATTGTGCAATCGTGCATTATATGCAGGGGTACCATCTGCTCGCACCTAAACTAAACAAGCTGCTACGCCATGACGTCATAGATTAACCACTCCTTAAGAATTTTGTATTGCAAAACCCATAACTGTTCTCGCTTACAAAAACTTACGTAACAATAATAAAAAGAACGCATGAGCAAATTTATTGCAATTGCACAGAATTGGAGAAAACTATGAGATTTCCTGAATTACGTGATAGTAGACGATTGTTATACACGTGTGCCAATTAGGTAATGAAGTGCTCTTATCCAAAACAAAGCTCATTAAGCAAGCAATTATGCAAAACCTAGATTTATTAATCCATACTCCTAGAAAATAAGCACGGCAATTGAATATACATATGCTCGTTTCTTAAAAATAAGCACGATATGGCAACCCTGAATGCAACACAAATGATGACGAGTCAGTCAGAGCATACAGCGGAAAAATGGAGTAATAATGCAACTAAATTTAAGTCGATACACAAAAGGATGACGACACGTATCCACCCCGTATATTTACTTAACTTGCGCAAAGTAAATACCATTATGACGTCATGTGAAAACTTAATTCAAGTTACTTGATGACACAAACCAATAAAAACGCTGAAAAGAGGAACTAATTGCATTTTGGTTAGTTTTACCACATATATCTATAAGCTCACAGGTTGACAATTACTTTAAATTTTGGTACAACACTGGGTTTCTAGTTTGTACTTAACTCTATCTATTGACAAAAAGTAAACGACTCTTTATAGACCAAACACATTGAAAACATTCCAAAAACCTTTACCAAGTAACAAATTTGTAACACAAAAGATAACGCACTAAAGTTCGTGGTTATAAGTGACAAGGGCAGCAAGATGCTCGATCTGCCGACAGTACTGTTTCGACCTGGATTGATACCATCAGAGGAGCTCAGAGTAGACTCGCGAGAAAATCCAAAATTTAGAATTGAAGGACCTCCAACGATTTCTTGCTTGAACTAACCACGAATCATTAAATCTTTACCTCAAGCAAAGTGCTCAAATCGCCCATCGACGAGCTTCGCGCAATGCAAGGTCAGAGGGATCCAGATAAATGTGCTCAACAAACCACAATGGAAGGGAGCGTAACACTATAGTGTCAAACCACAGAGAAAATATCTAAGTTTTATGGTGGCTTATGATTAAAGTACAGTAGTGTGAAAACATACTCGCCCAATAGTTACAATGAATGAACCAGCATCTGCTACCATCAGCTTCACCTACATTTATGCTTCGTATAACACAAACATGAGCATTTTTTGCGAGCTAAATGCCCATCAACTCTCTGCAATTCGCTTTACCATTAAATTTTCAAAATCATCAAAAACATTTTATGATCGAATGACGTCACTAGTGCATTTGTAACGTAGAATTACAAAACCACCAGGTTTTTGACTTTTGACATCGAAAATGAACACAAGGTCAGAATAATCAGAGAGGTAGGCAAATAGGTTTACTGGAGGACCAAGTTGCACAGCTTCATTCTACAAAAATGCATACTTACAGCGTACCTACAAATTAACTATATCCTTAAAATCAATCACATATTCCAGTAACACAAGATCACTACACTATACGTCACCATAGGCTTTACATATATAATTACACGCATAAACAAATGCGCATAACACAAAATAAAGCAAGAAGCAAATAAGATTTGCTAAATTATTATCAACCAAGCAATAAAAATAACAAAAATCGCAAAGTCACAAGTTTAAACGCATACAAATGACATACCTCAGAAGCCATGACTTTCTGAATTTTCGAGTGTGGTTTGGGACCACTGGCAAGAACATGAATAACTTCCCGACGAGCTCTCTCCTCGTAACTAACTACACCAATCCCTTCGCAATATCGCTCAGCGCAAACATAAGTGATGATGGATAGAAATTCTTCGTTCAAGGATGTACGATACTGCAATTTTTAGTTAAATCAGCGGATCCCATACAAGTCGGTGTAGGGATTAAAAGAGAAATATTAGGCCTTAAGAGTTTAGAAGCCTTACCGCATTAAATGAACGCTAAAATGCAAATCTACGGTTAAACACTATTACAATTCGAACTATTTTACTGTTCTACAGTAGCTGGTAATTTTTGCATTAGTGAAAAGTTGTTTCGCTAAAATTGAAGCAACTTTTCACAAAAACATGGCTACAGAAAAAAAATTTGTCATTTCAACATGTCTTAAACTCCAGCGTCCATTTTCTCTAAGCAAGACAAGCAAATTTGTAACACTAAATAAAATCATAACTAGTAGCGGATAAATTAGCATCTAATTTACGTTTTGTCCGCACAAGAACCGCAGCTTCACACGTACGAGTTATGCTTCCGAATCCCACACATAACAAAGCAGGGTTTAAAAAACCACACGGCGAGTGAAATTAAGACTTTGATTTATACTTGGAAATTGATGATACAAAACTTTCTCACCTCTTCAAATCCGCGTATGTCATTCAAGCTCATTTTTTGCTTTAAAATCAAGCAGAACTGATTAGGATCCATAAGTGCAGCACAGGCTTGTAACATCTGAATGTCACGGTCAAATGATTCTTGACGACAACGATAATGTCGAGCATAAAAAACTTGATTGGCTAATCCGAGACCGTTCCGTCGCCACGATCCAGCAACTACTTCAGCACAGAGGGCAAGAGCCCGGAAAGAACGTTCCCCAGCGTCCAGAATTGACTTGCTTAGCAGCGGAGTAGACAAGGACACATTTAGACGTCCACAGTGGGTCAATAAACCGGCCAGGAAACGAGTGAGTGGGTAATGAACGGACACTGGCTTTTTGCTGACGTCATAATCGACACACTCATAACCAACATTATTGAAAGAAAGTTGGATTTTTACCAAATTTCCTTTCGCCCACAAGCCTTCCAACTGTCCAACTGTAATTTCAATGCATTCAACGAGAAAATCTTTCTATAAAAATATAAAAAAATACGGTGTATTTAGCGTTAGCGGGAGCTTTAACATCCACCACATATTTGCTTGCTTGCGCAATAACAAGACGAAGGCTTACATGGCCCAACTTAGGGCCTGTCCGTACTTACGGCACAAGTGGCTAGGCGACTGTTGGCCACTTTCCCAATCCATAACTCCTGTCGCACATATTTATGCTTTTTTATTTTGTTAAGCAGTTATACGCGTGACAAATAAATACATTGCTACAGACTGAATTGGTGTCCAGAAGCCGGATGCGGAGCCGGAATCGAACGAATTTTGCCGGAACCGGATTGCTGATTTCTTAGGTCATTAAGTCATTGTCGTGTGGAGTAGGATTGGAGTCGTAGTCTCGAAAAACAGACAGCGGACAACGCCGCTACAAAGCCAATTTTATAAAAATTGAATTCAGCTCTCCAACACACTTTTTATTCAGAACAGAAAATTCAACTAAAGTTTTCTCCCAGAAATTGCAAGCAGAAACCTAAATTTCTAAGATCGTCAAATTTACTCCACTTCAAGCGTTTCATTACTTAGGGAAATACACATTTACAACGCAACCTCGAATTATTTTCTGAAGGTGAACCCTAATCGCGAGTAAGCAAAAAAATAATAGCCACAAGTTCGATTCGCGTCTGGAGATGATTTTGACATGTTTTTTTGATGTTGATAACGCAAAACTTTTTTTCCTTTGCAGTCCTCCTCTCCAAACAGCTACGCTTTCAACTTAAAACTTTGGGAGAAATCCAAGTTTACTGACAAAACGCAAATCGAACTTACCGACGACGAACACCATTGCAACACCAGAAAAATAATATGAACCAGGCGGAGTTGGAGAGTGACCCCGGCTTCCCACTCCGGTTCGTATTCCAAATGATGATCCGTTTGTCGTATTACAGCATCCATTCCCTGCAAATACATATTCATTAATTTTTCCCCCAACTTTTTCAAATCTTCCCTCATCGCTATACCTCATCCAAACCTCTATTCCGACGCAAAGTAAAACCCCTAACGTGGTTCCATAAACCATGATCCCCTCCAGCATCCCCCAGAGAGGCTCAATATATTGATTGGGTTCAATAACAATACGTATCTGGTTGCTCACAATCTAATCACTTCAGGGATTATCGCTGCTTTTCACCCTCTGATTAAGACAGCAGAAAAGTTCAACTCTGCAGCAGTGTTTTAAGATATTTAGAAGACCTGATTTGATATCCCTTAAAACCAGAATTCGGGGGCCGAAAATCAGGAAATAACAAAATTACACCAGCGGTATTACGCCGAGGCGTGTAACGACAAGGCGGGGTGCATGTACGCAGCTTAGCGCCTGGGCAACACAGCTTCGAAGACACGTTTCCGCGGTAGCAACATGTTGACGTCACTATGTTCGAATTGACTGACCCAGGCTTTAAACCCCAAACATCCCGCACCGATAATAACGTCTACACAACTGAGCTAATCGGCCGGAAAGAAAATAGATCGTTTATTTTGAACTCGTACTGTTCGATTTTGAGCAACGAGCACCATCTTTAACAAATATATTGATGCAAATAATTCAAAACTCATCCACGCTTGAAAAAATGTTCAAAAACTTGCCGCCTCACGCACTTGATAAAATGACGTAAAAGATAATTCGCAAAACTTGTGATAATAACAACAACACTATTGTTATCACATTAGAACATTAATGGTTATCAATCAAAACGTCAAGTTTATAACAGGTGAAAAGTAATTTACACTATATAGCGACCAGAATCTTTTTAGCAATTTTCAATTATGAAAACTTAACAGTTCATTATGTAATCAAAACATTTTCGCAATTTACAAAACTCATATTGCAGTTTCTTGGGACCCGCAATTTTTCCAAACTTGTTGGTCTGACTCGAAAATCATCGCATACCAAATCTCTTTTTCAACATTGTTTAAATAAAGCAAAAACTAGCCGATCAGCAAAATGCGTGGACCCACTGATCAGAACGTGGGTAAAAACCTATACAATGCGATTGAGAAACTGTGTTTGACACAAGAAAGAACCTCAACAATAGTAGTTAAATTGAAACCTAAGCACTTGGAAAGCTCATTCTGTTGTAGGCTAAGCCAAATATTTCGATTCCAAAATCATCTCAGTCAAAAAAAAATACCAACTTTCAGTTGCACGCAAACCTGTTGCGCGATGATTATTACAAAAATTAACGGACGTCGGCCTTGTTACAATTTGAACATTATGCATCATCATAACATAGTCATTAGCGGCAACATGCACATTGCACATCAATCTTTCATAGTATTATTCAAAAGCAAAATCGATCAAAGAGAAGGTAAAAACAATATCACAAACTGCAGAGAGTAAACACTGTTTTGACCTTTTAGATTTCATCAGTGCAGTTGGCGTGACCGACATATATGCATGTGTATCCATGAGAATTTAAAAATCAATTATGTATACATACTAGAACTTTCACCGGCGCTTGGTGTATCGGTTGAGAGCGTCCGCTTGGTAGCCGGGAGACTCGGGTTTTATTCCCGGTCGGATCACACTAAAGACTTTAAAAGTAGTATTTGCAGCTTTCGCACCCGGCGCTCGGCACAAGCGTAAGTGCGAAGGGTTTTGTGTATGTGTTGTTCGTCATGTACAGATAGTGTTCGACTTACGACCGCGTTCGGTTCCGACCATCCGGTCGTAAGTCGGAGTGGTCGTAAGTCGAATCTCATATATACATGTATGTATATATGAGGGCAAAAATTATCGATACGGCTGCCTAGCCTTGCCAGGGAAGCGGTCGTAAAGTCGAGCAGTCGTAGGTCGAGCAGGTCGTAAGTCGAGCACTACCTGTACGTCCCTTAACAGCGTTCAATTATTCGTGACTGATAATTGTAATGGGCCGGCAATTGAGAATGGCCTAAACAATGTGTGCTTGCACCCGCTGTCCCGTACCTTTACCTTCACTAGCATTTTTGGATTTGTAATACTATAAACGGTTCCGAAGCGCTAAGACAATCCTGATTTGGATTATTTAATGACTAGTTATATGCCAAGCGGTTTAAAGCGCTTTGCTGTCATATTTCAGATTCGGTCGAATGAAGCAAAGTGCTCTCAATGACTTACCATCGCTACAGAAACCTATCATCTTCGAAGCTATGTCATGAAATTCACGACACGCACCAATTACCAAAGCAAGTACCAAGCCTGGTCTACACTAACCCGGTCCAGTTATTCTGGGCTTTAGGCCTTAAGCTCATGACTGTAGTTTCTGCATCATATTCAATTTCTTAATGCAATAATCACTATTTTAATTACGACATAAAAAATTTAACTACGGTGCAAGAACTAGAAGCAAGAACCGCTGGGCTAAAACCCAAGAAAATTGAAACGGGACAAATACCGGTATGCTTCGTTTAAGCGCTTTAAAACTTGCAAACCCACGGTACCAAAGACCAACCATTCGTTCTCAAATATTTCCGATAAAGCAAAAGGCTTTGTCGTTTCCGACTAGAAAATAATAAGAAAAAGATCACGCTGCTTAAGCATTAAAATGAGCGTAGCGGAAGGCTAGGGGCTTGAAGATCTAAAAACCATTTATTTTTCTGTAAAACGGGAAGCAACAAAGTTGTTGGTACAAGGACGAATTCAGGTTCGCTTAAAAGTTGTCGATTTTTGAAGCTCTCAACTGATTCCTGTCGCTTGTAAAGAATCCGCACAGATATCTAACTATCTTGTAGTATCTCATACGAGCGACAATAGAGCTTAAGTGGGAGACAAAAACTTTGCGACTGTACTCATCACAAAACACAACAAACAATATTAAGCACATTATTGAAATACGCGAAAACAATAAAATCAAATCCATTCATTTCAACGTGTCCTTACCAAGAAAAGACAATATCACTAGATCAATACTACTTAAATATTCAGAAAAAAAAAAGAGCCATACCTCCATTGCCGAGAGGAAGTTAAGAAAAGCAGAGAAAAATCCTTTAAAACTTGCTTTTAACTTTGGATCCCAATCCGTGGGGACATTGGAAAGAATATATCTATTGTTGAATATAAAGAAATCAAGAATGAAACAACGTTTTGTTAAGTAATTGCAAACGAACTATTACTAAAGCTAACATCTTATTTAAGCAATGTTGTAGTTATAGTGTTGAAGATAGTTGCACGATTGTCGAAACGTCAAACAGTGAAAAAATTCAAGAAAAATGTGAATAAGTTTCGGCTGAAACCATTTTCTTTGCTATGAAGTATATAAGGCACACAAACACCAGCATTGGAGCTATCGGAAAAATCAGTATTTTTTAACACAGAAAAATACCATTTTAGAAACAAAAACACTGGCCAAACTCACTTTAAATCATGAAAGCAATAATCGATGCGATTCGAATGCTTTTTCAATGATCTCTGATCCAGAGCAAATGTGAAATCAGACGGATTGGTCGTACAGCTGCACTTCGTGATCACCTCAAATACTGAACTAAGAAGGTTTTCTTCAGTCACCAAATGCCGAGCCTGAAAAGCATCGCCATTTCACTGTGCAATCAGCGATGCAGCAATTTGCAACGGCTCATAACCCACTCGAGTGTTGAACTCAGGTGCGTATCTTTACTAACACGACTTCAACGTTGTACCTTACTTATGCCATGAATTAAACAAAACTTAAAATTCAACAATGTCAGCACATTTTGAAGAGAACAAATGCAGTCGAAACCCGGAAAAACTGAAGATACTGTATTTATAATGGTGTTGGGTCGTTTGCAATCAAGCCCTATCAACACGGTTCTCTTTGAACAACTCGCAAATTAATATCTTAAATGCTCTTCACAACTAAATCAAATAAACAATTAAGTTATGAAGATCAAGTACAGCTAAAAAATATGCTTCAATGTACCGTAGATGAAAGGCTAAACAACTACATGTAGAAAATAATTAGATAATAATTTATAATTATGTAAAGAAAAAAATATACAAAAAAAATTTTAAAACAATGAACTGTGAAATAACTTTTAAGCTAGACAATGGCGTAACAAGCTTTCATTTTGACGTCAATAATAACCTGCAGCAAAAGCAATAACAGGCTGTCCAGCTAGCTATCAACAAAAAAATTAAAAAAAAAACGAAGATGTCCAATTTTTCACGCAAATTCAAGTGAAGAGCAAAAAAGGTCATCACGCCTGCAAAAAAATGAAAAAAAAAGAAATTTGATTAAAAAACGAAAAAGCACGAAAAAATGAAAACAATGAGAATGAAAAAAAAAATTAGAGTGGACAGCCCGCAATAATATACATTCTACATTTAGCCACGGCTCTAATACTTACGAGGGTCGGGACAGTGAAAAGTTGTACTGACATTGATGATATAGAGTCAGCATGGTCGTGGTCATCGTTCAAAAAATCCGTTTTAAGTTGGGAATAAATCTTTGCAAATTCAACACCGAATGCTTTTTTGCTTTCACTTTGCAGTAACAATGTCGACATTAGGAGTTGCTGATACGAAGATCTGGCCACTAAAACATAAACAAGGATCATCGCTCGCCAACGCAAGAGTTACTTTAAATCAGACATGGGCAAACTACGGCCCGCGGGCCAAACCCGGCCAGCCAGTCCTTAAACTCCCGCCATGAATTGAGCGGAACACCTTTTTTTCCTTTAGAGATCATGGATGGCAGTGATTTTTTAAAAAATAAGCCTCAACGTTACAAAATTGAAATAAAAAAAGTGAAAAACGAGGTGAAATCCTTGCATTTTGGAGATCACATTCGTACGTGGACCGAGACCTCCAAAAAAGGTCCTCACAGGGCCGGCGCCAAGGGGGGGCCTGGCCCCTCAATCCACACGCTTGCCCCCCCCCCCCCCCAATCAACAAGCTTATTCTTTGGAAGACAGCGCTTATGTGCTTGATTTCAAACTTTGGCCCCCTAAGTCGACAGCTCTGGCGCGGGCTCTGGGTCCTTGTTTTCCAATCAGCGTACGGCCCGCGGCTTCAACAGTTTTTCCAAATCTGGCCCTTCGTGCGAAAAGTTTGCCCACCACTGCTTTAAATGGTAAACTCACAGTTCATTCACATAAATCAAATCTTCATCATACTTGGGACATTACATCGAAGCGAGTAACGAATGACGGGGCTCAGCGCCTGAGCAAAACAGCTCCGAAGAAACGTCGCAGCTTGGCCACTGGCCAGTGTTTGACGACACTGTGTCTTATTTGACAACATGGAATCGAGCGCAAGACTTCCCGCACAGATAGCGATATCCTTTCCACTACGCCAGCCAGCCGGTCAGCTCATATCATAGTTTTAATTTTACAACCTATACCAAACGACTGCTCACTGTCATAGATAGAGAACCTAGGAACTGCAAAGATGCAAAAACATCAAAAGTTGAAATGTGAAATTTTTTCTTTCAGGAAACTAGGATAAATGCTAATCAAACACAACACACTTTTCCACAATTTTTTATCAGCAAGCATCAAAGCAGCGGCGTGCGATGTTTGATCTCTTCCACTTGATAAAAGAACGTTGGAAACAATGTTACGCAATCCCTCTGCAAAATTCAAGTTTTTATAGTTTTAAACGAAGTAATTTTCCGAAAAATAAAATAAGAGTTCAATTCTTTTGTTGGTCAACAAAAACAGAAAACAGCAAGAACTTATGCCGGACGTAAACTTAAGTTGTTACCGAGGCAAATGACCAAATCCGAAAGGAAAAGCTTTGCTCTTACGCACAGTAACATCTTCTTTGCAATGCCCTAGTCACAGTCAGCTACTGCGCAACAAAAGCTATTTTACCTGATCGTATAATAAGCTTCATCTTTTTCTTAATAATGCAATCAATCGAAAGAACATCAAAAATTAGCATTTGTTCGCGAAATGTAGTTCAAAACAGAAACAGCTGAAAGAGTGATTATGTAGACAGTTTTTTGAACATTCGACAAACCACAAATCACTAAACCGTCGATGTTATTTCTCTATGACGTCACAACAAAGCATAAACTGGAACAGCCTCAACAAACATTAAAAGCCATTTTTCAGTGGAGCATCTGTTCTTTAATTTAACAGAAGTTAAATAAGTGCTAATTCAATTTCGGAGCTCGCATTTCGCAATTTGAAAGAAGGGTTTTTAACACAATATAAACAGTGGGTATTACGAGGTTGGTTGGTTTGATAAGCACTTGAAACTTCTGCACAAATCCCAATAGACAGTTTTGCATTTGCAGTGTTGCGTGACCATGTAACCTACCTGATTGTTTGACAATTTTACCGAACCAAGCAAGAAGGGCAAGGGAGAATTCCTGGTGGGCTACAACCGCCGAGTGTAAAACTGAAGTAGCAAGAGCAGTGCGGTGCCTGTGGGACACGAAAACAGACTGACCACGAGACCTCTGAAAAAAAATGCAATCGCTAAAATGTTGCCTGATGCCTTAATCAGCCCAGTTAATGCAAAACTAAAACCACTGAACGAAATTTTCATTATATTGGTGGTACTATTAGGTAGCATGTAATGAGAGGCGCGGCACCATCTCCGCGGCTAAGCGTCCGGGCAACACAGCTCCGAAGAAACGTCGCACCAGTGCCGAGCCGTTTGTGACAACGCTAATTCGCTAGCAATGGTACATCACCTATTTTCCTATCAACATTCTGTGAAATCGACGCAGCAATTTTTCTTTAATAGAACACAAATTATAACAGGAAAAGATCCAAAGGTTGATTTGCATGCACGTCCCTAAAATCTAAGACTCTCGAGATGCGACCAGCTCTCCGCTACACTTTCGTGAGACGAAGTAAGACGTGTTTATCAAACAAGAAACAAATTAATTCTACCTGGTTGCAGAAAACGCTGCAACCTAAATAGGGTTAAAATCTGTACAATTGCAATGTACTGACCAGATGTTAGATCTTTTCCGTTTGATTAGAGTTAGTTAAAAGAAACTGGTTTCGAGTTTCATTATCAACTGCTTATTGTTGCTGCTTTGTAAAAAGCACAAAGAAACTGGTTTCGAGTTTAATTCATCAACTGCTTATTGTTGCTGCTTTATAAAGCCACTCAATGCTTCTTCCAATTTAGAATAAAATAGAAAATTTAGAATATTCGAAATTATACAATTTAGAATAGCATTTGCAAGGTAAAAATGAAAAACGGTGCTAATGGGTCTCTCAAAAAAGGGAGCTAGAGCAGCAAAGTTGTTCACTCCCAACGTCCCGATTGTTCTACCAAACCAACAACGAAAAACTTAAGCATTTCACAAGTTTAAAGCGTTTCCACGAAGTGCTTTCTTATAATTTTATGGCCGAATATGTTGGTTATGTTCTTCCTATTTTAATTTAACAAAACAAAAGTCCTTTCTAAACAGTCTCTCATACTTACAGTAATTACATCTTTTGAAGCATTGCAATCCTGTAACCTACCAATCCGAACCACACTTCTTCCCTGCATAAGCAGTATAATGCAGTAGTAAAAGATATACTTGGTCGGAAGCAGACAATCGTTAAAAAAACTACCTTACGATAAAGCTAAAAACAAGAGAATCACAGCCACCAACGCTACTATATTATGGTACATTGGTACATAGGCAGGACCCGTATAATCAGTTTATTTGGGTTGTTGCATCTCCTTGCAGCGGAAGTAGTCGGTCTATTTTCCACTCCAATCTATACTTGTCACAAGCTCAGATTAGACGTACCGTAACCAAACATTACACTAGTCATTATCTCCTAACCTTTTGCGGGGGGGGGGGGGGGGGGGGTGTACACTAAACCATTCTAAGTAACGTAACCAACTGGATCTCTTCATAGTAAGATATGAAGACCAATATTAAACAGATGCACAATTATGAATTTATAAATTAATTCATGAAATTATAAATTAGTGCGCAAATCAATTTTTGTCAATGCAATAGTAATAAGTCAAAAGGAATGCTGCAGAACATAGCTATTATTCTCCGTTAAAAATACCAGTATAGTGCTTTACCTCAGTGGCAAGACCTAGTGGTAACGCGGGCAGGTGACAGATCTCACATGACGGGTTCGATTCACGGCTGGAACCGATCGCATTTAATATATATATATATACCGGATGACTGCTGACTCGAAGAACGCAAGCTCACTTCGAAGTCTCCCTCAATTACTGCTGAATTTATGAGTTCAATATAATTTGTAAATAAGCTCAATTAATTATGTATTTATTTTACACTGCGCATATTAGAATTCGACAAACACGAACAATTACTGGTACAGCGTTACTACTTGAGTATCACGTTAGCGATCTACATAATACAAAATATTTGAGGAAGTTGCTGGCCAGCAATAATGGGAAGGCAAACTAGCGATAACCTGCAACCAATTTAAAAAGTTTGACATCAGGAAATTAACAATTTATAACGAAACTAACCCGAGACACCACCACTGCGTTTTCACACCGTAATAACTTAATACTAAGCAATTAACAATGGTATAACAAAAAATTTGTTCATAGATCTCCTGACAGAAATCAACATTTGAAACAATGACATCAAGATCTTTGCAATCCAGGGGTGGAAATCTTAACAAAAGCCGTTTCTGTTTGTTTTTTGAGCAGCACTTACTTCTCTGTCAATAATAGTAGCATAATCCGATGCAACGTTAGCTGAACAGGAGACAGCTCGCTGTAAGACATCAATGACGAAATCGAATGTATGGACTTCGTCGTTATACACCACAGTCATGTAAGTGTCTGCAGGATTTCTAAAACACAATTTTTCTTCACAATTACTGCATTCTCCGTCCTAGCTTTAAAGGACAACCTGATCCATACATTAGGTTAGACGCACTTGAGTAAAGACAGTTAAAAAACAAACTTTCATTATATATACTCGCGGTATTACGCCGAAGCGTGTAACGAGTGGCGGGGCTCATCTCCGCAACATAGTGCCTGGGCAACCGCTGGCGATAAGAAACATTTGAAATTAAACTTAAAAGTGAATGGCCCTGAAAACACCGAGCTAGCAGACATCGGAAAAAAATACCTAAATCAATAAAATGCGTGTGGAGCAGAAAGATGGGAAAACAAAGGGAAGTCATACCTAACAACAGAAACTACCCAGATTATCGGTAATCACTTACACAAGACGAGGGCGAATATTAAGTCAATAGAGCTGATTAGGTTGTAAAGGAATATTAATTTGTCGTGCAAATTGGCGCAAGATCGCCCATCGCATAGCGATCTACACGTAACCAAAACGGAACGTTTCAGTTCCAATCTTTCCGCATTTTCAGAGCAGTACAGCGAAGCAAAATAAAGAAGTAGACGTCATACAAATCCATACAATGTATACTACGCAATAAATAAAACTGAAAATTTTCCAAAATACGCTCCTACGCAGTCACTGTTGCATCTTTATAGTCAAATTTTTAAAAATAGTTTTAATCTGCAATATTTTGTATGGTTTTACACAGCGAATTCTTATCTCAATGAGTAGAAATCTTATTTTCCTATTGTGAGAAAGCGACAGAAACATTATATACAAAAAAAAAAAAACGCTCCGAAGTTGCCGACCACCTGTCAAATTACACTACGCCAGACTAGGAATCAAACTCACACTCCCAGTCTACCGCTCAATCCACTCGGCTATCATGATTATTAAACAATTATGAATCACACAAAATTAAAGTCTTGGTCATCAAAATTACAAGTCCGCCAAAATGCATAACAAAGCAAAGTGATGGGAGATTCGATAACTTAACGATAGTAGTATTTATATATACTTACTTTGTTTAGTTAAAACAAATGAACTTGAATCAAACAACGCTCTCTTCATTACATTTGAATTAGACTACTAGCTACTCCAAAAATGACAAGTTACATAAGCTGTCAAAGGTGCAATCAGACGATTTTTCTACTTACGACACTATTAGGTTTTGAGGTAGATCATCAACGTTTAATCTATCCACAGTAAGAAAAGAAACGATGTAATCCATGAGCACAGCCAGCATTTTTTCAGCTCGTTCTTGCATTCCAGCGGGAAGTTGTTGGCTAACATCCACCTATTGAAAATACTTCTATGCTAAGATGCTAGAATTCAGACGTTGCTTGCCATATAAGTGACGAACTAATTGTATCAGCAAACAACTGGACAAAAAAAATTTGGTGGGTTACGGACCGAGCAAGTTTTCAGGACTCTCCATAGACAACATTTGGCACGATGTTTTATTGAAATTTCTTTTAACTTTTGTCACAAAAATATTTGTACAAAATGAAAGCACGCCGGTACTCAACTGAAAAGACAAATCAAAGCATCAAATAGTAAAATTTTAGAAACTAAGCAATGCAGCGAAACGTCTCGTTCTCCTTGAAAAATAGAACATAACAAATTTAACTGCGTCTAGCCAGTGCCTTAGGAATGTTATAATGCAACAAAACAAGCTCACAAAAGTCTTTTCCTCATACTTCATTGCAGTGCTAAAATGTCTAGTTCAACTGCAACAATTCAATATCAATTAAGTTAATTTCAATTAAAAAAGCGTGACACATATTTAAAAAAAACAAGCATTTCGTTTTGAAAAAAATAATAATAATACATTATATAACGTATGCAATAAACGTGAATCTTAATCTACAGTAATCACACGACAAGGTCTGCACCAGCTTTGTATTAGAACTAGGTCGAAACTTTTCATTGAAAGCCATTCCCAAAATAATGATAAATTCTATGTTTCAACAACCGGCCGTTAGCTCAGTTGTTGAGCGCACGCGCTATCGGTGAGGCAAGTCTGGGGTTCGATTCCCGGGTCGTCAAATCGGAACAGTGTCGCCAACAGTTCGTCGCCGTTGCAACGTTTCTTCGAATCTGCGTTGCTCAGACGCTAAGCCGCGGAGATGGGAACCGATACTCGTCACACGCTTCGGTGTAATAGCGCGAGTATAGTGAAGAATGGAATTTTTCCTTTGTTCCAACGAAAAAAAAACTTCAAAGTGGACCAACTTATCACCGAATATTATCGGTTGCAAACCAAAACAGAGGTATAAAATATTAACAAACAAGAAACAGAGACATTGTTAGATCAGTTGATTCAGGCAAGTGGAGACACAGCAACTAAGTACTACGAGCTAATACGCAAGACAGGTGTGCACTCCACAGCATATTTGTTTTGTGATGTGGGTACTTGGTCTCACAAGGAGTTAAAGTTAAAAATATGTATATATCTTTTAATTGCCACCTTATCATACAGCAAATCGAAGGTTAGGCCGATCAAACTGGACAAAGCTTTGCCTCCGGACCAATAGACGTGAGATTTGATTTTAAGTTGAGTCAACCTAAATAGTTTATAAAATTGGATATTTATTGCTTTCCATCTTGACAATCTACATTAAAAATTTAGGGCTGAAAAAGAGCCATAAGTTTACTCGTCGCACTAAGCGAAAATCACTCAGCGAGATTTCTCCACCTCTAACAGTGAAGACCAGACCAGTGACGGGGAATTTCGGATCGAGCTCGTCATATAGCCTACGCTGCTTTTTCTTGATTGGAGAATAAACAAATAAAAAAAAAACATATAATCTTCATCATACTCGCGATACCATACACAAGCGCGTAACAAGTGGCGAGCCCTCCACACAGCCCAGCACCCGAGCAACACAGCTCCGAAGAAACATCGTCGCGGAGGTGAGCTGTTGGCGGCTGTGTCCGATTCGACCAGCCTGGGAATCAAACCCCAGACCTCCCACACCGACAGGAGTGTCTCTAACCACTACACCTACCGTACGGTCATTGGACAGATATATAAATCTATTAGCTTTGCCATATTTACCAGCAACAACGAAAAGCAAATACACACATCACACAACAACGTAAAAAAAGGCAAATGGCAAGGAAGCATTGGAGAAAGAAAAGCAGCGAAATAAAAAATGGATCTGATTGCTGACTATATCATAACTTTTAACATCTATCGATTTTACAAAAAATCTGATACGTTTACCAGCAAAAACGAGGTCAAGTTCTTGTTTGCGGGTAGGAATAATATCAAGACAGAGAGGGTGTCATCATTGAGTAAAAGAAAAAAAGACAAGGCCCTTTGGCCCCGTTCCACGCGTGGATTGGAATTACCTCATAATGAGTTTGACTCACGGCTGGAGCTGATCAAATTTGACGCATATTTCACGTGACCGCTGACTCGAAGAGAGCAATGTTTCAAATGTTTAAGTTTGACTCAACTCAGAATTAGACCCCTGCTTCAAAAGTAGAAGTTCTATTATGTAACCATTTGGTTAAAGAGTTAACTGGAACTGGAATGATAACCAATCTTCTACTACTGTAAATAACGCATAAAAACGGGTAGCAAGAAAATAGGTGACTGCTGAAAACAATGCGTCAAAGAAATTTCGCTAAGTGATTTCCCTACAGTAAAACTAACAATCCACATTGAATCATTACCAGCATACTCGTCTTCTTGAAATGTCATAACAAAGTGTACGTCAAAGTGTTGTATAAACGCACTACATAGAAGCTAACTTTTATTTCCAACATTACACAAACAGAACTTTTGGTAATGGACCCACCATAGCATCAGGATCAGCAGTATGAAGAGAACAAGATGGAAATTGCCTCCATGCTTCTTCATCGCCACAATCACAACAACCTCCTCCACCAGAGGAATGGAACTAAAGATGACACAAAAACAGTCAAATAGTTGTAATGAAAGTATGATGAAATCATTAATAGCAAATCAAAAAAATAAATTCTGCTTTCGATCAATAACATAATATCAGAAACTTACAATTTTCTTCGCTTTTTCACTTTCACTTATTATAATATAACTTTCAAAAATCACATCAAATGTTCATTATCCTTGTGGATTACGCTGATAAGTGTAACTAGTGGAGGGGCACATCTACGCGGCTTAATACTCGGGCACATAGCTTCAAACCCCGAAGAAACGTCGCAGCAGTAGCAACACTGCATCCAATTTGACTAACCTAAAACTCATATCCCAGACCAACAGCACCAGCAGTGTAAACAAGATAACACAAAACTAAAACCTCGCAATGCTTACGATGACAGCTGAATCCATGTTGTCAAAAAGTCAGTTTAAAGATTTACTATAGCCACATTTTTTATCTTAACGACAAATTGTTATTCGTCAACGTAGCTGAATACACGGCACACCAACGTATTTCACACTTACCTTATATTTGTGATTTATGTGTTTACTTTTTCGAAAGCATGGTTGACAAAATACACAAGTTGGGTCCGCAGCACATTCCCTAATTAAATAAACGCCATTATGATGCAAAACAGATATCAGTCATTTAAACAATAATGATTCACTTGAGGTGTGGTGCATTGAGGTAAATTCACATGAAATCTTCATTATTTGGGTTAACTTCAAAGCAGTGTTGCTAGTAACGGCATCACTACATTTACAAGCTTGGATCTGTGCTGCTTGATTGTAAATAAATAATGCAACAACACATCCCAGCTGTTTGAATTTTTGTATCTTGCGCACAAATTGCTCCACACACTTAACAATCAAGAGTTCCTTATCTTGCAGCAAAAACGCTTTTTACAAGTAGAATCTTCATAAGATACACATTTTCGACAATTGTTAAATTTATGATATCGATAGGCCTATTTTATATTTTACTGTTTCAATATTAGGGATGTGCCGGAGAGCGAATGCATATTCGCTATCCGGCGCTTCTTGAGGTATCTGGTATCCTGCCGATAGTGCTTCTCTATCGGTATCATAAATGCTTTTCTAAAGTTCAGGGGAATTGCGTAGAGTAGACTAGGTAAAAATAAAATATATCTTTTCGATTTATGTGAAAAAATTTGGTGCGAGTTTGAAAACTGTAATTTTGTTTAGGCTCTCTACAAAAAGCAAAACCGAGTTCAAACCTTAGACTACATCGGTAATTTAATAGATTTAAACATATTTCACAAGTTTTTTTTCGTTTGGCGCTGTGAGTTTTGTCATCAGGAAAGCCACTTCGATGGTGTAGCAGTAAGGCAGTATAATCAATCGGCTTCAAACCGAGACGGTATAAGTTCGATAAGTTCGGGGACCACTATCGTTGTTTCATCCGTAAAGACCATGCAAATAGCTTACGTTTAAAAGCCTGTTTTCTGTCCTATAACTGGCACGTTCGTCTTCTGTTCAAAATGAGAAATAAAATTCAATGAGCGGCGGACATAGGCGCCAATGCCTTCTCAACTTAAGCAAACAGCACGGAGAGAGAATTTTTATAGAAACTTTGTTTTTTACGTTCAAAAAACGACGTTTTAAGGTACCAGTAGCATTGTAATCGATGTGTTGCTGCTTTTAAATGTTGGGCGGTTTTGTAACGTTATGTAGGCTAAGTTGAAGCCTTTTATTCAACGTCCTTAGTTCATCAATCGGCTGTTTGTATTAAAGTTTGATTTACAGACTTACTGAGGATCGATTTTTTTTCGGTAATTTTGTGGTATGCGTATTTCAGTAGCTTTGATGATAGCGCAAAGCAAGTGAAAATTCAAATTTAAACTTGCCTTATACCAACCACTTTGCATAGTGGTTGAAGACATCGCTATCGGCGTGGAAGGCTCGCCACCGTTGCGACGTTTTTTTTTTTTCGGGATTCAAAATTGTGTTGCACAGACGTAGAGATGGGCTCCACCACTCGTTACATGCTTCGGTGAAATACGCGAATATAATGAAGATTTGATCTTTTTTGAAGTTTGCTTTTCGATAGGTATCACAAACTATTGCTCACAGGCACAAAACCGCAAAAATTAACACAATGCGTCACGATTGTTAACTCGATTGCTTTACTCGAAAAATTACCCCGCTGATGCTGGTCACATGTTTGATAGGGTTTTCTTCTCGCTTTCTACATAGCATGAGCGCAGAATTTCGTTGAAACAATGCTGAGACTTTGCGCTGTTCCATTTTGGAACTGTTTTAACTACTGTGCAATGTGCATGCAGTCAACTTTTGATATAATGAAAAAACCCTGGAGGCCAGATGTATGCCGCCCCCTTCGTTATTACACCAGAGGAAGTCCTGCTCCTGCTCCCGCCGAATAGACGCGTATAGCGGCCGACCGACTTGGCGTCCAATTTTTGGCACACTCTTGACCAAAATCTACACTTTTCAACACAATTCTTCTTAACCAAAAAATAAAACCCAGCGTTGAAAACGTTTTGCTACACAAACGTAGTGTCGTCGATCGGAGTTGAGTCAAAAGCGATCAGTAAAATGGTCATTTTATTAACTGAGCTCCTGCCACTCGACCATGTTGCCGAATGGAGATAGAGTAGTCAAGTCCATTTGTAATGACGTTATACCTTTGGAAGTTCCTGTGTGTCACATGATCTCATGCAATTAGTTTTATGGCTCGCTAGTCGAGCAAGACGATAGCGAGTACAAAAACCATCAAAATATTAATTTTGGCTTAGTGCTACTATCCGGTATTCGGCCGTATATCCAGCTAGATAGTGACGTTCTGGACATCCGGCCAGATACTGGACATCCAGCAAGTCAGATTTGTCGGATATCCGGTATCCGGCAAATTTGCTATCCGGCACATTTTCATTGAATATATGCGTTTGAGTAAATTGGCATGGATGTTTGTTGGCTGCTTGGGAACCATTAACTTTTTGATATGCTCAAGTGTGCAACGAAACCTTTTTTAGTCAAGCGGTGTACTTGTCATGAGAAGCTAAGAATATCAGGCAACAAAATTATCAATTAAGCAATCGTTTGCTAATTCAAATTCAGGAACAAACATATTCAAAAAATTACCAGTATCATAGAATACCAAACCATTCTGAAGCAGCCAGCTCTGGTTCTAAGTTCTAGGTAACTTAAATGATAAGTACAACGATAAGACAAGATATTAATACCTGCATGAATATGTGGCTTCTCCAGGTTTAAACACATGACCACAAACACTTGAAGGGTTGTTTAATTCCTTGAGTTTTAAAAGCTCTTCTTCTTCATTTCCTTCAAATAACCACCTAAAAACAAAGTCATTGCAAAAAAAACTTTCCACAAAGAAAGTACTGGTTCATTGCTAACAATGTAAGTAAGAAATCGAAAGCCATCGTTGCAACAAGCATTCTATCAAGACATTTCAATTTTCCTCAGCATTCATACCACTTCAACAAAATATTTATTGTATTATTAGTTGAAGTGTTCCTGCTTAAAACGTGCAAGAAATCCAAGCAGTAAGCTACAAACTTTCCCTACGTTTTAAAATGTTTTTATCAACCAAAATTCTCTTCTTTGCACAAGACAATATGTCCAAATTATGCAATAACTGCAATATGATTGATGAACTAGTTTACTCACCAAGCAATTTGCTCAATAATGCCATCAATGATGCCATTATGTTTAAAAGATCCAACAGTCCAACTATCATCAGTGATTATAATTTTTGGGACATGCTGCTGTAGCAACTTAAACAACTTGTCATCAACATCAGAAGGTGCCAACTGCAACCGGCATACATCAATCATAACTTTGTCTTCAAGTTTCTAATTATTATTGCCTCACATGGGTCTTTTTGTATAATCACAAGCTGCAAACATGAACAACACCATAAATACTCCGTCCCCTGTCTAATTTTAGTGGGCTTTAGGCCCACAATTCTTGGTTCCACTTTCTGCATCATAATCACTTCTCTTAACCATGACATCAAGAAGTTGATTATGATGCAGAAACTAACACCAAAACCATGGGCCTAAAGCCCACGAAAATTGGACATAGGACAAGTTAAAAGTAGACTATTCACTAGGCCTACCATAATGGTCCACAAATCCCATGAGTTATTTTGGTTTTCTGCAGATAAGCTGTTTAAAAAACGCTTTTCAAAAAAAACATCAAAACAGCCCAGAAGATAGTCAAAAGAATCTCCAATTGTGGTAAGCACAGTGGCGCACCCAGGGGGGTTGAACACCCACCCCCCCTTTTGAAAGCGAATAATCGTTTTGTAAGGTGAAGTGTCCAAACTGTGCAAGTGCAGTAGCCTAAGTGCTGTTATTTTAAAACAGCTGTGACAGAATTTGCCCCACATGATATACACTGAAGCCAAATCGGCTGGTTGCTGTAGTGGTAAGAGACATTGTTACCAGTGCGAGCAGAGCGGATCCTGGGGAGCATGTGGAAAATGCATCCCCCACAAGGCGGTCCTACTAAACACCGCAAGGAACTACAAGGTACTGAAAACAGTGCAAAGAACTACAAGGTACTACAAGGAACTACAAGATACTTCAAACGAAGTACAAAGTGGCTGAAAACACTACAAGGAACTACAAGGTACTTTTAAACCAACGACAAGTTTGTTGAAAACACCACAAGGAACTACAAGGTACTTTTAAATATACAAAACGCTTGAAAACACTACAAGGAACTACAAGGTAAACCAACCACAAGTAATTGAAAACGCCGCTAAGAGCTGCAAGGTGCTTTTAAACCAACTACAAAGCACTTGAAAACACTACAAGGTACTTTTAAACCAACTACAAGGCAGTTAAAAACACCGCAAGGAACTTATGGACTAACGACAAGGGCGTTAGGAACATCCCAAGGGTTGGAGACGGGGGGGGAGAAGGGTTGGAGTCGGGGGGTGGAGTGGAGTCGGGGGTTGCAGTTGGAGGGATGGAGTCGGGGGGTTGAGGTCGGGGGGATTGGGGTCGAGAGGGTTGGAGTTGGGGGGTTGTGGTCTGGGGGGTTTGAGTCGGGGGCGTTGGGGTTGGAGTCGGGGGGAATCGGGGGCGTGGGGTTGGAGTCGGGGGGTTTGAGTTGGGGGGTGGGGTCGGGGGTTGGAGTTGGGGTCGGGGGGTTGGGGTCGGTTGGAGTCGGGGGGATCGAGGGCGTTGGGGTTGGGGTCAGGGGGGTTGGAGTTGGGGGGGTTGGGGTCGAGGGGGTTGGAGTTGGGGGAGTTGGAGTCGGGGGGTTGGGGTTGGAGTTCGGGGGGTTGGAGTCGGGGGGAATTGGGGGCGTGGGGTTGGAGTCGCAAGGTTGGGGTCAGGGGGTTTGAGTTGGGGGGTGGGGTTGGGGTCAGTTGGAGTCGGGGGGGATCGAGGGCGTTGGGGTTGGGGTCGGGGGGTTGGAGTCGGGGGAGATCGGGGGCGTGGGGTTGGGGTCGTTGAGTTGGGGGTTGGGGTTGGAGTCGGTGGGGTTGGGGTTGGAGTCGGGGGGTTGGGGTCCGTTGGAGTCGGGGGGGATCGAGGGCGTTGGGGTTGGGGGGGTTGGAGTCGGGGGAGATCGGGGGCATGGTGTTGGGGTCGGGGGGGTTGAGTTGGAGGTAGGGTCGGGGGGGTTGGAGTCGGGAGGTTGGGGTTGGAGTCGGGGGTTGGGGTCATGAGGTTGGGGGGTGGGGTTGGAGTCGGTGGTTGGGGTCGAGGGGGTTGGAGGGTTGTAGTTGGTTTGAAATTACCTTAAATGTCTTGTAGTTGATTTACAAGTGTCCCTTGTAGTTTCTTGTGCTGTTTTCAACTACCTTGAAGTTGGCTTAAAAGTACCTTGTAGTGTATTCAGCTACTTTGCACTTGGTTTAACAGTACCTTGTATTTCCTTGTGGTGTTTTCAACCACCTTGTACTTGATTTAAAAGTACCTTGTAGTTCCTTGTGGTGTTTTCAACTACCTTGTAATAGCTATAAAAGTACCTTGTAGTGTTTTCAACTACCTTGTAGTTGGTTTAAAAGTACCTTGTAGTGTTTTCAGCTACTTTGTACTTGGTTTAAAAGTACCTTGTAGTTCCTTGTGCTGTTTTCAACTACCTTGTACTTGATTAAATAGTACCTTGTAGTTCCTTGTGCTGTTTTCAACTACCTTGTAGTTGGCTTAAAAGTACTTTGTAGTTCCTTGTAGTGTATTCAGCTACATTGTACTTGGTTTAACAGTACCTTGTAGTTCCTTGTAGTGTTTTCAACTACTTTGTACTTGGTTTAACAGTACCTTGTAGTTCCTTGTAGTGTTTTCAACTACCTTGTAGTAGCTATAAAAGTACCTTGTAGTGTTTTCAAGCATTTTGTAGGTTTAAAAGTACCTTGTAGTGTTTTCAACTACCTTGTAGTTGGTTTAACAGTACCTTGTAGTTCCTTGTAGTGTTTTCAGCTACTTTGTACTTGGTTTAACAGTACCTTGTAATTCGTTGTGCAGTTTTCAACTACCTTGTAGTTGGTTTAAAAGTACCTTGTAGTTCCTTGTGGTGTTTTCAACTACCTTGTGATAGCTATAAAACTACCTTGTAGTTACTTGTAGTGTTTTCAACTACCTTGTAGTTGGTTTAAAAGTACCTTGTAGTTCCTTGTGCTGTTTTCAACTACCTGGCAGTAGCTATAAAAGTACCTTGTAGTTCCTTGTAGCTGTTGTAGTGTTTTCAGCTACTTTGTACTTGGTTTAAAAGTACCTTGTAGTTCCTTGTAGTGTTTTCAACTACCTTGTAGTAGCTATAATAGTTCCTTGTAGTGTTTTCAACTACCTTGTAGTTGGTTTAAAAGTACCTTGTAGTTTCTTGTAGTGTATTCAGCTACTTTGTACTTGGTTTAAAAGTACCTTGTAGTTCCTTGTAGTGTTTTCAAGCATTTTAATGGCTTAAAAGTACCTTGTAGTTCCTTGAAGTATCTTGTAGTTCCTTGCGGTGTTTAGTAGGACCCCCCACAAGGCATTTTTTAACATGTTTTTGATGAATACAATTTTTCCATAATTTTAAACCTTTTTGATAACAATACGTCTTATGCCCTAACCACACTAATCGAAAATGTACAAAGAAAATGCATCATGTTCAGTGAAACACTCAGACTTGGGGTCAAGAAAAGTTAAACAAAATTTGCCTAATAATTGTTCAAAAACTATTAAAATGGCCACTAAGGAATGCAAACTTTAAAAAAATTTCTGGGGTAGCATGCTCCCAGACCCTCCTCAATCTTTTTTAGTGTCAATATGCTTCAAATGAACTATGCTGGAAAAAAACTACACTCGAAAATATGTCAAATTTTGTGTCCTCTCAATGATAATTTTGCAAATATGCAGCAGAAATGAAAACATTTTTCAAAGGGCTTTTTACCTCTCTTTGGGGTTTAACGTCTTTGCATTTAGTTAACATTCAACCTAATTAAAAACTTCATACTTTCCCACCAAAATTTTTTAGATCCACTTTTGAGTGTGCGATTGAGGTGTTTCTAGAACCCCCCTTTGAAAAATGCTGGGTGCACCCCTGGTTAAGCAGCGTGATTATTTTAATTTTTAAAGTTAGCGAATCTGCTGCGAAAGCAGTGTTCCCTCTAGGGTTTTGACTAGTGCGAATTTGCCCAAATGATAAATTCATTGCAATTTTTGCCAAAAGATTTGACTATTTTGAGGACCCCTTTTACAAACTTTTTGCATTAAATTTCCTTTTCCAAGATACAAGCTAGAGTCTTGCATTAAAATATTCAAGTTTTTCGTTTAAGTTTTTCAGTTTTGCATTTTATAATATTAATTTCTGGTTCAAAATCAGTAAAATTTGCCCAAAAATTTCGCATTTCTCTCAAATTTCTCACTCTAGAGGGAACACTGTGCATAAGGTACAAACTGATAATTTGTCTCTTGCTAGCATGATGTGATTACTTGTAGAAACTTGAAATAAAAAGGCAGTGCTTGATTTGCCACCATCAACTACCGGTACATCCTGATTGACAGTTGACATGTGTCAATATGCATGATGTAGCTAAATCCTGATTGGCTAGCATGTATGCACATGACTGGTTTTGCCATTCAGAATCTGCTGCTGGCAAAATAGACACTACCAAATAAAAATAAGCAGTTACACCAAAGATAGCTGTCACCGGTATATGGTTATTACAAGCGAAAATACTTTAAACAGTTAAATATGAAACTTTACGGCTTAATTCTGCCTTCTCTGTTCTAGGCTACTGCTTATAAGTGGTTTGGGGTAAAAAGCAAGGACAAAAGTGCGGTAGTTTTCAAAAGTTTAGTAAGAAGCCTACACTCTAAAGATTTTCTACACAATGTCCAGGAATTTTTAAAGCCTTGAATTGAGCAACAATTTGGGTTGAAAATAAATCTATACGGTAAAATCCGCTTAATAAATCTACCATTGCCCAGTCGATTTTGGATTCATTAAGCGGCGGATTTATTAACCAAATTTCCTATTACCAGTATATAGTCTAATGCAATTTAAACCACCCTGGCATAGATTTAAAAACGCACTCAGTTTAAAAAATTTCCAACATTTAGACACAGAAAAAGCTGTTAATCCAAAGCGGACTCTGGACTATGTACGGGTACTTTGCAATGAAACTTGCATATTGTTTAACACTGCATAGTGGGGAAGATTTTGTTGGACTTGTATACAGGGCATCGTAGTCTAGGCTAGCCAGGCTAACTCAAGTTCTGCGCTGCTTGTTCTTCCGGTACGGTAAAAACGGAGACAGAAAAAATCTACTCTCCAATTTTTATTTTTGACGTTTTGCTTGGCAATGAACGCCAAGCTTCATCAGAAAATACAGTGACCTGGGAAGGAAATCAACCCAGGTCGAGAACAGTAAAACGTAGTAGCACTGATTTAACTGAACTGATTAAAAAGTTACGAAGTGTAAATTGTATCAACCCGATTAACTATTGCGTCACAAAAAGGCGAAATGCGTGAATAATCATCAAATTGTTATGTGTAATACGTAAAAACCAGTATGTAAACTACAGTGATTAAATTGCATTAAAAATTATTTAGCCAATGAACGATAAACATTTGGGAGACTGTCGCCATCAGACCTGTTCATAATCTTAGGATGGGCATTGATGAGCCAAGCTTCCGAGATGAGTAATGGATAGTCAATTTGAGCAACACCGAACTCAACAATACACAAACAGCTGTACTAGAAAAAGGCTTTAATTTTGCCATCACTCCTAAATCGATACCTAAATTAGATATTGTCACCGGTGTTGAGACTGGACTACGAAAAATCCGAAATGCAGCTTCAGTTACCATTGCCCGCTCTAAAGTTGCTGAAATTTTGAAAACCGCAAGCCCTCCGCATAATCGCAATGTCACCCGTGAAGAAGAAGAGGCATTGAAAGAGTTAAAAAACAACGAAAAAATTGTTATTTTGAAAGCTGACAAAGGCAATGCAACAGTAAGTTGTAATGAACACTGAGGACTACGAAGAAAAAGTGAATTCTCTATTATCAGATGAGTGCACTTATGAAAAATTACTAAATAGGCGTAATCCTGTTAATCAAATTACTACTAGAATTAATCAATATGTGTGGAATTTGTATCGAAATGAAAAAATGAATAAGAAATGTTATTACTATTTACGTTGTTCTAATGCTATCACTCCGCGGTTTTATGGTCTACCGAAAATTCATAAATCTTCTGTGCCTCTTCGCCCTATCGTTTCGTTTGTCAACTCCCCCACTTACAATTTGTCTAAATTTTTATCTCGTGTTTTATCAAGTCTTTTAAAAAATAATTACAGTGTTCGCAACTCTCGAGAATTTGTTGGTTGAATGTATTAAGAATTATTCTGTTGAAGAAAATGAATGTTTGGTGTCGTTTGATGTTGTTAGCTTGTTTACATCTGTGCCGGTTGACAAGGCTCTTGCCCTCGTGTTGGAACTTCTCGCATCTGATGATTCTTTGTCTTCTCGTACACGTCTCAGTATCTCTGACATCAAACAAGGTCTCCAAATATGTTTGGATTCTACTGTTTTTTCATACAAAAAATCTTTTTTCAAGCAAACCTTTGGTACCCCCATGGGTTCTTGCATTTCTCCCATCATTGCTAATCTTTACATGGAACACATTGAACACACAGCTATCACTACGTTTCATACTCCTCCCAATCTTTGGTTGAGGTATGTTGATGACACGTTTTGTATTCTCGACAAAAAACACATTTCTGCATTCCACTCTCATCTTAATTCTATTTGCTCTCACATTCAGTTTACTATGGAAAACGAACACGATTTTTCTCTTCCTTTTCTTGACGTTCTGGTATCCCGTAATGTCTGCAAAGAGAACCACACCACAAACACATCACTCACTACAGCCATATACAAAAAACCCACCCACACGGACAGATACCTCCACTACACATCACATCATCCCAAACACCAGAAACTCACTGTGACAAAGACACTACTCAACCGCGTTGAAACACACATCTCTCATACTGATAAAAACCAAAAAAGCGGTGAGTTACAAAACATACGTTCTGCTCTGCAATTTAACGGATTTCCTACCAGAGCTACTTTTCTCTCTCGCAAAAACAAACGCTCTCAAACTCAAAACTCTCAATTCAAACAATTCACTTCTATTCCGTATGTGCAAGTTTCTCTCTCGCAAAAACAAACGCTCTCAAACTCAAAACTCTCAATTCAAACAATTCACTTCTATTCCTATTCCGTATGTGCAAGGTACATCAGAAAGAATTAGACGAGTTCTGAACGAGGCAGGAGTCGGTGTTGCCATGAGACCTGTAAAAACCATTCGCCACATTTTGCCCTCCCCTAAAGATCCGTACACTACAGAAGATAAGAGTTGTGTTGTTTACCAGATCCCTTGCTCTGACTGTGACTATGTTTATATTGGTCAAACCAAACGTGGCCTTAAGTCACGACTGGCCGATCATAGGCGAGCCACAAGCCAGCTGAGACCGGAACTTTCTGCACTTTGCGAACATGCGATGGACTTTAACCATACAATTGATTGGGAGAAATCGGAAATCTTGAAAGTGGAGAACAATTATTCTAAACGACTCATCCCGGAAGCTTGGTTCATCAATGCCCATCCTAAGATTATGAACAGGTCTGATGGCGACAGTCTCCCAAATGTTTATCGTTCATTGGCTAAATAATTTTAATGCAAATTAATCACTGTAGTTTACATACTGGTTTGTACGTATTACACATAACAATTTGATGATTATTCACGCATTTCGCCTTTTTGTGACGCAATAGTTAATCGGGTTGATACAATTTACACTTCGTAACTTTTTAATCAGTTCAGTTAAATCAGTGCTACTACGTTTTACTGTTCTCGACCTGGGTTGATTTCCTTCCCAGGTCACTGTATTTTCTGATGAAGCTTGGCGTTCATTGCCAAGCAAAACGTCAAAAATAAAAATTGGAGAGTAGATTTTTTCTGTCTCCGTTTTTACCGTACCGGAAGAACAAGCAGCGCAGAACTTGCATATTGTTTGTTCAGTAATCTGGTAGTTAAAAGCACAGTACTGGTACCAGGAGTGTACTGAATGTCAGCGACATGGCCTAGCGGTACAGCGCGCATGGGACAGATCCTACGTGACGGGTTCGATTCGCAGCTGGAGTCGATCGCATTTGACATACCGTATATATAACGGGTGGCTGCTGACTCGAAGAGCGCAAGCTCACTTCGCAGTCTCCCTCAATTACTGTTGAATTTTCAGAATTGACGTTTGTTTGCACTTATTTATTAACAATTACCAGTGATGGAGTCGAGTACTCAACATTCGAGTACGATTATTGAGTACCGGTACTTGCCTCGACAATCTTTGAATACGAGTACTGGTGCAGGGTGGTTGACTTCAAGTACGAGTATTACCAATATAACCCTGAGTACAAATACCCAGAGGTGGGCATTTTTAAAAATTGGTTGGAGCGCAGCGCAACAAAGCGCAAAAGTTCTGTTAAGTCATGAAACGCAACGCAACTAGCGCAACCTAATTTTTAAATTGACTAAAGCGCAACGCAACTTCCGCAATCAATAATTTTTGGCATTAAAGCGCAGCGCAACTTCCGCAACGAGGTTTATACAAAAGAAAATGCGCAACGCAACTTTCGCAATGAAAGATTTAATAAAGCGCATCGAGTAGATGTATAAGCAATGCAATTTTTTCTAGAGTTATTTTTATAGGTGCTTCTAAGTTATTTGCTAGACCAGTGGCGTACGCACGGGGGAATTTCGGGGGTCAACCCTCCCCCCATTGACGATTAAAAAAAATGAAAACCTCTCTATTTCAAACGACCCGCATTTTTTCATACAGAGTTTGCGGAAATTGCTGTCATATTTTTCTGAGCTATCCAATTTGCATATTAATCTTGAAAAACCTTCATTGTGATGCAATAATTCCAGTAGTCAAACTTTTCTGGTGGGTTGTATGGGGCGCCGTTTGGAAAAAAACGATTTTGTCCGACTTATTTTGCGCGTGTATTTTGGTCCGACTTAGAGTACATTTTGTCCGATATATAAGTAGGATATTTCCAATATACATATCGGACAAACTATGGTCTAAATAAGCTCAAAAAACATGGTTCACAAAACGAATAGTTTTTTTCCAAACGGCGCCCCATACACCCCCTTTTAAAATTCCTGGCTACGCCACTGGCTTGCAGTATCAAGATTCGCGCGCGACTACAACTCAGATCTTACACTAGCAATAGCATCAGATGATTTTGCAATCACTACACCCTGTTATTGCAAATCCTGATGCTGAAAGGTGCTTGCATTGCTGTGCTTTCATTAAAAAAAAAATTTTTTGTAACGCAGCAAATTAACCTATGCACAAAAAAATGCAAAATGTGGCTTTGAGTAAATGTTCTACCAATAAGCCTACAAGCAGGGACAGACTATTGCTGACAGTCAAACAACGAAACCCAGAGTAAGTAAATATTAGTACTCTGTATAATTTCATTTTTTTCGTAATTTAAGTTACGTATGTCTGTCATAGTGCTTGTTTTTAACCTGAAATACTTTAATTGATATATTTTGCTTTGTAGAATTGCTGAGATGAAAGTCAAATTGTCGAAAAGGGAAGATTTAGTGAATTTAGACTCGGAAACTGCAAAGGACGTACACAAATTAATGGAAAATAATTCGGACATTTTTTGTCAAAAGTTTTACTCTGAACAACTGAAAATGCAAAAACAGCATAAAAATGAAGTCTCTTCAGTGGTGCTTAAAACTTCAAATCCATGAAGTAAATCCATCTACATACAATGCATTCTACCTAGCACCTTTAAAGGTTACTTCTATATAGTTTTTGGGGCCAAAAACTTTAGTTTGATATAGAAGTAACCTTTAAAGGTGCTAGGTAGAATGCATTGTATGTAGATGGATTTACTTCATGGATTTGAAGTTTTAAGCACCACTGAAGAGACTTTATTTAATAGTCGAAACGTATCCCGTCTGGTGCACAATAAGCATAAAAATGACAGTCGTTTCCATCCTGATATTGTGAAGTGGCTGAAAGTGTTAACTTATGGTTCATTAAAAGCATGTTACATACAGTATGATCTGACATAGCACTTATTTGTGTAGTGGTACACAGAATCTATCGTATTAGTTGGAGTTAGACATTCTGCCTGTGCAATAGCACTTCTGACATAAGAAAGATTGACGTAGATAAGACTAATCAATGACGAAATATGAGTTTCTGAAGTAAGCTTTCACACGCGACACAGGCTGCAGGACCGAGTCGTCTGAACGCGGGGCTGGAGTTGAGAGAAGATCGAAGTTGATGCAAGAGTGTTTGTTTCACTACTAGTTACATCGGTCATTGTATTATTATTATTAATAAATTTAGGTTTGCTCTGAGCTTGGCGATGAAAAGTCCAAGCTGCTGTAATGACTTGAAGAAGGTTTAGGTGTTTCCATCACGACGTACTTTGAGAGATATCGGTTAGATGTAATTTGTTTGTTTGGTTTTATCAAGTAACAGCTGTTTTGTGATCAAACATGTTTTGGTAGCAAGTTTGTAGATTATAACCCATAAAACTCGGTTTTGTATCTATTGTTTTGTGAGATAAAAGTCTTCAGAGATTTTTTAGGGCGTCAAAATGTAACATATTAACCAGCAAATCGTAAGTTTTAGACTGCAACTGTTTTTTCTTAAATGAGTTTTGCAGAATACTAAGCAGGCTATATTTTTAGTAATGCGGAGACCCCCGGGGTCGGTTGGCCATCGCATACCACCGAATTCATTCAAAATTATGTACAAGGTAGCGGAGAAAATAAAAAATGCGTTTTTCTGACTGTCGATGAGATTTCCGGTAGGTGAATTTCTGTAGTTCTAAGATTAACCTGTGGTGGGCTAAAACTTGTCAGCTAAGTTAACTCACGATTTTATTTATCACATATTATTTCAAAGTTGTTATTCTGCTTTGAACATAACAATTTTTGTTTTGGCCGGTTAAACAAGACCTGGGGGGTTATTACAGGATTTTATGTGTTAGCGAGCGATTTCCCTCGCTAATTCTCCTCGGAGGAGAAATTCTACAAGCGGCAGCCGAGATAACGTGCTCGCAAAGTTGGGATTACAGGTTGCGCTCGCAGAAAGATCAGTTACTCGGTAAAGTGGTAAAGCCGAGTGTCTCGCTAACTGCTCGGTATGTATAGGCTTGTTGTGAGGTGCTGGACTGGCAGCTGCTGTTTGCTGGCTAGCGCCTAGTTTAGTGCCAAAACTGTGCTACTATTACAAAGTTAGGATGGTTTTAACTTAGTTATAGGTAAGAGTGTATGCAGTAATGGTGTCTACAGATGCATAGGCTTGTTGTGAGATGCTAGACTAGCAGTTGCTGGCCATGGCCTCACACAGTTACTGGTGGAAGATACCATTACTTCATACTCTCCGACCAATGCTCCGACTAAGTCTGCAGCCAACGCATGCTTGCAATAGGCCTACTAGCACAGTTTTAGCACTAGACTAGGCGCTAGCCAGTAAACAGCAGCTGCTGGTCTAGCACCTCACAACAAGCCTATACCGGTTCATATGTAGACACCTATACATAGCCTACACTCTCACCTGTAACCAAGTCAAAACCATCCCAACTTGGTAATACTGGCACAGTTTTAGCACTAGACTAGGCGCTAGCCAGTAAACAGCTGCTAGCGCACTAGTCTTGGTTTGATGTGTATGTATTTGTATATTGACCATGCTTTGCATTTTTCTTTTTTTTATTTTTTTTATTTTTGAAAGTTTGTTTTTTTCTGTTGACATATGTCATTTTTGAGATAGAGAGTAGCGACTTGAGCCTTTGGCTCTTAATTGGCATGCACGAATATGCTTGAACTTGAATCCACCACTTCACAACAAGCCTGGGAGTTGCATAAAGCTCTAGTTGTGTCATAAACTAGGTACTAACTATTGTGCATAAACTATGACCTAAAAAACCGCGCTCTGCCATGGCTAGTTGTGTATGAAATAGTCGCTCGGTAACTTAACGTGCTCATTTTTTTTCTCGCTACTTGCCGAGAGAGTTCGCCAGCTCGGAAAATCCTGTAATCCCGAAAAGCGCGTTAGCGAGGAAAAATTTTTTACCGAGCTGTTTGCGAGCTCGCAAACCGCTTAACGAGCATCCTGTAATAACCCCCCTGGTGTATGATGCTGTCACAGGTGATCTTTTTGGGTATACCGATCTTGGACAGCGGGATAATCCTAAAGCTGCAACACTTGCTACTCACGCACTCATTGTGTATGTGAAATCTTTATCTGGAAAACCCGGATTATAGCACCCTTTGGCGTATTTTGCTTCGAATGCGGTTACTGGACCCCAATTGGCGTCCATAATGTGGGAATGCGTGGCGTTGTTGGAAAAACACGGTTTACAGGTACAGATCCAGTATTACCGTACTTAATACATAGACATTTTTTTACTTTTACTTGCAGTTTCATTGATCGCTTTACATATTACATTTGGGTGTTAAATATGCTGGCTTTTCCAAAATTTAAAACCGCCTTTTATGTTCTTCTGTTAATTCACAGGTTTATGCAATTGTTGCTGACAGCCTTGCTGCACATAGAAGCATGTTTAAGTGCATAAGTGCAGAAAGCGATTTTCCTCACCAAGCGACAAATTTGTTCTCTTCAAACGCTGAGCAAAAAATTTTCTTAATTTCGGACCCGCCACACCAGCTGAAAACTACTCGAAACTGCATTTTTGCGAGTCGTGGAAGAAAAGGTAAGCCAACTCGTCTTACTCATTGTTACGGAAAGTTCATCTTATGGGAACATTTTTTTATCCGTCGAGTCGCAAAATGTGAGAGCTATTTCTGCATTTCAATAATGATTTGTAGTGATGATTTTTGCACTTTTAATTCAACTTTTGTAACGGTGAAAACCGCAAATCTTTGACATCCAATTGTTTCGATTTTATGTTTGATTCAATCTTTTGTGTTGCAGTGGGGTGAGTTGGCTTGCTACCGCTCGACCGCAAAGCATATGCGCTTGACCAGTTACTCCAAGATGAGTTTCAGGTTAGCAGCGCAAACGCTTTCTTTTTCTGTGGCCAGCGCAATGAGAAATAAAGATCGTTTTTCTGAGGACGAGCGGAGGTGGAAGAAACAGCTAATTTTGTCAAGATGATGGATACTTGGTTTGATTACATTAACACTCGTCCAGGACATAGGTGGCGGAACTGGGGGGGGAACCTGCCCCTCCCCCACTTTTTTTCAGGGGGCCCTAATTTACTCGTTTATTTTTACAATATTGCCTCTGCATGAATGTATTTGAAATTTAACAGGCTTACCATCAAAACTAAAACCCAGAAAAGAGCTTATATCCAGAGCTGTTTTCTTTAAAATTTTGTTTGTGGGGTGGGGGAACAAAATCTAGAAGTAAGAACCGTGGGTCTGAAGCCCACATAAATTGGACGTGTCACATGTGGACTGGCTAAATATGGATTGTAGGCATAGGGCCGGATTCACGTATAGGCAGGGTTACCATTTCGTGCTTATTTCTAAGATTTGTGTTTATTTTCAAAAGCAATGTCTTCCAAAATGTGAATGTGCTTATTTTTGAATCTCGTGCTTCGTATGTCTTAGTTCAAATGCTTTTTTCTTCAAATGAACAAAAAGTGGAAGAAAAATATGTATATTTTTTGTTCCTTAGTTAATTTCAACATTTTGAAATTTGTTTTAATTTCTCAATTCAGTGGTTCCCAAACTTGAGGGCCATGGGCCAGCACGGGATTGTTTTCAGAGGGCTACAAAGCTTGACTGGAAAACAACAAAAGCGTTCCTTAATCACGTCATGATGTTCACTTCAAAAGTTGTTGAACCACCGGAAAAAATAGGAATCTGCGGACGTTTTGGTAACCTGCTATTTCGTCCTCGCAACAGCAGTGTGCTTATTTTTTGGTGTAGGTCGGTGATAACTTTGCGTATAGGCTAAGCAGGCTGAAACCTAGAGTCGGAGAAAATGGGGGGCCCCATCACGAACAATGAAGACCTTTTTTTTTCTTCACCGATACCTTCAGCGAAAAACAGAACATCTGAGAACGTGTATACCTTTTTTTGCTCTTCATTATACCGATATTTTCAGTGAAAATAGGGACATCTGAGGACGTCAAGATCTTTTTTTGCTCTTCCAATCAGTGTGATCAAATAGCCTAGGGCCTCTCATTGTCTAAATACGGCCCTCAGAAGCGTATTTAGGGGCGGTGCCAATGTGCCATGCCCCCCTCCCCCCATTTGACTCTGCCTTTTAGCACACAAGAACAATACTAATGACGGAAATATGCCAGATTCTTTTGATGGTTTCTGTAGCTTATGGCCGCAGAAGCGAATCCAGAGGAGTCGGTTGAGGAATATGCATCGTCCCACCAGCCATTTTCAAAAATATTTTTGATGCATACAGTATTTCTGTAATTTCAAACCTCTAAGATTGCTGTAAGCCTTTTACGCCTTAAGCACGTATATAATTAAAAATATGTGAACAAAATGTATCATATTTGGCGAAACACTCAGAATTAAAGTCAAACAATTTAAACACAATTTGCCTGAAAATTATTCAAAAAGCACTAAAATAGCCATTACAGCATGTAAATTTTCGAAAAATTTCCTGGGGAGCATGCCCCCGGACCCCCCTAAAAGTTTTCAAGTTTCTTAATCAGCTTCAAATTAGTTCTGCCAAAAAAATACGCTGGAAAAAATGGAGAAATTATGCCCCCCCCCCCTCTTAAAATTTCTCGCTACGCCACTACCGGGCCTTGTTGTAGGTGAAGAAAATCTGATAGTTGGTTTTGGGCCCCCCCCCCCCTATTTTAGAAATGCTTCCGCCATCGCTGGTCCAGGATATGGGTAAGCTAATATCAGAATGCACAAGTAAGTTTTTAAAAGATATGAAGGGTTAATTACTGAATCGTCTGCGGACTGGCGTCGGGCGATTCCATTCATCCATGTACAAATGGGGTGCTGCTCCTTCACCGAATTGTGAGTGTGGTGCCTCTGAGCAAACTGCAGACCACATCATTTCTACATACCCCCTACATCGTGCACCAAAAGGAATACAAGGTCTGTTGGTCCTGGATGATGACACTCGACGCTGGCTTAAAATCAATGCCGTCAACATCTAAACTAAACCGTCGGAAGAGGATGCCCAACCACACGACGACGACGAAGGGTTAATGTCAAACAATTGCTATGATTATTTTTGAAATTAAGTAAGTTTGCACAGCGATTACTGTAACAAAAAATGCGCCGCCTAATCGTCGCTACGAATTATCACTCTATGATGAAGCACAAATCGCTGGCGATAAACGCTTTGTTTTAATACAGCGTTAGAATGTTCATACATGTTTCTTGCTGCGGTGATGTCAACAACTAAGTTATCGTCTAAATTGGTTGGAAAATATTTTTTTTTCTTATCTCGAACAGTGGAGACGAAACAATATAAATAAGTTTGGAGCAAGTGCACTGGAGAAGATATTTTTATCTAAACAAACTTTCGAAGGACTCTGCGCGGCTACAAAAGGAACGGTATCTTTTGTGCGGTGCCTGATCCAACGCAATTTTTCCTACGTTTCAACTAGGAGAATTTCACAAGATTCTCTTAATTCTTACTTTGGCTACCAATTAGCTCTGGGAAGACGGCACGAGAACCCCAGCATTTCTCAATTTGGATACCGAAATAACGCTATTATGTTGAAGCGTCAACTTCATTACCGTGTCGGGAGCAGGTCCACTCAAAAAACGTCGGGTCAGTCGTTCATGGCCGAAACTCATGTGGTTTGCATTGCTTTAGTTGTAGTGGTTTTCAACTTAAATATTTTGTTTTGTGTTTGTTGTTTCGACGCCGTATTACATGCTAATGTTATACTGTTGCTTGTATGAACGCAATTAAAGGAGGAATGGGTTCTGTGAAAATAGCGATAACTTTCGATCCCAATTAAAATCAACAACCAACTGCAATCAAGATGCAATATTTAATATGCATTCACATCGTGAAAAACTAAAACAACAGAAAAAACAAAACAAATCAACGTTTTTGTTCTCAATCGGGACACTTGTTTTGGAGATTTTCGAAGTGGGTAAGTGTTCTTCTTAATCAACTTTTCATTTACGGTTTTAGTGGCAAATCTGTGTCCCCTAATCTTGCAAAACAATCCACTAATAATTTTCATGCACCGCATAATAACATGACTTACAGAGCGATCTCCAGCAATAGTAGCAATGAACTTCATCGTATCGGGTTCGGTGCAACACCCTTTCAATTCGGATAACCGTAAAGTTTTCGTAGTTGTAGGCCTACAAGCTCTAAATTTTTGTTTTCAAGAATCGTCAGTACGTTTACTAATGGTGCTACTACAATATCATACAGCGCTGACTGAGAGTCTTTTGTTACACACCAGGCCCGTAGTCAGAAATTTTTTTCAGGGGGGGCCCGATGGGGCCCAAATTTTTATTAGATATATGACGTCAAACACTGCGACAATGTAGTAATAGGCTAACATAATTTTTATCATGCTATACATGAACTGTACACGTGTACAGCGCATTGGCTTCTCTGTACGGTTTATGCGCACGGTATTTTAATAAATAAGTTTCTGAGGATGGATACTACAACTATAGTTTTGCTTGTATTACGTGCACAGAGGCGAATCACCGGCAAATGGCAATAAAAAGATAACAACAGGAAATATGCCCCAGAAAAGGAGTGTGCAACAAAATGAATAAACGCTAAAACAAGCATAGTTAGACGAACTATACTTGGTTGCAAAACCGGGTAAGGTAAGCAAGAAGTCCTTGCATTTGAGATTCCTAACCAATCTTCTACAGTACCTAGAGGTTTTTTCAATGCTCTTTTCCAAACATATTTGTATGATGATGTGTTTGTATTATAAAGCTGACCTTTTGGCCTATGTCTATCGCTGTTTGTTTCTTGTACCTTACCGTTTATCTTGATTTTGTTAGGATAAATAAATTGCTACGCTACTAATACCATTCCACAATTGCACAAGTAATTAACCTACGCTGGCTTTATATTCCCTCTACGTAAGACTTTTATTACATCTACAGCAGCTATGACTAAATTTTATCTTCTTCCATCACAAAGAATTTTGTGATTTCATAAACACGATTCCTTTCAATGCTACGAGTCCAAGCATAATCGAGAACTCAAATGCTGACTGGCTGAAGAAGAATTGCGATGATGTGGTTTTTGCGTTTTACCCCCGATAGACTGAATTTAAATATATTTTCACAATGTACCAGAAATATAGGCTACCAAACCAAAACTTTACCTACCAAATAACCAAAAAATATACCAGATTTTTCGAATCTGGTATACCAGTTGGCAACGCTGTTTACGATTGAAATGAAAATAGCAGTAAAAATTTGGCTCAAAAGCAGGTTCCTCTGCGGAGTTCCAACTTCCAACCGCACTATTTTGCTCTGGCACAAAACCAGAGTCACGCGTTTATCATCATCGTTACATTATTCTAGAGCTATTTTCGAGTCGTAAAACAAAGTTTTTGTTGTATCTATAATTTCGCAATTTTTATCAGAAAAATTTGCAAATTTTTCGCGAAGTTACAGGGGGGCCCAAGGTTTTTCAGGGAGGGCCCGGTTCCCCCGTAGCTACGGACCTGTTACACACTTTTGAAGAAATATCCTTGTTTCCTGAGACAGAGATGGCTTCCCAGATAATTTTCTGACTATGAATCCTCCTATGTGTTTGATGGTTTTAGTTTCTTAAGGTTTCTTCCGTTTCATCGCTTATGGCTTTATTTTCTCTATGAATCACCGGGATAGCGTCAAAGCATTTAAGAAAATTTCATAAATAGTCATATTCGATTCATAAGCTAAGCGCTTGCTTTCCTTTGCAAATTTCTTCATCAGTTTAGTATGATCCTGATTAAAGCAATACTCTATACAAAACAATTTCCATTAAGTTATTATTTAAAAATATGGTTCCACTGGCTATTGGGGTTATAGTGCAAAATGATTTGATTGATTTCTTCATCTTTATCCTCCTATCGCGAGAAAGCGACGAAGGCGCAATGCTTAGGACGATCTAGACTCGCTTAGGAGAACTTGCCTTTGTTTCCGAGTTTTCCGCTTGATTTTTGCTTCTGTCTTTAATTTGCTGCTTGCCAGATTCCACCAAACAAAGATAATCATCGTGAAGCATCTCATCCAAGGACGCAACAACGAGACTAGGTGGGGAGTTGAACCAATAGCCTTCCGATCATGGTCGTCGTAAAAGCGACGCTCGAAACCACTGCGCCACGCTGCCGACTAAAACACCATGAAAACGACAAGGGTAGCCTACACGCATTACGGAACAGCTATAAAAATTAATCGGATACTGATGCACATTGTAGGTTATAGAAAAAACTTACCTCCATAAATGTTGGTTTTTAGCTCTATGCCTTTAGGCGCAGCAGGTGAAGAAACTTCTGTCAATCCGCTAGTGATTGCGAGTTGACATCCTCTTTCAGTAGTTTGTTTTTCAGGCAGAGAAGTAGGCTAATGGGAAACTGAAGCACCATAGTTGCGTTTTGAATTCGATTTCATCGGCCACTCGTCTCAACAATCATAAGCTGACTTTAACTACTCTCTGAAAATTTTTGAGACCAGCACATACAGTTGGTGCATGTGGCAGACCATGTGGTACGATGAATTTTCCTAAAAGGCTGCCGTACTTATTAATTCACCGGAAAACCCCATAAGGAAAGTACAAAGTCGGATACATAACTGAACTCCAGACTGCATATTATGTAATTTCAGCATGCGTACTTGCGTAGGCCTATGAATCGATTCTTTTATTTCAATTTCAATTTTCCAATCCAAAATCGAGGTCACTTCGTCCAAATTATCAATTTCTATTTCGTAATCCGTTGGTTGCGAACCAACCAAATGCGATTACGAAATGCGAACCAACCAAATAGGCACTATAAACTTCCCGATAAACTTCTATTATCTAATTCGATTAAATAACTAAACTAACTGATATTTTTGCAGTTGCAGCGCTGCAATAAAGCTAATCTTTTGCGTCTTTACAGTTTTAAAGTCTTTGGTTTGACCCGACTGAGAATAGAACCCACCACCCAGCCTACCAGCTTCCAAGACAAACCTGGTAGGCTGGGTTCTATTTTTACTCGGGTCAAACCAAAGACTTTAAAACTGGTATCTGCTGTTACACTTGCTCAACGCTCAGCAATTAAGTGCAGCGCGAAGGATGAAATAAACAGAGAATAAAAATACGTCAGTGAATTCTTGACAAAATTTAGTCCTGGCGGATGGCGCTAAAAGACCTTAGTAGTTTTAACACTAGAACGGCGGGAAAAAATGTATACCTACAACGGGGGCGGTGTCGAAATCGACACTTATTCTTTTTATCTTTAATCTGACACTTGAAATAATTACGAAATATTAGGAACTGCAAAAAATTTAGTTTCGCGTAAGCCCACTCCAACCCAATGTTGACATCAGTTTATCAATTTACGCAATTTAAGCCAACGTTTCTGAACAGTCATGGTGAATGAGAAAATGATAATGTAAATTGAAATAATAATAATGATGAAGCACAAACAGCAGAAAAAAAAGTAACTACTGTAATAGCCTATTGCTGTTACAAAATGAACGTGAAATAATTGGGCTAAAAATATTATGCTATACGAAGGTGTAAAACAACGATATGACATGTCATTATAGTTTGTTTATGGTTCAGTTTAGATTGCTGCACCACATGGGCACATGCATTGCATTCGGTAACTTTATATGATCCATTTCCACAGTTACCGCACGTTGGCTTTAGGCAGTGTCGGCACACTGTAACCGTGGCATTATTACAATTTTGAGCAGAACATTTTCGACGTTTGTCCAAGAGCCTGTTGGTGCTCAATGAAATGTCACCATGAACGATTGCTGGTTCCTTCTGTGCAACATAATTTTCTCTCAGGCCCTCTACAAGCTCCAATATGTAGTCATGACGGTTTATGACACTTCCAGTAGTTTTCCTAAATATGATCCATGAGTTCAAGGCTGCAATGTCAAATAAATTGGTCCACACAGCCAATGGCCATCTCCTACCTGCAGCATGTGTCGTATATTGCCGAGCCATCTGATCAAATACATCCACTCCTACTTTATTTTGATTGTAAAAATTAATTACCAAGGGCTTCTTTTTCTCTGTATCATCAGTACACGGAGCGTTGTGCAAGGTAGATAGCAAGCTTACACTCTTCTTTTTTTTGCACTGATAGTTAACAAATAAACATTTGGTTTCATCGTTGTAATAAAACTTGCTATCGTAAAGATCATCTCCACTTCTCGTCATTTCTTTTGTAATTTCTTTACTGTTGTTCCGCAATGTCCCGACGATTGAAATTTTTTTCTGGGTGAGTAATTTAGCCACATGGACACTGGTAAAAAAATTGTCGGTGGTTACGTTGTAGCCACCTTTGTTGTGAATGCACTCGGTAAGTCTCATTACAACATCTTCAGCTAAGGGCCTACCGTTGCGTTGCTCTTTTTCAAAAGCGCCAAGATAGGGTAAAAGATTGTATACATACTTGGATTCAACTTCCGTCAACACCCAAAACTTTATGCCAAATTTATCAGGCTTATTGGGCATGAATACTATAAAAGGGCATCTGTTTTTCATCGGAAATAGTTGCTCGTCAATAGTGAGACTCCAATCTGGGGTATAATTAGACATGCAGTTTGCTACAAATTTTTCTAACGGTTCTCGAATATGAACGAACTTATCATCAGTTAGCCTCTGACGGCGACGATCCTTATTGTCAAATCTAATAAAACGTTTTACCTCTCGAAAACAGTCTCTGTACATAGTATCACTAAAAAGTTTAGGTCCATAAGTTTTGTTCCACAAAAAGTCTATGGAGTGATGTTTACCATAAATTCCTCTCGCGTATTGCAGTCCTATGAACGCTTCTATAGCTTGTCTCTTGAAAGAGTAAAATCTGGATTAGTTTTTATTGTCTCTCTGACTGTGTGATCTTGAATAGATTTCAGCATAGCATTATCCACAAATAACTTCCAACTGTCGTATGGACTGGTACCAGCTCTGTTTCGTATTGCAGGGTGAACCCCAGCTTTTACGCGAAAGATATTAGAAGCATTCGCTCGCCCTGCTCTGGCTTGAAGTAACGGATTCCAGACAACCCCATTTTTAGCTTGCTGCTGGAGTTTCCAAGCAGTTCTTCCTCCTCATCACCACTGGAAGAACAGTTGCCTTCATTATCGGACTGCTGTACATTGCTAGATTAACTCTGGCTCTGCTTCTTATTCTGCTCTGCAGATTGAGACCGCAGAGGAGGCGCAGGTGCATCATCATTGTCGTCAGATGAATCTGAATTCTCAAGCAAATCTAATCCTTGTACAGCATTATATATGAACTTGCTGTTATTTACAGACATGGAGACTAACTGTTTACCGGTATATTATTATACTATATTAGTTGGTTTATAGACAAGGTATTTGCAAATGGTTGAAAGCTATCACCTTACAAAAATTTTCACCTGTCAGACACAAAAAAATGACACAATATGGACTACTCGTTATGCCACAAAGAGAGATGGAAGATGAAACGGCAGAATTATAATTAACGTAGCCTAACTGTTTCAAATGCGATGAAGTAAACGAATTGAATTGAAATGACAAAAACAATGAGTAGGTTATTACAAACAATGCAATAAAAACACCGGTAGTTTTGAACAATGTTCCAAAATTACTGACAACTGAATTGAAATCTGCTTTCTTCCTGCTTCTCCAACCAAAACACGGCCATTATCGTGGGGTAATTCATTGGTGTCGAAATCGACACCGTCGCCGTTAAAGGTATACCTTCAAATATTTCTAAAAAACAAAAAAGGAAATGAAATTGTTATTAATTACATCAACTTTAGTCGGTTTTGCTAATTCTCAAAAAGGTTCGAAGCATAATTTTAAACACGGCAACTACGGTAAGACATTTCAATAACAAAAAAGTCGATTTCGACACGCCGCCGTTCTTGCGGTAAAGGGCGATTAAATCACACATTTTCGTACATTGGTCTGAGTCATATGCGAAAGCATATACGATCGCTGCTTTCGCTGTATACGAAAGCAGATCGTATATACGAAAGCAGCAGGCCTTGTTGCACTGTGCTCTATCTTGTCGTCTCGTGATACCTAACGAAGAACTATGTAAAAAATTGTCTGTAAATATAATTATGGTAGTAGATCGAAACTGGAGTGTCTTCCCGTGCAAGCAGGTGCCATTTTTGAGATGTAACCGTTTGAATATTGAAAAATTTTAGCGGATGAATACTATTGCGAATAAAGCGCATCATCGGTTTTTCGTCATTAGGTGTTGCCGTGTTAGTTTCTAAATGTTTTTTGCTCAGTGTGCGATAACATTTTAAACTGAAGTAGAAAAAAATATCTAATATATTGATTTTTTAGTTAAATTGTAAGCTGAATTTAATTATTTTTGTATAATTTGTAAATGAAGTGACAGCATCTAACTCATAAAAAATTAACTTATGCAAGTTAAAATTTGAAAACATGTTCTTATCAGCTGTTTTGTCATAGTTACGCCAAACAGCTGATCAAGGTAAAACAACGAAATACTGTAGTGGAACTGGCAGTCTACAAGTGCTAGTGGCACAAACTTAGGTAGGTTTAGCTGCTGAAGTGTAGAGATAGATAAAATTAAAAAGTGGAAGCGGTATTATTATACCTTTTTAAAAGTTAGTTAGCCTAGCTCAGGGTGGTCCAAGGTTGACAGTGTCGCGGGCCAGATTATTTTTTGCACATAATTCGCGGGCCACATACAGCTGCATCAGTGCGAACAAATAATAAACAGACGCTATAGCATAGATTCTATGCTAAGTTTGTGGAATCTATTCTATTTAATAGTTTTAGGACAACTTTAAACAGCAGCCAAACAATTTAAAGTCATTTGATGTTTATTGTTCACGCATCCTTGATTAATCGTTCTATGTCAACATCAACTTCAGTGGTTGCCAGTCGCAAGCGGGCATCCAATGTTTCATCTGCCAACCTGTTCCTTGCATTAGACTTCAATCTCTTCATTACCGAAAAAGTACTTTCGCAGATGTAGGTGCTCCCAAACATCGATAACATTCTTAAAGCAAACTCCCTTAAAACTGGAAATATGACTTTACAATGTTGTTGTAACGTCATAAATGGTTTTTCGAGTACCGGTAGTTTTAATTTAAACTGCTTCACGTTTGCTGGCGTTGACTTATTTTGACTCAACGCCGTTGAGTCTAAATAAGTTCATAACATTTCTTACCAATAGTAAATGTAATTGATTGTACGTTGTAAGTCTGTGGCTTAGATGTTATCATTTTTCACTGGGACTGTCTCGTAGTTTCTCCAGAATTTTTGGCAGAATTTTCCGCGGGTAATAGAAAATGCTGCCGCGGGCCACAAGTGGCCCGCGGGCCCGGGTTTGGACCACCCTGGCCTAGCTTATCGAAATGACTTATAGGTTTACTTGCAGAAACGTCTTATAACTTACGTATCTGTATACTCTGTTGCTGGATAGGTTTGTGAGGAAATGATGTTAAAAAGTCAGGCTACAGTTACGTGTTTTTTGTGGTAATCCAGCATCTGGGTGCAATTCCTACGGACAGACTAGTTTTCCATACTGCTCAGATGGGCGAGTGATTAGAGCGTCCGCCTCGGGAGCTGCAGACTTGGGTTTGATTCCAGGTCGGGTCAAACCAATGACTATAAAATTGGTATTCACAGCTTCCCTGCTTGACACTCAGCATTATACGGACAGTGTGGAGAACAAGCCGGCAAGTTTACTTGTTGTGCCGTTGGGAAATGCACTTAGCGGGATTCCCCCATCTTGGTGTTGTTGACAGATGGCCGGCAACTCCTCAGCGAGCTCGTATAGCGCATTGATCGCTTTCTCGCGATAGGAGGATAAATGTGCGACTAAATACAAAAATACTCTACCAATACTATTGGTGCTAATAGATCTCATTCAGCTTGGCGCGTATCATTTTCATTTATCGGTGAGTAATAATTTAGAGAATCAATGGCCGTTAGCTCAGTTGTCAAGCGCACGCTCTCGGTGCGAGAGGTCTGGGGTTTGATTCCCGGACCGGTCAAATCGGTACAGTGTCGCCAACGGCTCGCCACCGCTGCGACGTTTCTTCGGAGCTGTGTAGCCCAGGCGCTAAGCCGCGGAGATGGGCACCGCAACTCGTTACACGCTTCGGCGTAATACCGCGAGTAAAATGAAGATTTGATTTTGATTTGATGAAATGCATAACTGTTCACTATGATGACGTCTATGAAAGTGATTCAAAAAAGTTTACTGCAACAAGTTTCAGCACTCTAAAGTAATGTGCTTATAAATGGCTGAGTTTGGATTGTACTGAAAAAGTTATTGCTGCTAAAAATTTACAATTATATGGGATATAAATTCATTAACTGATCTGTCACCGAGCGCCCATAGACATGGTTTTCATCAATAATGCTATTTTCGATTTACCAATGAAAGAAGTATTGAAAGGCGCGTATGTTCGAATTCTAAAAGAATATTTCCAGAAGATGATTCTCCTGAAAGAATTGAAAGTTTGTCCATACAAGCGTTGCGGTCATCAAGTTCGTTCAACATATGTGAAAAAAAAAGAAATTAGTGACTTGACAGAGGCGATGATCTCTGCTTTTCCATCCACTTCAGGAAGATGTCTTTCAATATTTTGTAAGCAATTACGACATGTTCTGTGCTACGCAAGCCTCTGCTTTCCCTACTTTTGCCCTGTTGCAGCCATTTGGTGTCTACTTTATTACACTTTATTAGCTGTACCTGTCGATTAAATTGGGAAGGTCATTTAAATACTTTGGAGAAGATAACTCCTTGGCTGCTTGCCTACGATTGTGTGAATTATTGTCGCTACGTTCCTGTCTATTTGCATGAAATGCGTGAATTTGAAAAAGCACACCCATTTGCTTTTGAGCATTTACGTGCTGGTGAATTTGCAATTCAGCAACAAGAGCGATACGGATTTTTCGCAACAGCCGCAGATCAAGTGAATGAGCAGACTGTTAACAGAGACAATAAATCAGTGTTCTTGCGTTGGAAACGGCGTATCATGCACCGAACTCTGCTCTTGCGTTGTTTGTAAAAATGATTCGGAGACCGTAATTGAAGTAGAACTAGTGAATGATGTCAGTAATGACGACGATGATAGTAATGACAACCAATTTGTAGCTAGTTGAAAAATGTTAAAATGTGTTTGTCGTAACTAAAGGTTTTATTTCAATGTAACGAAGTTTAATATAGCTTATTCACACCAAATTTCTCTTTGTTTTTCAAGTAATAAGACCTGCTTATCAATGTAGCCTATAGGTGTTTCAGCTAGATACAAAATTTAGTCAATGAAAATATATTACGGCGTAAAAATTTATGCAAATGACTAGCACCTGGAGAAGCTGTCACGAGGAGAGATCTCTGTGCATTCTTAGTTGTGTATTTGTACATATTTCTTTATTGTGTATTCGTTATTGTATATATGTCTGATCAAATTGCGTTGAATTATGTTGTGTGCATTTATTTTGCTTCTCCAGGTGCTAGTCATTTGCTTAATTGTGTCATTCGATGACGTAGGTTTGACGTGAGTGCGATGCTCCAGTTGCAGGGTGACGCCTGCCCTTCCTTTTCTTTAAAAATTTTTGTTTATATCTTTTTAAAGTAGATTGGCAGCAACGAACAGTAACTAATAAAATTAATTTGCTGATCCAATAAAGGTCTTTTTCGTAAAATATATTTCTTTCGAGAATTATGATGCCATTATTTAATTGCACAAAACTGACGCAAAGGGTACCGGTATGTTGTTTTTGGTTGCATTAAAAAAATACTTTGAAGTGCTTAATTTATACCAATTGACTTCCTTAGCGTTAACTTGATGCAGTAGTTGAAATACGTGAAGTATTGTAAAGTTATCAGCTGTTAGAGAGTAGGATAATCGTCTCGTAACCTAGAAAGTATTTGACAAAACTGGACAAAATTTGCAGGTGTGCCAGTATGTACCGTATGCTTACTTTATTCACGTCAAGTTTCACATTGTTTTTCAATGAAAATAGTGGTTAAAAAATTTATGTACACTCTGTTCAGAGAAAGTTTTTACTTGTGGGTGATATGACGTCATCAACTTATGACGTCAGTGTTTGGCACAAAAGCAAATTATTGACTGAAAATGTCCCAAACTATTTTTAGTGTTTGCAGCAATTACTCGATACAATTATTTACTATCTTCTATGATTGCGCGTTAAGCTAGCGATAAATAACTAATTGTTGTACGTCTATAGAAGAAAAACAAAAATACTCCATCAAACTAGTCAAAGTTTTGCAGATGTGTTAATATGTATACTTAGATTTTCCAAGCCAAAATTCAACTTTTTAAACTTACTATATATGAAGTTATAAGGAACTGTATATGCACCCTGTCTAGCAAAAATATATTTTTTGCAAAATCTTACTTGTGAGTTATGACGTCATCAACTTATGACGTCAGTATTTGAAATAGATGCAAATTATTGACTAGAGATGTCTCCAAGCTATTTTAAAGTGTTTGTATTGCTAACACAAGAAGTTGGAAGCAATTACTCAATATGATTATTTGTTTTCTGGTCTGGTTGCGGTTTAAGCTAATGGTTAATATGTAATCATTGTAGGTCAATAGCAAAAAAACTACTGAATAAAACTGGTCGAAATTTTGCAGATGTGGTAATATGTATATTTGGATTTTTCACACCACTTTTCAGCTTGTTAAACGTACTACAACCGAAGTTACAAGGAGCTGTATACACCCCATCCAGAAAAATAATTGTTTTTACAAAATCTTTTACGTGTAGGTTGTGACGTCATCAACTTATGACGTCACAGTTTGGCATGGACATAGTCTGTCAACCAAAGATTACTTTGAAAGTGGTCTGATGCATTTACATTAACCACAAAAAAATTTAGAGGCTTTTAAGTGTGTGGAATTTCTGCATCTTTGAAAAAGCTATTTTCGTCTTCATGACGTCATTATGACGTAACGGCACCTGTTGGACACGGAAGACACGAGATTTAAATTCAGCATTTCTTAATCTTCAAATTTACGAAGTTTCATCTAGTTCTTAGGTGGGCATCACGAAATCCATTTTCTAGGCGTTTTTTGTGTCCGTGATGACGTAACAAGGCCACAGCGAAAGCACATAACAACGTGAGTGACTTACAACGTGAGTGAATTACACGCTCTTTCTGAGAGAAAGTTTCTCTCTTTCATTGCCCGCGCTTTTTTCTATTGCTTTTTTATTGAAGGTATATTATTGAAGGTATTTTACGCTTTTTTATTGAAGGTATATTATTGAAGGTATTTTACGCAGTTTCATCTAGTTTGCTACGAGAGGACGGTCAATGGTGAAGACGAAAAGCCAATAAGACTGAAAAAGAAGGTGAAGTTCCGTCGTTTTTAGGAAAAGCAAAATGTGAGCTGTTTTATAGTTTTTAACTTCTCAAATTTAGCACATGATTATTCTGACAGTGGACCTTGAGAGGAATTAGTTCGTCTGAAGTTGAATATTGAGTTTTATGAGATAATGACCGTAATGCATCAGTGCTAGACTATTAAAAATTAATCAAGTTTTTGGTACTTTGAGAAATTTGTTTTCCAGCGAAACTTGTACGAGCTCAGTGAAAGACAAAGCTGGGACCTGGGATTGCTGAGCGCTTTACATTCGCCTGATAGCGTTAACTATTCGTTTATCGTTGCTTCAATAAAAACTGGCCGATCAGCTCAGTTCTTAAGCACACGCTATCGGTGCGGTAGATCTGGGCTTCGATTCCCAGGCCGGTCCAATCAGCACAGTGTCGCCAACGGCTCGCCACCGCTGCTACGTTACTTTGGAGATGTGTTGCTAGGCGCTAAGCCACGGAGATGGTCCCCAACACTCGTTACACGCATCGGCGTAATGCCTCGAGTATAATGAACTGCACTGATGAAGATTTGGTTTGACTTTAGTAAAATTTGCTGCTGGTTCTTTCAAGCATAATTACAAGTGTGTTTGCTGTTTAATACCCAAACATTACTTAAGTGTAAGCAAGGCAAAAACATTTGCTTACATTTGCAATAATTAGAACCGTATCGGTCACTTGTAGCTCTAAAACAGGGGTATGCAACAGGCGGCCCGCGGGCCACTACCCGGCCCGTTAAGCCATTTAGTGTGGCCCTCATCAACACTCTCATTTTTCCCCATCAAAGCAAAGAATCATTATTCGACAGCAGCGCCGTAGCAGCTCAACTTTGGGCCCCCCCCAAAAACCCTTTCAAGTCCCCAATACTTAGCTTTCGATATGAATTGTTTTAGGTTTTTCCAGGGGTAACAACTCAGTTTCTCACCACAATGCGAATACTGTGGTAAAATTAAAACATATAACGCGTTATCACTGTGTAAAAATAAAAGGTGTAATTTTAAGACAACTTTGTTACACCCAATTCATTTTCCATTAACATCGTTTAGCTCAGGGTTTTTCTACCTTTTTCTGCTCATGGCCCACTAAAATGATAAAATATGATGGTGGCCCAATAACTTTTGCTAAAAGGTACAAAGTCAACGTGATGGCATGATTAGGGAATGCTGATGTCGCTCTCTAGTCAAGCTCTGTGGCCCACTGTCGGGCCATGGCCAATAGGTTGAAAACCTCCGGTCTAGCTAAGCGCACTTTTTCGTACACAGATGTTCTTTTGACAGCATCATAATCTGGAGATCGGGCGCATTAACTTTCGATTGACAACATGGCCAGCGAAGAACCAATCCGATGGCCGAGTGGATAGAGCGTGTGCTTCTGAGCCTGAAGGAGTGAATAGACTGAGGGTTCGATCACTAGTCAAGTCAAACCAATGACTTAAAAATTGGTATTCACAGCTTTCCAACTAGACATTCAGCATTAAAGGGATAGTGTTAAGAAAGCCGTCAAGTTTGCTTGTGCCGTTGGGAAAAACACTTAACGAGATTCTTCCATCTAAGTGCGGTAGGTAGACAGATGGCCGGCAACTCCTAAGGGAGCTCGTGTAGCGCCCCATTGCTTTCTGTGATAGGTGGATAAAAATGCCAACAAATGGAAAGAAAAAAGATAGTCTGCTGTTTGCCATATTAGATGTAATAAACGTTTTAATAAATTTCAGTTTTCTGAAGCTTTGTTCAGCACTGGTAACAGTAACAACGCATTTTGTAAACTCGAGAAGCAAGGCAAGCGAGCACTTATAGGTATAACTATTCAATTAAAAGTTCAACGGTGTTGAAGGGAGACTACGAAACGAGCTTGTGTCGTTCTAATCAGCAACCATCTGATATAAATATCAAATGCAATAGACTCCAGCCGTGAATCGAACCCGTCGCAAAGAATCTGAACCTGCGTGCGGTATTGCCAGATCATATTGCTGACAATGGCTGTTCATGCACGAAGCTGCTGGGTGTAAACAGCAATGCAAAGACAGAAGCGACATCACATGTCAGCTTAAAACTTTCTAGTATCGACATAATAGCCTGGTCCACCAGTTGTTTTAAAAAGTTTGCTTTGAATCTCTTCCTCAGAAGCTGTACGATATAGATTTGCATCGTAACTAAACATTCTCTTTTTCTATTTTCATTCTCTTTTTTTTTTACTTTTTGATTGAGGAAGACCGGACCAATGTCCAATTCCTGCGCTATTTCAAAAGCACACGTTTTCAAACTAGCAAATCCTTTTTCAATGGACTTTTGTATTCGATGTCAGATTATGGTTGCTGACACAGAAATAGGGTAGGATTGAATTTAATTTACCGATCGGATGGCCGAGTGGATAGAGCATCTGCTTCCAGATTGGTGGAATCCGGGATTCAATTCCGGGTCCGGTCAAACCAATGACTTGAAAATTGGTATTCACAGCTTTTTTGGTTGACGTTCAGCATAATGGATAGCGCGAAACAAGCGGCAAGTTCGCTTGTTGTGCTGTTGGGAAAGGCACTAAACGGGATTACCCCATCTAGGTGTGGTAGACCGATGGTCGGCAACTCCTAAGCGAGCTCGTATAGCGCCCCGTCGCTTTTTCATGATAGGAGAATAAAATTGCGAATAAATAAAAAATAAATAGATAAAATTTTAAATCTGCTCACAAGGTGTTAATGAATTTGAATTTAATTTTTTCAAGAGGAATGAATTTGAATTTAAGCTTTGAAAAATGATTGCATCCAACTCTGCACCGGCCTCCTTTTTCAAGTCCTACGCGCACTCTTACACACAGTGTATTGTTTATGACATCATTATGCAGTTTATGACGCTATTTGAAAGTAAACGATAGCGAAAAATTTTAAAACTGAAATATATAGAATCTGAGCGCAAAAAATCCCATTCGCCAAGCAAAACTTTGTTTTTGAATTGATGCAACTTCGGGTCCTTCAAGACAATTTGGGGCCCCTTTTGGCAGTGTGGCCCCCCCCAATTGGGGGATTTGGGGGGCGGCTGCTACGGCTTTGCTCAGAAATTTATGCCGGGCCTGATTAAATCATTCGACGGGCCGGGTCCGGGCCGTATGTTTGACATGCATGATCTAAACGAAAGCATTTCTAGCAATAAGCAAAGCAAAGCAAAATACAAAACAATCAATATGTACACAGTAAACCATGCGTTAACAGTTATTAAGTTCATGTTATTTCTGCTATTAATGCGATCTGATTGCTGCATATGCCAATTAAGACCGTGGATCAAACATAATAAGAAGCAATTAGAAGTGATTTTATTATATTTTTTAATTTCAAGTAAGAAAAGAATTTAAACTCGTTTGGTGCATCGTGCCAAATTTTTGGTCGTATTTATACTCTTGAGATTTTTTACCGATTTCATAATCATAAATCATAAAATGAGACAGGCAAAACTCTTTATCATCGCTTATGTCTTTGAAGAAGCGATTCAGATCGAAGACTTGCAACAGAACCCTGACTCCAAGGAGGTTTACAATAAGATTCAGACAAATTCAGCTTACTGTTGTTCTATTCGCAGTCAGTCCGAGAAAAGCACAAATAAAAATCAAATCTTTTATTATACTCGCCACCGTAATACGCCGAAGCGTGGAACAAGTGTGTGGGGGGCATCTCCGCGGGTTTGTACCTGGGCAACACAAAAGAAACGTCGCAGCTGTGGCGAGATGTTGGCAACACTGTGTCTGATTTGATCGGCCAGGGAATGGAACCCTAGACCTCCCGCACCGATAGCGATGTCGTTACCACTACGCCAACCGACCGATCGCCTCACTGGATTACAAGGGAATTAAACTTAAAAAGCAGTTTTAGGGAAATTTAGTGCAATTCGGCTATAACGTCAATTCGCCAGTAACAGCAGTTTTTTTAAACCCCCTGGTGGTCCCGTTACAAACGAATTCTACTACCAATATGATTTACAATTGATATCTGAATAGAAATAAATTCAGTAACAGTGGGAATCAGTGTTTCAAAAAGTGCTCGATAACTGAGTTTACTTAGAGCAAATATTGTACAAAGTCACTCACCACAGCCTAAAACCTGACAGTCCGTTTCACTCAAGAGAGATCACCATGGGTATCTTATTTAAATAGATTCTGTTCCATTTGAATGAGATAAAGTGAAACCGGCTGTCGGATTTTAAATAGATGTTTCTACACTGTGGTGAATTTGTAGAAACAAATTCAGATTTATTAGCAACATATTTAACGATCTTTCAAAAACTTTTACAAATGTGATGCAAATTAATATTCTTATGTATTAATATTCTTGTGCTTAACTTTTGCTGCGCATGTTAAATTGTGGTAAAACTATTAAAATACAATACAATAAAGTAAATAAATAACGAAATTTTATAAAAGTTATACAATTTCTTAAGGTCAGAGTTGGGCAAACTGCGAGCCGCATGCAAACCTTTTTTTTTGTTTTTTCACCGATTTTTAGTGGAAAATAGCAAATCTGCGGACATGTAGACCTTTTTTTTATTTTTGCTCATCATAATAAGGGCAATTTTTGCTTTGTAGGGGCAATTTGACTCCACACTTTCTAAAAAGGGCGATTATGTAAAAAATGTTGAAGACCACTGATTTAGACCATATGGAATAATTTATTTCTGTGTCGTTGAATAGAAGTAAAGCTGCAGGTTTGCAAATTCTGAAAAAAATGTAGATTTTGATTCATCGAAAAGTTCTGAGTATGCCGCAGCTGATACACCAGCCTCTACTGAAAGTGGCTTTGAAAATGAAAATATTCTCCTTCAATGCAATGATGAAACTCGCACAGCAAGCGCTTTTGCAATATTTTTTTTGTATATAGGCCATAAGCCTTTCCACGTCCTAAGTATTGTTCGAATGTAGCAACGTAGTCAGATAAGCAGAAGTTAACAAACGTTTCTGCTCTCCATGGCGAGTTTCTGATGATGATACTCCTTATACCTAGCCTCATAACTAATGCAGGAGATCAACAGTTTATACATGTTGCCATGCATGAGAATGCTTGTTTTAATGAGCGTGCCGCAGTCACCTTGTGGATATAAACCACAAGTTCGCTTGCAGCTGGAGCGTATTTGTCTACCAGTAAAATAAGAACTCTGCCTAATAATAAAACTCGGTTCTTTGCCTATTAGTAACTAAGAACAAAATTAATGGTGTCAAGTGACTGAAATACACCAGACTTTTTAAAAACATCTGTAGTTTATAGCCAGGGGCGGATCCAGGGGCGTAGGATGAAGGGTATGCAATATGCATTCTCCCACCAGCCATTTTCAAAAATGTTTTTGATGTGTACAGTTTTTCCATAATTTCGAACCTCTTCGATAGCAATAAGCCTTACGCCTTAAGACGCATAATCGAGAATGTGCGAACGAAATGCATCATATTTGGCGAAGCACTCAGAATTAGGGCAAACAATTTTGAACAAAATTTGCAAGAATATTGTTCAAAAGCACTAAAATAGTCATTACTGCAGGTAAAGTTTCAATATTTCCCCGGGGGAGCATGCACCCGAAACCCCCAAGAGCTTTTCTTGTTTTTCAAGCAGCTTCGAATTTGTTCTGCCCCAAAAAAAAATACGCTTAAAAAAAATATGGAAATTATGCCCACCCCCTTCCCTTTTAAAACTCCTGGTTACACCAATGGCTTGCACCATCAAAATTCGCGCGTGACTACAACTCAGATCTTACAGTAGCAGTAGCATCAGATGCGACAAAAAGCTTGACGAGGTTTTAATTTCGTTTGCTTTGCAATTTTTTAAGAAAAAAAATTTGTTTGAAAAGTACCGAAAATCGGTACCGAGTAACAAGATCGTCGTTACTTTTTTAAAAATGTACCATTATCGGTACCGAAAGTACTTTTTTTTAGCAAAGTATCGGTAGCGATATCGTCGTTACTTTTAAAGTAGTTTTACTAAACAAAAATGGTACCAAGTGCCCAGCTCTGAACTTCCTTGTGTTTACTGTTTAATAACCAAACAATTACCTAATCGTGAACAAGGGAAAAATATTTGCTTAAATTTGCAATTAGAACCGACTCGGTCTTTTGTACCTGTAAAACTTCAGGTTTCAATTTGTTTACTTAAGCGCTCAAAACAGTAGATGCTTGTACGCTTTGTAAGCTCCCGCTCACTGAATGTGATATGGCGTCACCATGTGGTGTGAAAAAAAGGTTGTTCGTGCGTCAATACGATAGTGATACAATAGTGGCAGACAGCAGTAGCCAGCCCCGTTTAAAGTTACAATTTTGAAAATAATAAATTAGCCTTAAAACCAGCAGCGACTCATGGCCATTTCAAACATTTGGGTTGCACGACTCGACAGACGTTTGGATTAGACGTTTTGGTTACTCGACAGACAAACATTGCGTTGGCTTTTTTTCTTTTTTGGCATGCACAATACATGCACGTTGGCATCACTTTTGCTCAGTCAATTGTCCGTTTCATCAGAAATCACTTGGCAGATTTGTAACAATGGATGATGATGCTAAGAAGGTCATGAGATAAGACTGAAGAAGGTGAAGATCCGTCGTTTTTAGGAGCAGCACAATGTGAGTTGTTTTGTAGTTTTTAACTTCTCAAATTTAGCAAATGATTATTCTGACAGTGGACCATAAGAGAAATTACTTCACCTGAAGTTGAATATTGAGTTTTACAAGAAAATGACCACAATGCATCAGTGCTAGATGATTAAAAATTAATCAAGTATTCGGTACTTGGAAAAAAATTTTTTTCAGCGAAACTTCTATGAGCTCAGTGAAAGACAAAGCTGGGACCTGGGATTGCTGAGCGCTTTACATTCGCCTGACAGGGTTAAATACACGTTTATCGTTGCTTCAATGAAAACCGGCCGATTAGCTCAGTTCTTGAGCACACGCTATCGGTGCGGTAGATCTGGGCTTCGATTCCCGGGCCGGTCCAATCAGCACAGTGTCGCCAACGGCTCGCCACCGCTGCTACGTTACTATGGAGATGTGTTGCTAGGCGCTAAGCCACGGAGATGGTCCCCAACACTCGTTACACGCATCGACGTAATGCCTCGAGTATAATGAACTGCACTGATGAAGATTTGGTTTGACTTTAGTAAAATTTGCTGCTGGTTTTCTCAAGCATAATTATAAGTGTGTTTGCTGTTTAATACCCAAACATTACTTGATATGTAAACAAGGCAAAAACGTTTGCTTACATTTGCAATAATTAGAACGGTATCGGTCACTTGTAGCTCTAAAACAGGGGTATGCAACAGGCGGCCCGCGGGCCACTACCCGGCCCGTTAAGCCATTTAGTGTGGCCCTCATCAACACTCTCATTTTTCCCCATCAAAGCAAAGAATCATTATCCGACAGTTTAGTTAGAGTGACGATTTACACTTTGTGTATTTCGTGGTTTAGCGCAGTAATAGAGTAGTACGTGAAGTAAGCATGCTTTCGCTCTGTGGTTTAAACTGGTTCACTTATCAGCTGTGTCCGGAAAATTTACTTTAGATACAGTGCAATGTGTTACTCGCAATAGGAAGAAAGTCCAGTCAAGTCAAGTCCAGTCAAATCAGAGACTTTAATATAGGTTGTCGATCACAGCTTCCCTGCTTGATGATCAGCAATAAATGGACAGTGTGGAGAACAAGCCGACAAGTTTACTTGTGTCGTTGGGAAAAGTTAAAAACGGGTTGATACGACCTCTGTCAAAGCTGATGTTAACAAATTGAGCAAAAACATATTAAATTCTAAAAGTTCCGCTAAAATGTTACACAAATAATATTTTACATTGTGAGAAATTTTTAGTTTGTTGCGTAAATGGAAAAACTAAATTTTTGGTGTGGCCCAGCTGCATTTCAGAGTAAGTAGACCACCCAAGCCACAGAAAAGTTAAAACGATTTTTAGCGCATTTATTAACAAATAATTTTTTGTTGATAAATTTTGATGATAAATTTTGATTTTGATGATAAATTATTATTATTTTATCATCAAAATTTTGATTTTGATGATAAATAATAATAATAATTTTTTCTAAATTCTTCTAAAACGGCTTAACTTTTCTACTTGGTATTCACTGACTTTGAGGTTTATTTATATCTACACCATCTCTGAAAATTTCAAGGTGATAGAGCAAGGGTAAGGGGTTCAAATCTCGACTTTGTCAAAGGTACCTAAGAAAAAAAAATCGAAGACAGCGAATTTGGTACCACAAACATAAAAAAAATGTAAGCGCTATATTACAAATAAATAACGTAAAAGGTCGTTTCTCCCAACTACGTCAAACCCGCAGCAACTCGAAATTTTCTAAGCCACAAATTCGTTTCTTCTAGTTTGTTTATCCGATTATTATCGTGCTCATAAACATAGTATGAATACTATGAAAGCAAATAAGGACAATTTAGCATAGTAAGGATAGCCTGTTACAACAATCATTTAGCGGTTCTAGCTTCTAACGAGCTCAAAATTTAGATTTTAGGAAAGTTATACAACAGTTTGCCAGCGCAAAAGTAAAACCAAAAATTTCAATTAAATTGAGGTTACGTGACTGGCAGTAGCGCCGGACCAGACAGAATTGCTTTTTTGATTGGTAATAGTAAGGTTAATTTGATTATTTCTTTAGTTTAATCTATATTTTATGACTTTTATCAGAATATCAAAAATTTTTGTCAGAATTAGTCAAAATGTACCAGGAGTGAAAAACAAACTGAGTATCAAATCTAGCATTTAGTGATTATATGTGAACAAAAATTGATAATAATTTAACAGCTAACATTGTGCAGCACCGCAATTAATCTGCTATTTATATACTTGAACACTAAAGTGTGTTTTCAGAAACATACAAGTGCCCTTTTCAGATACTGTTCCTTCCTTGTCCTTTCGACACCCCTGACGATTGGCATCAACAAATTGTGCTTTATTAGTAGTCCGTTTAATGATGATGTAAGTGCAGGCAGCCGCATATGGGGCGCCGTGTGTAAAGCTACGCAATATAAAATTTTGCATCATTTTTTTGATTACATTACGTGCAACATCATATATTGTTGCAATTTATGTATATTGCTGCAATTTGTGTAAATTTTTGCAATTTATGTATATTGCAAAAAAAACTTTAAATCGGCTTTTAATTGCCATGGTGATATGCTAACTAAAACAGTCAGTGTTGCCCTTTCCCTTCATCCATGAACTCATGTAGTGTACTGGCCTGAGGCGCTGTTGTACTGACTGTGCAGTGTGCGCTTATGCTGTATGGCTGAAACATGTCAGATTACAGTAACTTCTGTGATCTGTCCACAGAAAGCAGGTAGGCTACATCCTGACATCAGCAGATCAGCACGCCGATACACCAGTAGCCAGTTTCATACGGTAAACTGTAAAATTAAAAATGTCAAACTAGTCTAACGATACCGATATTTTGTAACTGAACGAACCCTAACTAAATTTAACCCTAACTGGACCTAATCCTAACCTAACCCAACTGGACCTGGGAGCTAATACTAGTTGTTACCCCCATACCGGTAGTCTAGTCTAGTCTAGCTGCTGGTATTCCAAAGGACACCGGTACCAGTAGCTTAACAGTAGTAGCTTAAATGATTCATTTAACCAGTAGCTTAAATGTTTCAGCCAAACCAACAAGCGCACACTGCACAGTCAGTACAACAGCGCCTCAGGCCAGTACACTACATGAGTTCATGGAAAAAGGGAAAGGGCAACTCTGACTGTTTTAGTTAGCATATCACCATGGCAATTAAAAGCCGATTTAAAGGTTTTTTACAATAAATTGCAACAATTTACACAAATTGCAGCAATATACATAAATTGCAACAATTTAACACATATTGCAGCAATATACATAAATTGCAACAATATATGATATTGCACGTAAATTAACCAAAATTAACCAAAAAAATGATGCAAAATTTTATATTGCGTAGCTTTACACACGGCGCCCCATAGCCGCATGTTAATTCTTTTTGTGTTGAGCAATTTATCCGCATCGCATGGCACATGTCCATTTTACTGAAATATCGTAAAACATTGCTGTCAAAGCATCCTTGCCTTAAATATGAGAAGATTTTAGTTTACGACGTATGTTTGATGAAATTTATCCTTACACAATAAAAAATGTTGAAAAATGGGGGCCCCATGATAGATGTTTGCACCTAGCCTCGCCTGGCGTAGTTCCGGCCTTGGCTATGATATTCCCGTATACTTAGGCTACCGTTTCATCGCCCAGCAGTTCATTAACTTTTTCTTTTTGCGTAGCCGGATAAGTTGGTCTACAAGTACCATATGCAGTCCTGCCTTAAACAGCGAAAGTGGCCGAAATCGCTTCGCAGATTTAATGGATATTATTGAAACTCAGTCTGCGTCTAGCAAGAACTGTGACGTCACAGTTCAACGCCATAGATAATTAATTTCTGTGACGTCACAATGTCATTATATAAAAATCTTGGATTAGTGTGACGTCACAGTCCAATTGAATAAAAATCTTCGTTTCTTTTTCTGGCAAACTATTTTGAAAAGAACCAGATTAAAAAAAAATGGAGTACAGCTTCGCAGAAACGTCGCCGCGGTCGCAAGCGTGTGTCTAATTTGACCGGGTGTGGAATCGAACCCCAGACCTCCCGCACTGATAACGATGCGCTTAACAATTGACTTACCTGACCCAATGAAGAAGTTCTTATTGGATTACTTCTCATCTTAATCTTGCAGATCAGTAATTTTAAATAATTTTTCTGTACAAAAATGCCGGATACTGAAGATGCTTACACCGTGCAGTATGTTACCAACGCCCGGCAAGTTTGGAAGGTTACTACGTATTACATCAACGGATCAAAATGGATCCAAATAATGGAAGTTGTAGCGTTTACGGAATGATATTTCGAATGAACATTGTGAACTGCAGTTTTTCTTTGTTTTTTGTTTAATATTGCGCTGTAAGTCTCATTTTTTGCCATTATTTTCCATGTGCGTGTCTGTTAGATATTTGTCAACGAATGATATTAGTCCAAATAGTGTAGACTATCTGCACTTAAGCGCATGTCACATATTTGTCAATGAAGTATTGTAATAGCTTGAATTGCTCCACATTATTGTATGGTGGACATTTTCACCCAAAATTTGTTTTTATCACGTGCTTTGTGCATCATGATCAAATTGTCATAATTAAAAAAAGTGATTATGACATAAAGATTTAATTGTAATGCAGGAAGCCTATGGGTTGTTGGTCCACCTCAGCTGGACGTGTGGACACAGTACAGGTCGAGTGTTTACAACTTCATCAAAATTGTAAACTATGATAGAGGAAAATCGGCTACTGCTGGGCTTTTGCGCAGTCGTTTCAGTGGGATTGTGGTGGCTTTTCACGTATTTTTACGTGGTATATTTTAAGACGACCTGCAATAGTTACTTTTATTTGTATACTTTCAAGATTGTAGTAAGTTCTTATTGTAATACTAATGTCTTCAATCAAACCTTTACAAGAGGACATTTGCTTATGATATTTGTCCACAGCAAAGTGTTTGCCCGTTTAGCCTTGTCTGCATTATTTTGTATAAACAGAGAATATGGCTGATATTTCATACAAGTGAGTTTTTATGCTATATGAAACTACTGGTACATTGCTCACGTCAATATTCAAAAACTAGTTTAAAATCGACCTGCCCTAATATGCAGTAGTTACGAGTATTGCGTTTATTGTTGGCTATGTGCTGTGTATAAAATATGTGTTACTACGCAAACAACAAAGGATACTCATCGGTTTCTTTTTTTTATTTCGGATTTCAATTTGACAAACAATGTTTGTACTTTACAAATAGCCATTTTCAATGGAAAAAAAATACATAAACAATGAAAATGTTGGACATATGAATTGCAATAATGAAACTGGAAAGGAAAAATGTTGATAATGGGAAGTTTGAAATGCCAGCATCTGTACGAGTACAAGAGCAAGAGCTTTAAGATTATTGCGAAGTCGCCGATAAAGTCTTCAAGCATCCACGACTCTTTCAAACATTTCCAAAATATTTGACTGACATCATCTTCTATAACAGTGTTTCTCAACCGTTAGGTCCGCCGAAATAAATCTTAATATTATACTTCGATTTGAAACTGGGTTTTTTATTACAACCCACTTGGCTATACGCGCGCACAATACTTTTTCCGTCAGAAATCAGAGGAGTTCATGCAGCATATGCGCTGCCCATTCATTTAGTTTTGCCTTTCTTGCGCAAAGAATGTTGGAGGTGAACTGAAGCTTGCGCATAACCACTCACTTACGACAAGTTGTTGTAGTTGTATGTAAAATCTGCGAACATATTTAATTGAAATTCAGCAGTATGATGACCGGAATTCGATAATAAAATACGTACAAACAAATAACCAACAGGAACAAATTTTCTTTCAGAAACGACATTAATGAAAATCAAGTTGGTGGTTTTAGATGTTGGTTTTGACATGATGTTTTTGGTTGGTTTTAAACGTCCACCGATCCACGAAATTTATTTTGAAATTTTGCCCGTCCACAACCGAAAAAGGTTGAGAACCACTGATCTATCAGACCCGATCGACAATAACGCACTGTTTAAAGTTCATAAGGATGTGCCTTTTAGATTTTTTGCTGTTGTTTATGCAAATGTAAATAATATTGTGATGTTTTGTATTGATTATCGTTATTTGCAATCAACATAATGAGTAAATTCGTGAAAATGTGAAATCATTTTGAAATCTGTTGAGCTCATCGTAATTTAGCATTGACGGACATTGGACAAGTTATTAAATAAGTTTGTACGTGTGAGAGCTGTTTGAATTTGCGAAATAAAGTTCGCAGTCAGTTTGTAAGTAATTATTAGAATTGATAAATTGAGGACTTGGGGAATTCGACATTGTAATACGTCATCCACTTTATTTATTTATACCTTAATTTCAAGATCTGCATATTTTATTTTTGAAAATCGATTGCAGTTTATAACATAAAATGCAATCAATGCTGGTGTAAGCTTACCCAATTGACTATCACGCGCTCGCGACCTTGATTTTAATTCAGATTCGGCTTAACTTTGTGTGATTCAAGTACAGTAGCAGTAACAGTTAGCTGAAAAAGTTAGTTTTACACTATCTCCATTGGAAAATACTAACAACTTTGAAGATTTTTAATTAAATTGAAATAACAAAACCATCGTTATTACAAAAAAAGTATGCCTGCGTTTTAAATCGAATTGAAACCATCTTGAGCTTAGAAAGCAAATAGCGTTTTAAGTTGAACATGGTTTATTTAAATAAATCGAAAGCTTTGAATTAAATACCACGTTTTTTGAGTTAATTGCCGCACTGATGATATTGCGTTGCTTCATTTGACTCGTTATTTTCATTCACGAAAATTTTCGAGGATCTTCATTCGCTTGTTTCAACTGTCTTCAGCTTTGCACATTTGCACAACTATCCAGTCGCAAATGTTAAAATAGTCGCATACAAGCTGCACTCGCTCCAAACTCGTGACACAGGCATGAAGTCAGCAAAATTTTATTCAGCTAATCGTGCTCATAATTTGCTTACGATTATGAGGCGCCAACTGTTCACTCTATTTGCAGTATGTTTTTTTGTATATTTATACCAACGCAAAAAACATACAACTGAACGCAAAAGCAAATAAGCAAACGCAAAAATAAATAAGCAAACGCAAAAATAAACAGTCAAACGCAAAAATATAGAATCAAACGCAAAAATATAGAATCAAACGCAAAAATATAGAATCAAACGCAAAAATAAACACTCAAACGCAAAAATAAACAATCAAAATGTTTGTGCATTTGGTTCAGTCCCATTGTTTTTCTTTAAAAAGGCAAACGCAAAAATAAATAGTCAAACGCAAAATAAATAAGCAAAAAGATTGTACAGTTTTGTATATTTAATGCTTGGTTGGTCAATGGCCACGTGATTTAGTTTATGTTGTGTTGCCATTTTTTATTTTTGTTTAGTTTACGACCGTCGCACAATATATCTGTACTACTAACAGTAGAACCATGTGGAACCACTCTCTGTGCTCAGTCAGAGTCCGAAACAAAAATCAGAGTTTAGACGCTGCGTTGCCATTTTTTATTTTTGTTTTTAAATTTTTTTTTTTTATGAAATTTACAAGAAGTTTGTAGTGCATTTGATTGCTGAACTAATTTGGCAATAAATGAGAAAAGTGAGAAGTTTTGATGTGGGGTAAATGATAAAGTAACAATGGTAGTACGGGGGGAAGGAGTATGGGGAAGAATAGGGGGTTATAAAGATTTTGGGGGAGTTTGGAACAATATGGATGGTAGGGTAATAGGGGAATTTTTGGTAGTTTGGGGAGTTGGGTCAAGTATGGGGGAAATATAAAAGGAGTGGGGAAGTGTGGGACTAGGAGTGGAAAAGTGTGGGGAAAGGTGTAAAAAGAGGTGTGGGGGAGATGTGGGGAAGTGTGTTGGAGAAGTGAGGGGAGATATAGGAGATATGGGATCCTCTACCCATTTTTCCCCACACCTCCCTCCACATTTCCCTCAACTCCCTTTTCCTCCCCCCACACTTCTCCACACCCCAACACATTTCCCCACATCTCCTCAGTTATTTTTTACTGAGTTGCGGCACTGCCTTGACGGAAAAATCTTATTTAAAAACGTTAAACACTTGCTGCTCTTTTTCATTGCAAAAATAAGCAGACGTGATGTTTGACTCTTTGAGGTTACTCAATTCTCAGGCCAATAAAATGAAATTGCAAGTTGAAAACTTCAAAACATTGGATCATTTTAATTCATCGGGTTTTAATTTTATAAAACACGGGTTATTTGAAATCATATTTCGGAAACGTCTAAGTGCTAGCGTCGACGTTTGTTCGCGATGAAAAAAATGGCGACGATTCATTTTCATAAAACAAATTTGTAAATTTTCAACTTATTGATCAGCATGCTTCCCATTGTATGGGCAAAATGTCGGAATCTGAGCCAATAGAAATGAACTGCAGGTTCGACCATTTGTCAGCTAAACACTTCAGGTTCGAAGATTCCGCACCTGAGCCCATACAAAGGAGCGTTTTTGCTACGCCATTTCGCCCATACAAAGGGAAAGAATCTGATCAATAGGGTGAAATTTTGACTACTTTTCATGCTACAGTGAATAGGCTATCCACAATTATTTGTGCACTCTGCTTATACCTTGAAACGCAACAATAACGGTTGAAAGCGCAAGTTTTTTTAACATTAAGGTGTACCATGGTATAAATTATGTATGTATGCTTTTGCTTCACCCTGCTTAACAAAAAGTAATTTATAAATTAATAATATTACTAATAAATACAGTAGCATAATACACTTCAAATTCTAAATGAATTAAGGCGTTTTGTAAAATCGATCTAATTGAGAAATAGAATGATTATACAGCATATTGTAGAAACGGAGAGTGAGAAAATTCACATGTTTGTTGATTAGTGCTTCGGCAGTGAGATTTATTGAAACCCCGGTCATTTAAACGCGTAATTCCGTACAGCTGCGTCAATTTCTCCGAGATTCGTATAAGTTGAAGAAAATGACGGCACGCTTGTGCGAAAATAATTTCATGAAAAGAAAAGTCATTTTTGTGATACTCCCAACATAAGCGGCTAAAGCGTCTTTGTGTAAGCAAATGCATTCTACGGTAAACAATATTAAATATGAATAAACTTGGCATATCAGAAAATTATTATCAAGACAAAAAACAGGATGTGTGTGCTCTTTTTCTTTATTTGATAAATCTCTATCGTCGGGTGCTGCAACCATGCTTCTCAACCATGCTGTTATTTTTCTTGATTTTCCATTCTCCCCTTGCATGTTACAACCTTTATCGTTTTGTTGCTTCTTCCCTTTTCTCGTGCTGTCCAATTATACCGTATATCATTTTTGTATATTATTCTTGTGTTGACGGTAAGAAATTAAAAAACACTAGCTAACTAACGTTGATACAATTACGGGAAATGGTTGCTTCCAGCAACAAAATAAATAACTTCCAGTAACAAAATAAATAACTAAATAAACAACTAACGTTGATATATTTTTATATTTGTTTCGAAGCCCTGCTGCAGTCTGTTCTACCAAGGCCACCTAGAAAGAAGGCCTGTTACGTCGCCGCCATTAAAACAATTGCGTCATCACATGTAGTCCGACCAGAGAGAATTTTTGCATTAAGTTAATGCAGTGTTTTGATTACTACGTGCTCAAAATACGAACGTATAAACAATTAATGGAGTGAACAGTGGCGACTCTAGCTTTTTATGGCTACTCGGGCTCGACATAAACAGTGTTAAAAAAACGGTAAAAAGCAATAAAATAGCAGCTTACACAACAGTTAAATTGTTGCAAAATACTTTCATTCATACATAAAGTTTAATCTTCTTAATTTGATGGCAAACTCATACTGAGTTTGTTGTATAGCTCTTTGTTATCAGCTATCCATTGTGAGCCACAGAGGAACAGACATTTATGACCAAACAAAAAGCCTTCATTTACTACATGGCAGCATGATGGCAGGCGTGTTACGAAATCTTTTTTCTATGATGGCAGGCGTGTTACGAAATCTTTTTTCTATTGGGGGACACTGTTTCTTGCGGTGTCCCCCAAGGTTCTTGCTTAGGCCCACTCTTATTTCTGATGTATATTAACGACCTACCTTTAGCTACAAAATTTGAAACGACCTTATATGCTGACGACACATATCTAGCTATGTCTGACAAAGATTTAGATTCTTTAGAAATTCGCGCCAATAAAGAAATTTCAAAAATTGATCTATGGCTACGGAAAAACAAACTGTCTTTGAATTACTCTAAATCAAACTACATGATAGTCAATGGCAATCCAAAGAAAACTATTGATGATAACTTTAAGCTGATCATAAATAATTCTGCGCTGATCAGAGCTTCGTCGGTTAAGTACCTCGGCTTGCACATTGATGAACATTTAAACTGGTCTGTTCATTTGAAACATCTCTCAAATCAATTGGCAAGATACTCCGGAATTTTTTACAGGCTTCGTGATTTTGTTAACGTGGAAACTCTGTGCATGCTATACTACAGCTTTATCTACAGCAGATTACAATATGGCATAATTGTATGGGGCACGGCTACCAAAAATTATCTAAGTGAAATCAGTGTCAGATTAAATTATATAATTCGGACTATTACCCGTAGCAACCGTTATACGTCAATGACTTCGCTGCATAAAAAACTTAAATTTTTAAAACTTCATGACGTATACAATTTTGAACTTGGCAAATTCATGTTTCAATTGTGTAAAGGAAATGTGCCGAAAATATTTCATGATTCGTTCATGAAGATTAATCAAATTCATCATCACAATACAAGATCCACTGAAAAAGCAATTTACTTTTTGCCGCGTATGAACAAAAGTTTTTCTCAAAAAACTCTTTCGTTCAGAGGAACCAAACTCTGGAAAGAGATTGACAACGATATAAAAAGCACACACTGGGTTTCCTTTAAAAAGGCTTACAAACATTTTTTATTGCAATCGTATTGATGTTTATTGAGTATGCTTTTCTTTGTATAATCTTCTTTAAATGTTTTGAATTTAGTTAATTGATTACTCACTGAAAATTTGATTATTGGCACCTAAAAATATTGGTAATCGTTTTTTTACTCTGTGATTTTCTTTTTCTGTGTGTGATGTACTTTCTGCGACTGTCAGGGAGCATCTTGATTCGAAAACCTTGCGGTTAGTCGATGCTTCCTGGCCATTTGTTTACTAGAATTTTTTCCTTTTTTTATATTTTGTTATATTGTGTAGTGAATGAATGGCGAAATAAATTTCTCTCTCTCTCTCCTCTCTCCAATTGTAGCTCGGGCTATTTCTCGAGGGCCCGAGTTCCACAAACAAGTTAAGGAAAGAATTGTGTGAAACAACGTAACAAACGTTTGCACTGTCTGACCGGTCTGACTCAGGCAAATGCGATCGAGCCCGAGCAAGATGTAATAAGGAAAAAGGCTTTTGTCTCGTTTGTCTCTTTCTTTTCTCCGCAATGCGGCTCGGGCTATTTTCCTCTAGCCAGAGCTCATGGCTAGACAAATCGTTGAGCGAAAAACGCAACTGCCACCGCACACTTCGTTGTTTTTTACGATGACTGTTTCTTTCAACGAACTTGATACGAATTAAATTAAAAAAAGCTTTAAGCTTACTTTTTAAAATTTAAATAATAACAAGCCTTCCATCATTTCGTAACTTAGGCTCAGCCCGAGTGCCGGAGTCGCCTCTGCATCATTTTGTAACTCAGGCTCAGCCCGAGTAGCCCGAGTGCCGGAATCGCCACTGGAAGTGAAAGTTCAAAGTTTAATATCCTTAGTAAGGGACTGTCATCGTGATCATTATTTTATTTTAAAGAAACGTAAAATTTGATTTTAATTGATTTTATGGCTAAAATTTTTATTCAAAGCAAAAAGTTTTTAATCAGCAAGCAAACATGACGAAAGACACAAAATAGCAAACAAAATGACACGAAAAACAGCAGCACAATCGCAGTAATACTAAAAATCGCTTTTTTGAGCAAGTCACGGCTTACTGCAGAGTTTGGAGGAGTAAGCAGAATCTACCACTATTCCACTTTTGTAATCAAAATAAGAGGACAAGTAAAATTCGACAATTAATGATGACACCTAGTATCATTTGCTTCCAACGCTTTTAATTTTTGAGTAACATAGCACAAAAACGTTGCATCAGTTTGTTCATTCATCGGGCTTAAGGTCGAACATAAAATTTTTCGTACTGTTAACTAACGATGCAGAATACATTTACCGGTACCGCTACTTCGTAAAACACAATAAGCATGCGGAGACAAGATGTGAAAAATCGATGCAAATATCAAACTCGTGTAAATAAGTAAATGATTGTTCAGCCATTAACTGCAACTGCTCAGTTAAAAATGAAATGACAGAAACACTTTTTTTGTGTCCTTCCCTAAAGATACGAGCAATCCAATGATAAGTTGCTATGTCGCAGTAAAAGCTTTGTTGTCACTACTGTGGTCATTGCTGCGAAAAACACTCATTGATCTTCAAGAGTCACAAATTTGATAAATTTGACTGACTTTGGTTACTTGTGCAGGTAATTGCAGGCCTCGCACTCTTAGCAGAATAAAGACATACTTCTAAATATAGGCTTTCGTTGATACATAATGCAGCTTTAGCAAACGGTCCGGAGGTTTCTTTAGTTTTTACGTAGCAAATGGATAAGACACCAGCATTTTCCGAAACTTGCCAACGCGCGTCAACATCAAACTTTTGTTTTAAATCTTGCTAGGAAGAACCTAAGCAGCCGTACAGCACACAAAGTGAAAGAGTGAAGGGACGATAAAGAAAGGCTGGCTTTCAGTTTTAACGTGAAGTAAGAGCACACATTGCGATAGTCAGCAAAAAGAAATCAAACTCGATAAAGAAATGCTCACCTTGCTGCTTGTAGTAGGTTGAAAGTTTTCTCGCTTGATAGCATGCAACCACTTTCGTCTCAACTCTGGATCTTTTGGAAATCCAAATAAGGTTACTTTTAAGCACCGTCATAATTTCCATTGCAGCGTTGTACACAGCGGCAAGTAAATAACTTCGTTGAAAATAATTAAATTTTTTAATAAAACTTTTTTCAAAATTTACCTAAAATGTAATACATAGTTAGCCTAATGACATCAGTGCAAAAAAGACAATAGCTTGTTAAGTTTTTCATTCCTGATACTGGTAGGCTACTGTTTTCGAATAAACTTCAAAACTTCCTTAGTATAATTATATACTTCTTCTCTGCCTTTTAAAAATATTGAACGGTCACTTGTTACGGTTGCCACAGGATTCGCCACACAACGGGTGAAACATACGAATGTGACCGAGAATTTGAGCGTAAACGTCGGACCAACGATTGCGACAGTGCCGATGTGGAAGATTCGTCTCATAGATTTACCACACAACGGTGAGACATGCGAACAAAACCGAAAATACGAGCGTAAACGTCCCGCAAACATTTATAACTGTGCCGACAAGGAAAATTCGCCACATAAAAGGTTTGTTAGCAAAACCAATTTATCTGTAATTTTATTGTCCTAATAAACTAAAGCAACGGGCTTTGGTAAGCTAAAAAAGTTTACATTATTTGAGGTTGTTGGATGGTCAGTGAGAAGCTTTTTTTTTTCAAACATCAGATGTTTTTGTACTGAAGCCTATATACCAGGGAATCTGTTTAAATGAATGGGTCACAGATGAGACCTTAACCTGAAAAAAGTGTAAAGTGGGTCACAGATATAACGATATTAATAAGAACTTGTTTCTACATTTTCTCTGCAAGTTTTGTAATCCTAAGCTAATAAGTGGTTTTCAGCTGAGCACATGCAGCTCTAGCATTAACGAATTACTAATAAATGATAAGCATGACTTTATTACCGTACCATAGGCCTACATAAATACAGAATTTTTGCCACTTAAATATTTGTTAGCATTTTCTTACAGTTTTTGAAACTGCAAGTGGTTCACTGTAATGAAATAGAGATAAGCCATTTTGTGACCGGCGGGTCAGTGGTTCGCCATCTCTGCTATATGCTGTTTTTTTTTATCATGAGTAGCCGTGATGTCGCAAGCGCTGTCGATCGTGAATAGCAAGCAGTAGTTGCCAATTTTTCGCAGCCGCGTGGACTCGCTCTTTTTAGAGGCAGGATGAAACCTAGCAAAGTTTATTTTCGAAAAATAACATCAATTTTTCAAAACCCAGCGCAGAAATATTTGTTTGCAATACTTTTTAGTTCTTGAAGTAATGAAAAAATCCGTTTGAATTCCGTTAAATTATGACGCACATGTTAGAGATGGCTTGGGCTGACTTTTTTGAGGCCCGGACCGCCCACGGCCCGGAACCTCTAGCCCAGTGACTGTAACCAACCAGGAGCTCAAACAAAAAATAAAGCCCAGCCCGCCCAAAACCCATACTTTTTATGAACCTTTAATCACATTAATCAAATTGAAGGGATTTCAAAAATTGTTAGCGGCCCGTTGGCGGCCCAGTAAAAAACAACAGATAGAACTGGACCGTTAACGGACCAGTAAAAAGACTAGTTAATGGCTCATTAGCGGGTCTTTAAGCGGCCCATGCCATCTCTAGTAGGCTACTGCACATGTAGTCAAAAAAACGAGAAAAATCGACTATTTTCGACTGCTTGTACGTCATAATTTGACGGAGTTGAAATAGATTTTTTTGCTTGTTTCAAAAACTAAAAAGTTTTGCAAAAGATTTTTTTCTGCGATGGGTTAAGAAAAATTAATGTTATTTTTCGAAAATAAATTTCGCTAGACTTCACCCTGCCTTAAAGTCTGGCACGAGTCTAGCCATGCATGTTGTAAACAACCACAAACTTTTTTATATGGGGTAGGCCTAATAACTAACGTGCCCAGAAGATGGTGATAACTACTGCACCGAGTAAGTTTAGCTGATGATATTCATAAAAAGCCAAAAGACCACACAAAAAAAAATACAAATAAATCACAAACTATCAAGCGCAATATAAAATAGGCCGAGGTCTACAACATTGAAAAACAAATTCACAGAAACGTATAGCAAAAATCAAACTCAACGGTTGCATGAAAAAAAAAAACTACGAAGACTGTACTGATGTCATCAAAATATGAATTAGTCTATTATCATCAGAACATTACATATACATAATTATACAAAGCTGGCCGAAAACAATATTTTGCTCCCCAACTATTGCAATACCTTGCCAATTGAAATAAAACTTAAGTTATGCCTAGTCGCCTATATGGTTATTAATCAGAGTGATATTCAACGAATTTATTCATCGGCAGCAACCAAATAAGAACAAGCTAGCAGAAGATTTCTCGCGGATCTTTCTCTACTTTCTTAGTCATCCCAAAGTTAAAAAATAAGTTTGCTGAGCTTAACATCTTTTGTACGAAGTCTTCTTTTCAACTTTTTTTAGCTCAATAACTCCAAGCTTGCTTCAATTTGCTTTGCTTCTGAGTTTAATATTTCAATTAGCAAATAAAATGGCATGTTAGGTCTTGTCTTGTTCATTTTATGGTGTCACCCTTCCACATCATTCTTTGTTCTGAACAACAGTCCATACACGCTTCAGTTCTCCTGCTTGAACAGTGGTGAATCAATCCATGTGTGTCGCATATACATTACTAGTTCGTGCAGAGGTTGGGCGTCTGCTTGTTGAGCCAACGAAGAAAATAAGGGACGGATGTGTGCTGGGGAAAGGTAGCACCATGCCATTAACTTTGTGACAAATTTGCGCACGGATTGTTGGTGTTGATACGCTCATTGCAAGCCCACAATTTGGACTTTCCGGTATAGCTTGAGTGAAGTGAAAGCTGCAACCTCGCAGCTCGACAGTGGGGAATGCAGGTTTTATAGCGTTCCAAACGATCCTTCGAAGTCCAAAATCACTCGCTTCAGGCAGGGTGGTGTGGCAAAACTACATAGCAGCATTTGCTACATAAACTGATTTGTAATTAGGCGTTTGGCGCCTAGTCATTAGGCAAAATGCCAATGGCACTTGCAGTACTTTGTCATTTGCTCTTGCGATGGCATGAATAAAAAAAGCTGCGTAAATGGTGGTTTTACGAATTTAAAAGTCCCGTCGACAAACCAGGTCTTGGCTGTTTTGAGCAGTTTCAACTGCTGTTTGGTCAAAAAAATTATGTCTTTCACCATTCAGCGAAATATCCTCAAATAAAAATCATCTGGAATGGCTTCAATGTTTAGCTCAAATTGTTTTGTTGCTGGGTTTATCGGACGTTGGTTTTTGCGGTAATCGTTTACACTTTTTATCTAGGTTCCATTTGGGGAAGAGCTCCGCATTGTGAGGCTCCTATGTTTTCCTTCATCGCATCAAGAATGATCTAGACGCTGGCATAAACGGTTTCATTTTTCTTCTTTTTTGGCGTTTTTCCTAACTTCTGCAATTTGTTTAGCTCCAAATTTGGGCGGGTAGATATGCATTTTTCGGCCAACTCTTTTAAATTTCGATTTCTTTTGCTTTACCAAAACTCCAAAATTTTCTTTTTCATTTCTGACGGAGCAACGCCATGTTGTGATGCTACCGATTCGTCGATGGACATTGTAATCATATCCTGCTGTAAGCGGCAAGTTTACTTGTTGTGCCGTTGGGAAAGGCACTTAAAGGAATTCCCCGACCTTGGTGTGGCAGACAGATGGCCGGCAACTTCTAAGCGAACTCGTACACCGATATATCCACAACTCTCTCCTGCAGCCGATATTTCATTGAACGTCTTTCAAAATGATGAAACTGTTTTTGATCTCGAAAAAAAGTGTAAGGCTGAAATTTTCACACAGATATTACTATCAAATTTTTGTATTTAGAGCCTTTTATGTTTCCTTTGGACGGAGATGCAAAGAACCGCATGAAAATCGGAAGAAAATTGCACCGCGCAGCAGCAGTTAACGGGAAATGAAGTTGCATCATGGATTGGCCTTTTCTTCAAAGAAAAACTTAAAGCGCGCTAATTTCACTTCATCAAAAGTAGTATCAAAAACTCCTAAATTTGTGCGAATTTTGAGCTTGGGCCAGATAATCAGTTTGCATGTTGTTTCGTGTCTTCAAATTTCGCGCTGGTGTCAATGCAATTCACACCGTTGAGTACGTAGCCAAAAGACTTGAAAATAGTAACAAACACCGGACTTTATTGTGAAAAATATTGATTTTACCTGATAAATTACTCCGATCCGAAGAAAATGCAAAGTTAGCTTTTAAAAAAACTAAACTTTTCTATTTATAGCTCTTTTTTTAAATACTATTTCAGCCTCCACGTTACCAACACGTGAATGCTAAACACAACATACCCAATTCGATTTTGCGCAAGCCGATGTGTTCTATGAACTAACAACAGCACAGCAGCCAACAAAACGCAAAACAAATTGCCTCCGCTATGACATTTGTTCGGAGCTGCGTAACCCAAACGCTAAGCCACGCCACTCGCTTGCGAACTACATATTTTAAAGACTTCTTTTTTGTACGCTTAAAATATTTCGTTTCATAAAATTAGAATGAAAGAAATCTATTTCCTAAAAGGTAAAAACTCAACGGGCTGACGTCTTTGACAGTTGAACATTTCAGTCTTCAAGATATGTTCTCAACTTTTTGTGTAAGCAGCATATTAGTCCCTCCTCAACTTTTGGCAAATAAACTTACCTATGATGTTCAAATCAGGACTGCGCAAACCCAATGCATCTAAAAAAGCTCGCGTTTAATTTCCAAAATGAATTCTCACAACTATTCAACAACATCAAATAATGTCACCTTTTTTACTTTACCAAAGCTCGTTGCTTTAGGCAATGAGAACTACAGATAAGTTGGTTTTGCTGACGAAACTTTCAAGTGGCAAATTTTCCTTTTCGGCACTGTTACGAATGTTTATCGGACGTTTACGCTCAAATTTTTAGTCATGTTTGCATGTCTCACCGTTGAGTGGCGAATCTTCTATGTGACGAATCTTCCACATCGGCACGGTCGCAAACGTTTGTCCGACGCGTAAGCTCAAATTCTCGGTCACATTCGTATGTCTCATCCGTTGAGGATAAAAAAGACAGGATTTTTATTTTTTAAATAATACACTGGTATTTATCAGTTCATTAACCATTCGCATAGCCTACAGCTGTGGGGTCAAGTGTTGAAGATCTTAAGTTACAAAAAGTTACCTTTCGTGTTTCTCGGTTGCATTTTATTTTTTAGCAGTGTTTGCGTGCTATTTTTTGCTTAACTTTCAAACGTTTTTATCTATTATTGCTTCAATTGGAATAGATTTACAACCTGCATAATGGATCAAAGCGCTTATGGGCTAAATACAATGTCCACAAAGTTCTGCACCTTATAACAGAAACGACTCTTGACGGTTGATTTAGCAAAGTGTTGTGTAGCACAACCAGCTTGGTTAGTTTTTTTGTTCAAACTATAGGTTTGATTTGCTATCTCCTCCTGTAAGTGTTGGTATAGCACAAACAGGTTGGTTTCATCTCGTTTTCGTATAGCGGTCTCCTGAAGCCTCATTTTACTTTTTGAGGAAATAGAAAAACTAGAAATTCATAACAAAAATATACCGTTTTGTTATGAATTCCTTCAAAGGTAATTTTTCATTCTGCACATTTTTAGTTCAATTTTGACCAACTCATGAAGGAGAAACTACTGTATTTTGCCAGGGCGTAATTCGATAAACCACAAAATCAAATTACGCGATTAATTCATTGATATGTTCTAACATACTGTACTGTCGCTTGAAACAGAAACAATTAGCACAAAACTCATTTGACAATGATTTTTTCTAATTCGCTCAGACTATATTCTTCAAACTATTTGTAACTTCCTCCCTGTTTCCAGCTTCTTACCCTTATGGATGATGTTATACATCAATGACATCATAGCAACTACATAATGTGCTTAAGTGCTGACGTTCGCACTTACCGATTTTACATTTATATTTTTCAAAAGTGCCAAAGTAGATATAATCACCAAACAATATTCCGTTTTTAAACAAAAATTCTGCCAGTAGAGGCGCTAGAGGCCTCATTACCCCGTATTTAGAAGCCATGGGTTAAAAAATGTTATCAATATATCGCAAGCATTCAGAAAAATATCGGTTTTTAGAATTCGGACAATACGTCAGGGGGTCAATTTTTTTATTATTTGACTATGACGTCATCAAATGTGTCCAAACTTTGAAGCGCTGTAGAAAAGTTTCCTATAGAGATTTTTCTTGGAAGTTTTTTTAGTGATATTTCAGACCTAGTAGAGGACGATGATGCAAAAATCATTTGGTAAACAGTTTTTTCAAGGTTTGACCCAAATCTGATCTTACTCGCCCTTACTATGGATTGTCACGTTGTTTTACGATTGTGGGCCGTAAGTAAAGATACTGATACGGCGTTTCAAAATTTCTTAAATTTGAACCAGATCGAATTTGGAAAATGTGGGCCACAAGGTAGAGTTTTCCGAATACTATCATGATTTTGAAAAAAGTGAACATTGACAGAATTGCAGATACGGCGTTTTTATTGTGGACGGCAGAATTGCTCTAACGTAGCTAAAGAGTAATAAAGGCTAGTGAGAGGTTGATAAAGAAGATATAGTTTTTCAGTTTTCATAAAGTTCTCAAAGATCGAGACATTTATTTTCTATCATGATGTCCTTAAAGAAAGACTTTCATCGACTATAATATCAAGGTACTGTATTTAGTATTTTGTGGCAAGATGTTCTTTTGTTATTCAATTGCGGTTATAGACAAGGGTTCGTTTCCCGGGACGGTTGAATCGGATGCAGAGTCGCCGCCGCTGAGACGTACCTTCGGAGCTGTGTTGCCCAGACGCTAAGCCGCGGAGGTGGACCCGCCACTCGTTACACGCTTCAGCGTAATATCTCGAGTAAAGTAAAAGTTTGATTTTTTTTCGGATTACAAAACTGAACAATTTAGTTTACGGTTTTCACAGATGGTCGCTCGACTCCAAATCACTCACTTGTATTTGCTTTTGATGGGCTTTCGCTTTTTAAATTAATCACTTTATGCGTCATAAAAATATTCAGAAATAACGTAACAATTGTTCACGAGACGTTAAGCACAAGCTATTGGCATAGGAGGTCCAGGGTTCGATTATTGGGCCGGTCAAATGGGAACATAGTTTCCATTTGCTCGCCATTGTTGCGACGTTTCTTTGGAGCTGTGTTGCCCAGGCGCTAAACAGCGGCGATAGACCCCGCCACTCGTTACACGTTTCGGCGTAATACTGCAAGTGCGATAAAGGTTGATTACTCTTTTTTAAATTGCTAAAAGCTTTTTTTATTTGCAATTACGCATGAACCGTATCTTATCATGTAGGTGATATATGACTTCTGAGTGTGGCACATTTTCAGATGCATCGAACGTTACTTGTTGTTTTTGATATGATGCGGAGTTGTCAACGAACCGAAGATGTTGACTCTGATCCGACCCGAACCCGATTTTTCATGCTCGAACCCGCTTGAACCCGAATCCTGATTTATCTGCCAATCTGAGTACGATTTGAACCTGAAATCAAAAACATCACTTTAAATTTTGCACAAATTTTAATAAAAAAAATAATAAATTTTACCCCGTCTACAGTCACACCAGTTAGAAACAGCAATATTGACACAGTCAACAATCGCGAAAACCTTATCACTTATTGAAAATCTCGGTTTTGCTCTGACGTCCGGCCCGATTAAAGCCCTACAAATTTTCAAAAACCCAAGCTCAAGCGCAGTCCGAACCCGGCCCGACCGGAAACTTCAAGCCCGACCGACATCTCCCATATGATCTTTCTGAAGCAATGACAACGAAATGTGCAGCTCGAGTTTTTTGATTTACCCACCAATAGGCATAGGCAATAGTTTTGAAAAAGCTGCTCTTTAGATACAGTACCTGAATTTTTCCATCTCAACTTTGTCCAGATTGTTTTGTATTTTTGTGTTAATCGCATATTTATTCTCTTATCACGAGAAAATTTGTCAATCACGCCGAGGTAGGGGAATCCCGTTAATTGAAAGTAATGCTGATAATATTTGGTGTAATTTTGACGTTGGCTGAACAAAACCAGCTGAGACAAAAAAAATCTCTCACCTTCACGATACATAAAAGTTAAACTAATAATTAAACATAGCTCACTTTTGGACAAGCGTCGCATGTTGTTATTGTTAGTATTGATCAGAGGCGACACCGGCACTCGGGCTGCTCGGGCTAAGCCCAAGTTACGAAATGATGGAAGACTTGTTATCATTGAAATTCTAAAAAATAAGCTTAATTAAAGCTTTTTTAAATTTAATTCGTATCAAGTTCTTTTAAAGAAACAGTCATCGTAAAACACACGGAAGTGTGCGGTGGCAGTTGCGTTTTTCGCTCAACGATTTGTCTAGCTCATTTTTGTGTTAATAAATTAATCAAAAATAAATTATTTTTGTGTGCCCGCGGGCGGGCACACATTGCGGAGAAAAGAGAGAAATAAGACGATCTTCATCTCGCTGAAGATCGTCTTAAGTAAAAGTGTAAAAATGTACGAAAATTAGTGAGTCGCACTAACTTTCACCATGGAACGAGTGCCAACAAAAAAGTGTCCGAGGAAAACAGAGAGTTCAATTTTAACTGGGAGGACAGATATTTCTTCGTCATTAATAATGGTAAAACACAATGTTTGGTGTGTCTTCAAGTAATATCTGTTTCCAAAGAGTTTAACGTTCAGCGACATTACAAAACGCTAAATGAGAAAAGATACGGTCAGCACCAGGGAACTTTTATAAGGGAAGCAATATTGAAAGAATTAAAGAGAAACTATTTTAAGCAAACAGGTATGTTGAAAAGCTTTGCCAAATGTGATTCAGTTGCATATCTAACAGCTTCATACGACGTTGCAGAAAAAATAAAATCTTTTTTTTTTAAAACGAACCGACTTTTCTTCATGCGGAGCTTGCCGAAATTGCTATCATGTTTTCATCCCAAACAACACCATCCCCCACAAAACATTTTAGCGTAAACCATTCCCTTACAAGTACAATGATCATCCCTCCTTACGTCTGCGTGAAAAGTTGTACCATCCCCCCATAAGCGTTTTTACAACTCGAGCACTGATTACGATGCAATGCTACATTACCGGTACCCGGTAGTCCAACTTTTCTGTTGTGTTTTGCTTAGAGTGCATTTTCGTCATTGATGTTGCTGTGAAACAATTAAGAAGTAGAAGTTTCCTTAAATGCGGTGTATCTGCAGTAACTATGGCTGCACACAAATTTTTTTTAAATCAATTCAAATCTTGATTATACTCGTTTCATTAAATTCGTTATTGTATTGAAACGTGGTAGCGAGTGGCAGGGCCTAACCCCGCGGCTTAGCGCCTGGGCAACGCAGCTCCAAAGAAACGTTACAGCGGTGGCGAGCCGTTGGCTACACTGTGTCCGATTTGACCGGCCTGGGAATTGAGTCCCAAATCTTCCGCATCAATAGCGAAATCTTTTAACACTGCGCTATAATCGCTCGGTTTTTTGAGAAATTTTATTACAATTTAAAAAAGTAAATTGCCAATGCTCTAAGCGCCAAACGTAAGATAAAAATACTGCCATGGACAACCATAAACCAACGAAAGATTTGAAGAGGCCTAGAGGCGGAACGAGGCGAGAGACAACATTGTTTTTTCGTACCGTAGGCTGACTACCTCAGGAGCTGGATTTCTTCGATCGTTTCCAATAGACACCCCGATTATGTGTTTGAAAGCATCTGATATCGACGCTGTGATTTGACAGAAAAATGCTTAGATAATATCGACGTTGTTTTTGACTTTAATCGGATGATTGGGGATTCCTCTCGCGCATGATTTATTTTAGTTTAAAAACGTTTTGGTAGGGAGGGCAATTTTTTTTGTGCTCCAATATCTTCACTTTCCAAATTTCATGCGAGAAACTGCCCCCTTCATAATGATTGTACCGTATATTGACTGTTTATAACAAGGTTTAGCCTACATGCGTTGTTTATGTTAATGTTGGTTCTTGAAAAAGGTTTTTTTGGAGAGAAGAAATTGCTTGTTTTACTCCCTGGGTGCACCCTGTTTGTGACGTTGCGACAGCTAGCCAGCCTATTTTTGTAAATTGACCTTCCTATGGCCCAAAAATGATTTCAACTAAAATTTTTTTCAGAAAAGTTTTAACCACTTCCTTAAATTTTTAACAACGCCGGAGAGGTGGAGTTTCTGTGAAACCTTTTCTTTCCTTAAATGAAACGCAAAACATTAAGCAAAAGTGTGAATGAAATATCTTTGTTGTTTCCTTAGTTGTGGCATTATAAGGCTTAATCATGGTTAACTGCAATTTAGGCTGGAAACATTACAATACGATGCACTTTAATACATCTAAACTACTGCAATTGTAATGTAGAATCTTTACGTCATCACGATGTGACGTCACTGAACCCCCTCCCATTGAAAAATCCTGTGTACCCCACTGATTGCGCATGCGTTGCTACGAGCGAAATGATTTGTTTTTTTGTACTCACCTGTCATTTACTGTAAACCAGTTCATTGCTCTTATCATCCGCACCTAAACGCTTCGAACGAGGAGTGTCCGAAGGTAGCCAGCCAATCGGTCAAGAGGCGAATGAAATTTTCAACCTGGTGTCATTTGCAAGTTGTCGTGGCGTGTTGCTTCGATTAGGCCAAGTGGTTATTAGCTCAACTTTATCAGTTGTGTGTTGAAATGATTTCAAACTTAATTTCTATTTTTTCTTTTAACGTCAAATACAGTCAACTAAATGCAAATATGGAGCTGAAAAATAATTCGTGTGAAAGAACAACTATTTTGCTTTTAAAACTTAATCGGTCATTTGGCACAGTGGTTGCAGACCCGGGTTCGTTTCCCGGGACGGTTAAATCGGACACAGAGTCGCCGCCGCTGCAACGTTTCTTCGGAGCTGTGTTGCCCAGACGCTAAGCCGCGGAGATGAACCTGACACTCGATACACGCTTCGACGAATATCGCGAGTGAAGCAAAAGTTTGATTTTTTTTTTGAACACAAAACTTAACCTTTTATTTTTCTTGTTTTTGTAGATAATCGCTTGACTCGAAATCACATGTGTCTGCTTTTGATGGCTGGGCTTTCGCACTAAAAACCAATCACTTCAAGCGTCATAATAATGTTTAAAAATAACGTAAAATGTTGCTAAGCGGCTGCTTAGCTCAGACGTTAAGCACGCGCTGTCAGTGTGGGAGGTCTGGAGTTCAAATTTCGGAACAGTGTTTTCATTTGCTCGCCACTGCTGCGACGTTTTTTCGGAGCTGTGTACGTTAAGCCGCGGAGATGGATCCCGCCACTCGCTACACGATTCGGCGTAATACCGCGAGTAAAATGAAAGTGTGTTTTGATTTTTTTAAATTGCTCAAGGTTTTTTTTGCAATCACCCATAAACCGTATCTTGTCATCTTGGTGATACATGACTTCTGACTCTGAGTGCGGCAAATTTGATATGATCTGTTACGAGTTTTTTGACCAATCTACCAACAATTAGGCAAGACTAGTTTTGAAAAGCTGCTCTTTAGATACCGTACCTGGATTTTTCCATCTCAATTTCTTTCAATTTATGCGTTTAGTCCTTAGTCACATATTGATTCACTTATCAGGACAAACCTATGAATCACAGCAAGATGGGGGAATCCCCTTATAGCTGTGTGCATTCCGGAAAACTTTTAATAGTTGATATTTCTTTCCTTTTTTCCTTTGCTCTCTCCTTTTATATCGTTGATACATGGTTGCGCCGCATTAACTTATTTTGTCATTATTTATCAACTATCATACAAGGCACACGGCACATAAAGTCAAAATGCGCGTTTTAGTAAAGTCAGTTATCAAATTCTCAAATTAAGCAAATGATATTTCTGAGAGTGGAAAACTACTTTTGAGATGATTTAGTTCATCTGAAGTTGAATAGTGAGTTTTTAAGAAAATGACTATAATGCATCAGTGCTATTAGAAATAAGTCAAATTTTCAGTATTTTGAGAAAACTTGTTTTCAGCAAAACTTGTGTAAATGAGCTCAACTTGAGTAAATTTTTTTAAATTCAAAGCATTTTTTCTGGAAACGCATACGGACCATGCAGTAACAAACTTCGCACGAACCGGCACGGGGCCGCTGCCCGGTGGTTGCCGACCACTGATCTACGGTACTTTTCGAAGATGCTTTTCGCGGAAAATTCCGGAAATTTTTCCGCTTTTGCTCTCTTAAGTTTATTCAAAAAAAGTTACCGAAATATCGAGTAAAACGGTCTAAAAAGTAACGACGGTACCAACAACGGTACATTTTTTAAAATTATCGACGGTACCGATAACGGTACTAAAAAAGTTCCGCGTTTCAGTACCGCGGTGCTTTTGTACCGCTGTACTGCCCAACTCTGCTGACGTCGCACCAACCGCTCGCCATCGCTGCGACGTCACTTTGGAGCTGTGTTTCCTCAGCGCTAGGCCCCGGAGATGGTCCCCACCCTTCGTTACGCGCTTTAGTGTAATGACGCGAGCATAATGAACTGATTAAAATTTGGTTTTGCTTCGATGAAATCGATGCTAGTTCTTTCAAGCATAAACATACGAGTGTTTGCTGTTAAATAACGAAACTACTTGATTGTAAAGATGGCAAAAATATTTGCTATTTGCAATTAGAACTGACTCGGTCTTTTGTAGCTCTAGAACTTCTGGGACGGCATACTGCTCAAAGTTACATAGACAGCCAAAAGTGTTCTCTGCGCACATTGCGTTGCCAAAAGTTTCGTTGCATTGCGTTGCGTGGCCACATGCCAAAAGTGTTTTCACGCACATTGCTTGAAACTCGTGAAATTCAATAGCTTTCTGACATTCAATAGCTTTCTGAAATTCTATAATGAAAGTGTGTTTTGATTTTTTTAAACACAACAAACTGCGTAAAGCAGTTCTCGGCGATATTTTAAATTTGAGAGAAAGCGACGAAAAAAGGTACTGTATGTATGCCTCATCGTTTTTGACTACCACAAACGCAAGTCAGACATACCGTGCCTTTTTTCGTACTGTAGAAGCGAAGAGTTTATCAGGGATGGCGAACCTTTTTAAGCGGTGGGTCAAATTAAAGGTCGCAGACCGAAAAAAGAAAAAACGTGGGTCACGGATGTAATAATATTAACGAGGGGCTTGAACGCAAATTTTGCCGAAATCTGTGCAAAGAGCAAAAAAAAAGATCTTCACCTCAGAAATACCCAGCTTCCCGTCTTCAATGCCCCAGTACGGAAAAATTAGCTTTTTTTTCTACATTATTTTCGTTACCGTTTTTTCGTAAAATTTTCCAAACTACAAGTGGGTCACTGAAATGAGCAAGTGGGTCACTAAGTGACCCGCGGGTCAGTGGTTCGCCATCCCTGGTTTATAGCTTTCTGAAATTCTATAGTGATATTTGCGACACCGAGCAATGCAAGCACGACATGGGCCGGGTGTACACTATCGCTTAGTGCACGAAAAAGGGTAACCGGTTATCATTTTTTTCGTCCTTCCAGACTCATCAGGTGCACAACTACGAGAGCCAAAAGTAGCTCTAACTAAACTAACAAAAATCGAAGCTCATATACAATTGGCTAATCAGAAGGGCGCGGCAAGATCTACAAAGCACGATACAAACTCGTGAATTAAGTTCAACAAAATGATTTGGGAAGCAAAAAACAACGCCATAGAACTCACTATTTTAATTTTTAACTGAATAGTATTAACTATCAAACAAGGTCAACAGTGCGTCGCTTAAAAAAGGAGAATTAGTTAACTGCAGAAACCGAAGTCAAAACTATCGACGTGAAACTCGTGAAATTCAATAGCTTTCTGACATTCAATAGCTTTCTGAAATTCTATGATGAAAGTGTGTTTTGATTTTTTTAAATTGCTCAAGGTTTTTTTTGCAATCACCCATAAACCGTATCTTGTCATCTTGGTGATACATGACTTCTGACTCTGAGTGCGGCAAATTTGATATGATCTATTACGAGTTTTTTGACCAATCTACCAACAATTAGGCAAGACTAGTTTTGAAAAGCTGCTCTTTAGATACTGTACCTGGAACAATACAATAAAATAAATCAATAACGAAATTTTATAAAAGTTATACAATGTTTCAACGTCGGAGTTGGGCAAACTGCGAGCCGCATGCAGACCTTTTTTTGTTTTTTCACCGATTTTCAGTGGAAAATAGTGAATCTGCGGACATGTAGACCTTTTTTTATTTTTGCTCATCGTAATGAGGGCATTTTTGTTTTTGAAAATGAAAATATTTTCCTTCAATGCAATGATGAAACTCGCACAGCAAGAGCTTTTGCAACATTTTTTTGTATATACCCCATAAGCTTTTTCACGTCCTTAGTATTGTTGGAATGTAGCAACGTAGTCAGATAAGCAGAAGTTAACAAACGTTTCTGCTCTCCAGGGCGAGTTTCTGATGATGATACTCCTTATACCTAGGCTCATAACTAATGCAGGTGATCAACAGTTTATACATGTTGCCATACATGAGAATGCTTGTTTTAGTGAGCGTGCCGCTGTCGGCTTGTGGATATAAACGACAAGTTCGCTTGCAGCTGGAGCGTATTTGTCTATTAGTAAAATAAGAACTCTGCCTATTAATAGAACTCGCTTCCCTGCCTATTAGTAGTAGTAGTAATTTATTTGTGAATGTACGCGAACGATAAAGTAAAACAACAAACACAGAAGACTGCGAAGTGACCGAAGAAGGTCTTCGAGTCAAGCAGCCACCTAGATGAAGAGACGCTGTCTCGCCGAGGGGTATATGAAGAGCATAAAAGTAGAGAAAAAAAAAAAAAAAAGAAGAAAAATCACTCAAGTGTCATTAAGTACATATTTGATACCTCTAAAGCAGAATTTTTTTGTAGTTTAATTTGAAGTTTCTATAGGACTGATCTCTCAATTCCAATGGGAAAGCATTCCATTATTTGGCTCCTTGATATTTTATTGATCTTTGACATCTTAGAGTTACTCGTGGGTCATGCGCGCGCAAAAAGCAAATTTAGTTAACTGCGGAAATCGAAGTCAAATAATCCGAAATTATCTACAAAGTGCCATACAAACTCGTGAATTAAGTTCAACAAAATAATTTGGGAAGCAAAAAACGAAGCCAAAGAACACATTATTTTAATTTTCAGAATTAGTCAAAATGTACCAGGAGTGAAAAACAAACTGAGTATCAAATCTAGCATTTAGTTATTTTATGTGAACAAAAATTGATAATAATTTAACAGCTAACATTGTGCAGCACCGCAATTAATCTGCTATTTATATACTTGAACACTAAAGTGTCCTTTCAGAAAAATACAAGTACCCTTTTCAGATACTGTTCCTTCTTACCCTTTCGACACCCCTGACGATTGGCATCAACAAATTGTGCTTTATTAGTAGTCCCTTTAATGATGATGTAAGTGCAGGCAGCCGCATGTTAATTCTTTTCATTCATTCATTCATTCATTCATTTTATTTCATCACCACAAAACAACAAAAAAACAAAGAAAGTAACAAAAAAAGCATACAATATAGCGTACCGGTAGTTGTTGGCGACAGGGAAACTGCGAAAGGACCTCCTCGGTCATCTAGTCAAGCAGCCACCCCAGACGATATCATAAATATTAAATACAAACCAAAAAGGACCAAGAAAGGCCCTTCGCTTGTATAATATCTTCTCAGCTTTAACCAAAAATATCAGTTGTATACAATTCAATGAAATGTTTCTTTAAGTTAGAGTTAAAAGATGTTTTGGGTAGTTTTCTAATTTCCGTAGGGATTGAATTCCATACTTTAGCACCCTGATACCTGATGTAACGCTGCAACCTGCTTGAACGATAAAGAGGAATCGATAGATTAAAAGGGTTTGAAGAAAATCTAGTTGAACGAGTAGATGATTCGTGTGATTTTTTGAAAAGATTAGAAAGGGGAATAGGTAAATTATTGTGGACATGTTTGTGTACTAATTTGGCAACTTCTAATTTAAACAGTTCAGGAATTTTTAAAATCTTTAATTTAATGTAGAATGGAGTTGCTCTTTTGGAATAGTTACCATCTCCTATTAATTTAACTGCTTTGTTTTGTAGAATACTTAATTTACGTAGATAGGTAGGAAATGTTGGTCCCCAAACTATTATTCCATATATAAGGTAAGGATGGATTAAAGAGTAGTACAATTTTAGTAAAGCACTTTGTGGTAAAATGGGTTTTAGTTTATATAGAATGCCCACTCCCCGTGATATTTTTTGCTCCATAATATTTATATGGGATTGAAAATTTAATCGGGAATCGAGAGATATACCTAAGTAGTTAACATTACTTTCGGTAGATATATTACTGTTATTGAGCATAATTGAAAAATTGAGGTTATTTTTATTGAGCTTTGGCGGGATTAGGAGGAGGTGACTTTTTAGGGGGTTAATGGTTAGTTTATTCGAGTTGCACCATTCATGTAACAGAGAAATTTCGCGATTTAAATTATCATGTAAAATAGTCAAATCTGGGTGATGAAGTAGTAGGCAGGTATCATCAGCAAATAATCTCGGAACACTACAGACTGCATTAGGCATGTCATTTACGTACAGTAAAAAGAGAAGAGGACCAAGTACGGAGCCTTGAGGTACTCCAAAATCATTATCACACAAAACTGAAGTTGAACCATTGAGGGATACAAACTGTTTTCTTTCTAAGAAGGAACTTAATAATTTTAAAGCTGGGCCCCGAATTCCGTAATGATTTAATTTGGATAAAAGAATGTTATGACAGACAGTATCGAATGCTTTTTTTAAGTCGAGAAAAAATATAGCGGTAAATTCGTTAGAATGAATGTTATCGAAAGTAGCGGTTACGAGATCGAGAACTGCATGTGTTGTAGAAGTATTTTTTTGAAAACCGAATTGATGTGGGATTAAGACTTTATTGTCCGTTAAGAAAGAAGAAATTCGTTTATGGATCATTTGTTCAAATATTTTTGAGACGCAAGTTAAGATGGATATTGGTCTATAGTTATTGGGATCGTTTTTGTCACCATTTTTATGAATGGGGATGACTTTGGCAATTTTGCAATTGTCGGGAAAGATACCTGTGTTGAAAGCATAGTCGATTAGTATACATAGGTAGGGAGCAATAACAAGTGCAGCAGTTTTAAGAAAAAAAGCGGGAATATTATCATGACCAACGGCTTTGTTTATATTAAGGGTATTTCGTTAATAGTAGGCGCTTGTAGATAAATGGAAGAGGATATACGATTCGTTAGGTAATCTAAAGGTTGAGGGTTTTTTTGACTTAGAATGTTACTTGCTAATTCTTCACCAATTGAACAAAAAAAGTTGTTAAATATATTTGCTTTATTCGTTGCATCAGTGAAAACATTGCCCAAAGAGCTCTGGTTTTGTTTTTGCCTTTTACCAGGCATAGGAAGTAGCTTTCGAAGCACCTCCCATGTACCTTTTGGATCTGCGCGGTGTTTCTCCAGCTCGCTTTCAAAGAAGGATCTTTTTGATTTGGATTTAATTTTAGTCAATTTATTACAATATTTTTTAAATAAAATTTTTTGGGAGTTATTTCCGTTTACATAATGGGATATAAACATGCTACGTTTTCTTTTGATGGAAACTAAAATGCCTTTTGTTATCCAAGGCTTCTTTTGTAATTTTTGTTGTCTTCTTGAGAACTTTTTTAGGGGAGCATGCTTATCAATGGACTGCGAGATAAGACTAATAAACTTATTGAAAACATTATTGAAATTGTTGTCGGTTAGGGAAGTTAAGTTTGAAAAATACGAGTAGAGGATTTGATTAAGGTCAATGTTAAATGATTCTGAATCGAAGTTTGTTTTATCTCTATAATAACTGGTAGTAACTTTAGGCTTAAAATCTGTAAGTAGACTAATCTCACAGAGAATGGGATAATGGTCACTAATTTCAGAGGTATCAAAAATTGCTGGGGATATGTCATTTTTATTGTCATTAGTGATGATGTGGTCTATGATTGTTGCTGTTGAGTCAGTAACTCTTGTAGGTTTAGAAATAATTGGGAGGGCTCCACAGCTTTTTGTGTTGAACAACTTATCCGCATCGCATGGCACATCTCCATTTTACTGAAATATCGTAAAACATTGCTGTCAAAGCATCCTTGCCTCAAATATTAGAAGATTTTAGTTTACGACGTATGTTTGATCAAATTTATCATTACACAATAAAAAATGTTGAAAAATGATGCTTCATGATAGATGTTTGCACCTCGCCTCGCCTGGCGTAGTTCCGGCCTTGGCTATGATATTCCTATATACTTAGGCTACCGTTTCATCGCCCAGCGGTTCATTAATTTTTTTCTTTTTGCGTAGCGGATAAGTTAGTCTACTAGTACCATATGCAGTCCTGCCTTAAACAGCGAAAGTGGCAGAAATCGCTTCGCAGGTTTAAAGGTCATATGCCACCAAATTTGTCATTTTGCTAATTTTGTTTTTTTTAAGAGTTTACACTCAGATTAAGAAAATCTCCAAATTTTTTGCCGTATGGTTGAAAAATGACGGGGTTATTACGCTTCAAAGTACGCGATTTTCAAAGTGATAAAAATATTCTCACGGTGCCGTGACGTCATTGGTGAACAACCGCGAATTTTGTCGCTGTTAAATAGACTAGACCAGACGGGAGAACTAGCAGTTAAGGGTAGGGTATAAAGGTAGCCTTTTCTGTTTGCATAATGTTTGTGTATCATTTGACGTGAATAAATTACCGTAGCTTTATTTCTGCATAAAGCTGTGAACTTAATTGCAAACAGATAGCTCTAAACGTTGAAAAGAATAACTCAACTGTTTTTTTTATTCAAATCGCGTGTTCAAACCCACATCATCCTTCAGAACTGATTTTTTTTTCCAATGTTTGTCACCACACATGCTAGTAGCACTAGTCTGTTTCTTTGTCCCAGTATTTTCCAGATCCAGCGAGTGAATCTTCTGTACGCGATGCATCTGTATGTTCTGTGACAAAAAGTTAGAACTAACGTGTGCGACTGTGCGTACTGTATCTTCCAACATCGTGATAAACTATAAGTTATAATGTGTTTTTATTTTTGGCTATTAGTTGGAACTTTTCAGCTTTTATTTGGGTATCGGCTGATTTTTTTCTGGGGACCGAGCACATCTCAAAACTCATAGTATGATGTTTCCTAACACATCCACGAGCAGGCAGCTGGCTTGAAAACCAGGAGAGTCCGTGATGCAGTTGACAAGTTTCTCCAATCTCTTATCGTTGACTGCATCGCCTTGCATCTTCCACGTTGACATCTGTGACACACGTTTTTCTCTGTTACGATAATCGAAAACTTCGCAGTGATGAAATGACAAACGAACGGCAAAACCACTACTTACCAGATGTCTACATCTGTAGTTGAACCATCAGTTTTATCCACATTGGACTCTGCGCAACTGCTTGAGTCGGTGCTGCTATTGGATAAACATGCTGGCGTAGGTAGAGCCTGTGGTTTGAATTGATAAGGCAAAACATCAGTCGGAATGTCAATTTCTTCTATATTGCTATTTTCACAATTATAAGCAACACTGAGGAGCGTATGAAATATGAAACATATTCTGCAAATAAAGCTAGCGTTAACTAATGACTCACTGGCTGCTGGTCTACATTTCACAGCTTTCCATGCTTATCTTTTTTAAATTGTATCGCCAGTTTTGCTCAGTGACTCAATCAACCCTTTATTATTCACAACTAACAACAACTGTACCATATTTTTAGTGCAGCTTATAATTCTGAGACTTACATTAACTTTTTTAATTAACCGCTTTAGGGGGCACTACACTGGCCCCTCTCTTTTTTATGAACAGGCCCCTGCTCGCATACGATAGATAACACATAAAATTCAAAATTGAAATGCATTTACTGCCTTTTTTTAAGAATTGATCGCCACAATACCGGCAAACGCATGGTTGTCACAGCGGCAGCTCTCAGCAAGTTGTTCACCAGTGACGTCATAACCTCGCTTTCACGAAAATGCCGAAAAAGAGATTTTGCGACCACTTGTTGGTAAAATGACGTTTTTTGGTCATATAAAATCATTAGAAATGGCATTTGAAAGAAAAAAATCTGCAAAAACTTGCAATTTAAATTTGCCGAAAATAGGTGGCATATGACCTTTAATGGATATTATTGAAACAACTAGCAAGTCTGCGTCTAGCAAGAACTGTGACGTCACAGTTCAACGTCATAGGTAACGGATTTCTGTGACGTCACAATGTCATTATATAAAAATCTTAGATTAGTGTGACGTCGTGGTCCAATTAAATAAAAATCTTCGTTTCTTTTTCTGGCAAACTATTTTGAAAGGAACCAGATTAAAAAAAATAGAGTAGGAAAACAACTTGGATCATGAATTATTTGCACGAAAGTAATTTCGAGTTATCCATCCCAGATATGACGCTTTCACCTTTTACATCGCAAGCGCGTAAAATCATATGGTAAGTTTGTCACTCTCTGGTTAACCCGGCAACGACGTTTGACTGCCATTATTTTCCATGCTTCTAGCAATCTTCGAGTTCTGTACCACCAGCCAACTGTTTAAACGATGTTTGATCGCAAATAAATTGGTTTAAAAAATCAAATCTTCATTATACTCGCCGTATTACGTCGCAACGTATAACGAGTGGCGGGGCCCATCTCCGCGGCCTAGCGCCTGGGCAACACAGCTCCGAAGAATCGTCGGCGCGGTCGCAAGTGTGTGTCTAATTTGACCTGGTGTGGAATCGAGCCCCAGACCTCCCGCACTGATAACGATGCGCTTAACAATTGACTTACCTGACCCAATGAAGAAGTTCTTATTGGATTACTTCTCATCTTAATCTTGCAGTTCAGTAATTTTAAATAATTTTTCGGTACAAAAATGGCGGATACTGAAGATGCTTACACCGTGCAGTATGTTACCAACGCCCGGCAAGTTTGGAGGGTTACAACGTATTACATCAATGCATCAAAATGGATCCAAATAATGGAAGTTGTAGCGTTTACGGAATGATATTTCGAATGAACATTGTGAAGTGCAGTTTTTCTTTGTTTTTTGTTTAATATTGCACTGTAAGTCTCATTTTTTACCATTATTTTCCATGTGCGTGTCTGGTAGATATTTGTCAACGAATGATATTAGTCCAAATCGTGTAGACTATCTGCACTTAAGCGCATGTCACATATTTGTCAATGAAGTGTTGTAATAGCTTGAATTGCTTCACATTATCGTATGGTAGACATTTTCACCCAAAATTTGTTTTTATCACGTGCTTTGTGCATCATGATCAAATTGTCATGATTCGAAAAAGTGATTATGACATAAAGATTTACTTGTAATGCAGGAAACCTATGGGTTGTTGGTCCACCTCAGCTGGACGTGTGGACACAGTACAGGTCGAGTGTTTACAATTTCATCAAAATTGCAAACTATGATAGAGAAAAATCGGCTACTGCTGGGCTTTTGCGCAGTCGTTTCAGTGGGATTGTGGTGGCTTTTCACGTAGTTTTGCGTGGTATGTTTTAAGACGACCTGCAATAGTTACTTTTATTTGTACACTTTCAAGATTGTAGTAAGTTCTTATTGTAATACTAATGCCTTCAATCAAACCTTTACAAGAGGACATTTGCTTATGAATTTTGTCCACAGCAAAGTGTTTGCCCGTTTAGCCTTGTCTGCATTATTTTGTATAAACAGTGAATATGGCTGATATTTCATACAAGTGAGTTTTTATGCTACATCAAACTACTGGTACATTACTCACGTCAATATTCAAAAACTAGTTTAAAATCGACCTGCCCTAATAAACAGTAGTTACGAGTATTGCGTTTATTGTTGGCTATGAACTGTGTATGCAGTGTAAGTTACTGTGCAAACAACAAAGGTGCTAACCGGTTTCTTTTTATTTTATTTTTTATTTCGGATTTCAATTTGACGAACAATGTTTGTACTTTACAAATAGCCATTTTCAATGGAAAAAGAAATACATAGAGAATGAAAATGTTGGACATATGAACTGCAAAAATGAAACTGGAAACGAAAAATGTTGATAATGGGAAGTTTGAAATGCCAGCATCTGTACGAGTACAAGAGCAAGAGCTTTAAGATTATTGCATAGTCGCCGATAAAGTTTTCAAGCATCCACGGCTCTCTCAAACATTTCCAAAATATTTGACTGACATCATCTTCTATAACAGTGTTTCTCAACCGTTAGGTCCGCCGAAATATATCCCATTATTATACTTCGATTTGAAACTGGGTTTTTTATTACAACCCACTTGGCTATACGCGCGCACAATACTTTTTCCGTCAGCCAACACAGGAGTTCATGCAGCATATGCGCTGCCCATTCATTTAATTTTACCTTTCTTGCGCAAAGAATGTTGGAGGTGAGCTGAAGCTTGCGCATAACCACCCACTTACGACAAGTTGTTGTAGTTGTATGTAAAATCTGCGAACATATTTAATTGAAATTCAGCAGTATGATGACCGGAATTCGATAATAAAATAGGTACAAACAAATAACCAACAGGAACAAATTTTCTTTCAGAAACGACATTAATGAAAATCAAGTTGGTGGTTTTAGGTGTTGGTTTTGACATGATGTTTTTGGTTGGTATTAAACGTCCACCGACCCACGAAATTTATTTTGAAATTTTGCCCGTCCACAACTGAAAAAGGTTGAGAGCCACTGATCCATCAGACCCGATCGACAATAACGCACTGTTTAAAGTTCATAAGGATGTGCCTTTTAGATTTTTTGCTGTTGTTTATGCAAGTGTTAATATTATTGTGATGTTTTGTATTGATTATCGCTATTTGCAATCAACATAATGAGCAAATTTGTGAAAATGTGAAATCATTTTGAAATCTGTAGAGGTCATCGTAATTTAGCATTGATGGACATTGGACAAGTTATTAAATAAGTTTGTACGTGTGAGAGCTGTTTGAATTTGCGAAATAACGTTTGCAGTCAGTTCGTAAATAATTAACTGACTGCGACTTTTATTTCGCAAATTCGAACATTGACATTGGGGGATTCGACATTGTAATACGTCACCCACTTTATTTATTTACAACTTAATTTCAAGATCTGCATTTTTTATTTTTGAAAATCGATTGCAGTTTTTAACATAAAATGCAATCAATGCTGGTGTAAGCTTACCCAATTGACTATCACGCGCTCGCGACTTTGATTTTATTTCAGATTCGGCTTAACTTTGAGGGATTCAAGTACAGTAACAATAACAGTTAGCTAAAAAAGTTAGTTTTGCACTATCTCCATTGGAAAATACTAACAACTTTGAAGATTTTTAGTTAAATTGAAATAACAGAACCATCGTTATTACAAAAAAAGTATGCCTGCGTTTTAAATCGAATTGAAACCATCTTGAGCTTAGAAAGCAAATAGCGTTTTAAGTTGAACATGGTTTATTTAAATAAATCGAAAGCTTTGAATTAAATACCATGTTTTTTGAGTTAATTGCCGCACTGATGATATTGCGTAGCTTCATTTAACACGTTATTTTCATTCACGAAAATTTTCGAGGATCTTCATTCGCTTGCTTCAACTGTCTTCAGCTTTGCACATTTGCACAACTATCCAGTTGCAAATGTTAAAATAGTCGCATACAAGCTGCACTCGCTCCAAACTCGTGACACAGGTAAGTCCACTGCATGAAGTCAGAAAATATTATTCACTAATCGTGAACATTTTTTGCTATGTTAATGACGTGACGCTGATGTATTTAACAAGTCACATCCGCGCAAAAATAACTAAACGCTTACGATACGCTCCATTGCAGACTCGGGAGTACGTCACGGGAAAGTCCCACACGGTGCCAGCATAAATATCATTCATAAAAATGTTGTGTACAACAATTGTGAAGCGCAATCTTTTTTTTTTTCGACGAATTGTGTGAGCCATGCGCCGAATCAGCACCCTCTGGCGACAAAAACTATGAATAAATCTGGAAGGCAAAATAGTATCCACACGTAATCAAACCTCGTTCGCGTAACACTCACCCTCGAACACACGTAGAATAGAATTAACGATTGAGAAATGAATGAAACAGTTTACACCTTATGCTGCTGAAAAACACTGTAATAAGAAGAAGATTGAAAAGAATCAAGCAGAGTTGAAATCACTGTGTTTTCCGTAGCTCAGAATATGCGATACAGTATTGCAGCATTATTTGGTATTAAATTTTGGAGAAAAACAGTAATGCAGTGCTCGAGTTGTGAAAACACTTATGGGGGGATGGTACAACTTTTCACGCAGACCTGAGAGGGATGGTCAATTATACTGGTCAGGGAATGATTTACGCTAAAATGTTTTATGGGGGATAGTGTTGTTTTCCGGGAAAATGGTACATTCCCGCACCCCCCTCAAATCGAGTAGGCCTACTGATTTTATATTTGAAAATATCGCGTAGCAAGTTACTATTTGCTTTCAATTTCTACCACAAAAAATAAAACAGTCACTTTAAACTCTACAGCAGAGGTGTGCAAACTTTTTTGAAACCGGACCAAATAGCAACAAGTGCAATATTCTGCGGGCCGCACTTTAATTATCTTCGTAGTAATTTTTTTCATAGCAGTAACTGGATGTTTGACAACAGAGCTTCAGCTGTCATCATCAGCAGTGTATGCTAAAATAGCAGTAAAAAAACCTACGCAGTACGAGTAAGCGGTAAGAGATCATGACAGCTAAATCTACTGCTGATAATGAAAGCTGAATCTTCTGTATGCTGTCAAAACGTCTAATCACTATGAAGAAAATTACTCTAGCTTTGGCGAACCATACTAAGCCCTAAAAAAAAGTTTTGAGAATTTGGCGCAGTGGTAAAAGACATTGCCGTCTGCGCGGAAGGTTTGGGGTTCGATCCTCGAGCCGGTTGAATTGAACAAAGCGACGTCAACGCTCCTTCGGAGTTTGAAGCTGTGTTTCCCAAGCGCTCAACCGTGGAGATAGGCACCCTCCACTTTTTACAAGCTTCGGCGTAATACCGCGACGATAATGAAGATTCATTTTTTCTAGAAAAGGGCTTGTAGCGTAAGCCAACTTTTTCAAATTAAAACAAAAATCTCAACGGATTTTGCTCAATTTTTTGCCAAATACTAAATACTTACGCTTCATTTGGTGCAAATTTTTAAGTCATAACAGTAAGTTGGCATGAAGAAGAAAATTTATTTTTCAGTAAGTTAGCGGACATACTGCGCCATAGTTGTCTATCGGGCTCGGGCTTTTTGGGACGGGTCGGGCTTGGATTTAAAAAAAATTGTCGGGCTTCAATCAGGTCGGACGCCATAGTTAAATTTTAAATACAAAAAAGTTAAGTATATTGTTCAGTGCGTACACTGCTTAATTCCGTATTCTTGACTGTATTTTCACTGTAACAGGCCATTTGTTTTTGCTTGAGGCTTTTTCTTCCCAAAGTTAGTGGGAAGGTGCATCATCATTTTTTTTTTGTCTATTGATAAAAAAAGTCTGAAGTGCAAAAAATCAAAAAAGTGAACTTAACCTACCATGTTTTTGATTTGCACGACAGTAGGCCTATTGTGTTTCAAATGCTTTATTATAGTACCAAAGGTACCCCCTGGACCCCCTCTCAACGGCCCTGATTTCAAAGATGCTGTTTCAATTTTTTCTTAAACGCGGCGATTATCTTAGATTATCTAATAGGTAACGGCAAGGGCGTTGGAAGTATACTTGAAAGTAGTGGGGGCTAAAATTTGTGTTATCATACCAACGTCTGGGAGGCTTCGCCCCACATCCCCCCTCCTTGTTATCGCAACATACATCATACGTATAATGCGCTTTACTTCAGTAAAAGTCATTTGGAGACTGCTTAATGAACTTAAGCTTTTCTCTAGCATAACACACAGTAGCCAGATCGACGTTTATAAAGCTCTTTACCTTCTTTAAAATAACTTATCCGTTCACAAGCTCCTAGGCAGGAGCGTATTTAGGGGAACATTGTGCCATGCCATCCCCTTTTATGTTTCTTCTTTTTAGCATAGGTGGTCAGTACCGCGATACTTTTTTAGTACCGGTACCGTCGGTACTTTGGAAAAAAAGTACCGGTACCGCAGTGCTGAAGCGTTGAAACGTTGTCTTGTCCAGCCATAGCCGTTGAGAACAATGTCTTCATAACATCACAACACGACTCCAGCTTTAGTGCCCATTGACCTTGTCCAGGCTTGCATTTTGAGCCAGCCATTGGTTCAAGCGCTACTCACCAGAAAAGTTTGACTACCGGTATTATTGCATCATAATGAAAGTTTCTCGAGATTATATAGGCAATTTAGTACAGCTCAGAAAAACACAATCTCTGCATGAAAAATCGCCAATCGGTCCAAAAAGAGCGGTTTTTAATTTTTTCTAATCGTCAATGGGAGATTTTAACCCCCGACCCCCCTATACCGTGCGTACGCCACTGCGCAAAACCACGTTGTTGTAGATCAGTGGTCGGCAACCACCGAGGTGCTGCCCCGTACCGATCCGTGTAAAGTTTGTTACTGGCCCGTATGCGTTTCCAGAATAAAAATGCTTTGAATTTGAAACAGTTTTATTACGTTATACGTAATTTTTGGACGTTTTTAAGTAAATACTTGATAGCTCAATTCTGGTGACCCAGGATCGCAAATTCATTCAAAATCATAAAACTGATCAAATTACAAAAGAAAATTTATTGATTTAACAGCAAACATTTGATTATGCTGTCATTTTTAACGTAAATCTTGCGTAAATCAGATAGTGCCAGGTTAATTCAGTGCGTAAAACGCCTGCCTAATGCCTATTGGCGTTGCGGCGTTTGAAACTTTTATTCATGCGTAGATTTATGGGGGGGTCCAGGGGGCCCGGCCCCCCCAAAATTTTATAAATTTTTACTAACTTGTTAGAGCAAATGTCATAATTAATATAAAAATCTGAAATACTTTGAACTTAGATTGAGGAAGGTCGTTTGAGTAGCAGCGTTTTCTGTGATCGAAGTCCTTTCTCATCTACGGCTGCAGCTATTGTTACTTCTTAGACCTACATCATAATCCATTATGAAAGTCAGAAATAAATTCATGATAAAAAGGTTGCTTGGACTGCCTATTCGGTGAATCAGTATTGCGGAAAAGCATAATGCAGATAAAGAGTTTGCTTATTTTAGTTGCAAAATCAGGACCGGCGCCAAGGGAAGCTGCCCCCCAATCGACATGCTTGGCCCCCCCAATCAACAAGCTTACTCTTTTAAAGACAGCGGTTGTTGTGCTTTATTTCAAACTTTGGGCCCCCCTAATAAAAGCTTGGCCCCTAAGTCGACTGCTCTGCCGCCGGCTCTGTGTAAGGTATTGGAGTAGCCTACTGATATGCCATTGTGCTTTGGAAATTCAGGAACTATAGTTAAGTAGCCTACTTGTAATACGATACTATAAGCCGAATGTTCAGAGCCGACAAATTTTATTTCTGCCGATAAACCTTATTAGGGCCCTACCTTATTTTCTTTAATTAGCATGCGTTAACCAAAAGAAGGCAGTTACCCCCTTCCTTGAGCGAAAATTCGTCCAAGATATAAAACAAAGTAATGAAATTGAACTGTTGGCATGGACTACACTTGCTGTCAACTGCCAACGCCCACCCCCTAGACGATTGCAAAAAAAGAAACCCTTTCTTTGTTGAAACAAACCAACTTTTCTTTGTGCGAAGCTTGCTGCAATTGCTATCATGTTTGGTCTGTTTTGTCCAACTTTCTAATTTAATCTCGAGAAACTTCGATGCGATGCAGCAATACAGGAAGTCCAACTTTTCTGATGTGCTTAGTAGTAGTAGTAGTAGGATTTTTTATTTTTAACCATAAAATAACGCCGTCATCAACACAAAAAACATCATCAACACAAAAAACGCCATCATCAACATAAAAAAGCAGTGTTTTGCTTGAAACTGCATTTTTTTCATTGATGCTACTGCAGTGGCGTAGCCAGAAAAAAATTTTAGGGGGGGCCAAATAATATAACGTTGCTGTGAGTTCACAAAATGGGCAATGTAGATAAGTAATTATCGCAATCTGTCGCATCGAAATTAGCGTTGGTTCGCCAATTTTCGGTTTACTTAGTTCCAGAATAGCCTACAGTAGATGTCAAAAACATTATTTTGTTTCTTTCAAACGAAAACAATATATTACACAAATCACTCTCCAAAATTAAAGTAGTAATTTTCGAGAAGTACCAGCAAATTTTTGAACAATAACATCAGTGTTTAAGGAAATGTCATTATGCATATACATTAAGCACAAACCGTTCAGACGAGATTGTGTCATGGTTGTGCGTAGATCTGACTTAATCAATCGTAAAGCAGAAAACGATCGTTCGGTAGTGGCAGAAGATACAGGAAGCGTAGCGAGTACGCTAAGTAGCTTTTTGATCGCCGGAAAAACATCCTTTTGACAAAGCTCGCAAGCCCTTTTCCAAATCACAATTGTTTTTGACAAAGACTTTGCCATAGCAGAAACTCAGCTTTGACTGTCATTAGTGGCATCTGTAGTAATGGAAGATATAAAATTACTGCTGGTTCAATGTCACGAAAATCCACCGTCGCTATATTTGCTGGGAGTAATGAACTAAGTTGCATAACTGTTTTAGCGTGATCGGAGAAGCGCTGCTCAAGCTGCGAAATGATATTGTCCAAAAATGGATAGTAGAGGTTTCGGAGATAGTATAATTTGGGAGTTCCGGCAGGCGTGTTGTTACGTATCGTTTGATGCTTTGCAATTCGCGGCATACACATTTCTGCAGGTGCTACAATGTCGACGGCTTTTTGGTATATGTCATCATAGGTGCTGTTCGTATTAACATCCCGCCACGACTCCATAAGCGATTGCAAGTCTTTGACGCATTCCACTGCTGTCCTCAAGTCAATATCAACTTTTTGCAGCAGCTGTGATAACACTGACGTTTGCGCCATAACATGCTCCAAAATTCATAAACATACACAAAATTGGCAAGATGTTATAATCGAATAGGGGGCGGTTGCTCTGCGATGTGTTTCTGCTGACTCTTCTGGTGAGTCACTGAACTCTAGTAAGACACGACATATTGGATCATACAATTCAGCTACAGCCAACACTGCTGAATGTTTCTCTGCCCAACGAGTTTGACAAGGTTGTTGCAATCTCCATTTATTACTGATTCGTCCGCTCATACTGTTGATCGCAGATGTTAATCGTGCGTTTCGTTTACTGCTCGATCTAAAGAAGCTGGCAATCTCGGATACATTGTCGAATGTATTTCTAATTTCAGGTAACGCTCAAGATTTAACTAAAACCAAATTCAATGCATGTGCAGAGCAATGAACGTATACAGCATGTGGACAAGACTCTTTTATAACCGCTTGTACGCCTTTCTCTTTTCCGGACATGGCACTAGCTCCGTCATAGCTTTGACCAATCAATTTTTCCAAAGGCAAGCTTAAAGATTTTAAGCAAAACAAGATCGTATTGGCTAAAGCTTCACCAGTAAAATTTAATTGATCCATCATGGCAATGCAGCGCTCCGTTAAAACATCTCCTTTTAAATATCTGACTACAATACTCAACTGACTTTTTGTCGATTTGTCTGTGGTTTCATCGGCTATCACTGCGAAACAAGGGGCTTCTTTCACTTCAGAAGAAATAGTTGATAAAATTTCTTCTCCAATAATTGCGATCAATTTGTTTTGAATATCTGGACTTAAACATGTAGCATTCGAAGGAGATTCTTTTAAAAACCTTGCCAAGTCGGGGTTGCCCATTGCGTAAAGCTGCAATATTGCTCGAAAATTTCCTGTAGATGTATCTATGTCTTTGATTTCCGTTACTGGCTCTACTCGACCGCTATCTCGATGCCCCCTGAAAGGAATGCCCAATTCACCAATAAATTTTAGGGTGTCGATTACATGACCGATTGCAGCCCGATTAAAAGCCTTTTGTTTAGCAAAAGAAGTTTTCAACAGAGTCAACTTGTAAATTTGGATTTTGAATACGCTGTTCAAATTCAAAAGCCTACAAAAACATTGCCAAATTTTAAATTATGTTTATCATTTATCAATCAATAGTAAAAATGGAGCTGTTTTTAATTAGGCTTACTTACACCATAATTGTTACCAACATATTGTAGCCAACACCTTCTTTTTTAAAGAATACATTTTAGTAGATAAATATCGATTTTATCGAATTACAATTTCAGTGGCATATTGCACTGCAGTACTAAGTATGGACAAGGTAATAAGTTTAATATCATAACTGGCAACTGCAATTTACTGGATGGCTTTACATGAGATTAAGACTAGCAAAAACCGTTCATTACTTCATTAGCAAGATGTAACACTTTTTTGAATGGTCTCAAAGTAGGCCTACTACAGGAACAAAAAGAGATGACTTACTTCAATGATCATGGATTTGTGATACTCCACTTTGTCATGTTCGAATAAATACCCATTAGAGCCAGTTAATTTATTGAAAGCACAAAGTGGTTCTGTAACCAGTTTTCCTGGCTTTCGACAATTTTTTCCTACCCCGCTATTCACCAGCAACGAGGAAAACGTGGCACAGTATACTTACAAAAGAGGCCCTTTTTACTTTCCGAATATACTAGCCATGGGTATGTTTTGAAGTGATTTTCGTTGAGATAGCGAAAATGTGTTCCTTTTGCAGTGCAGCATAGGCGGAAATCAAATGTTGCCGCAGCTTCTCCTATCGGACGAAAGGCATTTTTTAGCATATGAAGTTGGTCACTACGGGTTGCAACATTTGGAGGCAAGATCAAAGCTATATCATCACATCCAATTTTTGACTTGTTCAAATTATTTTCCGGTTGTGTCGTTGAAGTTTCGTTAGACTGAGCAAGGCCCGACGTGGTTGGTATCGAGATCTCCGCTTCCGCTTCTTTCCTTTGCTTTGAGAAATGATTCAATATTGACGAATTTTTTCGCTTCGAGATCATCCTTCACGGTTCCAAATAGAAACTACATGTTAGGAGCTAACGCTTTGGTTCAAGCTTGCAATATGATGTAACAATGGTATTTCTGGCTTTTAGTCTTATCAATTCATGGACGGTAGTCAAAAAGCTGAGTTTGTAAACCGTAAGGTCCTGCCGGCCTACTATTTCTTATGCTTTTGTTACAGCGATTACACTTACCTGTAAACGAAAATTTAAAGGGGGCCATGGCTCCTGTATCGCCCCCCTGGCTACGCCACTGTGTTACAGCGATTATATTTACCTGTAAACGAAAAATTTAAGAGGGGGCCATGGCCCCGGTGCCCCCCCCCCCTGGCTACGCCACTGTGCTACTGTGAAGCACTTAATAAGTAGGAATTTTCTTAAATGCGGTGTATCTGCAGTAACTATGGCTGCACACAAAAATTTAAAAAAGAATTGAATCAAATCTTAATTTCACTCGTTTCATTGCACTTGCTGTAGTACCGAAGCGTGGTAGCGAGTGGCGGGGCCCGACCCCGCGGCTTAGCGCCTGGGCAACGCAGCTCCGAAGGAACGTCGCAGCGGTGGCAAGCCGTTGGCTATAGTGTGTCCGATTTGACCGGCTTGGGAATGGAACCCCAACCTGCCGCATCGATAGCGACATCTTTAACACTGCGCTATAACCGGCCGATTTGTGGAAAAATTATTAAAAGATGAAAAACTTCATTGACCCTGCCGTAAGCACTAAAATAAAGTAAAAATACTGCCAAAAAACACCATACCAACAAATGATTTAAAGAGATCCAGGGGTGGAACCGGAGAGGGGGAGGCAAAATTGGTTTTACGTACCGTAACTGTCTCAGAATCTGGAGTGCTCCGTTTTTCAGCCAACCCGATTGTGTGTTTAAAAGTATGTTATGATATCCACGCTGTGATATGGGTGAAAAATCCTTAGACAATATCGACGCTGCTTTGACCTTAATCGCATGATCAGGGATTCTTCTCGCGAGCTATATATTTGAGCTTAAAAATGTTTCGGTAGGCAGGGCAGTGTTTTCTCATGCTCTGCTATCTTCACTTTTCAAGACAGTTGTGAGAGAAACTGCCCCTTCACAATGAGAGCATGTTAAATGTCTATATCAAGGTTTATATGTGTTGTTTATATCTTTGTTGGTACTTGAAAAAAATGTTTGTAGGGAAGCAGTCAATTGTTTTACCCCCCTGGCTACACCCTGTTTGTCACGTTGCAAGAGCTAGCCCACTTTAAGCAGTTAACCTTCCTATTGCCCGAAAATGAGGTAAAGTAAAATTTTTTCAGAAAATTTTTAACCACGGCCTGACAGCTTGAGTTTCTGTGAAACCTTTTCTTTCCTTAAATGAAACCGAGTGGCCGAGTGGTATGGAGCGTCTGTCTCTTAAGCTGTAGACTCGGGTTTGATTCCGAGTCGGGTCAAACCAATGACTTTAAAATTGATATTCACAGCTTCCCTGCTTGACGTTCAGCATTGAAGGGACAGTGTGGAAAACAAGCCGGCAAGTTTACTTGTTGTGCCGTTGGGAAAGACACTTAGCGGGATTCCCCCATCTTGGTGTGGTAGACAGATGGCCGGCAACTCCTAAGCGAGCTTGTACAGCGCATTGATCGCTTTCTCGTGATAGGAGGATAAATATACTACTAAATAAACTAATAAAAAAGCGCAAAACGTCAAGCAAAAAAGTGAAATAATATCTTGGTTGTTGCTTTAGTTATGGCATTATGTAGCTTAATCATAATTAACTGCAATTGCGTAATAATTTAGATTAGAAACATTACAATCCGATGCACTTTAATAGCTCTGCACTACCGTAATTGTAGTATCCGTACGTCATCACGATGAAAGGAAACTGAAACTTCCTCTATTGAAAAATCCTATGTACGCCCCTGCTAGATAGCGCACTTTAATCACCAACTTTTTCCTTCATCTCCCTGAAAAAGCCTTAACGTATTAAATTTTCCGCCCCCCCTCCCCCCCCCCCACAAAAACTGTTTAATCCGCGCCTGCTTTTAATTGCTTGCTTTTCCCTTTGTCTTGCTACAGCAAAGTTGTCAGATAATGAGACAAAACAGTCACTCTTTTGTTGACAAAACGACTTCAAGGTGCTTTGGAGGCAAGTAGTTTAGTTCACCAGTCACCACGCATCATAATTAAGCAAACAACATTAAGCAAACAATATTAAGCAAACAACAACAAAAAATCAAATCTTCATTATACTCGCGGTTTTACGCCGAAGCAAAGATTATTGGCCGAAGCATGTAACGAGTGACGCGGCCCATCTCCGCGGCTTAGCGCCTGGGCAACACAGCTCCGAAGAAACGTCGCAGCGGTGGCGAGCCGTTGGCAACACTGTGTCGATTTGATCGGCCCGGAAATCGAATCCCAGACCTCCCGTACCGATAGTGTGCGTTTAACGACTGAGCTATCCGGCCGGTAAACAAACAACGATGTTGCGAATTAAATTTGGTTACTTGGTTACATGGTGAGGTGACAGGGAAAGACCAAACGGTCATCGAGCAAGCTGTCACCTCATTTAATCACAACATTTAACTTTTTCATCTAAACCAGGCATGTCAAACCCAGTTTGGCTCTGGGGCCGGATCCAGACTTTTTGTTCTCAGGCCGGATCAGTAAAAGAAGGTCAACTCCAAATACTGTATTTAGCTTTGTTTTTCAGTATTATGTTTTATCTTTTAGTCTGCATTTGTTACCTACCCTACGTATTGTGATAACAAATGAAAAGGGATCCTTTTCATCTCGTTTTTCCTTATTTTTCCTATTAAGTGGTCATTCTTGTCCTTACGATGAGTCTCAAAGTGGCGCCGAATATTAAACTCTTTGAACACTGCAACTTGCTGATTGCATACCAAGCACACTGGTTTTGCATTCACTTTTGTGAATAAATAGTTCTCAGTCCATTTTTCCTTGAAAACTCTGCACTCCGAGTCTACACTTGTTTTGTTTTTTAAGGGAAGGGTGTTGTCCGATAACTTGCTCTGCACAGTGGTGCTCAAAAGTTATAGGACCACCTTCTTATAGTTAGATTTCTTGAGATAACTTTGAATATTTTTTCCTAACGTTATGTCACACTACCTATTACGTTGTGAAACATTTGTCTATTGTACAATTACGGGAAATGGTTGCTTCCAGTAACAAAAGGGCTCAATGACCAAGGTCAGAGCATATATTTATTTATTTAAAAACACAAAATAAAAAAGTAAAAACCTCTACAGACTGTTTCTCCTCAGCGGATCATCAGGAGGTATCTAAATTAGGGTTTAAAGTTAGCCTGATAGTGAATAACTAATAGTAAAATTGATAAACTACGCTTACTACACTAAACGCCTGACGTGAACCATCGAAGGAGGGTAGTCTCCGCTGCGTACAGCTCAGTGCTCAAGCGAGTTAGTCACAAGCTAGTCTAGAAACATTCGAAGAAAATAAAAAGCGTGGCCGGAATACGGTGCTATAGTAGAAAGGCAGATGGAGGGGTGTTAAAATACTGTGGCAAGTGTTATAGGTAATAAAAAGGGGAGGGCGGTCGCAAACAGATCAACGCATACAAATTTCATACAAAATAGTAAAGAATAGGCGCATAAGTGAGGGTCTGTAATTTTTTAAGCTTTTCAGTTTGAATTTTGCTTAATGGCGGCATTTTCCAATAAGTTCAGATCTTTTGTTAAGAGTGGTATTTTTGTCGGGTTTGGCGATAGTTACTTTTTCCCCTAGGCACAGTTGACATTGCTTCATCCCGCATTGCTAAAGGGTCGCCTGATGGTGAACATTCCAAGTAATATTGGGCGGATTTCCTTGTTCCTTTGCGGTCCAGCACGCATTTCACAGCGCTGTTGCATGTTTTTTCTTTGAGTCTTTAAAACTGTTAAAACTGTTCCTATTAAAACTGTTCCTATGGTTATAGTACCTGGTCTTGAATTCCTTCTCCGTGCAACGGTAATAGTGCTTGGTGGTATAGCCGACGGATATGATTGCGTCGTAAACAATGGAGTTAATGCAACATCCACCATCTAGCGGGCAATCGTTTTTTTTCCTGCAGTCGCAAGGCGGTGTTGTGGTGTCGCTGATATTGCTGTCAAGGAATTTTCTGTTGTGTGATGAAATGATGGATTTGACGTTGGGCATGCAGCAGTAACTGCTTTTTGCGTTGTTCATTACGCTATAAAGAGAGATGGAGGATGAAACGGCAGAATTATAATTAATGTAGCCTAACTGTTTCAAATGCGATGAAGTAAACGAATTGAATTGAAATGACAAAAACAATGAGTAGGTTATTACAAACAATGCAATAAAAACACCGGTAGTTTTGAACAATGTTCCAAAATTACTGACAACTGAATTGAAATCTGCTTTCTTCCTGCTTCTCCAACCAAAACACGGCCATTATCGTGGGGTAATTCATTGGTGTCGAAATCGACACCGTCGCCGTTAAAGGTATACCTTCAAATATTTCTAAAAAACAAAAAAGGAAATGAAATTGTTATTAATTACATCAACTTTAGTCGGTTTTGCTAATTCTCAAAAAGGTTCGAAGCATAATTTTAAACACGGCAACTACGGTAAGACATTTCAATAACAAAAAAGTCGATTTCGACACGCCGCCGTTCTTGCGGTAAAGGGCGATTAAATCACACATTTTCGTACATTGGTCTGAGTCATATGCGAAAGCATATACGATCGCTGCTTTCGCTGTATACGAAAGCAGATCGTATATACGAAAGCAGCAGGCCTTGTTGCACTGTGCTCTATCTTGTCGTCTCGTGATACCTAACGAAGAACTATGTAAAAAATTGTCTGTAAATATAATTATGGTAGTAGATCGAAACTGGAGTGTCTTCCCGTGCAAGCAGGTGCCGTTTTTGAGATGTAACCGTTTGAATATTGAAAAATTTTAGCGGATGAATACTATTGCGAATAAAGCGCATCATCGGTTTTTCGTCATTAGGTGTTGCCGTGTTAGTTTCTAAATGTTTTTTGCTCAGTGTTCGATAACATTTTAAACTGAAGTAGAAAAAAATATCTAATATATTGATTTTTTAGTTAAATTGTAAGCTGAATTTAATTATTTTTGTATAATTTTTAAATGAAGTGACAGCATCTAACTCATAAAAAATTAACTTATGCAAGTTAAAATTTGAAAACATGTTCTTATCAGCTGTTTTGTCATAGTTACGCCAAACAGCTGATCAAGGTAAAACAACGAAATACTGTAGTGGAACTGGCAGTCTACAAGTGCTAGTGGCACAAACTTAGGTAGGTTTAGCTGCTGAAGTGTAGAGATAGATAAAATTAAAAAGTTGAAGCGGTATTATTATACCTTTTTAAAAGTTAGTTAGCCTAGCTTATCGAAATGACTTATAGGTTTACTTGCAGAAACGTCTTATAACTTACGTATCTGTATACTCTGTTGCTGGATAGGTTTGTGAGGAAATGATGTTAAAAAGTCAGGCTACAGTTACGTGTTTTTTGTGGTAATCCAGCATCTGGGTGCAATTCCTACGGACAGACTAGTTTTCCATACTGCTCAGATGGGCGAGTGATTAGAGCGTCCGCCTCGGGAGCTGCAGACTTGGGTTTGATTCCAGGTCGGGTCAAACCAATGACTATAAAATTGGTATTCACAGCTTCCCTGCTTGACACTCAGCATTATACGGACAGTGTGGAGAACAAGCCGGCAAGTTTACTTGTTGTGCCGTTGGGAAATGCACTTAGCGGCATTCCACCATCTTGGTGTTGTTGACAGATGGCCGGCATATCCTCAGCGAGCTCGTATAGCGCAGTGATCGCTTTCACGTGACAGGAGGATAAATGTGCGACTAAATACAAAAATACTCTACCAATACTATTGGTGCTAATAGATCTCATTCAGCTTGGCGCGTATCATTTTCATTTATCGGTGAGTAATAATTTAGAGAATCAATGGCCGTTAGCTCAGTTGTCAAGCGCACGCTCTCGGTGCGAGAGGTCTGGGGTTTGATTCCCGGATCGGTCAAATCGGCACAGTGTCGCCAACGGCTCGCCACCGCTGCGACGTTTCTTCGGAGCTGTGTAGCACAGGCGCTAAGCCACGGAGATGGGCCCCGCAACTCGTTACACGCTTCGGCGTAATACCGCGAGTAAAATGAAGATTTGATTTTAATTTGATGAAATGCATAATTGTTCACTATGATGACGTCTATGAAAGTGATTCAAAAAAGTTTACTGCAACAAGTTTCAGCACTCTAAAGTAATGTGCTTATAAATGGCTGAGTTTGGATTGTACTGAAAAAGTTATTGCTGCTAAAAATTTACAATTATATGGGATATAAATTCATTAACTGATCTGTCACCGAGCGCCCATAGACATGGTTTTCATCAATAATGCTATTTTCGATTTACCAATGAAAGAAGTATTGAAAGGCGCGTATGTTCGAATTCTAAAAGAATATTTCCAGAAGATGATTCTCCTGAAAGAATTGAAAGTTTGTCCATACAAGCGTTGCGGTCATCAAGTTCGTTCAACATATGTGAAAAAAAAAGAAATTAGTGACTTGACAGAGGCGATGATCTCTGCTTTTCCATCCACTTCAGGAAGATGTCTTTCAATATTTTGTAAGCAATTACGACATGTTCTGTGCTACGCAAGCCTCTGCTTTCCCTACTTTTGCCCTGTTGCAGCCATTTGGTGTCTACTTTATTACACTTTATTAGCTGTACCTGTCGATTAAATTGGGAAGGTCATTTAAATACTTTGGAGAAGATAACTCCTTGGCTGCTTGCCTACGATTGTGTGAATTATTGTCGCTACGTTCCTGTCTATTTGCATGAAATGCGTGAATTTGAAAAAGCACACCCATTTGCTCTTGAGCATTTACGTGCTGGTGAATTTGCAATTCAGCAACAAGAGCGATACGGATTTTTCGCAACAGCCGCAGATCAAGTGAATGAGCAGACTGTTAACAGAGACAATAAATCAGTGTTCTTGCGTTGGAAACGGCGTATCATGCACCGAACTCTGCTCTTGCGTTGTTTGTGAAAATGATTCGGAGACCGTAATTGAAGTAGAACTAGTGAATGATGTCAGTAATGACGACGATGATAGTGATGACAACCAATTTGTAGCTAGTTGAAAAATGTTAAAATGTGTTTGTCGTAACTAAAGGTTTTATTTCGATGTAACGAAGTTTAATATAGCTTATTCACACCAAATTTCTCTTTGTTTTTCAAGTAATAAGACCTGCTTATCAATGTAGCCTATAGGTGTTTTAGCTAGATACAAAATTTAGTCAATGAAAATATATTACGGCGTAAAAATTTATGCAAATGACTAGCACCTGGAGAAGCTGTCACGAGGAGAGATCTCTGTGCATTCTTAGTTGTGTATTTGTACATATTTCTTTATTGTGTATTCGTTATTGTATATATGTCTGATCAAATTGCGTTGAATTATGTTGTGTGCATTTATTTTGCTTCTCCAGGTGCTAGTCATTTGCTTAATTGTGTCATTCGATGACGTAGGTTTGACGTGAGTGCGATGCTCCAGTTGCAGGGTGACGCCTGCCCTTCCTTTTCTTTAAAAATTTTTGTTTATATCTTTTTAAAGTAGATTGGCAGCAACGAACAGTAACTAATAAAATTAATTTGCTGATCCAATAAAGGTCTTTTTCGTAAAATATATTTCTTTCGAGAATTATGATGCCATTATTTAATTGCACAAAACTGACGCAAAGGGTACCGGTATGTTGTTTTTGGTTACATTAAAAAAATACTTTGAAGTGCTTAATTTATACCAATTGACTTCCTTAGCGTTAACTTGATGCAGTAGTTGAAATACGTGAAGTATTGTAAAGTTATCAGCTGTTAGAGAGTAGGATAATCGTCTCGTAACCTAGAAAGTATTTGACAAAACTGGACAAAATTTGCAGGTGTACCAGTATGTACCGTATGCTTACTTTATTCACGTCAAGTTTCACATTGTTTTTCAATGAAAATAGTGGATAAAAAATTTATGTACACTCTGTTCAGAGAAAGTTTTTACTTGTGGGTGATATGACGTCATCAACTTATGACGTCAGTGTTTGGCACAAAAGCAAATTATTGACTGAAAATGTCCCAAACTATTTTTAAGTGTTTGCAGCAATTACTCGATACAATTATTTACTATCTTTTATGATTGCGTGTTAAGCTAGCGATAAATAACTAATTGTTGTACGTCTATAGAAGAAAAACAAAAATACTCCATCAAACTAGTCAAAGTTTTGCAGATGTGTTAATATGTATACTTGGATTTTCCAAGCCAAAATTCAGCTTTTTAAACTTACTATATATGAAGTTATAAGGAACTGTATATGCACCCTGTCTAGCAAAAATATATTTTTTGCAAAATCTTACTTGTGAGTTATGACGTCATCAACTTATGACGTCAGTATTTGAAATAGATGCAAATTATTGACTAGAGATGTCTCCAAGCTATTTTAAAGTGTTTGTATTGCTAACACAAGAAGTTGGAAGCAATTATTCAATATGATTATTTATTTTCTGGTCTGGTTGCGGTTTAAGCTAATGGTTAATATGTAATCATTGTAGGTCAATAGCAAAAAAACTACTGAATAAAACTGGTCGAAATTTTGCAGATGTGGTAATATGTATATTTGGATTTTTCACACCAATTTTCAGCTTGTTAAACGTACTACAACCGAAGTTACAAGGAGCTGTATACACCCCATCCAGAAAAATAATTGTTTTTACAAAATCTTTTACGTGTAGGTTGTGACGACATCAACTTATGACGTCACAGTTTGGCATGGACATAGTCTGTCAACCAAAGATTACTTTGAAAGTGGTCTGATGCATTTACATTAACCACAAAAAAATTTAGAGGCTTTTAAGTGTGTGGAATTTCTGCATCTTTGAAAAAGCTATTTTCGTCTTCATGACGTCATTATGACGTAACGGCACCTGTTGGACACGGAAGACACGAGATTTGAATTCAGCATTTCTTAATCTTCAAATTTACGAAGTTTCATCTAGTTCTTCGGTGGGTTCATTTCCTAGGCGATTTTTGTGATGACGTAACAAGGTCTACAGCGAAAGCACATAACAACGTGAGTGAAAACACGCTCTTTCTGAGAGAAAGTTTCTCTCTTTCATTGCCCGCGCTTTTTTCTATTGCTTTTTTATATTATTAATTTTACGCAGTTGTATCTACTTTGCTACGAGAGGACGGTCAATGGTGAAGACGAAAAGCCAATAAGACTGAAAAAAGAAGGTGAAGTTCCGTCGTTTTTAGGAAAAGCAAAATGTGAGCTGTTTTGTAGTTTTTAACTTCTCAAATTTAGCACATGATTATTCTGACAGTGAACCTTGAGAGGAATTAGTTCGTCTGAAGTTGAATATTGAGTTTTATGAGATAATGACCGTAATGCATCAGTGCTAGACTATTAAAAATTAATCAAGTTTTTGGTACTTTGAGAAATTTGTTTTCCAGCGAAACTTGTACGAGCTCAGTGAAAGACAAAGCTGGGACCTGGGATTGCTGAGTGTTTTACATTCGCCTGATAGCGTTAACTATTCGTTTATCGTTGCTTCAATAAAAACTGGCCGATCAGCTCAGTTCTTAAGCACACGCTATCGGTGCGGTAGATCTAGGCTTCGATTCCCGGGCCGGTCAAATCAGCACAGTGTCGCCAACGGCTCGCCACCGCTGCTACGTTACTATGGAGATGTGTTGCTAGGCGCTAAGCCACGGAGATGGTCCCCAACACTGGTTACACGCATCGACGTAATGCCTCGAGTATAATGAACTGCACTGATGAAGATTTGGTTTGACTTTGATAAAATTCGCTGCTGGTTCTTTCAAGCATAATCATTGTTTGCTGTTTAATAACCAAACACTACTTAAGTGTAAACAAGGCAAAAACGTTTGCTTACATTTGCAATGATTAGAACGGTATCGGTCCTTGTAGCTCTAAAACAGGGGTATGCAACAGGCGGCCCGCGGGCCACTACCCGACCCGTTAAGCCATTTAGTGTGGCCCTCATCAACACTCTTATTTTTCCCCATCAAAGCAAAGAATCATTATCCGACAGTATAATTAGAGTGACGATTTACACTTTGTGTATTTCGTGGTTTAGAGCAGTAACAGAGTAGTACGTGAAGTAAGCATGCTTTCGCTCTGTGGTTTAAACTGGTTCACTTATCAGCTGTGTCCGGAAAATTTTCTTAGATACAGTACAATGTGTTACTCGCAATAAAAAGAAGGTAGGGTTAACCGCCGTTCTTTTTTCAGTTCATCTGTTAGATCAGTTGCTTAGCGCACGCGCTATCGGTGCGGGAGGTCTGAGGTTCAGTACCTGTGTCGGTCTAATCGGTACAGTGTTGCCAACGACTCGAAACTGTTGCGACGTACCTTCAGAACTGTGTAGCCCAGACGCTATCGCGTGTATAATGAAGATGGGATTTTTTGATTTGTTATTTGTGTTTTGTCTCAGATTACTGATACAGCGTGTGTTTCTGCAGACTGGGGTTTGATTCCAAGTCCAGTCAAATCAGAGACTTTAATATAGGTTGTCGATCACAGCTTCCCTGCTTGATGATCAGCAATAAATGGACAGTGTGGAGAACAAGCCGGCAAGTTTTACTTGTGTCGTTGGGAAAAGTTAAAAACGGGTTGATACAACCTCTGTCAAAGCTGATGTTAACAAATTGAGCAAAAACATTAAATTCTGAAAGTTCCGCTAAAATGTTGCTCAAATAGTATTTTACATTGTGAGAAATTTTTAGTTTGTTGCGTAAATGGAAAAACTAAATTTTTGGTGTGGCCCAGCTGGATTTCTAAGTAAGTTATATGGCCCACCCACAAGAAATGTTGCACACCTCTGCTCTAAAACTTCTGGTTTTAATTTGTTCTTTGATCATTTGTTGATAAATGCGCTGAAAATTGTTTTAACTTTTCTGTGGCTTTGCTGGTCTAACGAGGACCTGTCACAATTAGGAATCCCCGAAATACTTTTCTGTACAAGCGCCGTGAGGACATGAATATTGCACAATAAATGGCAAATTGCTACTTCCCATAAGTTGTGTTTTAACCCAACTACAAATGCAAAATTAATTTTGTATCTTATTCATAAGTTTGAAAATTTGGTGTGAATAATGTCAAATCAATGGGAAACAATTCAAATACAAGCGGAGTGTTAAACACTGATTAGGCTGTAAAAATGTCGATTGGTGAAACTACTCGTAACGCGGAAAACAAAGTAAACAGAGAATAAAAATATGTCTGTGAATTCTTGCCAAATATTAGTCCTGTCGCTGAAGGACCTTAGTAGTTACAAAAGCGCCATAAAACCACACCCGCCCGCCGCCTTTTACTCAGAACATTTCATTTCATCTACTCATAAGTAACACCACGCGTTGTGCTATTTTCGGATCTACTATTCTACTCATAAGTAACTCATACTGAAGTAGCACAACAATAGCACTTTGCTCTCGCGATCTGATTGCTCTCGCTATTTTGCTCTACTTTGCTCTAGCGATTTGATTGGCTAGAGCACTCGAGGTGATTAGCATAAAAAATCTACAACACAATGAATCAAAGGTCAATCAATGAAATTTTTGGTCAATGAAGCAGAACTTACTTCTCAATTAATTTTGACTGTTGATCCCAGTTTCTAATTTTTTCTCATTCCGAATTTCCGAAATAAGGCCTCAAACCCGCGGCAACTCGAAATTTTCTAAGCCACAAATTCCTTTCTTCTAGTTTGTTTATCTGATTATTATCGTGCTCATAAACATAGTATAAATGCGAATAAGGACAGTTTAGCATAGCAAGGATAGCCTGTTACGACAGTTATTTAGCGGTTCTAGCTTCTTCAAACCTGCATTTCGCACCTGTTAGAATGAAGAAGATTCAACGTGACATCCTATTTCAGTTAGAAATGAGATTCAACGACAGAAGCTTCGGCCGAGAAGTTTTTTCCAAACTCAAACTGATCAAAAGCTTCTGTAGAAGCTCAATGTTTCCAGAAAACTTTGCGGTTTGGCTCTCTGTCGATAGAGAATGAACGATCGAGCTCAAAATTTAGATTTTAGGAAAGTTATACAACAGTTTGCCAGCGCAAAAGTAAAACCAAAAATTTAAATTAAATTGAGATCACGTGACTGGCAGTAGCGCCGGACCAGACAGAATTGCTTTTTTGATTGGTAATAGTTAGCTATATTTGATTATTTCTTTAGTTTAATCTATATTTTATGACTTTTATCAGAATATCAAAAATTTTTGTCAGAATTAGTCAAAATGTACCAGGAGTGAAAAACAAACTGAGTATCAAATCTAGCATTTAGTTATTTTATGTGAACAAAAATTGATAATAAATTAACAGCTAACATTGTGCAGCACCGCAATTAATCTGCTATTTATATACTTGAACACTAAAGTGTCCTTTCAGAAAAATACAAGTGCCCTTTTCAGATACCGTTCCTTCTTACCCTTTCGACCACCTGACGATTGGCATCAACAAATTGTGCTTTATAAGTAGTCCCTTTAATGATGATGTAAGTGCAGGCAGCCGCATGTTAACTCTTTTTGTGTTGAACAATTTATCCGCATCGCATGGCACATCTCCATTTTACTGAAATATCGTAAAACATTGCTGTCAAAGCATCCTTGCCTCAAATATTAGAAGATTTTAGTTTACGACGTATGTTTGATCAAATTTATCATTACACAATAAAAAAATGTTGAAAAATGGGGGCCCCATGATAGATGTTTGCACCTCGCCTCGCCTGGCGTAGTTCCGGCCTTGGCTATGATATTCCTATATACTTAGGCTACCGTTTTATCGCCCAGCAGTTCATTAATTTTTTTTTCTTTTTGCGCAGCCGGATAAGTTAGTCTACTAGTACCATATGCAGTCCTGCCTTAACAGCGAAAGTGGCAGAAATCGCTTCGCAAGTTTAATGGATATTATTGAAACAACTAGCAAGTCTGCGTCTAGCAAGAACTGTGACGTCACAGTTCAACGTCATAGGTAATTATTTTCTGTGACGTCACACTCCAATTAAATAAAAATCTTGGTTTCTTTTTCTGGCAAACTGTTTTCAAAGGAACCAGATTAAAAAAAATAGAGTAGGAAAACAACTTGGATCATGAATTATTTGCACGAAAATGATTTCGAGTTATCCATCCCAGATATGACGCTTTCACCTTTCACATCGCAAGCGCGTAAAATCATATGGTAAGTTTGTCACTCTCTGGTTAACCCGGCAACGACGTTTGACTGCCATTATTTTCCATGCTTCTAGCAACCTTCGAGTTCTGTACCACCAGCCAACTGTTTAAACGATGTTTGATCGCAAATAAATTGGTTTAAAAAATCAAATCTTCATTATACTCGCCGTATTACGTCGCAACGTATAACGAGTGGCGGGGCCCATCTCCGCGGCCTAGCGCCTGGGCAACACAGCTTCGCAGAAACGTCGGCGCGGTCGCAAGCGTGTGTCTAATTTAACCGGGTGTGGAATCGAACCCCAGACTTCATGCACTGATAACGATGCGCTTAACAATTGGCTTACCTGTCCCAATGAAGAAGTTCTTATTGGATTACTTCTCATCTTAATCTTGCAGATCAGTAATTTTAAATAATTTTTCTGTACAAAAATGGCAGATTCTGAAGATGCTTACACCGTGCAGTATGTTACCAACGCCCGGCAAGTTTGGAGGATTACAACGTATTGCATCAACGGATCAAAATGGATCCAAATAATTGAAGTTGTAGCGTTTACGGAATAATATTTCGAATGAACATTGTAAAGTGAAGTTTTTCTTTGTTTTTTGTTTAATAATGCGCTGTAAGTCTCATTTTTTACCATTATTTTCCATGTGCGTGTCTGGTAGATATTTGTCAACGAATGGTATTAGTCCAAATAGTGTAGACTGCCTGCACTTAAGCGCATGTCGCATATTTGTCAATGAAGTATTGTAATAGCTTGAATTGCTCCACATGATTGTTTGGTGGACATTTTCACCCAAAATTTGTTTTTATCACGTGCTTTGTGCATCATGACCAAATTGTCATAATTAAAAAAAGTGATTATGACATAAAGATTTACTTGTAATGCAGGAAGCCTATGGGTTGTTGGTCCACCTCAGCTGGACGTGTGGACACAGTACAGGTCGAGTGTTTACAATTTCATCAAAATTGTAAACTATGATAGAGGAAATTCGGCTACTGCTGGGCTTCTGCGCAGTCGTTTCAGTGGGGCTTTTCACGCATTTTTACGTGGTATATTTTAAGACGACCTGCAATAGTTACTTTTATTTGTACACTTTCGAAATTGTAGTAAGTTCTTATTGTAATACTAATGCCTTCAATCAAACCTTTACAAGAGGACATTTGCTTATGAATTTTGTCCACAGCAAAGTGTTTGCCCGTTTAGCCTTGTCTGCATTATTTTGTATAAACAGTGAATATGGCTGATATTTCATACAAGTGAGTTTTTATGCTATATGAAACTACTGGTACATTACTCACGTCAATATTCAAAAACTAGTTTAAAATCGACCTGCCCTAATAAACAGTAGTTACGAGTATTGCGTTTATTGTTGGCTATGAACTGTGTGTGCAGTGTGCGTTACTATGCAAACAACAAAGGTGCTAACCGGTTTCTTTTTATTTTATTTTTTATTTCGGATTTCAATTTGACGAACTATGTTTGTACTTTACAAATAGCCATTTTCAATGAAAAAAAAATACATAAAGAATGAAAATGTTGGACATATGAACTGCAAAAATGAAACGGGAAAGGAAAAATGTTGATAATGGGAAGTTTGAAATGCCAGCATCCGTACGAGTACAAGAGCAAGAGCTTTAAGATTATTCCATAGTCGCCGATAAAATCTTCAAGCATCCACGACTCTCTCAAACATTTCCAAAATATTTGACTGACATCATCTTCTATAACAGTGTTTCTCAACCGTTAGGTCCGCCGAAATATATCCCATTATTATACTTCGATTTGAAACTGGGTTTTTTATTACAACCCACTTGGCTATACGCGCGCACAATACTTTTTCCGTCAGCCAACACAGGAGTTCATGCAGCATATGCGCTGCCCATTCATTTAATTTTGCCTTTCATGCACAAAGAATGTTGGAGGTGAGCTGAAGCTTGCGCATAACCACCCAATTACGGCAAGTTGTTGTAGTTGTATGCAAAATCTGCGAACATATTTAATTGAAACTCAGGAGTATGATGACCGGAATTCGATAATAAAATAGGTACAAACAAATAACCAACAGGAACAAACTTTCTTTCAGAAACGACGTTAATGAAAATCAAGTTGGTGGTTTTAGATGTTGGTTTTGACATGATGTTTTTGGTTGGTTTTAAACGTCCACCGATCCACGAAATTTATTTTGAAATTTTGCCCGTCCACAACCGAAAAAGGTTGAGAACCACTGATATATCAGACCCGATCGACAATAACGCACTGTTTAAAGTTCATAAGGATGTGCCTTTTAGATTTTTTGTTGTTGTTTATGCAAATGTAAATAATATTGTGATGTTTTGTATTGATTATCGTTATTTGCAATCAACATAATGAGTAAATTCGTGAAAATGTGAAATCATTTTGAAATCTGTTGAGCTCATCGTAATTTAGCATTGACGGACATTGGACAAGTTATTACATAAGTTTGTACGTGTGAGAGCTGTTTGAATTTGCGAAATAACGTTTGCAGTCAGTTCGTAAATAATTATTAGAATTGATAAAATGAGGATTTGGGATATTCGACATTGTTATACGTCATCCACTTTATTAATTCATACCTTAATTTCAAGATCTGCATTTTTTGTTTTTGAAAATCCATTGCAGTTTTTAACATAAAATGCAATCAATGCTGGTGTAAGCTTACCCAATTGACTATCACGCGCTCGCGACTTTGATTTTAATTCAGATTCGGCTTAACTTTGAGGGATTCAAGTGCAGTAGCAATAACAGTTAGCTAAAAAAGTTAGTTTTGCACTATCTCCATTGGAAAATACTAACAACTTTGAAGATTTTTAATTAACAGAGCCACCGTTATTACAAAAAAGCATGCCTGCGTTTTGAATCGAATTGAAACCATCTTGAGCTTAGAAAGCAAATAGCGTTTTAAGTTGAACATGCTTGATTTAAATAAATCGAAAACTTTGAATCAAATACCATGTTTTTTGAGTTAATTGCCGCACTGATGATATTGCATTGCTTAACTAAACGCTTACGACACGCTCCATTGCAGTCTCGGGAGTACGTCACGGGAAAGTCCCACAAGGTGCCAGCATAAATATCATTCATAGAAATGTTGTGTACAACAATTGTGAAGCGCAATCTTTTTTTTTTTTTCGACGAATTGTGTGAGCTATGCGTCGCATTGACACCCTCTGGCGATAAAACTATGATTAAATCTGGAGAGCAAAATAGTATCCACGCGTAATCAAACCTCGTTCGCGTAACACTCACCTTCGAACACACGTAGAATAGAATTAACGATTGAGAAATAACAGAAACAGTTTACACCTTATGCTGCTGAAAAACATTGTAATAAGAAAAAGATGGAAAAGAACCAAGCAGAATTAAAATTACTGTGTTTTCCGTAGCTCAGAATATTCAATACAGTATTGCAGCATTTTTTGATATTAAATTTTGGAGAAAAACGGTAATGCAGTGCTCGAGTTGTGAAAACACTTATGGGGGGATGGTACAACTTTTCACGCAGACCTAAGAGGGATGGTCAATTCTACTGGTCAGGGAATGGTTTACGCTAAAATGTTATAGGGGGATAGTGTTGATTTCCGGGGAAATGGCACATTCCCGCACCCCCCTCAAATCGAGTAGGCCTACTGATTTTATATTTGAAAATAGCGCGTATCAAGTTACTGTTTGCTTTCAATTTCTACCACAAAAAATAAAACAGTCACTTTAAACTCTACAGCAGATGTGTGCAAATTTTTTTGAAACCGGACCAAATAGCAACAAGTGCAATATTCTGCGGGCCGCACTTTAAGTATCTTCGTAGTAATTTTTTTCATAGCAGTAACTGAATGTTTGACAACAGAGCTTCAGCTGTCATCATCAGCAGTGTATGCTAAAATAGCAGTAAGAAACCTACGCAGTAAGAGTAAGCAGTGAGAGATCATGACAGCTGAATCTACTGCTGATAATGAAAGCTGAATCTTCTTGTATGCTGTCAAAACGCCTAACCGTTATGAAGAAAATTACTCTAGCTTTGGTGAACTACACGAAGTCCAAAAAGAAAGTTTTGAGAATTTGGCGCAGTGGTAAAAGACATTGCCGTCTGTGCGGAAGGTCTGGGGTTCCATCCTCGAGCCGGTTGAATTGAACAAAGCGACGTCAACGCTCCTTCGGAGTTTGAAGCTGTGTTTCCCAAGCGCTCAACCGTGGAGATGGGCACCCTCCACTCTTTACAAGCTTCGGCGTAATACCGCGAGAATAATGAAGATTCAATTTTTCTAGGAAAGGGCGAAAAACTAAGCTATTTGTTGCGTAAGCCAACTTCTTCAAATTAAAACAAAAATCTCAACGGATTTTGTTCAATTTTTTGCGAAATACTAAATACTTACGCTTCATTTGTTGCAAATTTTTAAGTCGTATTCTTTTTACTTTTTAGCAAACAGTAAGTTGGCATGAAGAAGAAAATTTATTTTTCAGTAAGTTAGCGGACATACTGCGCCATAGTTGTCTATCGGGCTCGGGCTTTTCGGGTCGGGTCGGGCTTGGATTTTTAAAAAAATTGTCGGGCTTCAATCGGGCCGGACGCCATAGTACAATCTTTAAAGTAAAAAAAAGTTAAGGATATTAGGCCTATTCAGAACGTATACAGCTTAATTCCGTATTCTTGACTGTATAATTATTGCTGTTCGTAACATAGTGCGACTGTGAATGGGTAAAACTGGTTTTCTTTTTTTTTATTACAAGGTCTTCAAAAATTGCTGTGATATTTTTGATTTCGGGTTCAAATCGGGCTCAGATTGGTCGATTAATTAGGATTTGGGCTTGAAAAATCGGGTTTGAACCGAGCCCAACATATTCCACCCGTTAACAACTATGTAGCCTACTGCGCTTTCTTTCGTTTAAATGCGAAAAACGAACTTAAAAACCAGGCACTTCTGACTGTTCTAGGCCATTTGTTTTTGCTTGTGGCTTTTTCTTTCCAAAGTTAGTGAGAAGGTGCATCATTGTTTTTTTTTGTCTATTGATAAAAAAAGTCTAAAATGCAAAAAATGAAAGAAGTGGATTTATACCACCATGTTTTTGATTTGCACGACAGCATTGTGTTTCAAACGCTTCATTTGTGACATTAATTTTATCGCGCAACTTGAAAAACTTGCAAAATGTTCGCGGGCCGCAGTTTGCACACCCCTGATGTAAGGCCTTAGTAGTTATAAGGCCTCCCTCACTGCTAGCAATATGCGTAACTACTGAGCTAACCGACCGGTCGAAACCACTACATGCGCTGGGAAAAAGATCATAAGTAATTCAGACGAAAACAAGTGATAGTAATATTTTATTTGGTCTTCTACCTCAGTGGTCGGCAAACACCGGTGAAGTTTGTAACCGGTCCGTCTGCGTGTTCATACGAAATGCTTTAAATTTGAAACAGACACTTGTAAAAATTGGCTGAATAAATCCGAGCTGTTTTATTGCTAAAACATTTGTGATTTTTCAAAGGCCGGTCAGCAAAAAGAAAAAAGGCCGGTCCACAAAAATAAATTCAGTTTCAACCTGGTCCGCTGAGCGAAAAAGATTGCCGTCCACTGATCTACCTAAATAGCTTGTGAGCTTTGCAATTTTGATTTCTTTCTTTAAATTTACTATCAATGGTTCCAGCAAGCCATTTAAATTGAAACTTTGACTGACATATATCTAAGGTCGCCATATTTTCACTACGCGAAAAAGGACATGTTCTTTGAGGGTCGTCACGTCCGCGGATGTACAATTTTAGTGATGTGCCGAGTCGAGTCCGAGTATTCGGCGGAGTATTAAAGCATTTTCATTACTCGGACTCGGCCGAGCATTATTGATGCTCGACCGAGTAAACAATACAATTTTTTTTACTTAATCCCGAGTTACCAACTCAACCATAGTAGTTTCTTTCTTTACCCCGGCAGCCGGCACTGCAACCTACAACCCGTAACTGCTTGAAGAAATAAGTTTTCAACTTTTTTGCAAATGTGGTGCAATAAATTCAAGAATTAAGATCCCATTTGCAGCTGCAAATGAGTGGGTTGCCATGGGGGCTTCTAGTGATGTGGGCTAGTTAGGCTAATGGTAACTTAGTTGTGGGTTAGTGGTTATAGGCTCTTTCATTGGGTATCGTTGTTTGGGGCCAGTCGCCTGCCAAAACTAGGGCACAACCTAGAAAAGAGGTCGAGATGTCCAGGTGAAGTCGAGATATCCAGGTAAAGCAATGCAAAAAAAAAAGAGTCTTTACAGTCTGGAATGAGTTTAGCCTGGATTGGCTGTGCGTAGCAAGGCTGACGAGACTTTTGTTATAGTCGAAACATTAATTTGTCCCTTGCAAATTTCCCATTATCTTCACTTTTACACTTTTCGAGAAAATCACGTTTTAGTTTTCAGGTTTTTTTAAAGATGTTCCTGATTGTAGATTTTTTAATTTTTGGTTTGGTAAAAGTGCTTGATCATAAAAGTTTAATGTCAATAATTTTAATCAACGAATGAGCGTATGAGATTTGCGTTTGATTTTTATCCAATTTTGCATTAAACTTAATTACCTATTACGTCACTATTATCATTGTTTCACATTGTTACGCACAATTTTTTCACTAGTGAGACGAAAATTTTTGAGAAATGCACTGAACTTTTTTATGACGCAATAACAGATAAACAATTACGAGTGGTGTTATCAGGTTGTGCCTTGTTACTTTTTAAATTTTTTGACAACTTTTTGTGCAGAAATGGAGTTAATGGGTTTCGCCACCATAGATAACTCGAAATCGGTTGGGAGAACAAACTCGAAATTTGCACTCAAGAAGGACATTGGTGTAACGATTGTAAAAATGCAACAAAAACGAAATTTCAAAATTTTGGAGTTCATGGGTTTTGCCAAATGAGCAGGGACCCTGCTCAACAATCAAATTTTTTGTCGATATTTTTTTTGCAGTGGCTGCAGCTGACTGCTGGTCCTAAGTGATTAATTTGCTATTAATAGGCCTAAATCTTGCGCCTGCGGCGTAGCGAGAAATTTTAAAAGGAGGGGACCATAATTTCCACATTTTTTTCCAAAGTACTTTTTTGGCAGAACAAATTTGAAGCTGATTGAGAAGCAAGAAAGGCTTTAGGGGGTCCGCGGGCAAGCTTCCCCGGTAAATTTTGAAAATTTACATGCTGTAATGGCTATTTTAGTGCGTTCCTCCCATGCTTCGGCGTAATACCGCGAGTATAATAACGATTTGATTTTTTGTTTTGATGTCATTTATGGGATAGTCACCAATTTAAACCCAATTTTCTCCTACTTCTTACGTATTTGAACCCACAAGTAGCCTACTGACGGATGGGCATTAAGCAGGCACACTTGCTACAACCATTTTGCGCGATAACGCAAAGGTTTTACCACATCAGGGGTTGAGACCCCAATGCGGTCAGAGTGATAAATAGACAAAACGATCATTTCGAATAAGAAAACGTTTGTAATTTTTTAAGAGAGAATTTATATAATTTTAAAACACTTGAAAATTTTCAAGTTTATTACCGGCCGGTTATTTCTGCGCACGCTATCGATGGAAGCGGGATGTTTGGGGTTCGATTACCAAGCCGGTCAAATCTGCACAGTGTCGCCAACGGCTCGCCACCGTCGCTCCGTATCTTCGGAGCTGTGTTGCCCAGGCACTAAATGAAAGAGATGGACCCGCTATTCGTTACACACTTCGGCGCAACACCGCGAGTATAATGAAGATTAGATTTTGATTTGCTTATTTTCCTAAAATCACAACATAACCGAACTCGAATCAGTAAAAATGTGAGTTAGGTAAAATAAATGATGTTCGTTGACCAGAAGTCGCGCTGGATACTAAATATTTTTTTGGTCACATTGTGAAAAATTTGGGGACCCTTGATGTAGGAAAACGACAACTTTGCAAAAGGCTGAGAATTTCGGAAAAATTGAAATTGCTGTAGCGGTTTAGTTGGAAACAATTTGCTCATTTACTGGCTACACGCCAATTATTCGTTTGATGTTTTCGTCTTTGCTTTCAAGAAAATAGACGTGGATCGCATGAAAAACTCAACAAATACATGATGGAAAATAACAATCAACAAAAAAATGTTCGTAAAAGCAATGCTTGTAGGTTACTGGCAACGGCCAATCACAAACAGGACTTATACCACGCAATATTTAACCGGTAAGAAAGGCTGTAAATCAAATTAATGGGAAATATTAGGACATGCAGTGTACTGTAATTCCCTCGATCATGATTTGTTAAGATTGTAATGCTAACTTCCGTGTAAGAGTTGTTTACGGTGCAATGCTGCCATCGAAAAATTATTGTTAAAGAATGATCCGCTCAGTCATTAAATACATGGCTATCGGAGTGGAGGTCTGGGCTTCAATTCCCGGCCGCTCAAATCGAACAGTGTCGCAAACAGCTCGCCACTGCTGCGACGTTTCTTCGGGAGCAGCATTGCCCAGGCGTCAAGTCGCTGAAATGAGCCCCGTCACACGCTTCGGCGCAATGCTGCGAGTACAATGACGATTTTGATAGTCAAGTTTGTTTTATTATATCAAGAAAAGCCTAGGTGACTGCGCACGACTATGAACAAGCTTCGCGTCCGAAAACCGCTCTGGCAGCAAAATGTAATTGGTGTTCCGCGCAAACGCGCTTTGAAATAGACGTGCGTGGCAACGCAGCAAACCAACTACGTTTGCGTATTACCAAAAGAACGAGACAAATTGCGTCAGGTCAACATATAGCAATATTTTTGCAAACGCAACATGGTATTCAGTTATCAGCTTATTTATTAATATTCATTATATGAAATTGCCCAATTTGTTCATTAAATAAGCAATTTTAAAATACGAAAAATGGAGCGGTTTCATTTTTGAACTTTTGAACGTTACATCAGTAGGATGTCTTCATAATATCACATAAGCACCACAAGCAGACTGGTATTTGGTGTCATCAAAATGGCTAAAGGTCTGTTTACACTAAATGCGATCTTAATCCGATTTGTTGTTGTACGAAATTTCATCCGATTTTTGACAAGCAGTTGACAGATTATCTTCCAAACAATGCAGCTTTCTACCTGTTGTTGTGCGAAGCACCTCACGATTGTTTTCGAGAATGTCCAGCAAAGTGACGCAGCTTTACGTCATAACCTCCAACTGCTTCGTAACCTACGTCACTTTACGTATGAAAAATCGTATAGTATTCTGTGTGAACACCATTCATAATCTTTAAACTCCACATTACAGTGTTTTTAGTCAAATTAGTTAATAAAACGTAACGTTAAACGCCATTGAAAAACAAAATACAGGAAAAATTGTGAAGTAATTTTGAAGGTAAATTTAAAATGCGACTAATAGTGAAAAAATGAACAAAAAACGAAATATAAAATTTTTGAATTTCTTCAGTTTTGTGACGATCTAAGAGTGCAAATTGATAGCGAAAGATTGCACGGAACGTTTGTTGCAAATTGACATGGCAAGTTCAGTTTTTTCTGCAACTTGATTCACAGATAAACATTGTCCAACTGCTATGTTATATAATCTGCCTGTGAGTTGACTTTTTCCCTGTAAATAACAACTTATTCCATTAATGCATGAAAAAATCCCAATCTGTCTTCCTTCACATGAGCCACACGCTCTATTGTTTTTGTATTCAGTAGCATATTTAATTTATTTATCTTTCTATCACGAGAAAGCGATCAATACGCTATAACGAGCTCGCTTAAGAGTTGCCAGCCACCTATCCACCTCACCAAGATGGGGTAATCGCGCTAAGTGCCTTTCCCAACGGCCGAACAAGTAAACTTGCTGGCTTGGTCTACACACTGTCCCTATAATGCTGAGGGTGAAGCAGGGAAGCTGTGAATATCAATGTTAAAGTCATTGGTTTCACTCGACTCGAAATCAAAGCAGAGTCTATCGCTCCAGAGGCAGACGCTCTTACCACTCGGCCATCTGAGCTGTCAATTTGCAGCTCTTTCACTAGACTGAGCCACCATGACAGGTAGATTGCATTTCCCCACAACAAATTTATCCTCTTGTTTTTGCAAACAAGGCCGAAGCAAACATGGAAGAAACAAGTCGAGGAGAATATAAAGAAGATTGGATTGAGGGTGGAGGAAGCTACAGATCGCGCGAGATGGAGAGAGGGAGTGGGAGCGATTGCTGAAGGAATGCGGTGAATCCGGCCACCTTCGGACATGAGGAAAAACCGGATTAAAACTGGACGATGATGTTTTTGAGAGAGTAACCGATGTGTAACAAGCTTGCTTAGGAATTCTCCACCTCAGAGTGGTATGCAGATGGCCGGAAACTCCTAAGCGAAGAAACGTGGCAGCGGTGGCAAGCCGTTGGCGACAATACCGCCATTCGACAGGCCTGGGAATCAAACCCCAGATCTCCTGCACGGGTGAGCGAAACTTCCAGACTTGCATATTAAAGGAACTCTAATATTGAAACGGTTGCCTAGGTATCTACTCCAAATTGACTTGAAGGTAGGATGATATATGCCAACTTCCAGGTTACTCAGTCTGCTAAGAGGCTCACATCTAAAGTTACTCAGGTTGACGTGATTTGGGCAAACGACTTGGAGAAAAGCCACAAATAAACTGGTTAGAGAATTAATATGCCTAGGCTAGGTCAAAAATACGGTACTCCACTCAAGCAACCCCCACCTCTAGCACCCGCAAGACCATCTACCCAAATGCAGCTGCAGACGCGATTCGACCTTTTTAGGTCTCATCAGTGCAGCATAGCAACAAGCCCCCTCAAAAAATAATAAATTCCTACTTTCATTCTCCCCAAAATTTCTTGCAACCATTCCTCTGCTAAATCCCCGCTACTATCTTAATTGCTAAGATCCAAATTAAATCCTTGCCACCATCCCCTCCCCCAATTTTTAATTAATTTCCTGTTGCCATACCCCCCCCCCCCCCCCCAAAAATAAAACTCTCAATAAAACTAACTGCCTGTTATAATTCCACTGAAAAAAGCCTAGTAATTTCGAGACAAGAGTAAAATCCAACATTTCATATTTATGAGGTTCTATGACGTAAACAGAAGCACAATTCAATTTCACGAAAAGTTACTTCCTCCTCAAGGAAAATCGGACAAGTGTTTCCACCTCCTGAAGTAAAGAAACCAACCCAGCTCCTTATTTCTTTGGAAACACTTGTCCGATTTTCCTTGAGGAGGAAGTAACTTTTCGTGAAATTGAATTGTGCTTCTGTTTACGTCATAGAACCTCATAAATATGAAATGTTGGATTTTACTCTTGTCTCGAAATTACTAGGCTTTTTTCAGTGGAATTATAACAGGCAGTTAGTTTTATTGAGAGTTTTATTTTTTTTGGGGGGGGGGGTATGGCAACAGGAAATTAATTAAAAATTGGGGGAGGGGATGGTGGCAAGGATTTAATTTGGATCTTAGCAATTAAGATAGTAGCGGGGATTTAGCAGAGGAATGGTTGCAAGAAATTTTGGGGAGAATGAAAGTAGGAATTTATTATTTTTTGAGGGGGCTTGTTGCTATGCTGCACTGATGAGACCTAAAAAGGTCGAATCGCGTCTGCAGCTGCATTTGGGTAGATGGTCTTGCGGGTGCTAGAGGTGGGGGTTGCTTGAGTGGAGTACCGTATTTTTGACCTAGCCTAGGCATATTGATTCTCTAACCAGTTTATTTGTGGCTTTTCTCCAAGTCGTTTGCCCAAATCACGTCAACCTGAGTAACTTTAGATGTGAGCCTCTTAGCAGACTGAGTAACCTGGAAGTTGGCATATATCATCCTACCTTCAAGTCAATTTGGAGTAGATACCTAGGCAACCTTTTCAATGTTATTTTAAGCATTTGACATCTTTTGAGTGATCGATCCTATTGAGTTTTTGATCTTTAATGAAGCGACGTCATTATTAAATTTTTCTATTTTTAAAGGAACTCTTTTTATTTTTACTCTCAGCACATGACTTAAAGTTTTTGTGGCAATAAACAGCAGTAGCCTGGTATTGCCTTCGGGTTTGCAAGCAGCATTACCGAATGTTAAAGCCGTAGATTTTGCATTAAATTTTACCTATTCAAAAGCAACTTTTTATTGAAAGCCAGCTATATAAAACTTACAAATCATCGCCATGTGAAGTCGCTTAGTCGACAGAGTTCGCTAGGAGAAACACAGTTTAGTACATCCTTTCATATTTTCTGTATACTAATCGTTTATTTTTGTCACTGTTCTACAGGGAGTCTAGTCTTGAGCTTGAGCTCATTTGCAATCCCACACCTCCTTAAGTATGAATGGAAGTAAGATGATAGTTGCGTCCTTCTAAAGCGAATTACAATAAGTTTTTTGTAAGTTTTTATATCCTTTATAGTTTCAAGATCTTCCATCTCAAAATGTTCCCAAGACTTCTGGAACACTGGGTATTCATAACGTGGAAATAACAACGTATCGTTACTCAGGAGGGACCTTGGTACGCTTACCAGTACAATCAAAGTCATTAAACAAACATCTTGTAGTAGTGGAAAGATCCGGGTTTTTGGATTAAAATATAAGAACAACAACTTTCTACATTTACTTACATTATTCTCGGTGGTAAGAAACGTCCAAGTTTGAAAACCTTGTGAGTTGTCACATTTCGATAATTTTATAGCAGATGTGGAACCTTCCAAACATGATTTTGTTCCATCTAGTACTATTTCTCCTGCAAAACGTAATACAAATCTTACGAAACAATTACCATGGTCCACACGTCCAATTATCGTGGGCGTTAAGCCAGCAGATTTTGGTTCCAGCTCCCGCATCATAATCAATTTTTTGATGTCATAGTCCAAGAAAGTGATTATGACTCAAAAAATTAAATACGATGCCGAAACTAGAACCAAACACTGCGGGCTTAAAGCCCACTAAAATTCGACGTGTGGTTGGGTAATTAAAGCGTTACATTTTCAGCTTTTTGTTATTGTTCGCAACATTTCCCGTAACATGAATAATGCTTGGGGTACCTTAATTTAATGTGTTAGCAGCAGTTTAAATGCAGAAGATATGGCAAAACCAAATCTCCATTAAAAAATCTAATCAAATCTTCATTATACTCGCGGTATTACGCCGAAACGTGTAACGAGTATTGGGTCCATCTCCGCGCCTTAGCGCTTTGGCAACACAGCTCCGAAGAAACGTCGCAACGGTGGCGAGCCGTTGGCGACAGTTCTACTGTCCACATGTCCAATTTTTGTGGACATTAGCACCGCAGTACTTGGTTCTAGTTTCTACATCACAATCACTTTTTGATGTCATAGTTTAAAAAAAACGAATGAGCGTAATAACATGAGTAACTATGGCAAGCTGATGTTGGTTTCGAGTCTAGCTCTAAGGCGCACTGAAAACAATGCCGTGGCCCACAACGGGGCCGTGGCTCATAGCTTTAAAACCTCCGCACTAGAATGTTGGCAGCTGCCTTGAAGCGTATTTACTTTTATTGGGTACCCTTATGGGGCGCCGTTTGGAAAAATATTATTTATTTTGTTACACCTCTTTTTTGAGCTAATTTACGATGAAATTTGACCGATATACATATACGACCAAATACAGTTCTAAGTTGAAAATAAAATAAGTTCGAAATATCCAAAATATATATTCGATATATAGTACGATAAATTCGAAATAAAATAAGTCGAAAATATACCACGTATAAATTGGATATATATATACGACCAAATACAGCCCTAAAATAAGTTCGAAATATTCGAAATATATATTCGATATATAGCACGATAAATTCGAAATAAAATAAGTCGAAAATATACCACGTATAAATTGGATATATATATACGACCAAATACAGCCCTAAAATAAGTTCGAAATATTCGAAATATATATTCGATATATAGTACGATAAATTGGAAATAAAATAAGTCGAAAATATTATTCGTACTTCATTATGAGCTAACTCATCGCGTGAATTTCGTGATGCCCATTGCCCAACGGTTGCACGACGCACGTGGCTAGTCAAGAAGCGACGCTGAGAGAAAGATTAAGTTTTTAGTTTTGTACACGGCCTACTAGGCCGTGGTTTGGAAAAATATTATGGTTTGGAAAAATATTTTGTAGGATTGAGTGAAAAATGTAATTGTTCAGGATAGAGAGGATAGAGTTTGAGGTTAAAATGATAACTTTAGCGATTGCTTTCTAAACTAGTTTCCAGGCTGCTGAAGGAAGAAAGGTAAGAAGGTTAAAGAACAGCTTCTTCTGAACACGAGGAACCAGCAATCGCTAAAGTTATCATTTTAACCTCAAACTCTATCCTGAACAATTACATTTTTCACCCAATCCTACAAAACCACGGCCTAGTAGGCCGTGTACAAAACTAAAGCGGGCTTCACACAGAATCCGGTTAACGTTACGGTACGGTTACGGAAACGGCAACAATACGGTAACGGCACGCGTCTACGTTGCGGAATTTACGGCGAGCGTTCTCACAGAAAATGAACGGAAATGTAACCGTAGGCTAGGCTAGAAAACAAAGAAACTGAATCAAGAAATAGGTAGCAAAATAAAATGTTAATTAGCGGTAGATAAAAGCAGCATGTAGCGCTTCAAATTGGCAAAATAGATAGACTTATTTGCTGTTTATGTCAAAGTTTAAAATAAAAATTATAAAAGACGCCCAGGTATTTGGGTTCAGATAGACCATATAGAGCAAGATACCATTATCTTACAGCCATATATCTTCTTATATTTCTCGTTCTGTTTATTTTCGAAGCGTAGATCGAATTACTGTAATAAGTAGCATAGGTGCAAATGGAATTGGCCGAAGTCGCTTTGTCACTTTTGAAGGAGCAGGAGCAACCGCTTTCCATGCTATAGTTTTCGCCTATTCTGAATTTGGCCAACGAGTGCTAACACAAAGCTTGGACTTTCCTCCACTCGAAGATCTGGGAACAGGCGACGTTGTTCCCTTTTGTATTGTAGCCGACGCCGCATTTCCGATGAAACTGAACATCAAAGGCCTTATCCTGGCAAAAATTTACCAGAAAACAAGAGAATCTTCAACTATCGTCTATCTCATACCAGGAGAGTAATCGAAAATACATTCGGAATTGTGTCTAGCCGATGGCGTATATTTAAAGGCCGATAATTGGTACACCGGAGAAAGCAGCGTTGGTAACAAAAGCCGCATGTTGTTTGCGTAATTTTTTACAAATGAAAAATAGATCGCTACAACCTCAACATCACAGTACCACTGCTCTCCTGGCTTTAGAGATAATGAAGTTTAAAGAGAAAACACAGCATCAGAAAATTGGCGTTCCAGCATTGATGCTAATATTTCAGGTCTTCGCCAGATTAGTCGCGCTGAAACTAATACTTATACCAAAGAAGCTACGATGATTAAGGAGAAGTGTAAAAGCTATTTTATGTCGAGGCAGGGCCGATTGCCCTAGCAGAACGATGTTGATAACCGCTCATAAGCAAAACATTATATTTGCCTTTCTTTTAAAACATCAGAATTTGTGCGCCGTTGCTTTACAGTAGGCCTATGGGCTATCAAACTTCGTATATTCAGCAATAAATTCAATCAATACCACATTCTATTGGCATCTCATCTCCTGTCACCAGAAGGCGACTGAAGCGTTGTGCATGTCAATAGGAGTTCCCGGCTGCATCTTTTGCAATAGTTTTACAGAACGTTTTTGGTTTATTCTATTACCACCACTCTACCCCATCCCGAAATAGACATAAGAAAGAGCATGAAATCATAACCTAGAGCAGCGTCGAATTCCAACCCCATGCGTCGCAGTCCATCACAGTGACCGATACACCACGCCGCCGTTGCGGAAATCGGTGCAATTTTTCTATTCATACTCATTTCGATCGAGCTCTATCTTTTTCTGTAGAATCATTCCGAAATATGCGTCCCGGCTGTCTACTATTCAAAAACGGGGAAGTTTCATTAAGTGCACTTCCCAACGGCGGGATTACCTATACTACACGCCAAGTGGACAGTGAACGCTCTACTTAGCTCCGCAAAATAAAAGATATTATCACGTTTCATACAGCGCTGGGCTGGGTTTCGGTTCTCTTGCCAGTCTTAATTTCATACGAGTATTTGAAAAATAATGCCGATAGTGGTATTACCAGTAACTTACATGACAAAGAAATAACATGCTGAAAATTTTGAGGTCCTATGAAATGCACAAAACATTCAGGCCTATTACTGTGTCTAGGCTACCGTATATCCTCAACAGCTCAGATAGTCTAGTGGTAAGAGCAGAATCAGTTTTGTTTACGACGCAAAAACACAATGCTGATAGAACAATTGGCCTGCGACAACATCCAGAGCGTCCGCTTCTGGAGCTGTATACACTTTGGTTTGATTTAGTCTAGTCAAAATATAACCGTAAAACTGGTATGCACAGCTTTCCTGCTTGACGCGCAACATTTGAGGGACAGTGTAAAGAACAAGCCGGCAAGTTTATTTGTGTCGTTGGGGAAAAGCAATCAGCGGGATTCCCCATGTTGGTGAGGTAGACAGATAGCTAGCAACTTTTAAGCGAGCGCGTTACGCAACATCGCTTTCTTGTGGCAGGAGCATATGAAATACCGGTATGCTACTAATTACAAATATAATATAGGCTATATTCGGGCCCAGTCAGCACTGAGCGGTGGCATAAGTAACTAAGTATCCATCACTGCATTTCGAATATCAAAAGAGGAGGCAGTAAATTGCCTTCATTTTAATACCCTATGACATGAAATACCAGACAACTTAAACAGAAAAATTTAATGTTGAACGAATATGAAAAGCGCGGATCGGTTTGCAACAAATACGCACCAAACAAACATGTTTAATAACATGAAAGCTAAATATTAAACACCTTCAAATAATACGGCGCTTATCCTAGCCATTACACTTTCCGCTTTTTCTGCCGGCATAGCCTGAAGCCTGGCTGCTACCATCTGGCCAAACGCCTGGCATTGCGTCATTTCTCTTCTGGATAGCATACCTGCTATCGCCTCGCTGCTCCTCCCAACTTCAGCCACTGTTTTCAATATGTTATCCTAATAGAAATACCATATTTCACTTTCAACTCATACGAAAATAATTTTCGTGTCCTAAATTGGTGAGCAATATCTGTAGAATCTCCTCGTTAACAGCAAAATGGCAATTCGGCGTACTTACAGACTCGACATCATTTTGTTAAATGAAGATTTGATTTTTTTTTTGGCTAGCTAATAGCAATGTGGCTGAAACTTCTCTGCCACAGCGGACTAGTCTTACTATAATGCAATTTTATAATCACTACACCCAAAGCATACATGTTACATTTAAACTCTGAAGGAGCACTTAAAATGAAGCTATTCTGATGCTCAAGTATATACTTTCTCAAAATTACTGACGCAATGTAAACAATATAAATTACACTCAAACTTCTACATTTTATGTTAACAGAATCGTTATTCTCACTTTAAGATCTCCCATCGACTGTTTCTTTCGCTTTATGGTGGGCGTATCTGAACATACAAACGACTTTTTATGCACTGACAACCAGCAGTCATCATTAAATGTTTTGTCACCTGAACCTGAAGCACATAAGTTTAGCACACTGGTGCTCGCGCTGCAAACATCGGGCGAGGGTTCGATAACTGATGACGATGATGACTGGCCATCATTTTGTTCCAGAACGCTCTCGCTGTCATCCATTTCCACATGGATAATTGCACCTTCTGGAGGAGAAAAGTTTGTTGAAGTGCTGTAACACAAAATATACAGTAAAACAAACAAAAATTATAAGCAAAGTATTGCTGTAGCTTAGCACGTTGAGGCGGCGTAGAGCACTACCGCAGGTTATACTTTTACCTCAGCGTGCTAACGTTTTTCGCGACCTTTACGATAAAGGAAAGTGCGGGATTTCAAAGGAGGAAGACATATGCAGTGCGCTGTTGTTTTAAAAAAAGAGAGGAAGAACCAGGGTTGGGAATCGATACCCAAAAAAGTAAAGAAATAATTGATATTCGAGAGTTCACCAAAAAGTAAAGAAATACTCGATTTCGATGGTAGTTTAAAAGAGTAAAGAATATTGTAATCGATATTACACTGAGCATTTAGCGATGTACGCCAAGCATTTTTACGATGTCATCACATTCTCGCGGTAACTTACACACAATCGACGGACATAGTATATACGAAGCAACTTTACTGTTAAATTTTTTTTTTTTTGAAAAAAAAATTATCACCAAAAACAAGGTAATGACATACCGACGATTATTTTAAATTTGCTTAAATGAGACAAAGTAACCTGGACGAAAAGAATCGATAATGGAATATCGAATTGCGACGAAAAAAAGTAAAGACAAGGCCATATTCACTACTCATTCAAAAAAGTCAAAGCTCCAGTGCATGCGATGAACAAAAAGTAAAGAATATCGCAATCGAACATCGATTACAATCGATTTTTCCCAACCCTGGAAAGAACATTGTAGAAATTAGCATTGCCATTCCACAAGCAATTTTACATACAAGCCATTAGTAGTAATACAAAACTGGGCTAAACACTGTTGATCACAATAGCTCACATTCGATGTTTAATGTGGTCTTTTAAAAACTCCATCGACTGGAAGTGCTCCCAATAAGAATAACGAGTAGCACCAGATCCACTCCGAACCGACTCCATCTTTCTCTTTTCTTTTGCAAAGCGATCTCTCAAAATGGTCCATCGCTTCATACAAAATTCCACTGTAATGTTAAAAAGCAAATAGTTGAACCTATCATATCGCGTATTCATTTGCATGAATTTTAGATGTGCTTATACTGATTGCAGCAAAATTGAAACTATTAAATTAATGAGTCTAATGTGCAACCAATGACATCAATATTTATTAGCAATTATCAGGCACTAAACTGTGAAAAGTCACAAGAGGATGAATTCGAATTCAACGTGGTAATAAAGATACTCGCAAATCAATATCTTAAAGCAAATAGCTCAGTTGCTACGCGCACGCTCTCGGTGCGGGAGATTTGGCGTTCGATTCCCAGACCGGTCAATCGGCACAGTATCGCCAACGACTCGCCACCGTTGCGACGTTTCTTCGGAGCTGTGTAGCCCAGACGCTAAACCGCAGAGATGGGCCCGCCACTCGTTACACGCTTCAGCGTACTACCGCGAGTATAATGAAGATGCGATTTTTATTTAAAGGCATATGTGCTTAGTAGAAATTGAGGATACTCCCTCCTTTTCTGTTGTCTCGTAACTTATATAATCTAATGTCAATTTTTCATCTTAAATCCATGCAACTACTCTGCATTCCAGTGCCGTTTGCAATTACACAAATCTGTAACAAGTAAGGGCAGTAAGTCGGCTGATATCTAGTAAATTAATCAATCGTGGAGTAAAGAATGGCGCCACATACTAGGATGGGAGGTTCAATGGTAACACAAACCAAGGTACCATAGAGTGCGACAGCGCTGTTTAGGGCTGTTAGCCGTCATCAGCCACACTCAGGTGAAGATACAATCATTCTTCGGATTTACTGACTCTATGTGAGACAATCACCCCTGTGAAAAATTCAATCTTTGTGGTATGTCGCAGAGCCACGCAGCATTTCAAGAAAATTTTCCATGCGGCCAAGGTACAAACCGTAAAACGACCAAAAGTCCTTCCTGGAGAGCTAAATGGCTGTACCATGTGCCACAAAGGTTAAACTTTTGTGGGTAAATAAATCGAGATAGGTGATTGTCATAGGCGCGGGAATTAGAGTGCCAGGGAGGGCTAAAGCCCCCCTGGACTTTTTTAGCCCCCCATGACAATTGAACAAATAATGCACCCAGTGCCACGGGATTATTGCTCGCAACGTACATAGCTAATGAAGCAAATGTTTTTATAGCGTTTTTAACCAACGAAGAATCACCATTCTCTCAAAAATCACTTAGTTATTATTCACTAGGTCAACGTAAAATTTTCAGAGTTTGAAGTTCATTTTTAACGGTGTTTTACAACAGCGTTCACAAACCTTTACAGCAGTCATGGACGATGGACCAGTAAAAGTATAATGGCTGCCAATTCTTGTAACTGCCAAACACTTTAGGCAAAACTACTCTGAATGCTCATGAAAGTCGCTACTGATCATGGGAATCACGCAAATCGTAAACGAAAATGCGGTGAAGTACAAAAAATGGTCCTCAATTCTTCAGATGTTCTGAATTCCACCACAATTCATGCAAAGAGCTAAAAAAAGGTTTTCACGGCCCAGACGCGTTACATGAACTGGAAATGTTGGTGGCCAACCTGATGTGTGTACATGCCAAATCGGCCCGCAATCGATAGCTAAGCATCCAAAGATCGACTGGTTGGGCAACCCTGATCAAGCTTTTATGAGTTTGTGCAAGTTCTCTTTTCTGGTGGAGTTATTTACTGGTTTTGAATTGTTTCTACCTACTTAATGAAGCGACGAAATCACTACTAAAGTGGCACCGTTGATTGTTACTAAAATTAAGCTAGTACGCCTGCCTAAATACGTATATCTACACGTTTCATTATGTTAAAAAATGGTTCAGTGCTTTATTTTGATGGTGTGTGTTTTGTTATTTTTAAACCTTAGTGTAGTGGGGCATTGTTTGTTAGCCATGTAACTCTGATCAGTAAAGCAAAAGTTAGATCAGACAAATTTTGTTTGCCTACTTTTCGGATTTGTGATTGAGGTATTTACATTTTACAAATATATACAGCATGGATTACATGCACTGACAAACTGCTTAGTACTACTTCCTGCATATATAGTTAGAAAAGCCAAATGGCAGTAAGCAATCTTGTTTTCCATGATAAAAAATTAGTCCTGAAAAAATTCCGGTCACTTGAGTGAGCATGCAATTGAGCGTCTATCAAGACAGGTCTGCTGTGCGTACTGTTCCTAAAAACGTAGATTCGAGGGAAGGGGGGAAAAGCCCCCCAGACGTTGACACGATCTTACTATTTTGAGCCCCACCCCCCATCCAAAAAATGTTTCTGCGCCACTGGTGATTGTCTCGCATAGGGTCAATCATTCTGAAGGATGAATGCACTTTTTACCAGAGTGCGACTGATGAGAGCTGATAGCCAAAACAGCAATGTCTGTCCGCTCTATGGCACCCTATTGCTGGAGTTGCTTTGGAAGAGTTAGTGATGGAGGATGACAAATCCTCTAACCCAGCATGTGGAAGTCAAATTGACATCCCTTTCAGCAGACCAGAAAGGACTTGTTATGAAGTTGAATAAGCAGATTAAGACAATAATTAAAAGTGCAAGTTATATTAAAACAAAAATATAAAATTAAAATGTTACTGATCGTGGCACATAAGCACAATGCTAAACATATCTGTGCATAATTTGGAAGATTCACATCACTACAAAAACTTAGTTCAACCACACAAGCCCAAAAGTCATGCAAGAAATACTGACATATGATATGGTGTTGGTTTGAAGCCCAAAACATTACATATTTGTATGGCATATGCTGCAAGTTGCCAACAAATGGATTAAAGAAATAGGCAGTGTCTATTTTGCTGTTGACGGCAAAATAGTTTCTACGTTTATTTTTCCTGCAGTAGCTAAAATCAGCATCTACCTCCACAAAATAGATTTAGAAGCTATTTTGCCGGCACTCAAAAACAGTCATGAGTATCCACACAAATGGATTGCACTATATCCAGCAAAATAGACTTATGTAAACTAGTTTGTCGTTAGTGGCAAAAAAGACACTTCCAAAGACATATTTATAAACTTTGTTGTGAAATGCATTGCAAACCAATTTTGTGAGGCATCGTGAACATCAACGATGTATAGACATTCATGATGTTTTTGCATCAATGCAAAAAATAGCACGCAAAATGCAATCAAAGATAGAACATCTAAATTATCACAGCATAAAAAGAAAGGCATTCATGACCTACAACTAACCTGGTTGATTCAGTTTAGAAGAAATATCCTTCCATGAATTCTCTTTTCTTAGTTTGTCTCTATAATCCTTAATTTGCGAATTGTATAGGCAGGGGTGCTCTTTTACCATATCTATTAGAAGTTCGTCAAAAGCCATCACCAGATATTTGCAAACTGACTGTGACTAAGCAAACTAGTGATCAAATGTAAATATTAACTAAACTGCAAATACAGCAAATCAGCACATGGGGTGCCACAGTGAAAAATTATTAAAAATAAAAAAACAAAAATACCAATCACAAAATACATAACCACACCACCATAATTATTATTACCGCTGTACCGTACATCAGTAACATCACCCAACAATATTCGGGGCTTGTGTAAATTAAACCGTGGTTCAGAGTTTGGTTAGGGGGTTGTCCTTGTGCACGTGATATCGGTATATGTTATAAGATGCGACTTAATTGAAACAAGCTCCCAATATCCATCAAGCAAGAGAAGTTATCCATGCAGTTGTTCAAAAAAATATATAGACCAAAGAAAAATATCAATATGTTGACCTAGCCTACAGGTATCAGTATGCAGTGAAATATATACCGGTATGGTACGGTACACACCTACTGGTATATCACTGGTGAGCTATAGGAAGTGGTGGGATTCAAATTTTTTTGTCAAACGATTCAGTGACAAAAGCCAAATTTTCAGCAGGTTCTGTTTCAACTAATGGTTAGATGGTACTGGTATACCGGTACGAGCATAAACAGCAATGCTGGCTGGTTCTGTTTCAACTAATGGCATTAGTATAGCCTAAACAGCAACGCTGGCCAATTCACTGATCTCATAAAATTTCACAAAACACAAGATGCAAGATCTAAAAGTCTATAGAACCGGTACAAACTTGCTGAATTCCACCACTGGCTACATCTGTGTGTAGGTTCATCTTTACCAGTATATATACTTACTAGTTGTTAAGCAAATTTAACTGCCCTGTACCACAGTACCATACCACACCTACCGTACTTTATAGGCTACCAGTACCATATCTTGGTACCGAGTCAGGATTATGCACTCATACGTCTAGACTAAGCATTAGCTGGTTAAGTGGATCAGTGGATTACAGTTGCCCTTCATCCTAGGCTAGACCTACCAACACAACCGCACATAACTGACCCAGGCCTATCTTCCAAGCAAAGTCTAGACTACACTAGTCTCGACTCATGGTAGCTGCTACATATACTTAGCCAAAATGATTCAAATTCCAAAATTCCTGCCAATGCCATGCTTTTTTCATTAAAACAGCATCTGCCACAACTTCCAGTACCATGCACTGTGCTTCTTCGATGAACAGCGTCGTCGTGCAACCGTTGGGTAATGGGCATCACGAAATTCACGCGATGAGTTAGCTCATAATGAAGTACGAATAATATTTTCGACTTATTTTATTTCCAATTTATCGTACTATATATCGAATATATATTTCGAATATTTCGAACTTATTTTAGGGCTGTATTTGGTCGTATATATATATCCAATTTATACGTGGTATATTTTCGACTTATTTTATTTCGAATTTATCGTACTATATATCGAATATATATTTTGGATATTTCGAACTTATTTTATTTTCAACTTAGAACTGTATTTGGTCGTATATGTATATCGGTCAAATTTCATCGTAAATTAGCTCAAAAAAGAGGTGTAACAAAATAAATAATATTTTTCCAAACGGCGCCCCATATACCCTTTCATCCAACAAAACGGCGTATATTGTTGAACACGAAATTAGGCATGCAATGTTACAGTTATAATTCTGATTTGCATGAATTCCCCCTTTGCCTCATTATTTTGGATTGTTTTGATTTCAATCGTCAAAAAAAAATTAAAAATCTACAAGCATATTATAGCCATTGCGAAAACGTTTACAGAACCATGATTTCAAAATCATTTCTTTGCAAACTTTCACAATAATATAAACATCATGAGAACCTACCGGTCGGTTAGCTCAGTTCTTATGCACATGCTATCGGTGCGGAAGGTCTGGGGTTCGATTTTCAGGTCGGTCAAATTGGGGAGGCAGTGTCGCCAACGGCTCGCCACCGCTACAACATTCTTCGGAGCTGTGTAGCCCACGCGCTAAGCCGCGGAGATGAGCCTAGCCACTCGATAATAAAGACTCATTTTTGTTTGATTTGATGAAGAACCTAGTTCATGGTTCTTGAACGGGGGCGATTTGATTGTAACAACTGTTGACATTGGGTGTGGGGGGGGTGATTTTGCTTGTTAGGGGGGCGATTTTAGAATTGCCAACAAAGTATGCAATGATCTTCCGAAAAAAGCTCTGCGGATGCTCTTCACCTGATTTTGGTATAAAATGGATCTCTGCGGATTAGAAGACCTTTTTTTGCTCTTCACCTGAATTTAGTGGAAAAATTACATTGATGCGCTTAGGTCGCGATTTCGTCCCACATTTTCTAAAAAGGGGCGATTGTGCAAAAAAGGTTTAAGACCCCTGACCTAGTTGAGATCGTGTTGATCTTAATGCAAGAAAGCCTTTTCAGCCATTCACAAAGAGATTAGAAAACGCTGCAAAGTTTGCTGGATGAATTACTTGAAACAAAAAAAAAATTGAAGCTATCGGGGTAAAAATGATTCACAAAATCAGGAAATACCTTTGTCGTTGAAGTTCCATATTGTATCACTACTATTTTCTCTGCAGGGTCCAGCCCGTAACATCGATTTGGCACCAGGCTCAGCATAAAGGCAAATAGATAGTCCGGCTACACTAATCGGCCCTTGAGCTACAGTCTTCTTGATCGGTCGCTCTGTGTTGTATTTAATATTTGAATCGCGTTGATTTGGAATAGGCATTTCTGGATACACCGTATCCAAATACCTAAACACATAAAAGCCCTGTTAAAATGATCAAAAAATGCGAATTACATTTTACACAAAGGCTATAACATTTATTGCCAATTAAATGACTAGGTTTACGACATCATTAATTGCATAATACCATCAGCAGTGAGAGCAACCAACACAAAATACGTTGATTGATCGCATTCAAGCGCATTTTACAGTGAGCTGCCAAAATTGGAGCAAAATCTCGGTGGTTTAAGGCGTTTCAAAACTGCTTATGAAACGCCAAAATATGTCATTAATCACGATCGTGGAAGTTTTGTCCAAGTCAGCAACATGATCTATAGCCAGAGATGAGCATTTATCGCGATATTTTATCGGCGATAATTTATTACCGATTATCGTTATCGCTAAAAATAGTTTTGGTTTATCGATTACCGGTATCGCCGATAAATTATCGCGATAAACGATTCTGTATGCACGCAGCGTTCAAACTTCAAAGTTTGTAAGTTAGCGCTACGCTACAAAAAAACGCAGTCTGTTGGTCTTGTAGCAATTTTTGAAAATCTCTTTTTGTTTTGTTTAATGCCGCGGCAGAGTCCGTAAATTGCTCTCTTTTCTGGAAAAATCTAGAAAAACATTTTTGCAATTGACTTACTAAAAGAAACTTCGTTAAACACATTAAAAATTTACCGCAGCGATTATCGGAAAAGTTTATCGGCGATAACTTATCGATAACCGATATCGCTGAAAGAAATTGAGATATATCGATTACTGGTATCGCCTAGCGCTTTTTCAAATTATCGATTATTGCTATCGCTTTAGTACAGAAAAGTTCATCGTGCCCATCACTGCCCATAGCGCAGCGCTGCCGCCATTTGGCAAAACACATTAACTTCAAAATTATGAAATTTCGTTTTTTCGCATTTTTTCAATCGTTACACCAACGTCCTTCTTGTGTGCAAATTTCAAGTTTGTACTCCAAAGCGATTTTGAGTTATCTATGGTGGCGAAACCCATTAACTCCATTTCTGTACAAAAAGTGGTCGAAAAATGTTAAAAACTACATGGCAAAACCTGTTTACTTCACTCGTAATTGTTAATCTGTTATTGTGTTATGAGCAAAGTTCAATGTATTTCTCAAAGATTTTCATCTCGCTAGTGAAGAATTTGTGCGTAACAATGTGAAACAATGATAATAGTGACGTAATAGCTAATTGAGTTTAATGGAAATTTGGATAAAAATCGAACGCAAATCTCATACGCTGTTCATACATTCGTTGACTAAAATTATTGACATTAACCTTTATCATTAAACTTTTATGATCAAGCATTTTTATCAAACGAAAAATTAAAAAAATCTATAATCAGGAACATTCTTAAAAAAACCTGAAAACTAAAACTTGATTTTCTCGAAGTGTAAAAATGGAGATAATGGGTTGAGCGGTCTGAAACCTTTGTTTCTTCGTCTGAAACCTTTGTTTCATTGTCCTAAACCATTTTGATTTGACTGACCCACAACGTTTCAAACTAAACTAAATCGAAATTCAACAGCAAAAACCGGTGTTCACCAAAAAAAGAGTCATCACTACGCACCAGTCTAAAATTTGGCTGCAAAGCTGCAAATTAGGCTGCAATACCACAAGATACAAGGTGTTTGGGAGTGAAATTTCGGGGACATTTTTCTAACCGGGAAACGGTGTTTCATTTCCCACCTGAAAATCTCCGCTGATTACGGTTTGGGCACACAACTCCAAAGATACGTCTCCATCCGGGAACGAAACACCAGACCTTTCCGCACCGATAGCGATGCCGAACCACCACTATGCGGACCGGTTCACATGATGCTTATTCACTCTATAATCTGATGCAAAATGTTGTCGTTGCATCCAAAACAACTTACTGTGGTAGCAAATAAGACTCAAGACAAAACAGAGTAGGAATGTTTAGCGCAAACTGACCATTTAAATGATTTGCATTTTAAGGATCTTCTTAATTCTTTTCGTTCCGTTAAATCAGGGTATTTTATCGATCTTGCTTCTTTTCGAGTCTCATAAAAATGTTTTTTAAACTCGTCCAGCCAAACTTCTGCAAGTCGTACAGAATTTCGTAGAGACGCATTGTCGTTCTTGCCATATGGACGACGACGACGGAAAACATGGCCTACTCTGGAACACGGATCAATAAAAAGAGATCCACCGCACATCCACGAGCGGAAAGATAATTCCAGATTTTCTCCTCCCCATTCATCCATCCCCTCATCATATCCTCCTAGAGCAAAGAATCCATCACGGCTAGCAGCAAATAAACCGCCAGAGATGGTGGGAGTGGGAAAAGCTTCACTTGGGTTCTAAGAATAAAATGGAACTTGAATTATACCGACCAGTCAGCGTAGTGGTTAAGACATAGCTATCGGCGCAGAAAATCTAGGGTTCGATTCCCGGGACGGTTAAATCGTACACAAAGGCGACACTGATACGTTTCTTCGGAGCTGTGTTGCTCACGCGCTGAGCGGCGGAGAAGGACCCGCCACTCATCACACACTTCGACGTAATACCGAGAGTATAACAAAGATTAGATATGATTTTTTAATAGTAGAAATAGTATATATTCGTGGTAGGTAATATTTGACGAAAGAAAGTAAAATCAATTTTCTTCAAGAAAAAAAAGCATACGAGCGACGGTACGACAACACATACACCTCGAAGGAACATTATGATGATCGAGTCACTGAGGCTAGAGTTTTAGCATAAGGCAGGCTTTAAATTGGATTGCATTTAAGCCGAAGCAAACGATGCACACAAAACTCGGGTAAAACGTAGAAAAAAAAACACAATATAAAGAAGTAATAATGAAAGTGCACCGCAAAAGAGAATAGAAGAAACAGCAGAGGGATAGAGAAAAACAACGTAAAAATAACAATACCACATGATCGATAAAAGTCTAAGCCAAAAAATTTTCATCTTCACCAACTAGTTTATCTGTATTTTATAAAAAAGCTTGATTTGTTTCTAACTCACCTTAATCAAAGTAGGCAGCGCTTCCCAAGAAAAATGGAGGCCCCAATTGAAGCCACCACGAACTGAGTTCGACGCTTGATACTGGAATGTATCAGGATGAATTGCATCAACTGCTGGTGCCACAATTCTTGATCTGGAGAAAGTTTTATGATATCAAGCTACGGATATCAGGAAATATGGGTAGAAATGAGCTTTAGGAGGAAAAATCAAAGCACAGTAATTCTTATACCTGGGTGTTGCGACAATGTACATTCAGCTGTCATCATCAGCAGCACAACCTGTATTACCGAAACAGGACATTTTGGCGACGAACAACTTGGCGTTAACGCAGGGTTTGGAGTTTGGGTTAGGATTACAGCTAGGGGGTGGTGTTCCGGTTAGAGCCTGGGGTAGGTGTCTCAACCCCGAGCTATCCCACGCTGAATAGTCGCCTACTCACAATTACTGCCGCTTTATTTTTCCTCATTGAGATAAACATTTTTGGTGCGCACTCAATTTATGGGTGATGTAGAATAGGCTCCAGTAAGCAGCTTTTGCTTGATTTTGAACATTAAACTGAGACAACTTCTCAATTTTACGAAAAGAAAATAGAAATTTTTATCTAGCAAAGAGTAGTGTATGAGAAAAAGGCCTAGTAATCACGAACATGTTCTGTCCATCATATTCGACTCACGTGAACCAAGTTTTACCGTTAAAAACACATGAAAATCAAGTCTTAGGCATGCAGTAACAAAAACATTATAAACGCAGACCATGAAAGTATGTGCCATAGTGTTGTGCTTGGTTTTTTGTTTTATCGTGGTGTTGCAAATCAAAATCATTGTTTGCTCTGATTGCTAGTGGAAATACCATTCATCGTGAACTAAAAAGAGTTACACAGAAACGGTGATTTAATTTGATAACCGAACAAGTTGACGTTAGTGCCAAACATAAATTTACAGCGTTTAAAGCAGTAAAATATTTAGTGACCAAGAACTGAACGAATTGTTAAATTCAAGATGTTACTAAGAGCAAGAAAATACGTGCTGTGTATATCACTCTTCAGTTCTTTTAGTGGAAATTTATGCCGCTGTTAGTAAACTTTAGAAGCTCCAAGTTATTGCGTGATTTGCCAGGACCTTGCTGCAATCTTTTGCAAACTTTGATTACACGTAGCTAATTTCGTAAAACGTTTGTTTATTGCTCTTTGCAATTCTTTTCTACACCTTGTAACTACTGGATTAGTGTGTTTCTGTTTCAAACCAGAGCACCTTTTACTGTGTACGAAATACAAGCAACTGTGGCTTCACAGTGTTTTTAGTTCAATTTAAAGTTCAATGCAACTTGTGTTTATATCTGCTTTGAACCTTGCAGAACATAACAACACGTACGTATGATTAGTAAGTTGTTGCAATAGAGGCTCAACCCAACCTTCATTTACTTCACAGTGAGAATCAAGAAATATGAGAGAGTCGCCTGAAAATATAAGATTAAGCATTGACCGACCAAGTTGACGTAATGGTTACAAACATGGCCAGCGGTGCGAAAGACCTTGAGTTCGATTCCCGGGCCGGTCAAACCAGGCACACTGTCGCCAACGGCTTGCCACCGCTGAGGCGCTAAGTCGCGGAGACGGACCCCACCACTCGTCACAAGCTTTGGCTGATACCGCGAGGATAATGAAGATTCGATTTCTTTTTTGATTTTGAATTAAAATAACGCGTTGACCACCACACACCAGCCGAGCATACTATTTAAAGTTTGCTTTTACACTGCATTTTCCGCAGGATTTTTCTAGTTTTAACGAGATTAGCAATTTTTTTAAATGCAAAAACTTTTTTAATTTTAAGACAATACTGTTTAGTTTTCGCAGGGATTTTATTACACCGTAAAAATCTCAAATTTCGAACAAGACCAAGTCTTCCGTCTCCTCACCTTTAGAGTAATGCTAGCTCACGAAAAAACAGTTTTTACATGGGCGTACTATATACAATGTGCATGATACACTAACTGTGCCACAAAAATTTGGAATTCAATAAAAAATGCTCTTATTTACTTGCAACTTGACGAAAACCATACAGCTATATAGCTTCTAAAGAAACTTAAAGTCTTAAAATATACGATTCTAAATCAGTTAAATTATGAAAAATCATGTATAATCCAACGGAAGATTTGCAATTCATGTTTATTCTCTTCATTTAGCAAATTCGTGACTTCGCCGGACAAAAAGCACGTTATAATGTAACGAATTCTACATTGACATCTTGTTAAATACATAAAAAAATCAAATCTTCATTATCCTCGCGGTATTGCGCCGAGGCGTGCAACGAGTGACGGGATCCATCTCCGCAGCTTAGAGCCTGGGCAACACAGCTCCGAAGAAACATCGCGAAGGTGGCGGGCTGCTGGCAACACTGTGCCCAAATACATACAAAACATAATTTGAAAGGACCAAAATGCCGGAGTATGTTTGCCTATTGTTATACCTTCACAACACACTTCAAAAAGCAACGTTTAAAACTGTTTGCTTTCACAATTACTTAAGCTGAAAATAAAGCTCTTGAGGTGACTAAAGGATTTTCGAGAGATTCAAAGTGGCATTGAAGAGCGGAAAATCAAACGCTCGCAACCTAACGTTTTTCCGTCATCCCAGACACATTGAAGGTGATTTCGATCATACAATACCGCAACTAAGCCACATTTTCGGTAGAATGCAAGGAGTTTAACTGCAATTTCACATTTTGCCATTTTTGCAAGATACCAAATCAAGTACGATCACCACGAACAAAACAATTGTGTCTGAACGCTGAGCTTCAAGCAGTCGAAAACATTTTACTGTTTGTTGACTGCAATCTCATGCGAGGCAATCACCAGCACGAGTGCACGACTACTCGGCGTGACCGACTCGGTGTCGAGACAAACAACGCTGGCCTAGCAGCCCGAACTTTAACTCGAGTTCCAGCTTTAATACACCCTGCCTTAACGCCGAGTCAGTGACGTCAAAAAATCTGTGTCAATAGCGCAACAGGACCTCTCCTCGTTTCCACTTATGTACGCCACTTTCGGTTCATTGTAAGTTTCAGACTTTATTCAATCGATAAAACACGAATTGAAAAAGACCACATTTGTTTTTCTGGCATTCTATCATCAAGGAGTGCGTATTTCCCAAATTTTAAAAGGTAACTGATGAGTGAAGCTGTTTTTTTAGAAACTGCGTTAAAAATTACACCGAGTTGCATACTCACTGCAAAAATTTTCAATCATTTTTAATTAATCAAAAATTAAACTTTGAAATTTGTAACCTTGACGTCTTGGAGGGCTTTGACGTCATTGAAAAACGTTTGGGTTACAGCGGTAAGGTTTGCGTAAGTTGCGTGCGTACAGTAGGTAGAGCGGTGAGTTAATAGCAAGTAGGCAAGACACGGCTTGAAACTTTGGGCTGTTGGTGAGCAAAAAAAAATTCAAAGTGACTAGTTAAAGCATAGCGTAGGTTTGGCTTGGATTAGTGGATAGAAATGCGCAAAGCCTAGCCTGTAGCAGTAGGCCAGTGTTTTGCTCAATAGCTAAACTTTAGTTGGTTATCTGAAATATCAAAATACTACTTCAGAACGGTACTAGATATCTGCAGGACTGGTATTCAATATCCTTGTAAGATTATTTATAAATAGGGTGAGTCATACCACATACCACAAAGTGCAGCCTACATAGACTAGACTACAAGGTGTAGTCTTTGGTCATTAGGCCAACGTTATCTCTTTACCGTATATATATGTTTACACAAGTTGACTTTCACCTGGCTTGGATGAGAACAACGCATACAAAATATGTTGTTTCGTTGTGATAAAAATCATTTTAAATCAAAAGTAAGCACTGCTTTTACGGTTGGTTCATTTCCATTCACTGATCTTTTGAATCAATTTATTAAATTGTTTTTGTACCCAGGACTGATTTCTTGTAATTTTGTTTTCTTACCGGAACCTGTAATTGGTACTCTGCAGGCTTGTTCTACTCAGTACCAGCACGGAGCGCCACAGCACACCAAACTTGTAGGTTAGCAGTTAGTATGAGCTTTGATTATAGTCTATTTTGACATCAGTCTCGCATTTACTACCACAAACATTTAAAAAACTAGTCTCCCAGTACATACTATATAGCAACTTAGCCTGTTAACTGTTAGTCACTGTCATTCAGCCATACCAGACTTCACTAGCAACCAGCAGCCCAAAGCTTCAAGCCGTGTCTTACTTGCCTACTTGCTATTAACTCACCGCACTACCTACTGTACGCACGCAACTTGCGCAAACCTTACCGCTGTAACCCATGCATTTTTCGATGATGCCAAAGGCTTGTATGACTTCATAATTACAAATTTCAACGTTTAATTTCTGGCTAATTAAAAATGATTGAAAATTTCTGGAGTCAGTGTAGAACTCGGTGTAACTTATAACGCCGTTTCTGAAAAAACAGTTTCACTTTTCAGTTCCCTTTTATATCAACAAAAAATCAATACTGTAAACAGGCGAAGAGCTATATCCTACCCTACCCTCAACCACTTCTCGTTGAACAAGAACAAAGTAATCACGTTCGAGGAGAGGACTTCATTTTTTTTAAAGGCACATAACTGCAACTTGAGTTTTTGCATGAGTAAAATATATGCATCATAGGAGATGGCCTAGCTGAGCATCGAACCCGCGAAACCGGTTCCGGAGCCCTGCGCACCAACCACTCGGCCAGTTCTATGTGCTAGGTATCCCAGTATGTTAACCAAAACAACTGCACAGTAAGTGTATGCAAAACTAATCAAAACAACTGCAAAGTGCATGCAAAACTAAAAGTATGAAAATGAGCGCAATTGTAAAAACGGTGCTGTAGTAATTTAGTAACGATCCAGCTAGTAATTTAGTAACCAGGTGGTTGGCGTAGCAACTAAAGACATTGCAATTGGTGCGGGAGGTCTGAGGTTCGATTCCCAAGCGAGTTGAATTGGACACAGTGTCGCCTACTCCTCGCAACTGCTGCGATGTTTCTTCGAGAGTTGCGTTGCCAAGGCGCTAAGAGACGGAGATGGACCCCGCCACTCGTTACACGCTTCGTTCGACGTAATACCAACATACATAAATTTTCAGGGCAAGGACCACAGTTCATGCGCCATTTTACCGCATACTTGTCCAACATCTTTTACCTACCTGTAGCATGTCTTGCTCCGAACATCCGAGCTCTTATTAAACCAAGTTGAGAGTCAGATCTTAACATATGAAGCTTCATCTTTAAATATTTTGATTCCACGAATGATTCCACAGCTGGTCCAATTTCTAAAAACATCTCTCGTCATTTTACGCTAAAATAAACAGCCGTAAATTATGAACGGCGAAATCCTACATATGATTTTCGGACTCATCTATCCTTGCTGCAATACAATTCTTGCAATATATACTTCAGAAAAAAAAGCGGAATAGGCGCCGAAACCTCGTGCCGAAATCCAGCTTAGGATGACAACTCCTAAGCGAGCACGTTATAGTGCTTTAATCGCTTTCTCGTGATAGGATAAACACGAAACTAAATAGAAATACAAAATACATTTTTTTAAGGGAACTCTGCCCCAATATCATCGTGAAAGATTGTTCCAACAGTTTTAAGTTTTATTTCAATCATTAGGATTTCGGCACGGACATGTATTTTTTTTATTAATTTGTGGCAATGTGCAACGCAATACCACGGTGCCACGCAAATAAAAATTCGTTTACTGTACAATCTATCGCAATACATACGCGTTAAAGCAAGGCTAAACTTCCACTGGCATAAAGCTTGATAACTGTCAAAAGCTAGAGCTTGTATTATAAATTCACAAAATCATAGAAAATATTACAGCCCGCTTCACCGTTGTCGACTCTTCAGGTGGTTATCTCATTCAGATAACCACCATAAATCATTACATAAAATTCAAATAAATCACTAGATAAAATAGACAACCACCTGAGGAGCCGACTAGAGCGAAACAGCCGGTAGTGCTTTTTCATGATGTAGCAATTTATTTCATAATGCAAGAAATTCGCTGCAAGACGAACTCAATCTCATAGCCAGAATGGTGACACAAGACTTAAACATAAAAACAGCCATAAACTGAAAAACAAATTATATGAATTGCCTTCTCTAAGATATTCTTTCACATACAAAAATTACTGTTAGCATTAAAACACAAACGACAAAACGAATGACAGTTGAACTATCAGCACATGATGCTGGTCATATAGCTTGGATTAATGATAGTAATGTTTTTCGTTTCCGCAATGTCACAGAGTACATATGCTAAAAAGAAAAAGCAACAAAACGATTACATTGTGACACTCCAGAAGCAATACATACTTAATTTCTGCTCCCAAACAAATTTGCTTTGGTATGCGTCGATAGAAAAAGCCATATTGAATGACTAATTTTTTTTTAAAAACAAATCTGCTGTAGACACTGGCGCAGCCAGACATAAAAAAAGGGGGGGGACAATTTTTCCTATTGAATTACTAGTATACTGAAGTTTCAGTCAGGTTTATCAGTTTATAATGAAGAATAAGTGATTTGATTCCACTGTTGCGCTGTAAGTAATTGAAAAGTTTTTTATGCCTCAGCAACAATGGAACTGCTAATGCTCAAGTGTTAATTAAGGTATGCTTTTTTTAATAACTGCGCTCTGATTTCTTCGGAAAGTAGCTAAAAATCGCCCGCTGTATTTCTCGCCGCTTTTCAGCACGCGTGCAAGTGCGCTGATCCCACTGACTGCTCCACGCTGTGTTTATTACAGTTGCAGGTGTAATGTAAACAGGGATGGCAATCACATAACATTCGAAATCGCATCGAATCGAACGTTTTTTTCTCAAAAATATCGCATCGATACACATAAAAAATCACATCAGTAATCGCATCGCATAAATCATGAAAAAAATCTGCGATTTTTGTAGGTCGCAAAATGCTTCCCATTGTTCCCAGCTCCATTTCTTTGAAAGAATGAAGTAACTATTTTGTCATTTTGTGGCAATGAAATTTAATTGACTTTATGACTAAAAAAATACTTTGTTTTAACACCTGCATGGCAGCGTCCTGCGGCTTTTAGCGAAAGAATTTTCACGCCTCTGATATTTCGCTAAATTAATTTCATTACGACGGCGATCTCCATTTCACACCTTTGATATCGCTTTGGTTTTAATGCGTGTAGATTTAATCCGAACTAGTATTTTTGAAGTGCAAACTCACGCAGCGCGAAGAGATGAAGAAAAAGCCAGCAGAGCTAATAATCACAGCTGTTTTGATTTTTTTCACGATTCAGGTTTTCATTTTCAAGTGAAATTAAGTACTGTAAAACCATTTTCCAACATGTAATGCACAAAAGCTTCGTTGGGATCGCATAGTTCAGGGGTGGGCAAACTTTTTGCACAAAGAGCCGCATTGTAAAAAATTTTGAAGCCGATGGCCGCACTGATCGTAGAGTAAAATAAAAGGGGCGTCACGACTGCAGATGTACTAATTTTCACTCTAAATCAGGTAAAAAGCAAAAAAAGGTCTTCACGTCCGCACAGACGTCCTAATTTCCACTCTAAATCAAGTGAAAAGCAAAAAAAAGGTTCTCACGTCCGCAGATGTCCTAATTTTTTCTCAAACGTCCGCAAATATCCTAATATTCCACTCAATATCAGCAAGGTAGAGTCGTACAAATGGCACGGGCTGACTTTTTTGCAACCCGGACCGCCCATGGCTCGGAACCTCTTGCCCAGTAGCGATAACCAACCCGGAAACTCATCCCAAAAATAAAGCCCAACTTGCCCAAGGCCCATTCTTCTGTGAACGTTCAACCACATTTAACAAAAAAATTGAAAGTCGAAAGGGATTTCAAAAGTTGGTAGTGGCTCTCTTAGCGGCCCATACCATCTCTACAGTAAGAACTAACGAGCAAGCTATATTTCTGTAAGTGCCCGTGGGCCTGTGCCCGTGGGCCGTGCCCGTGGGCCGCATAAAATGATCTCGCGGGCCACATGCGGCCCGTAGTTTGCTTACCCCTGACATAGTTGATAGCTATTCACAATAGACATTAGCAAGTGACTTATTTCAAATTTTTTGAGGTTTTGCAATCTGCAGTCTGCACATTCACAGAAACGTGTCAACAAAGCTAAAATTTTCTCAACCAGAATTGCGTTTTAGACTTGGATAAAATTAGAAAAAATGATTCTCAAAACGTAAAAAAAATAAAATGGCGGGGTTAGCGTCAATTCGATAGGCAATCGGCAGTCCTTAAAAAAAGTCGTGGTTCTGCAAGACAATCAGTTATAAGCAAAAAAGCGCTTCCCTACATCGGTGAACTTAAGATGTACAATTTGCACACAGCTTGGAAGGTTTGCTATGCGTCGCGGATGTTGCGGTCTTATTTTAAGTAGGTAGAGTCCCTGGCGACTTTTATCGAATAGGTTAGTGTTAGCGGACACGGACGAGGACCTCGCCCAGATTGCTCGAATAGCTGCAGTTGCCAGTGTCACAAGTTTCTGTCGAGAGCGTCTTTTCGAGCTTGAAATATGTGCTATATGATTTAAGGATGCGTTTTGGGGATGACGTAGTTGACGCCATTCTGGTTCTTCGTGCTAATAATTACGATAGAACAACTTGTGTTTTCTGCTTGTACTCTTTATGTTTTACGTTGTAACGCAAAACTTGTGGGATGATACAGACCGTTTGTAAAAAAATTTCGTCATGTTTGTGCAAAAACTGCGTAAGTCATTTTTTGTGTTTTGTGTTTTGAAAAAAACGCAAAAACATGTGAATGCTTGCCTTTGCTATTGTCACAACAAAATAACAATAGACGAAAGACTGAATGGTTTCATCGTATGCATTGTGTTTTTTTATGATTTATTGTCAATTCAATGCGCGACTCACGCATTTTAGAAAATGGAGCATAACTCGCGAAAACGTCGATATATTTTTCCAAAAAGTGTGTGAGACGTTAGCGTTGACCCAGCAGAACAACTTGGTATTAAAAACTCAATTTCACTACAAAATGACTTAGGCCTACGCAGTTTTTGCACTAACGTGACGATTTGTGAAATATAAGAGTTCAAAATTGCTCGAAAAATCGAAATTATAATCGAAAATCCCACATATTATCGCAAATGCTAACACAAAACATCGTATCGAAAAAATTTAGATAATTGCAACAAAAATCGTATAGGCAGTTTAAGTGAAGTATTGCATCGCACATCGCCTCGCAGTTTGACAGTCGTTACAAATATCGCAGAACCTCTTCGATGCGATTGCCATGTCTGAATGTAAACATGGCTTTCATCGCTGACGTCAACATACTCGGGCAGTGGTCTCAGACCGCAGCTATCAATCGCACCCCAGGAAACGGATTTAAGAACAAAACAATCTCCTAGCTTAGAGGGAAAATATATCATCCTCAGTTCCTTATTCAAATAACATTTTTGAATAAGCCCTGAGAACGAGGGGTAGGCCTAACTGAGCTCTGTTTTCTCAGGTTACAAAAAATAATTCTTTCAAGAAAAAGTCTCTATTGCGTACTGCTTTCTTTTTTAGAATAAAAAAACAAATGATTTGCATCCTTTTATTTTAGGTCAATAAAAATTTTTGTTGATTGCTGGCTATTTATTACTGCGCTAATACGCATTTTCAGCAGAAAGAACGAGACAGCGATTGATCGTTTGTTGCGTTGGTTGCGTAAAGTTAAGTGTTGAAGGCAGTCAGTTCAAGGCAATGGCAATACAATATGGTAGGTTGTCGACACAGCGACATTATTCTCATTACAACCCATGTTTATTTACGAAAATTTAATTCAATTGATCATTCAACCTATTATTTCTTCTCCCCTCGCTTTTCTGGCGATTTAATTAATGGTCATGCTCAAGCTAAATAGTATTTTAAATAAGGATTACATTGTTTCATAATTTTTTAAATCTGTACTTTGAAAAGAAGGGACTGGTACTCCTAATCCCCCCCACTGGCTGCGCCGGTGTCTGTAGATATAATATTATTCATTTACACACACCCTCGCTGTACGCTTAACCATGTTATAAGCTTGCAGTGCCTATCTAAACTTATTGCCAGAGCAGTGTAGCGACAAACGTAAAACGTGCTGGAGCAATGTGAGTCATCAGCAGCACTCTATCCTCTTTACGAGTCATCAACACTAACCAGCTGGCGCAGTGATGAAAACATCGCTAACCGCGCAGTAGTCGAGGGTTCGCATTACAAGCCAGTCAAATTTGACACAGGGTCGCCAACGGCTCGCCACCGCTGGGACTCTTCTTCGGAATTCGAAGCTATGTTGCCCAGGCATCAAACCCCAACGATGACCGCAGCACTGGTTATCCACTTCGCTATAATGTCGCAAGTATCATAAAAATTTGAATTTTGTAGAGTTTTTGAGTACCGACCACCTATCTACCAATCAAAATTGATAATCCTGCTAAGTGCTTCGTCCGACGGCAAAACAATCCGAAGCAGGACAACTCGACGCGGAAAACTCGCCGCGAACAAACTCGCCGCGGAAAACTCGCCGCACAACAAACTCGCCGCACAACAAACTCGCCGCACAACAAACTCGCCGCAAGACAAACTCGACGCGAAAAGTGCGAAAAGCACGTACGGTTCACGCTTTCACACTAAACCTTTGCTCTAATTGTACTCGCAAAATATATTTGCACCTGCTGCTGTGCGAAACATTTTTTGCAGTGGACAACTGCTGATCAAAGCGTGGGAAACATTTTTTGCAGTGGACAACTGCTGATCAAAGCGTGGGAAATTTGTTAATTTTTTATTAGGTTTCGCACCTGCTGGTGTGCGAAACATGAATCATCATCATCATCGTCCAGTTTTAATCCGGTTTTTCCTCGTGTCCGAAGGTGGCCGGATGCACCTCATTCCTTCAGCAATCGCTTCCACTCCCTCTCTCCATCTCGCGCGATCTGTAGCTTCCTCCACCCTCAACCCAATCTTCTTTATATTCTCCTCGACTTGTTTCTTCCATGTTTGCTTCGGCCGTCCTCGCTTTCGTGGTCCATTCACTTCAAACATCATTGCCTTCTTCAAAATGCTCTCATCATCCCTCCTAACCACATGTCCATACCATCTTACTCCATTCGCTTTAGCCATTTTATCTAAAGTTTCCTTCAGACCCAGCATTTTCATCAGCTCCTCAGTATTCTTTCTATCCACTAGTTTTACTCCACACATTGATCTCACCATAGCTCTTTCAGTTCTTCTCAAAATTACCATCTCATTTTCCCTCAAACACCATGTCTCACTTCCATGTAACATTGCTGATCTTACGCAACTACGATACACCATCCCTTTCATTTTCAAAGAAAACCTTCTCCCAAGTAACAACTCTCCGCATTCTCTAAATTTCATCCATCCGATCCTTACTCTTGCAGTCACTGCAGTTTCACACCCACCACTAGCATTCAGCCTATCTCCAAGATAACAAAAACCCTTCACAGTCTCCACTTCATCACACAACACCTCCACTGGTTCTTCCTTTCCGTCTCCAATATCTTCACATCTTCTACATACAAACTGTTGTGTAAAACTGCAAGATACTTTTTTTCATTTTAGTGCATCTCGCATGAATCCACTTCTTACAGAGCGTGCACCACACCGCGTTAGACATAACTCTTTTTCCACATATTCCACACGGATCCACCCTGCTACGCACAACCTCCCCTTCTTCACCACTCACCATCATCTTAGTCTTTTTAATATTTATTCTCAATCCCTTGCTTTCCAATGCATCTCTCCACCTTTGGAACCTCTCCCTTAGATCCTCCAAATTTTCGCTCATCAGCACAAGATCATCCGCGTACAAAATTTCATTCAATAGTCCCTCTCTTGCATGTTCTGACACTGCATCAACCACAATAGCAAATATCAATGGTGATAGCACAGACCCTTGATGCACACCAACTCTTACCCCAAATTCCTCCGAAAAAACCGATCCAACTCTGACTTTCGTCCTTGAGCCTTCATACAAGCTCATTACTGCTTTCACCAACACTTCTGGCAAGCTTTTCTTTCTTAATGCCCATTTCATCACCTTTCTGGGAACCCTATCAAACGCTTTTTCCAAGTCCACAAAACACATGTACAGCTTTTTCTCTTTTCCACGAAACTCCTCTTGCATCCTTCTCAAAATAAACAAAGCATCAGTCGTGCCCTTCCCAGGCATAAAGCCAAATTGCATGTCATCAACCTTCACTAATTCTCTTATTCTCTTCTCTAGCACTCTCTCGACTATCTTCATTGCATGCTCCAGCAGCTTTACTCCTCTATATGCTCCACAATCCATCACATCTCCCTTTCCTTTAAAGATTGGAACAACAACACTTGTTTTCCATTCTTCTGGCATACCTTTTCCATCCAGAACTCTCTGACACAGCTTCTTTAGTACTCCCACACCAAACTTTCCGCTCGCCATTATCATATCCATATTTACTTCAGAGGGACCAGCTGCTTTTCCCAGTTTCATGTCAAAATAAATTTCAGCCCCCCCTACTGGGTGTTCGTCAAGCACTTGCTTTGGTCTGGGAAAGCGCTGGAAGCTTCCTCACTCCTCAGTGGATTTGCAGCTTTTATATTTAGACTTGGACGCTTTTCCTAACTTTAAACGTTTTAATCGCAATTTTTTGTAACAAAATATCTCGAATCTAGCTCTGTTACCTTTAAGCAGAAAAAGTCGCTTATACAGAAATTTTTGCAGGAGGATCTGAGACTCAAGAGCGCAGTTAGGGCGCTGGCCGAGAGTCAGAAACTGTATTACATAGTACGAAAATTCAAGTAAAAAATATGGCTTAGGGATGCTCGTGAACCAATGCAAATTATCCTGCAACCCTCACGGATAAGCAGGCGTTGAAAGAAGATGCAAATTTTACGTCCAAAGCCTGATTACTTTAATCTAATGGACCCTAACCATTCTTAAATCATAAATAAACGCTCTTTTAAGTTGCAGCAAATATTAAGACAACTTACGGTCAAACTAAAATTTCTTTTATACTCGCTTGTAGGATTGCGTTGCGGGGCTTATCTCCGCAGTCTGTAAGTAAGCATTATATTATATTAAATTAAAATATAGTTATAATTTAAGCGAATAATAATTTCATGAACGACTGTATACGTAAATTAAAGTTTTCCAAAAGAATCCATTTTAATTTGCTAATCATGCATTACATTTTTCGAGTATTAATCCAAAGTGCAATCTTTTGAAGCAATTAATGCAAATACGAGCAAAGTTTAAACATCAAAGCGTACGCAAACCATACGTGCTTTTCACACTTTTCGCGTCGAGTTTGCTTTGCGGCGAGTTTGTTTTGCGGCGAGTTTGCTTTGCGGCGAGTTTGTTTTGCGGCGAGTTTGTTTTGTGGCGAGTTTGTTCTGCGGCGAGTTTTCCGCGGCGAGTTTGTTCGCGGCGAGTTTTCCGCGTCGAGTTGTCGTGGACCGAAAACAATCGACCTTGCAAGCTTGTTTTTTACACTATCCTTTTAATGATGAGTGCCAAGTGGAATAGCTGTGAGTATTAAATTCTGAGTCATTGATTCAAGATCCTCAATAAAACTGAGTCGACTGCTTCCGAGGCACACACTTCGGTCCAACATAACGTGAAAAGCAACGAAAACAATATTTAAGTGAATGTAAATATACTTAACAAGTTGAGCAAAAAATATGACAAAATTGCAATGTTACTTTAAATTGCAGAATATTTAACGTTAGATTTAAATCGTTCATTGACCTACTCGTAAACATAAATCAATCCTCATTACTAGGCGTTGCGCCAAAAGTGTGCACCAGTGGCGGGGTCAATCTACGCGGCTTAGCGCCGGGGCAACACAGCTTTGAAGAAATGAAGCAGCGATTGCAAGTTTTGGCAACAGTGCGTCTGATTTGAAGAGCCCAGGAATTGAATCTCAGACATCTCGCACCAAAAGCAATCTCCTTATCAACACGCCGACCGCTTTCTTCAGTACTAACAATTATATACATACTTTGCACACTACCATCATCCACAACAATCACTTCTTTCAATAACATCGGTGACGTTCTTTCAAAAACGGAACTGATAGTTCGTAATAATGTTGAAGTAGCTTCATTGTAAAAACATATTATCACAGAGACTTGGGCATGAACGTCATACGTAATATCCAAGCATCTATAAGTAAAATACTTGGCATAATACAGGGTGGTCCGAAAGTCTTGGGCACATTTGAAGCTCCCTATACCTCCTTAACTATGAATGGAAGCAAGACAAAAGTTGTGCCATTTTAAAGATAATTATACACATAAATTTTTTTGTCAGTTTTTATATCCTTAATAGTTTCCAAAATATTCAATGTCAAACTTAGCCCAAGACATGTGGAACACTCTGTTACTGTCATCACAATCAACAAACTGCGATTATAATCAATGAAATTCGCAGATCATGACATAAATAAACAAGATTGTTATGAGTCTCTCATTGAAAAAGATAGCATGACAAAAAATTTAATTATATTTCAAAAACAAAAACGACTTGACTGACATTAGAGAGTCACAACATAATTATGCAAAAACTGCGCAAAAATATTGATCATGAATCATGGTGAGAACGAACGAATACCGGTATTTGAATATTGAAGTAGCAGATTAGTGTTTACTCTTTTTTTTTAATGCTAAACGTAGCTTGCAAGCTGGCTTTACGTATTAAAGAATTACTCATTAACACTCATCATTAGGTCAGGTAAAACAACAAAACTAGCACTTAATTGACCACAAAAAAACTCGGTACCTGTAAGGAAGATATATGACAAAAAGCTCAATTACGTCAGGCTACAAGGCACAATTCGATCTCCATTATAGCAGCAGCATATAATGTAGCGTAGTTATTCAAGCATCAGAATTTGCAATAAAATGTCCCACGGTGCAAATCAGCATCGTATGCTCATTAAATATTTTGCGTGCTTTAACTTAAGAAAAATACTTGGGGAGCAAAGTTTGTCACCAGTAACGGTGCTAGACTTTAGCAAATATCAAACCACTGCATGATGCACTTGAATCGTTGAAAAGAACTGGTATGCACTAACAACAAATACAGACCATTATATCACTGCTTGAGTTTTATGCGGACAACACATGCAGATAGTGAGCAAACATTCGACATCGGACAACTTTGTGTAAAGGCACATAACCCTGACCCAAGCCCAAATTACAAATCTCGAAACCTGAACTGAGCCAGTCCTAGACCAAACCAAAATCTAATGACTAACCCTGTCTTAATGTGACGTCGGCCAAGTCCAAAAGTCCTGTTTTGATATGCTGCTCATATTTAAAAAGATCTATTTAATTTCAAATTAAGATAGGGAACATACTCTTTGGGTCTAGTGTCAGGAATAGGTCGAGCTTGATAACCAATGCGATCACTAACCAATTCGTTGAAGGCATGAACTTTATATCCTTGATTGTAAAAGTCAAGATCAACATTAGAGTGAATCATAGCTGAAAAATATGTTGGTGAAAAACCAGGCAGTAAATGCTAAGGTATGCAGCAATTGCAGCATTGAGCTTGTACTGGAAGTCCATGGGCTAAGACGGTCCCAACTGTTCAGAGGTTTAAGAACATGCCCCATAAACAAAATTAAAGCAGTTAGCGAGTGCATTGTCTAAAGCAAAGGGCTTTGATGAACCACAGCAGGCATAGCTATAGACAGCAGGCATAGCTATAGCCAGTAAGGCCTATATACATGGTATTGAGGAATTGCTGCACTGAGCTGCAAGGTCACTTCAGAAACCACAATTTTGCATAAGGCTCTACCAGACCGCCACACACTCTGCAATGCTTTGTCTATAGAGGGTGTGACAGAAGTCTCACACCATATCCAAGCAATTACAGCCGGATTAAGGGGGCTACAGCCCAAGGGCTGCCCGATGAATAGTACCCTCTCCAAAGGTCTGTCACTGACATTAAAATAAGGTTTGTAAAAAAGCATGTGAACTCCCAAAACATTAGCCTTGGTTTTTCATCCAAAGTCTTAAGAAGACCTATAAGTAATATCATATATAGTAATTTTCCTAATTCGTCGCTGCAACGAATTTCTCCCCAATGCGTCATTCCATTGGTTGTTTGAAAGTCTTATTTAAACAAAATGATAGTCAGCCAAAATGTGCATTCATTACTGCACCGTCCCTGCAAATTTTATTCTAATTGAATAAGTACAATGGACAAAAATAAAAATCTCTTCGAATGCCCTTACGCGTCGTTATCGTATACGCTTCCCAATTCGTCCCACGAACTTTCAGACTAGTCGCGCGAATTTCGGATCCGCAAGTGATATACGCAACCGATTTATAATCTTTCTTTTTTATTTTTTGCGGGGAGCATTCTGCTATTAATGAATTCAAAAATAGTGGAAATAGTTCATCCGTTTAGGAAAAAAAGAGAGACGACGAATTAATGAAAAAGATGAAAAAATGGGGGCATTTTCTTTTTGTCTGTTTTCTATTTTCTTCCAAGCTGGCCAACTTCAGCATTTTATTTAAACAGCATACGATTGAAATTAGAAATCCTGTTTCGACAATTAACCCAATTTGAGACCGAAGAAAATAATTTTTGAGGGCTGTTGGAAAATACCAGTATTTTCGAAAAAAAATTGCTTGATGATCAAGTATTGCTTTTCAATATTTTTGTAGCACAATAAACCATCTTTTCTCTGACTGCTTTTACGGAGTAGATTAAAATGAGGAATGGAGTTGCAAAAGGAGTAAACTCGTGACTTTTGAGAACTACAATATTTGTACGAATTGCGTAATTCGTGTTTACGAATTCCGAATCAGTCGCAACGAATTTTCAAATTTTACCTAATTCGTCATTTTTAAACTTTAATTCGCACAGGCTGAAGTAAGTGATCGATTAGGCTAATTTTTTTTATGTATGTTCTACGGATAGTCCAAGACTACCCCATGTAAAAAAAATAAAATGCGAGCTGAAACAAATCCACAGGAAACGAGAGAAGAAAAAATGTGACGAATTAGGAAAAGAAGGCTACAAAACAAGTGAATTTCCTGTTTCAAATTCGATATGATATAGTAAAGAGATATAAAATAATAGTGCAATGAAACGAAAATGTTCTTGCTCATGAGTTGGGATCCACAAGACAAAATATCTTATATGTAGTGGAGTTTTACAATACTTATCGATATGCTAAATGGTCCAAGACTTCTGGGACACCATGCACCGGATGTGCAGACAGTCAGGGCAATTGCCAGATGGCTTATTGGCATTCATCCAGCATGGCCTGACAGTGATAAAGTTTTGGGTACGGTTATCTGGTAATATTGAATGTAGGATCTGATTTCAGCAAAGGCATTTTGCAGTTGTGCCATCATAAAATATGTGCAACCACTGTTCCCTCGAAGGAGCAATTTCGAGAAAAACGAGAAACTCGGGAAAATTTTTCTTAATTTTCGTGAGCTTGCCAACTGGAATGATAACTTTTGACCAAATCTGAATCAACGTGTTTAATGTTTGGAAGTGTCGATTTTGCTGTCAACAGCAAAATACTAATTGGCTAATTTTTCAAAACTTGGCGTTTGTATAGATGCAAGCCAACCAACAACAGTCATGCGGCAAAATAGACTGTGCCTTAATGTTTTGGTGCAAAACAAAAGTTTCATAGCTCCTGGGAAATCCAACTTTGAAACAAAAATTGAATCACAATTTCTCTAAAAGCAGTGGCTATTTGTATGGGCCCGTACAAGTAAAGCGTGGGTTTATAAAGGCCATTATTTGCTACATTGCCACGACTTTTCTATAGCTCGGTGACTTAGAGCACAGTGTATAGAGGAAAGCGCTGCACTAGTTTTGGGTTCGATTCTTGTTGTTTCGGGTTCAATTCGATACTCGCTCAGTGACAACAATCGACTTCATGAAAATAACAGAACAGAATAAGAATGTAAGTTCTGTTGGTGTTTGGTACATTACATGAATGATGAAAATCATTACAGTCTATTGGTTTCTACGACTCTCACATACAAATAACTCCAGACGCTATTTGTATGGGCCCGTTCACATAGCCACTGTTTTCTCTAAACGTCTCAAATCTTTGAGCAAAATTTTTATTAAAATTAATACCGGTATTTGTACGAATTTTCACTTGCCAAACCGTAGAGTGAACAGTGCTGGTAGCATAATAATGAAGTAATACTGTTTATTTACTAGTATATCAGTATATAAGCATTGCTACTGCTAACAACCACTGAGCAGGTGCTGGTTCCACTACAGGCTAAGACAAGATAAAGATACCTATATTTATAGGCTAGTTTAGCCCAAGCTGCATTACAAATACGAAATTAGGTATGTAGTGATATTGTTTATTTTACCAGCAGTAAATCCTGATTCGCAAATTTACCGCACTCAAAACTGAAAACCAGTCATGTGCACTGTGCATAGATGCAAGCCAATCAACAGTCATAGACACAAAACAATTAAGATCTACGTAGCCATCAACAACAAAATACACACTGCCTTAAAATCAAAACCAAACTTACTTAGATTTACATTATTTTCTGCTTTAACAAGTTGATCAAGTTTATCTTGTGAATCATGATATGCAGCATATACCGGTACCTTATTGCTATGCACTGACTGCTTAAGCTTAAACTTAACATAATTTCTTTCTTCATGAAGAGAAAATCCAATGTATCCAAGAAACAAAATAGCAAGTACAAATACAAGAACCAACCATAATCCAATGCTATTTGATCTACCAGTATACTGTGATTTCTTCATGCTTTCATTAACACTTCCAACAAAAAATTGATCATCATTATCAGATGGCATCTACAAATTGCCTAGTCACATAGGCCTAGTTGAAAACTGAAAACAATCCAAAAGGAAAATTACCGTGGTACAGATTAGTCTGGTACTGGTATATACCAGGATACCGTACTAAGCCTAGGCCTTGCAGCCTAGTATCTAGTCTACCCAGGATTACAGTTCAGTTTTAATTTGGCAATGCAGACGTCCACACTCCACACCAGTGTTCCCTCTAGGATTTTGACATGTGCGAATTTGCCCAAATGATAATATCATTGAAATTTTTGCCCAAAGATTTCACTACTTTTGAGGACCCTTTTTACAAATTTTTTGCATTAAATTTGCTTTTTCAAGATACAAGCTACAATCTTGCATTAAAATATTCAAGTTTTTTAGTTTTGTATTTTATAATATTACTTTCTGACAATACTTTGGTTGGTTTCCTGAATCATTTCACTACTTTTAGGACTTATTTTAAAAGTATATGGGTTTTGAACTTGGATGCTAAAATCAACATTGCTAAGACCTCATTGCCTAAAATCAAATAGTTTCCGCTTGTTTTTCGCACTGTTTTTGTGTCAAAATCAAAATCAAATCAAATCTTCATTATACTCGCCGTATTACGCCGAAGCGTGTAACGAGTTGCGGGGCCCATCTCCGCGGCTTGGCGCCTGGGCTACACAGCTCCGAAGAAACGTCGCAACGGTGGCGAGTCGTTGGCGACACTGTGTCGATTTGACCGGCCCGGGAATCGAACCCTAAACCTCCCGCACCGATAGCGTGCGCTTTGCAACTGAGCTAACGGCCGGTTCTGTTTTTGTGTTTCTGCTCTTAATTTGACACCTGCTGTTTGAACTGTGACACATCAAGATTACAGGCTTTACTGTGGTTAGATATTTTTTTACCCAATTGAGTGTAACGTTTTGACCAGTCAGTGTATTCAGTTTTGAGTATAACATATTGTTCTAGTGTACTTAGTCATTGAGATATATATATATATTTTTTTAGATGACTGACGATGACCTCTGAGGTCGAAATCGATTTCATCTTTTACTAGTTTTTAATATACTTTTTACCAAATTTTATCTCAGGCTGGTTTTTCAGTTTTACTTGATTTAGATTTATTACTTTCTGGTTCAAAATCAGTAAGATTTGCCCCAAAATTTCGCATTTTTCTCAAATTTCTCACTCTAGAGGGAACACTACTCCACACTGTACCTTAAAGTGAAAGGTAACATCTAGCATCAGCCCCCAGGTTCAGTAGGTTGCCAGTAACTTCGCCACATGGTAACTTCGCCATGTGCAGTAACTTCGCCACAGAAACTTCTTCACATGGTAACTTCGCCACACTTGAGAAGGTGAAGGGAGATGTGGGGAAAGTAGGAAAATGTGTTGGGGTGTGGGGGGGGGGAGGGGAGATGTGGTAAGAGGTATAAGAGGAGGTGTAGGAAAGTGTGATGGGGTGTGGGGGAAGTAAGGGGAGATATAGGGAAAGGTGAGGGTAGGGAGATGTGGGGAATTAAGTGTGTTGGGGCCCCACACCTCAACACATTTCCCTACATCTCCCACATCCTTTCCCCACACACTTTCCCACTCACCCCATATTCTCTCCCACACCCTCCCCACACTTCTCCACTCCCCACACATCTTTCCTTACCTCCCCTCACACCCCAACACATTTCCCTTCATCACTTCCCACAGCTTCCCTGACCTCCCTCTACACCCCAACACACTTCCTTATTCACCCCATGCACTCTCCCACACCTCTCGCCACATCCTACCCCACAGTTTCGATTATGTGGCGAAGTTACCATGTGACGATGTTACCTTAAATGAATTTAACTTGAAAAGCCCGATAAAATTTTTTACGCAATCGGGAATTTAAAATCTTGTTTTGGTGTAGGCAATGTAAATTTTCGATGTATGAAAGTGTGGCGAAGTTACCATGTGGCGAAGTTACTGTGGCGAAGTTACTGGCAACCATTCAGTTAGGGTTGTAGGGTGTGGTTAGGATTAATTAGGGTAAAATTTAGTTGGGGTTCGGTTTAGTAACAACACTAACAATCCTAACCTAAACCCAGTGGTGTAAAGTAACGAAATACTTTTACTTGAGTAGATTACTTGAGCAGTTTTTTTCGGTAACGAGTACTTTTTTGAGTAGTTTTTTTTTGGCTATTTTTACGTTTACTTAAGTGCTTTAGTATAAAGTAACTCTATTTGAATAGTTTTTATTTTAAAAAAGTAGAAGTAGTTTACTATTGTGGCATTTGAGTTACAGTCTCGCCTTGAAATCCCTTGTTGCGCCTAAAATCTGTATTTACACTCCACTTCTCAATTATTCAACTCCAAAACACTCGGTCTCGTCATCGCCATGGAAACTTCACTCTATGCGATAAGAATTACGCTGTTGCCTTTGATACTTAACGTCATGCAGGGAAGCTATAATTACCAATTTTTTAAGTCATTGATTTAACCCAAATCTGAATCGAACCCCAATTCTACCGTTCAGAAGCAGACGCTCTAGCCAATTGGCCATCTGGGCGGCAATAATTTCTTTTGGTTCACCATTTTGCCACCTTCAAAGCAAGTCCATCATCGCCGCATCGGCAAGTGTGTAGCTGACACTTTAACGTTTGAAAACGCTATACGAGTACTCTTACTTGAGTAGTTTTTAAATGACTACTTTTTCACTTTTACTTCAGTGCTTTTTTTGGTCAATACTTTCTACTTTACTTCAAGTAGTTTTGCGGTTAGTAACAATACTCTTACCGGTACTTAAGTACAGTTTCAAAATACTTTTTACACCACTCCGTAAACCCTAACTGAACCTAATCCTAACCAAACCTGGGGCTGATACTAGACATTACCCTAAAGTAAATACCGGTATTATTTTGCCAATACGGAAGCAACAACTAGTGAACTAGTCTACCATATACAAACGAACTGCCAGACTAGCCTAGGCTACCAGAGTCACAGTGTCAGGTTTAACAGACTTCAAACTGATCAAAAGTAGTTTTTACTTGTGTTGGGATTACTAGTCTACAAAGAAGTAGGTAAAGAATACGCCTACTGGTTAAGCATCAAAATAATTGTATTTGCGTTGCAGTTTTAAAATGAAAGATCTGATGCGTTTTGCTTTTTCTTGCAGATCAAAGTGATTGAATTTCCTTTTTTCGTGACAGTTGAGTCAAACGATCGAGTTAAGAACTGTAAACATACCGGTAAGCAAAAAAAATTGAAATGACCGAATTTTTTGTAGACAGGTCAATTGACCAAAGTCAAATTTTGAAAAAAATAACCCAGTGTACTGGTACCGTTATGCAGCACTGTAGACCCAGCTTGCACTGACTACTGGACACTGAGGGCACAGTAGATTGTATTGCAGTGTACTGCTACAACCTGTATAGGCCTAAACTGTCTATGCAGTGCACAAGTAGTAGTAGATGCAGTATCTGCAGGCACTGTACTCTGGTACTACTAGACAGTAGACACTGCAGGCACACTAGATTATATTGCACTGTACCGCAATTAACTGTCTGCGGAGTACAAGCAGTGCCTACCGGTACAGTGCTTGCAATTTCTACCTACAGAGCTTGCGGTGCATACCGCCAAGGCGCGAATTACCGTAAGCCTATCAGAACCATGATCCAACCATTGACTGATCCAACACTTCACAAAGTCACGACAAAGTTGACAACAAACAATTAAACAGAGCTCGTGCCGCGCCAAGTGTACGCAGAAGCAATGATCCGTAAGTAATCCGATGACAGTGCGAGGCGGGGACATCCGGATTTATAATTCAGATCAGATAACGTTCAAAATTTCTTGTCCCAAAAAATAAATCCAGATCGAAGCTCAAATGTAAAATTAGATTGTACTCTTAAGAAAATTGCAGGCTGAGCTATTTTTCCGCGTACCCAAACTTCAAATACTATATCCAATTCAACCAGTGTACCGGCTGCTGGTAGATGCAAAGAACTAGAGATAAGGGTTACCATGTTTTCAATGCGCAAAAGGAGGCCGATTCTTTGAAGATCATCACATCCGCATATGCCCAATTTTTTCCGCGTACCCAAACTTCAAATACTATATCCAATTCAACCAGTGTACCGGCTGCTGGTAGATGCAAAGAACTAGAGATAAGGGTTACCATGTTTTCAATGCGCAAAAGGAGGCCGATTCTTTGAAGATCATCACATCCGCATATGCCCAATTTTTTGCCCAAAATCAAATGAAGAGCAAAAAATAAAAAAGGTCATCACCTCCGCAGATGACCAATTTTGCGCCCAAAATCAAGTGAAGAGCAAAAGAAAGGTCATTGCGTCCCCAGGCCGTAGTTTGGACTGAAACTTTCCAAAATTTTTCGTGCAAGAATGATTTTACATGCTTTCAATCAATCAATCAATTCAACTTTTATTCCCGTACGCCAAAAGCATTAAAACACACTGGAACAGTAAAATGAACGAAATACTGGCACGAAAAACTTTCAGTGTTCATAATCGCGAAAAAAAGGACATTTGGGCATCTTTGAGCGTCCTCGGAGGACAAAGTATTTTTTGTTAAAGGAGGACATGTTCTCCAAAAGGAGAACGTATGGTGAGCCTAGTAGAGATGGTGTAGCGGTCCAGGTGGGGTAAAGCTACACATGTAAGCAGACTAGTTTATTTTTTTATTTATTTTCGTTGAAAGAACAGTAGTTATAACCAGACAACTCACCAGTCTTTAAGGGAATGAAATCACGCTGGTTTATTCTTCTGTAAATGGCCCTGCGCTCCGCACAACGCAATCTTCCAGGATTTCCTTTGAATCTTCTCAATTTTATCAATCAGACTTACCATTCAGTCCTTAAACTACTAGCTTAGATTTGTTCCTAAATTCACGTTTCTTCAGTACGACTATTTTCTTCTGTGCCTCGTGCGAACGGTTGTTGCTGGCTGGATTTCCTTTGAATCTTCTCAATTTTATCAATCAGATTTACCATTCAGTCCTTAAACTACTAGCTTAGATTTGTTCCTAAATTCACGTTTCTTCAGTACGACTATTTTTTTCTGTGCCTCGTGCGAAGGGTGCGAAGCGCGAACTGGTTATCGCAGACAAGGCAAAACACGTTTATGACGTAACATAATCGAAACAATCGCTACAATGGCATGGGCCGCTGAAAGACCCGCTAACGACCTGTTAACCGGTCTTTTCGCCGGTCCAGTAACGACCTATTCTATTTGTTGTTTCTTACTAGGTCGTTAACGAGCCGCTAACAATTCTTGAAATATCCTTCTTAATTTGCATGATAAATGATTTTACAAATAAAATGAATGAGGTTTGAGCGGCCTGGGCTTAGTTTTTGGGATGAGTTACTGGGTCGGTTACCGCTACTGGGCTAGAGGTTCCGGGCCATGGGGGCTCCGGGCTGCAAAAAAGTCAGTCCGTACCATCATCTCTAGGTTAGTGTAGTGGTTGTCCATTGGTGCGGGACATCTTGGGTTGAATGGGTTCGATTCCTGTACAGTCAAATCAGACACTGTCGCCCAGGTCTTGTCACCGCTGCGACATTTTTGCGTTGCTCATGTGCTATGGCTTTGCCATGGAGATGGACTCCATCACTCGTTACGCGCTTCGACGTGATAACGCGAGTAGGCCTGTAAGAAGATATGTTTTGTTAATGAAGTTTGTTATTTGAAGATTTGTTAATGAAGTTTGAAGATTCTTAATTAATTTTGAAGATTTGTTAATTGCTTGATTTTGAAGATTTGTTAATCAAGTTTGAAGATTTGCTTGAAGATTTGTTAGTAAGTTTGAAGAGTGGTTAACGAAGTTTCTTTGCAAAGTTAATAAAAAAGTTAGCAAAGAAATTGAAAAAATTAATAGGCCTTACACAGTTACATGGTTATTATTGACTAAAGAATTAACGATTGATTTTTCAAAAACTGATTACTTGTTGTTCTCTCCATAAGCAAATGAGCAAACAAATTTTAGTGTAAACATACAAAAATATCGTATAAAAAGAACTCAAATTGCCAGGTGCTTGGGCATTTTCACTGACGACAAACTGAAATGGGGGTGTCACATCCAACACATTTGCAAAAAATTGCACAATATTGTGGGTTATTCAACAAACTTCGTCACTTTATTCGTCGGAAGACATTACTGGCTTTATATCATAGTTTTATACTTTTATTTACGCTCACTTGCTTTATGGAATAATAAATTGGGGTCTGCTAATAACAGCAAGTTACATTCTCTCCAAACATTACAAAATAAAACAGATAAAATAATTAGAATCATATCATATGCAATGTAAACAGTGATGGGCACGATAAACCTTTCTGTGTTAAAGCGATAACGATAATCGATAATTTCAAAAATGCTCTAAGCGATACCGATAATCGATAAATCTCAATTTCTTAAAGCGATATCGGTAATCGATGAGTTATCGCCGATAAATTTTTCCAATAAATGTTGCGGTAAATTTTCAATGTGTTTGACAAAAAGTTTTTTTTTTTTGTAAGTCAAATCACAAAAGTGTTTTTCTAAATTTTTCAAGAAAAGAGAGCAGTTCACGTACTCTGCCGTGGGATTAAACAAAACAAAGAGAAGTTTTTTAAATTGCAACATAACTTTATCGACACCGTGCATTTTGCCATAGCGCCAACTCCCTAACTTTGAACACTGTGTGCAAAAAGAATCGTTTATCGCGATAATTTATCGGCGATAACAAAATATATTACGAGAGCGATATCGGTAATCGATAAATCCAAACTATTTTGAGCGATAACGATAATCGGTAAAAAATTATCACTGATAACTATCGCCGATAAATCATCGCGATAAATGCCCATCTCTGAATGTAAAAGAAAAAGACCATATTACCCAGAGCTGACGCTAGAGCAGTCGACTTAGGGGTGCCAAGCGTTTATCTGGGGAGGGGCCAAAGTTTGAAATCAAGCTCAAAAGCCACTGTTTTCAAAAGAGTAAGCTGGTTTATTAGGGGGGCCAAGCATGTCGATGGGGGGGCAGGCTCCCCCTGGCCCCTGGCAGGCTCCCCCTGGCCCCCCCTTGGCGCCGGTCCTGATATTACCTATAATTACTTATACAAAGAGCCGGAAATTTTAAAATTTAAAGATATTTACCGGTATCATCTTGAAATGGCCAAATTCATGTTTCTTTACAAAAGTCAAAAGCTTCCCACTATATTTAATTCTTACTTCACTTCTGTCAATACAATGCATACACATATCACTAGAAATGTAAGTCGAAACAATTTTTACATCAACTCAATAAATTCCAACATTGCAAAAAAACATAGCCATTCAGTGGGTCGCAAGAGTAGAATCGAATACCCATAGCATGGAAAATTTTTTCCTACTTTAAATTATACGGTATGTCAAACACCATCTTATATTAAGTTATCAATAGGGTAGCCTATAGCACCTATGATACCCTCAAACAACTTCAGATATTTTGTGACGGGTAACTTACTGTATATAGAAAAGCTATACTTTTGATAGATTTAATCAACCACACTCCATTTCATTACCATTGATAGGGGAAATGCGGAACCATGTTCCGAAAATTACATTTTTACCAATTGGCTGCTAATTGCAGATGGTACCGTACGTCTCTGATACTTTTACAAGTTAAAATTTATGATATTTATTTATTTATGAAATTCGACACTATGGTGTTGGGTTCAAACCCAGACACACTCACAAGTGAAGTAAGAAAAAATACACAACATAACAAATGAATTGGTAAAACAATAGCAATACTGAGACTAATATACCAACGAGCAAATGGTGAGTAAGCCAAATTTGTTCAAACATTTCTTGAAGGCAATTAAAGTAGTAGGCGCTAGAACTAACAACAGATTCAGGTACCGGTAACAAATTCCAAATTGAGATGATTCGATTGCAAAAAAGTATCTATAAGAGTCATGCTTGGGTTTATGTTTACATCTCAGAACCACAGTATGTCCACGCAGATTGTAATTAGCTTTATCGCATACAAAAAATCATTGAAATCCATATCAATCAAGCAAGAGCTAATTTTGCGTGTAAGAATTAAATCAAACTCCAGCTTTCGATACTCCACCGAATTTAGATTAAGCTGGTATCAACGATGACAGTAAGAAGAAAAAGGATTGTTATAACGAATACAGGCCCTTCTAGTGAATACTTTTTGAACAGATTCAATAGATTTAATATTACTTTTCAAATGTGGAGACCAAACAGAAGTATTATATTCCAACTTAGGTCGAACTTAGGTAACAAAAGCTTTTATCAAAGTCCAAATATTTTCACTGCAAAAGTTTTCAAAATGCGGTGAGAACAGAACGAAGCGTTACTAACAATTTGAGCTATATGATTAAATCTATCTTTTTATATCTATCTTTTGAGCTATATGACAAAACCTATCCGTATCTTTTAGCAAAAATTTCATTTTGCTCTCTTACTCCTAAAAGCGGGGGTAGCCAAACGAAAAGTTCCAAAAAAATGATGCAAAGGTCCCATCCCTGTGGGACCAATGCACCATGGAAATGGGACCTTTGCACCATCATAATAAACATGCAAAAACAGTGTAAAAACGTAACTTTATTCACAAAAGTAATGGCTTTAACAAAAAAGCATGCAAGGTGCGCATAACCAACTTTTAAGAAGTACCGGTACTTCAGCTGTAACGTAAAGCGCCAAATTTTCAACGAATTTTAAAATACCGGTACGCAATCTGAATACTTGCAACACCCCTGAAATTACATCTTGCAGATTTAAACAAACAAGGCCTGTATCAGTGTATTGACCCTGTAGACTGGTAGAGAGGAGACTCATGCAATGCTGGTTGGTTCTGCTTGATGAAAACTGATTCCCATATCTTTTCTACATTGAACCACTGGTGCAAAGGTCCCTTGAAGCCATGGAGCAACAGTCCCACAACGCACCATTTTTACTAAAAAACTGATAAAAATTTAATACGAGTAAGTTATACCTTGCAAGTTGCAACTCAGTAGGCGTGTATAATAATAAACAGAAAAACACGGTACGAATATAGTCAACCCAAAGGCATTATTATGTCCACACAAACTTACACTATCTTCGCAACAAATTTTACTCGGGTTTTGCGTTTTCACTTTTTTCTCAAATACGAACCTCTCAGAGGTGCCGGAGTCTAAAATTTCAATCCGAATCCGAAGCGTTAAAATCCGACTCCGACTCTTAAAAAATTCAGGAAACAGAATCCGGCTCCGAATCCAAATCCTGTATTGGCATTATATACAAATTACATATATACCCAATAAGCCTCTAGTAGTTTCTTAAAATTATTGGTTATCATCCAAAATTGAATCTGAATACTGATTCTGATCCGGAAAAAGCAAAAATTCACAATCCCGATCCGAATCCGAAGCAACAGCCGGATTACCTGGTTTTTAAAATCCGGATCCGGCTCTGTTATTATCTCTGACACTTTTATTTGAGCAAGGTTGCCATTTGAAATTTGCATGTGATTACGATTTAAAAAATTTTTTAAGTAATAAAAGGGCAAAAATACAAAAATGGTGCAAAGGTCCCACACTTCCCCCACTTAATTAAGAATTGATATTGTTATGGGTTGTAAATTTAATTTAATGCATGAGTATCTTACAGGTTATACTATGTAAGTATAAATTTGTTTGTTCTTGTGTCTTTTTTATCGAAGTGACTTGGCGAATGGAACACTCGTGGTATTTTTTTCTCGCAAATGGATCATGCAGATTCATGCATACAGCAGCCTATATGGTTATGCCACCACCACACTATCACACTCTACGTTCCCTCTAAGCTGCGCGGCCGCGCAGTTAGCCGAGAACCCCCCCGCAGTACATTCGTTCTGCCGCGCACTGCTTAAGTATTGACAGCAGGACAAGCGATAAATATTTGCTTTCAATCGGAAGCAAGCCCCACATTTGAGATTTGACAATATTGTTTTACAAATTCAAGGTGCAATCAGTTAGTTGTGCAGTGATACCATGAAATTCTACAATGCCAATATAATCAATCGAGCATAAAAATGATGTCATAATCGTTTGACAATCTCAATGATAATAGAACGCATTGCCGTTAAAAACTCGAGAAAAGAAAACAGCATTTACAAAATGGAGATGTTTCGTGGAAGTACTGTTCTGAAAAGGGAAAGGTTAAGCTAATCATTCAGCACAAGGCATGTGGTAGTCAGATGTGTGCAGGAGCGTACTTAAGAGGAGGCATTGTGCCATGCCCCTTCTTCCTTTTGACTCTGCTTTGTTGTAAAAAAAAGCAAAATTAATGGTGCCTATAGCGTCTGAAATATGCCAGACTCTTTTGATGGTTTCTGTAGTTATGGCGAAGGCGGATCCAGGGGGTAGGATGAGGGGTATGCATCCTCCCACCAGCTGTTTTCAAAAATGTTTTTGATGCGTACAATTTTTCCATAATTTCGAACTTTTGTGATGACGATAAGGTTTACGCTCGCTATAAGCATGCATAATCGAAAATGTGCGGAGAAAATGCAGCATATTTAGCGAAGCGCTCGAAATTGGGGTGAAAAAATTTAAACGAAATTTGCCTAAAAATTATTGAAAAAGCACCTAAATAGTCATTACAGCATGTAAATTTAGCAAAATTTTCCGGGGGAGCAAACCCCGGACCCCTCTAGAGTCTTTCTGGTTTCTCAATCAGCTTCAAATTAGTTCTGCACAAAAAATACGCTAGAAAAATTGTAGAAACTATGGGTCAAAGTTTCTCGCTACGCCACTAATTGTGTGCTAAAACGAAAAATACGCAGAACACAAGAGGTTAAAGGAGAAAATGAAGAAATGGAAGGTTGATGAAACCGTGATCTCGGCAGTCAAAGCTACGCACCTACCCAGTTACCACTAGGCCTGTATTCGTTCAAAATGTTGGGTTCTTTTCTATTTTTTCAAATTTTCTGCGCAGACCATTTTTTTGGAGCTCACACGGCCTTCTATTCCGCTCACACTAAGCAACCTCTAAGAGGGAACGTTGATTACACTACCCCCACCGATTGCGCAATTATCTACAGATTGCGCAATCATGTTAAAAAAGAAACACTTTGTATGGTTTATCACAGCCTTGTAAATAGTAGAATACGGTATTACTGTGTGGGGGACGGCTAACCAAACTCATTTAGAATGTCTACGAGCGAGATTGAATAAAGTACTGAGAATAATTCTGTCATGTGGAATTGAAACCCCAATTAACAAAATGTACAGTAGCTTAAAATTTCTGAAAATTGATGACATATACGAATTCGAACTGTATAAATTCATGCATCTGTTACATCATGGTAAATTACCCGAAGTATTTTACAAATCGTTCACAAAAATAGCCTCTGTTCACTCACTATACTAGATTCAAGCAATCTGCCTTTTATGTCTTATCGCGTGTTAACAAGAGCTTTTGCAAAAACCAACTTTCCTATAGAGGGACCAAATTATGGTGTAAATTGGACAGTAACTATAAAAGCATGCATTGGACTTCTTGTAAAAAAAGATTCAAAAAATATCTCTTGGATCGCTATTGACAGTATTTAGGCCTACAGATATACAGTACATTTAATTGTATTTCGAAGTATCAAGTAATCTTTTGTTTTTTTTTTGTTTTTTTTTATATACTCTTTCCAAAGTGACTGCTATTGCTTTCGTTTGTGTCTTGTACTATCCGTAACTTCATTGTATTACTTATATCCTATTGTATTACCACTAACTTGCATTTTTTTTCTATTTTCATGTTTTTTAATTCACTGTTTACTGCATTCGTGTCAGGGAGCATCTTGACGCGATAACCGGTGCTTCCTGCCATTGTGCACAAATCATTGTACTTTGTGTAACAGTGCTATTACTACTGTATGTGTAATTAATACTATTATTTTTTTTTTTTTAATTTTTTTTTTCATGTGACACGTGTACTGGCAAAAAAAAAAATAAATAAACTCTCTCTCTCTCTCTCCCACCAGCCGAACCTTACAAACCAAAACCGAATCCACCGAAGCGAAACGAAGCCGAGACGAGAACCAAACCCAAAACTAAAACAACGCTTCCTGCTTGGAGCTGCGCGCTTAGACTCCGCGCCACAGAAAAGCCGTTGCAGGCAAGGGTGGGGACCTGACGACTTGGCGTTAGGGTGTCAGTTTCGGTGTGTTGAAACCCATATGTCAGGTTTCAGTTTTGGTTTGGTTTTACGGCTGTTGAAAAATAGGTTCCAGTTTCGGTTTCAGTTTTTGCTTACGCGCAGCTTCGGTTTCTGGGTTTCAGTTTCGGTTTAAGTTTCATTCAAGAAAGCTATCTTATGTTGAATACGGATTAGTCAAATGCTTTACTTGGTGTTTTTGTGTTATTACAGTGATAAGTAGCAGCTCAGATGGCCGCGTGAGGAGAGCAATTGTTTCAGAAGTTGTCGACTCGGGTATAATTCCGAGTCCAGTGAAACCAAAGACTCAAAAATTAGTATTCACAGCTTCTCTATTTGACGCTCAGCATTAAAGGAACTGTACTAGTAATGATGTTAATGACAATTATTAAAACCCAAAACTTTGGAAAATTTTGAGCAGGTTTTAACTTCAGTTTCGGTTTTGACGTTTCAAGAAAAAACGGTTGAGGTTGAAGTTTAGGTTTTCAAAAATTTGGCTAAGTAGGTGTCAGTTTCAGTTTGGGTTTCCAACATTTCCTTCGAAACCGGGTTTTCACGTTTAAGTTTAGGTTTGGGTTTCCACCCTTGGCTGCAGCAAGTTATGGCCGTTATAAACCCACGCTTGATCCATTCGCATTCGCGAGGGAAAAAATACCGCGAGTGTTCCATTCGCCAAGTCACTTCGCTTTTTTATTGCTAATTTATTTTTTACTTATTTATGCATTTTTTGTTTGTTCGTTTTGCTAGGCAGAAAAAATTTGAGGAAGGTATGTCTATGGTTTCTTTGCTAGGTCATGTGGCAAAGAAACTATTGATATTAAACATGAAGAAGCAAGGGTGGCTATGACTCGATGAGCAATTTGCTCGTTTATGGTTTCCCAATGTGCCGATTGTGTGCCGATGTGCCGAAAAACTTGAAATTTTTCATTTTTTTTTATTTATTTGTTTTAAATGATTACTTGACTGTTCTATTTTGGTGGGCGAATAAACAAGAATGAATGTTTACTTGTATCTAGTCCAGGTCTATTTCTAATCCAAATTAAGAAAAATCTCATAGTTATGCAATCTAAATATTCGAACTAATTGATCCATTGTCACTTTACGTAGCAAGGCGTTTACGGATTTCAATTAAGATTTGGATTAGAGATGGCATGGGCTGACTTTTTTGCAGGCCCAACCGCCCATGGCCCGGAACCTCTAGCTCAGTAGCGGTAACCGACTCAGAAACTCATCCCATTATTTATAAACCTTCGACCACATTTAAAAGAAAAATGAAAGTTGAAACGGATTTCAAAACTTGGCAGGAGCTCGTTAGCCGCTCAATCAAAAACAAAAGATAGAACTGAGCCGTAAGCGGACCACTAAAAGTAAAAAGACCGGTTAACGGCTTGTTAGCGGGTCTTTTAGCGGCTCATGCAATCTCTTATGTAAATGAAATGGATTTCGGTGATTTTCGTGAATTTTAATGCTTTTGGATTAGGATATTTATTTTTGTAGACGACACACACTGCGAAAGAGTTTTGAAATTGATTAAGTCAAACTCTTGTATCAAAAAACATTTTAATTGGACTTTATAGGGCTGTTTAGTGCAACGTCAAAATACCCATTCTTTGGTTCCAAACAAACTGGAACCTAGCTTTTAAGGCTGGCAAACCACATTTAGTTAAAACTTGCATTCAGTATGTATATATGAAAGTGATATATAGGCCTATGAAACGCTTATTTTCCAGTTTTCGCGCATTATTAAAAGTATAATGCGCGAAAGCTGGAAAATAAGGCTTTCATATATATCACTGACCATCTAAAGAAAAATATGGAATTAAATAAAATATATAAAGTTGTTTAGAGAATAAACTGAACTGAACTGATTTATTATTCGATGTCAAGTACACATCAAGGAAATAGAAATAATTAACAGTAAAATGTGGTAAAATGATAACAGACATCAAAGAGACTGCGAAAGGATCGTTAGATCTTCTAGTCTGCAGCCACCTTTGCAAAATTAGTCGTAGAAAATAGTACAAATTTAGTGAAAACGAAAAGCAAACCAAAAAAACAACAAGCAAGCAATAAAACACACTTTTAAGGAACATACGGGTATGTAATGCTGGCTTTTATGCTACTGAATTAGACAAGACTGTATTTTTCTAGTAAAGTGCTTTTGAGGTTAGACTTAAACGATTTTATCGACTTGGAGTTTTTAATTTTTGAATTTAATGAATTCCAAATAAGAGGACCTTGATACCCAATAGAATTTTGAAGCTTTGATTTTTTTAAGAAAGGCATAAAATAATTATTCTGCGTACTTGCCCGGGTAGACCTTTTATGTATACTACTGACTTCACAAAAATATTTGCCAAACTGTGCAGGAAGAGTATTCATTTTGATTTTGAAAACAAATAATGCTTTTTCGAATTTCACAAGATCAGCCAATATCAAAATGCCAAGCTTGGTGTAGAATGGGTTAGCTCGGTCATAATAACTTCCACCTCCAAATATTTTAACAGATTTGTTTTGTAAAATACTTAATTTAAAAAAAAAGCTTTGTAAGTAGAACTCCAAGCAAGTATTCCATATTTTAAATGAGAGTGAAAAATGGCATAATACAGCTGTAACAAGGATTTACTGTTTAACAATTGTGTCACTTTTGCTAAAATATCTACTGACCTCGATAAATTCTTTTCTAAGTTGTAAATACGACAGACAAAATTAAGATTTTTGTCAAATGTTACATCTAGGTATTTGACATCATCAACTACAGCAATGCCAGAAGAAATATTGGCATTTAAACAGTGGGATAAATTCCGATCTTTTTTGTCACAAGTAGAATTAACAATAATGATGTTAGATTTTGATAAATTTGTTAGCAACTATCCATTTATTAATTGCATTTAATTCATTATTGATTTTAGTATTTTAGTATTTAAAGCGTACAGGTGTTTGTCTTGCAAAATTAGGCAAGTGTCATCTGCGAAGAGTCTAGGGTTACAAGAAGCAGATTAGCAGATATCGTTAATATAAAGGGTAAAAAGAAGTGGGCCAAGAACAGAGCCTTGAGGCACTCTACAATTTATAGGTTTAGTTGTAGTGCTGACGTTATTTATCGATACATATTGATCACGTTTTGTTAAAAAAGAAGTAAAGAAAATTTTAGCTGTACCCCTAATTTCATAATGATCTATTTTATTAATTAAAATTTTGTGATTGACAGTGTCAAAAGCTATTTTTAGGTCTAAGAACAAAAGTGCTGTATATTGATGGTTAATAATGTTGTCAAAGGTAGAAGTTAAAAGGTCTAGCATAGCATGTGAGGTCCAGTGCATGGGTCTAAAATCTGAGGTCCAGTGCATGGGTCTAAAACCATACCGGGTCGGAGATAATATTGAATGTTTGTGCAAAAATTTTTTGTCCTAACACACATCAATTTTTCTAAAATTTTTGAGAAAGTTGAAAGAATAGAGATGGGGCGCTAATCGCTTATATCTCTTTTATCCCCACTTTTAAAAATAGGAATCACTTTTGCTGTTTTTAAACTTATAGTGGAAACATGCCAAATTGAAAAGCTAAATTAAACAAATAGGAGAGTGGATTGGCAAAAACTTGAACACTCACAACAATAAAAAAGCCGAAATGTTGTCATATCCACAGGATTTTTTATTTTTCGGTGAAGCTATTTGTTGCATGACTTCAAAAGGGGAAGTTGGATGAAAAAAAACCAAGAACAAGAATTACTTGACGTTAAATAAGTTTTGTGAGAATTAGTATTATGTTGAATGATCTTATTAGCTAAGTTTTGACCAATTGGCCTGGCCTTTGATATTGGCCTTTTTCCTCAAATTTTCAAAACCGCGAAAGTCATAAACTTACCAATTTTTAAATCTGGGAGTAAACAACAAGCCAACAATTATCGACCCATTTCTCCACTTCCGTGCCTATCTAAAGTCCAAGAAAAACTGATAAAAACCAGACTTGTAAATTTTTTCAAAAATAATAATGTTCTCTACGAGTATCAATATGGTTTTAGAGAAAACCATAGTGTCGTTCATGCCCTTCTTGACGTAACAACTACCTCGTATGATGCGATCCAGAATAAAAATTTTACTGCTCTTCTGTTAATGGACCTTCGAAAAGCGTTTGATACCGTTTCTCATGAAATTCTGCTAAAAAAATTGTCTCATTACGGCATCAGAGGGCGAGCATATGACTTTATCGAAAGTTATCTAAATTCACGTACCCAATTCGTTTCTATTAATAACCGTCAGTCCCAAACAAAACCCATAAATATAGGTGTACCACAGGGTTCTATATTAGGCCCCCTTCTGTTTCTTATTTATATAAATGATCTCCACAATGCCGTAACCAAACCTCGTCTTTTTGCGGATGACACTTGTCTTGTCTTGAGCAATCCTTCTCTAACTGCTTTAGAAACAAACTGCAATTTAAAAACTAAAGAAGTTACAAAATTGGTGTAATGCGAACAAACTTCAAATTAATCCAAAAAAATCTGCTTTCATTTTAATTTCCCCGAAATTAAATAACTTAAATCCCGAAATCAAACTTTCCTATGGTGATTCTACAATAACCGGTCTAGACTCTATTAAGTATCTAGGAGTATCTTTAGACAAGAAACTTGATTTCACGATACACATTGAAAATATGGTCTCAAAACTTTCTAAATCTATAGGAATCTTGAGCAAGCTTCGTTATGTTCTTCCGTCTTCTACTCTGCATCTCCTTTACTTTTCTCTTGTACATCCCCACTTACTTTACGGTCTCCCGCTTTGGGGTAGCACATTCTCTTCTTACCTTGCTAAACTACAACGACTTCAAAATAAAGCAATCAGAATCATCTCAAACTCATTTTCTTCTTCTATCACGCCGCAATTTCATAAACTTGGCATTTTAAAAATACACGATTTGTATACGTATGAAATTTCTAAATTAATGCACCAACACTCGAAGCAATTACTTCCTTCTGGTCTCCTTTCCTGTTTTAACAGCCTTACAGCAATACACGATCGACATACTCGATCAAAAACGCAAAATAATCTCTATCTTCCTAAATACAGCAAAAACCGTTGTCAAAAATCTTTCAAGTTTCAAGGGGCTAAGGTTTGGAATTCTCTCTCACCAGAACTAAAAACTCTATCCTATTCGCGATTTAAAACACTTCTAAAAAACAAATTTTTAGAAAGTTACCGTTAAATATATATTTACAATTTTGCAGCACAATTAAGAGATTGCTTCTAATCTCAATGAACTACGGAAATCTTACCAACTGAAATTACTGCAGTATGATCACAGGGTGGCTGCTTGACTTGTAGACCTTAATCGGTTCTTCGCAATCTCCTTGTTGATGTAAAAAATTTTTTTCTCGTTAATATTGAACTTTTTTACTTGTCCCTTGTGTTGCCCTAACTTGTGTTTGTTTTCTTTTAAGACATCAACTAAATAAATTGCTACTGACTGACTGACTGACAATATTAGAAAAATAATCATTAAACGCATCTGCAATACCCCTAATATCAGTAATTGTGTTGTTTTGAATTTTTAGCTTATCAGGAAGAGCTGAGTCTTTGCGAAAAGAGGGAAGAAGGGACTTTACAATGTTCCAAGTTTTAAAAGAATCATTTTGTGCCTTTTTTAGTTCTGTTTTGTAATATAGTTTTTTCGCTGTTATTTTGGTTTTATGTAATTTGTTTGCATACTGCTTGTAATAAATTTGTTGCTCTGAATTGCCTTTAAGAAAATGTGTAATGTACAGTTTTTGTTTATGCTTAACAGACGTCAGCAAGTTACGACTGATTCAAGGTTTTAATCTCAAGAGAGACATGCCCCACAGAAAAATTTGCGAAGTTTGACCTTATTTTGGAGGCTTTTTGAGCCTTCAAAATTCCTCAGTTTTAACAAGGTTTAGTCTATTTTACTAGGTCCCTTCCAAACCCACTAAAATAATGCTGCAAGCTAACCCTACTCTAAGATCCCTACTCTAACAGGGATGCTAGAGTAGGGTTTGCTTGCATGCAGTAAATATCTAACATTTCTCTACCTATGCGAAGAAAAAACGTTTTTAAAGCTTATTTTTGCGCCTTTTACTTGAGGATGAGGGGCCCTTGGTAGGCTACTAAACGTTTGTTCGCTGGTTTTGCGACTGCTATCTTTCGAAAAATTTGCAGGGACCCCCAGGGCCAAAAGCATAAACATGGTATGGGGGTCCCACATTGCGCGAGTAAAGACAAAAAGTATATTGAATCTTAGAACAGTCCTATTTAAGAAACCTATATCATACGTTGAGTAAATAGTACTACGTACTGACTATTTACGGGGCCCCCTTTTTGTGTGGGCCCTCCCGGTTGGGGGGTTTGGGGAGGCTAGTTTCGGCACTGTTTTCCGAGATAGTTTTTTGAAAGATGCATGTAGGTCTATTGCTTTTTCAATGATTTTAATAAAACCTGCAAAAAATTCATTGAAGTTATGACAGTTTACAACACCAGTTTTAATAAAGAAGTTATGTAGTGATTCATGTAAATTCTCACAAAATATTTTATTGTGGAAGTGTTCAAGATCACGTTTAAGAAATTCTTTATCTGACTTTTTAGAAAGTGTACTTAATTCAATAGAACAAAAAATTGGATAACTTGTACTTAATTCAAAAGAACTTGTATTCATAGGATTTTGCTTGGCTTGCCAAAAAAGCTTTTCACGGTAATGGGTAAGATTTTCATTAATATGGATACCGTTAGTTCCGGCCACAGAAAATTTTTTCAAGTCAGCTTGTCGGATTCGATGGCGATTGGTCATGATTTCGTTTCTTTTGTCCCGGCTCACAAATCGTACGGTAATGGGACGGGGAGTTTGAGATGAAGTTTTACCTCCATTGACAGTGTGGTTAGGCATAAAAACTGTTTTAAGAAATTTCGCGTTGAGTAACTGAGTGCGAATCAGCTGCAAATCTACGCTTTTGTAAGTTTAATGAACACAGATCACGGAATTATTTCGCAGCAACATTTCAAAATCTCCATTGTGTTTGCTTCTAAATTATCATGATTCATCCGTTCGTTTATATTTGCTTTTCGTTATGTGTTTTTGACTTTCATCCAGTTGAATAAAATCTTCAACAATTACACACAAGTTTATTTAGTATTCAAACTTTCCGAATTACTTGTTTGGCAGCAAACTCAGCATCTACAATACTAAAAGTGGTTGAATAATTTGTACGGACAGTTGTACACAATCGTGTACATGTACCACCTAGTGATGTCTCAATTGAGACAAAATGTACACAATTGTGTACAGCTCGTAATTTGCATTTTTGATGACGTTATTGACTAATTTTGATTTTATGAACTAAACTACTCCCAAAACAACAAGTCCACCGTATTACAAAATTTTTTTCTCGAAAAAATCTGGACTGGGTCCGAAGAGGCTAGTCTAAAAATTGTGCAATGCTGCGGCAAAATTTGGAAAAATCGAGAAACAATGGATTTGTATTGTGTGTGCGAAAACCATGCGTAACCGCGAATGATTACTTAAAATGCACTGTTTGTTCGCGTATATGCAGAAAAGTTGTTCGATTTCTACATCCGAAGGTAATTATTCTGAAAAAAAAGATTTGACAGCAGTTGTTTACTTTGCGACTCGCGAATGATTGACGCAAGCCATAACAAACGTTTTGAGTTCACAAAGTCTGATGCCGTATTATTATGCTTTTGTAAATTGTGGTGGAAATTCAAATTACTGTGACTTTTTTAGCAACTGTGAGTATCATGAGACCTTGTCACTGAGCAATGTGGTAAAACATAATAAGGATGGCTGATTTATTATTCATTTTAATGTGCGAAGTTTGCAAAAAAATGTTGTCAAGTTGACCACCATTGTGGTTAATTTTTCTGAAACACCAGATATCATCGCAACATCTGAAACGAGAATTACTTATAGTCATTTGTGGGTTAATGTTGATTTTGCTGGATATGATTTCATTCATTGTGATAGCTTTACAAAAGCTGAGGGAGTCGGTTTTTACATTAAACAAAGCTTACCTTACAAACACAAATCTGACATAAATGTTGAATTAGATTTCGTGAAAAACATGTGGATTGAAGTTAAAACCAACAATGAGCCGATAGTAATTGGAGTATTTTATAGACATCCCACAACACTTGTTAATGACTATGAAAGCTTTACCACAAATGATATTTTTGCTGAACTTTGCTGAACTACGTGATATTTTTGCTGAACTTCGTTCTAGTAACACTGTTTTTTACGCTGTCGGTGACTATAACATTGACTTAATGCAATTTAATGTCAATCAAAACTTTCGAAAATATGCAAACAATATTTTGAACACCTCAACCAAATGTGCCATTGTTCTCCCGACTCGGATAACAGATCACTCGAAAACTTTACTCGACCACATTTATGTGAATGATCATAAACACTCTTACACTAGTGAAGTGTTCCTATGCGATTTGAGTGACCATATGGCGCTATCATTTGTTTGTATTTCCATCAAAAAGTATCGTGTTGAAAATTCAGATCAGTATTTAATTCGAGACATGAAAAATTTTGATTCAGAAAAGTTTCAACATCACTTAGAAATGAACTAAATGCTGCCGATCTAGGTAATTTCGTTTCAGCTCATTATTATTTTTATTTATTATCAGGGAATTTTATGGCGCTTTGTAGCTAAGGATGTTTTTTAGCTCATGATGCTTTTGACAAATTTGAAAAAGCGCCTTGTAGCGAGGCAGGCAAACTTGCTCCTTTGAAAAACGCATCAAGAAGAGAAAAAAGTTCAGTGTGAAACCATGACTGACACGCTAATTGCTGAATTTGATCAAACAAAAAATAATCTTTTCAAACAACTTCATAAGAAATTTGATACAAACGTTTTTGAAAGATACAAAAAACAAAGAAATACATTAAATCGAGAAATCAAACGTGCCAAAGCAAACTATTACAAAGATTTGATTGATCACAGCAGCGGCAATTCCAAAACGCTGTGGAAAATTATTAGTGAATTGGCCAATTTGAAAAAAAATAAAAATAAAAAGACATTTCCAAATGAGATAGTCACCGACAATGCTGTGATTGAAGAACCACAAAAAATATGTGAAGCTTTCAATATTGGTAAAAATATTAAACTTAATGAATCAACCCACTCCTTGTTACCCAATCTTCGTAATTCCTTCTTTTTCTCTCCCGCTACTCGTGAAGAGATTTACACACTTATTGGCGATATAAAAATGAAAAAAACAGTTAAAGAAAATGACTTTGATGATAAATTCCTAAAATTAAGTAATGCTGTCATCGCCCCATGCTTATGCGACATTTTTAACTCCTGTATTCAACAAGGAACTTTTCCTAATTTCTCGAAGATTGCAGTGGTAGTTCCGGTTTTCAAAAAAGGAAATTCAAATTTGCTTACCAACTTTCGTCCTATCTCGATTCTTTCGCAAATCAGTAAAATCTTTGAAAAAATGTCATTCAATAAAATCAACGATTATCTTCAAAAATGCCATTTAATTTCTGATAAACAATTTGGATTTAGACAAAATTCGTTTACATTTTATGCTATCAGTAACATTTAGGAAAAATTAATACAAAACGCTGATAAAGGAATGTACACTTGCTGTATATTCCTCGACCTCACAAAGGCTTTTGATACTGTAAATCATGATGTTTTGCTACAGAAAATGGAAAATTTCTATGGATTTCGGGGACTGCCTTTAAAACTAATGCGAAGCTATGTAACCTTAGAACAACCAGACATTTTTTATAGCATTGTGTACCAGCCGGGTCTATTGGACCCGTGTTCAGTGCTCGAGTTGTTAATACACTTATGGGGGGATGGTACAACTTTTCAGGCAGACACGGCGATGCTGGTAATTTTCCTACCCCGTCAACTCTTTTTTCACACTGAATCTGCAAGCTTCTACGGGTCGACTTTACACTGCTTCAAAAGACACTCTGGCTAGAACAGTGTAGGCCTACCGTACACCAAGAGTACTTATACAGTAGAGCAATAACATTTGGACACTGCTGGTGTGGTATAGTTACAAACAAAAGCTATTCTATGGTATCGTCACCACTTTTACCACTGTTATAACAATCACATCTCTCTTCTCTTTCGTTTTCAATTTTTTCTTCACCTTAGTCACAAGACAGCGCTAGCTGCATTGCACTTATGGGCTGTAGCCTAGTGCGACACAGTTACCGTTTTTGACTGGAAACTGTAGAGTGTTGTTTTCTCTCTTATCAGTATCGAATTTTGGAGTAAGCTGGCTAAACACTTTTAAATTTTTTTGGATGGTTCCAACTAGAACCAGCAGGTCCTTCATTGGCATCCTACCAAACTCCACGCCGATACAAAAGTTGTCACACGTTGTTTTTTGGTACCCTTTTTGAAAAGTATATCGAGACTCATCAGTCATCACAGCCAAAAGGCATTGTAAATGTCCAAACAGTCTCAACACCTCACAATTTTGTACCATTATGGCTAGGTTTAGCAGGTACGAATTGGCAAAACGGACGCTGACCACAAAAGCCCAGTAGCTGTTCATCCACAAGGGTTGAAACAAAGTCTTCAAAAGTGTACATTCCCTATTTTTAATATCTTTTGAATTGGTCGGTGGTGGTAAGTTTGCAAGGTGATCTTTTTCACCGTGCCGAGACTAATGCCTTATTGAACCTCACAATTTGGCCGTTTCCTAAATCGATAAGGTTATTATAACTGTTTTGCTGAATATCGGTTATCCAAAATCATAAGTTGGAAATAATTTTGGTGTTAGATTTTTTACGAGAACTGTGTTAGTTGTTATTCAGACAGCACAATTACAAACACCTAGGTCAGCCACAAATGACTCAAAGCAACAGCTTCTATCTAAACTTGACATCAGCAGTAGAATTTCTTGCACACTCATTCCAGACACGTTATAAAATGCATACGGGTCCATTGGACCCCGGCAGGCAATAGATGCTAGAAATCATCCTTGCTTCAAAAATCAATAATTAATAAGATTGAGGTTGATACCAAAACAAACCTTCCTGGTAGGCAGACAAAGTCAAAAAAGCTCAACATCTCTCATCACGCTGCCAAAAATCTGTGCGACTTCAAAGTTTGTCTTCGGGTCCAAAGGACCCGTCTGGTCGTTCTAGGGTCAAGCAATAGTAAACGATATACGAGGATGAAAACCTGCAAATCCGAATTGTTTAATATCAAATATTGGTGTGCCACAAGGGTCGTCGCTTGGGCCATTACTCTTTCTTTTGTACATCAACGATCTGTTCCTTGCTCGTCAATTTGACACTATCTTATTTGCTGACGACACATTCTTCGCCATGTCAGACCACAATCTTTATAAATTACAAAATAGAGTGAATATTGAATTGAGTAAAATTGATCCGTGGATGAAATAAAAACAAGCTTCAATTGAACTACTCTAAATGTCAACTCATTATTTATTGTTTCATTGTTTGAACATCAGTATTTATTAAACATTGTTTGAACAAACATTATGCATTGTTTGAACATCCAGAGCACAACTCATTATATATTGTTTGACAAGCAACTTAATCGTTCATGTTCGCATGTTTTCAGTGAGTCCTTAAATTCAATTCTTATAAAACGAATTAAATCTGTAAAATATCTTGGAATTTATATTGATGAAAATTTGAATTGGTCCTGTCACATCCAATATCTTTCGCTCCAACTAGCTCGATATTCAGGACCAATACACAGAATTCGAAAATTTTTAGACCGGAAGACTTTGTGTATGATTATTCGCTCATTTATAGTCGTATTCAATATGATATAGTCACATGGGGTACAGCAAACAAAGCACTTATGCAGAAACTCAATGTGAAGCTAAACAAAATAGTGCGTGCAATAACGTATAGTAGCAGATATTGTCCAGTGACTTTTTTATACGAAACCTTGAACTTTTTGAAATTATATGATATTTATAAACTTGAACTCGCCAAATTTATGTATCAACTTCATCGCAAAAAATTTAAAACAGCGCTCAAAGACTGCTTCGTTGATATCACCGAAATTCACAGTCATAATACCAGAACAAAACATGACTTATTGTATTTTAAACCTCGAGTTCAAACGTCAATCAGTAAAAAATCTCTGACATATAGAGGTACTAAATAATGGGAAAATTGATTATAAAGTGAAAGAATCTCCTCGGTTATCATTTAAAAAGAAGATAAAATAAATTGCCGTTCAAAACTATTTATCACTTTGATGTTTTGTGCTTTTGAATCCTGGTATCCATTAATTATTTACTGTTGAGAATTGGGCATATATTTTTTCTTTTCGAATCACTCCTTCGGACAAATCATCGACTTTTTTTTCTTTCTTTTATCTTTTTTTTGTGTTTTCTTTAGCCGTTGGTTTCACTGCGAAGTAGCATGTCAGGAAGAATCTTGATTCAAAAACCTTCCGGTTCGTCGATGCTTCCTGGCCTGAACAAACTGACCGTTATTTGCATAAGTGCATTGTTTTGTTTGTGTTTGTATTCAGGTAAATAAACTGTTAAACTAACGCTGGAACAAAATCTTTAGGAAATGCATAAAAATACTGAGAAAAAACAATAACACTACGTTTCCCACCAGCAACCTGCAATTCAAATTATTACACACTTACATTCAACCATTTAAGCGCTTTTTTTAACCTCTCTCCCCGCGTGGACTGATCGTTTAGGCGCTGGCCTCGGAGGGCAAGGATTAGTCTGCACGGGAGAGCTGAAGAAAGACGATGTGGAAAGTTCTGTGTGAACGAGTGCTTTTGTTGTGCAATTACGCATTCCCTCTATGTTAACAATACAAAGCAATTCAATCACTTCTGACTTGTTATTAGTTGCGGTTTGATTTCAAATTGATTTTTTACAACCTTTACAATATGTCTGGCAGTTTGAATAACTTTATTGCCACCAAAACAAGCGTAGTTTTGAAAAAAGCGACAGCAAAGTACGGTGAAGCATATTATTCATTTATAGCACAAAGGTACTAAAAATTCACAAAAAAATTATGTTCACGTCAGTTTTGCGAATTTCAGTTGAAATCACAACGCTCCAAAAAACGGGGTAAAGTCAAAGAAACTGCAGGTTTTAAGAAAATCCATAAATCATAACTTGCTGGACGAGTGTGGTTCTTCGCGATGCTTTAAAATTTCCTTCCCTGGAGCTGATGATCCTGGATTGAAATTTTCCTGCAATGTAAAAAAATTGAAATCAAATCCTTATTACTGTAAACTCACAATGTTACGCAGAAATGCGACGAGGGGCGGGGCCGATCTCCACGACTTACCTAGGGCAATGGGCAACACAAGTCCGACAAAATTTCGCACCGGTGGCGACAGTGTCAGGCTTGACCAGCTCATAAATTGAACCGAAGATCTTCCGGGCCACTAGCGATGTCTGTAACCATTACGCCATGTCAAAATTCCTTTGAAACTCTATTAAAAAATAGAGAATAAATAAACAAGTATGCCCGATAGAAAAACAGCAGATTGTATTACAGTAATCAGACTAATCAAAAGCTTTAGGTATAAAAACGACTACCGGCCAAAAACACAATTAGCCTACGATAAATTATAACTGCTAAATTGCAGAGAGCAAGCATTGGGTTATCTATAATTTTCACAATTACTGTTCTCGGACCTCTGCTTTTTGTGTAGCTGGTTTTAGCTCTTCGTCTACCATCAGCAGTTGACTATGAAACCGTGATATTGTTTCTTCGCAAAGCTTTTCTGATTCCTGAAATTGAAGAACTGGTAAAAGTCAAGAAAACTTTTCATGATTTAAGATTTCTTCATTTTTATCCGTCACGAATATCTGTCAAAATATCTGTCATAAGAAAGCAACGGAGGCGCTATACAATATACAAAGGACAAATCCAGACTCGCTTAGGAGTTGTCTTTGTTTCCGAGTTTTTTGGTTGAATTTTTGCTTCTGACTTCTTTAATTTGCTGCTTGTCAGATTCCACCAAGCAAGGGTGCTTATTGTAGAGCTTCGTATCCAAGGACGCAATGACGTGGCTTAAGCGGAAATTGCACGATCAATTGCACGATCGTCGTAAGAATGACGCTCCGAACCACTCTGCCTCGCTCCGAAACTTTCCCACACAATATCAGACATACACTTGCAAGCTTTACAGAAGGCTGCTGCGCTTTTCCTTTCAATGATTAGAATTAGATGCATGGTTTTATCCCTGCGCCGGGAATGCTACGAAAGAGTCATAAAACCTAGATTGGGAGTTTCTGACCTCATGCAAACAACTTCATTCACAAATGAAAAAATCACGTCGATAGTGCCTTTCCCAACGGTCAATAAATATAAAGTCACCGGCTAATTGATCTCCACAATGCCCTTATCGAATGCTTTAAACACCAATCTTGAAAGTTATTGGTTTGACTCGAATTGAAATCGAACTCGAAATCTATTCATTCCGAACAGATATATTTATAATTATATCCAATTTGTGCAGTAAAAGCGACGACTAAGGTTATCTCGGCTCGACAGCAGCATCGCAAGCGTCCCCTGGGGCCACAAACTTACTTTACAAAGAAACCTCAGCGTACGCTTATGACAAGTGCTAGTCATTTAATCGAATGATTATATTCTATGAGTTTTATACACAGGGAAATATTTTCCAAATAACATTGGTGAGCAAAGAATGGCCGTAAATTTTGATTTTTTTGGTTAATTTTGAAGATGGTACAGCTGATGGTAACAATTGGACGGATAATGTCCGAGTCCGTGCACAGCTGTGGATAGTTGCGTACACACCAGCCATTGCGTAGGAATAGAAGAAAGTCAGAAAGAGTGCGCAACATAGGCTTGTCCTCATGTTGTCTGCAATTTAAACCTAATCAGGCAATGAAATGTCCCAACACCCGCATGAGGAAATGCTTTATTTTGCAATTCTTTGTCGGTTGTCAGCATCAGTCGTGGTCATGACAAGGAAGGGTAGCAGCTTAATTGCACTGGTATGAGATTCAAGAGTTTTAAATCAAATATAAATTCTGAATACGTCAGTAAGTATAGGCCTACAGTAAAAGCAACAATATTCTTGAAAAATTTTGATTATAGGCTACTCGAGGTATTACGCCGCAGCGTGTAACGAGTGGCGGGATCCATTTGTACATCTAAGCGTCTGGGCAACACAGAAACGTCGCAGCGGTTGGGAGCCGTTGGAGACAGTGTCCGGTTTCATCGCCCCAGGAATCGAACTCAAAACCTCGCGCACCAACATATGAGGCGCCTACTGTTCACTCTATTTGCAGTATGTTTTTTTGTATATTTATACCAACCCAAAAACATACAACCGAACGCAAAAGCAAATAAGCAAACGCAAAAATAAATGATCAAACGCAAAAATAAATGATCAAACGCAAAAACAAAGAATCAAACGCAAAAATAAACAGTCAAACGCAAAAACAAAGAATCAAACACAAAAACAAAGAATCAAACGCAAAAATAAACACTCAAACGCAAAAATAAACAATCAAAACGTTTGTGTATTTGGTTCAGTCCTATTTTTTTCCTTCAAAAAGACAAACGCAAAAATAAATAGTCAAACGCAAAATAAATAAACAAAAAGATTGTACAGTTTTGTTTATATAATGCTTGGTTGGTCAATGGCCACGTGGTTTAGTTTATGTTGTGTTGCCATTTTTTAGTTTAGTTTACAACCGTCACGCAGTGTATCTATGTTCCTAACAGTGGAACCACTTTTTGTGCTCCGTCAGAGTCCGAAACGAAAATCAGAGCTTAGACGCTGTGTTGCCATTTTTTATTTTTGTTTTTAAATTTTTTTTTTATGAAATTTACAAGGAGTTTCTAGTGTATTTGATTGCTGGATTAATTTGACAATGACTGAGAAAAGTGAAAAGTTTTGGTGTGGGGTAAATGATAAAGTAACAATGGTAGTACGGTGGGGAAGGAGTATGAGGAAGAATAGGGGGTTATAAAGAATTTGGAGGAGTATGAATGGTGGGGTAATAGGAAAGTTTTTGGTAGTTTGGTGAGTTGGGTCAAGTATGGGGGGAATATGGAAGGAATGAGGAAGTGGGGGGGTAGGCGTGGAAAAATGTGGGGGGAGGTGTGAAAAGAGGTGTGGGGAGAGATTTGGGGAAGTGTGTTGGAGTGTGGGAGAAGTGAGGGGAGATGTAGGGGATGTGGGATCCTCTACCCATTTTTCCCCACCTCCCTCCACATTTCCCTCACCTCCCCCACATCTCCCCTTTCCTTCCCCCACACTTTTCCACACCCCAACACATTTCTCCTCATCTCCTTCCACACTTTCTCACTCCTTCCATATCCCCCCATACTTGTCCAAACTCCCAAAACTACTAAAAATTTCCCAATTCCTCCACCATCCATGCTCCTCCAAATTCTTTATACTCCCTCATTCTTCCCCATACTCCATACCCCGTACTCCCCATAGTTACTTTATCATTTACCCCACACCAAAGCTTCTCACTTTTCTCAGTTATTGCCAAATTAATCCAGCAATCAAATACACTAGAAACTCCTTGTAAATTTCATAAAAAAAAAATTTAAAAACAAAAATAAAAAATGGCAACACAGCGTTTAAGCTCTGATTTTCGTTTCGGACACTGACGGAGCACAAAAAGTGGTTCCACTGTTAGGAACATAGATACACTGCGTGACGGTTGTAAACTAAACTAAAAAATGGCAACACAACATAAACTAAACCACGTGGCCATTGACCAACCAAGCATTATATAAACAAAACTGTACAATCTTTTTGTTTATTTATTTTGCGTTTGACTATTTATTTTTGCGTTTGTCTTTTTAAAGGAAAAAAATGGGACTGAACCAAATACACAAACGTTTTGATTGTTTATTTTTGCATTTGAGTGTTTATTTTTGCGTTTGATTCTTTGTTTTTGTGTTTGATTCTTGTTTTTGCGTTTGACTGTTTATTTTTGCGTTTGATTCTTTGTTTTTGCGTTTGATCATTTATTTTTGCGTTTGCTTATTTGCTTTTGCGTTCGGTTGTATGTTTTTGCGTTGGTATAAATATACAAAAAACATACTGCAAATAGAGTGAACAGTTGGCGCCCCATACCAACAGCGATGTTTTTAACCATACTTGAATATGTGAGCAAATTTGTTGCAGTTGAAGCTTCAAAACTTCCGAACGTTTCAAATCTGTGCATTTAAATGCGTCAAGCATGCCCACTTCGCAGAGTAATTCTTTTTTTGCTTTTTGTAAAGCGTCCGCCTGTAATACAAAATTTAAGATCGATTTACATTATTAGCATTAATCAATTCGAAATTGTGAAAAAGAGACCGCAGTGATAGCCAGGTGTCCTGCACTTATATTTTAATAAAAAGCTACAGCAGGCCGATTAAAAGAGTTAAAAATTTAAGTTTTCTGCAAAGACAGATACTAGCCCAGGGGTCGGTCATTAACAGGTGAGCATTGCTGTTTGGTAAATTGGATTGGTTTTGAATCTTCAATTTTTGCATCATTGAGTTGTTTGACTCGATGTTAAATGTTTGAGTTTGATTGATTAATGCTTTACATTTTTGGCCTATGGTACTGTGGTAAGCAGAATATATAAGAATTTTATTATTGCGAAGCACAGCCACTACTTTAGCATCAATAAAACCTTTCTCGCATAACTGGTAAGTTAGCATTATAGCCTAAATATTTAGGGTTAAACACCAAACACGAGAAGACAAAGGAAAAGTTTATTGCATTTACATATTGGTGTTTTTGCTGGCTGCTGACACAAAGTGCCATGCAGGCTCACTTTACCAATTTCTTCAGAGAATTTCCAATTAGTTGCTTTGGTTAGGTGTAGTTGTCTCTCGCCAAAATCGCAATTTTTTTATTTTTGCATGCCAAAGAGCAAAATAGAATAATAAAAAAATTGGTTTTAACGCACCTTGCACCCCACATTCTCGACCTTTCCCCCCGTTTTAAATTTGCAGACCCACAGCGTAAAAACTTCCAGAGCAAAAATAACTTAAACTATTTTTGAGTCAAAAATGCGATTTCAAGGCTGAAGCTTCTGTGGCTCAGCTCCAAACTTCGCTGGGTGAGCTCACTAAGCAGACAGCGTTACCCATAACCCCTCAGCCAAAGTTACCCCGTGTCTTGTCACACGATGGTTGGAATAGGCCAGGGTCATGATATCCCACGGCATAAGATAAACTAATCATGTTCGTTGAACATCATAACCCTCTAGGCTGATTCTAACCTTTGTTATTTAAGTTTCGCAAATTTTATGAAAACGTAGTGAGTTAACCATATCATCTGAAGCCCATTCTAAACAAATGATCAAAAACCTATCAAACCATAAACACCAAAACAATTCGCTCTGGCGTTTTGCTCGGGCTTCACGGTCGCAACAACCACCTTAAAATATGTATTTGTAGTTGTCATTTACTGTTTTTACTATGCACCTCTTTTTGTAGTTTCTTGTGAATTTGTTGAGACTCAGAGAGAAGTTGCTTTGCGTTTTTCGTTTCGATTTCAACACTATGCTTTTTGGCTTTAACTTTTTCCAAATCTCTTTGTAGTTTGTTCACTAATGCTTCTCGTTGATTTCTTTCAACGCGCATTTTTCCAATAGCCTAAAATGACAACGTATTCAATAAAATGAAGATGTTTAACAAAAAAATTAAACTAACTATGCTAATATTGCAGTTTACCAGAAGATAGAAGTTGAAAACGTTGGTTAGACAAGAGATGTACGAAATGCTTGATTTTGATCTATTTTCTTCATTTTTATCCTTCTATCACAAAAAAGCGCCGGAGGCGCTATGCTTTGGACAAATCCAGACTCGCTTAGTAGTTTGCCTTTGCCTCCGAGTTTTCCAATCAAGTTTTGTTTCTGACTTTTTCAACTTAATTTGCTGCTTGTTAGATTTCACCCAGTAGAGATAGGTATCGTGAAGCATGTTTTCCAAAGCGCAACAACGAGGCTTGGGTATAAGTTGAAGCACCAACTTGCGATCATGGTCGTCGTAAAAACGACCCTTTGAACCACTCGGTCACGCTGCTTGGTTTACTGTAAATAACCAGGGGGAGCTCCATGTTCCTTTCGATGCAAATTAAAACCGTTATTGCTCAGGTTCTACGAGATAATTTGTACAAGGACCTTAATGTTAGAAAAATTGCTTGACATACATCCATAGAAATTTCTCTGCGTATCCTACTGCCCCTGCAAGTATAATGGCTGCTGACTCAAAGAGCGCTAGCTCACTTCGCAGTCTCCCTCAATTACTGTTGAATTTTCAGTTCAATATAATTTGAAAATAACCTGAGTTATTTATTTATTTATTTAATCATAAAAATATTTCGAACAAGCACAGATGAATGTACAGGCCAACATTGTAGGGCCAAAAAAAAAAAAAACAACAATAGATTGTCTCAATTCCTTGTCTCTAACCTTTAAAAAAATCTGAGTTCGCCCCTGGCCATGGTAACTGGTTTGCATGCACTCAACCACAGGGGAGTGAGAAGGAAACTCGCCGATCTTACCACAAAGTGGAGTTTTTCTTTTTCCTGGTGATAACGTTTGAAATGGAATTGGGTGCACATGTCCAATTGAAAGACCATGAGTTTTTTTGTATCATAATTTAAATATGTACATTACTTCAAAAAGTGATGCTTTTTTAAGAAAACTCCTCTTGCAAGAAAACTATCTACATGCAGTCTATTAAGTACTTTGGAGTTAATTACGGAACGAATTGCCTCAGGAAATTAAACAAAAAACCATGGAGTGTTTGACAAAAAACTGGCTTTTGGCCCACTGAAAGTAATGTCCATTTAGGCAGATTACTATTATGGCTTGCAGCCTTACGTATCAACGCAATGCCCAGTTCAAAAATTCCAGCTGGAATTAGTTGAACCTGGTTCCGCAAATCTTAAACTCATAATAACTGTCGCAAGAAATAAAGCAAAAATGTAAAGTTATAGATGAGAGCGACCAGTTGGTGTACGTAGTGGTAACGACTTCGCTCTTTGTGCGGGAGGTCTGGGGTTAGCTCTCCGGGCCAATCAAGGACAGCTTTGCGAATGGCTTGTCACTGCTGCGATATTTCTTCGAAGCTGCGTCGCTCTTGCGCAAAGCAGCGGAGATGGGCCCCGCCACTCGTACCACGTTTGGGCGTAATACCGCAAATATAATAATGATTTGATTTTGAAGCTAAGGACAAGAAAGTTCTTGAATTTAAAGAATTCAAACTGGTGACCTCAACTAATGATGGCTTTTCATTCAAATATTAAAGTTTCACCTTTTCATATTCTGCCAATTTTCGTTGAATATAATCGTATTCAGTTATGAAATACTTAACATAACTGTTTTGTAGTTTTTCATAAATATACCACGCCTGCGATTCGGATTCATATTCTTTAGTGAACTGCTCTCTTGCAGCCATGCTTAGATCTAATTTCTCTTCCAAGTCTCTGCAAAACAACTGATCATAAGAGCAAAGTAAATTCTAAAAGCGGACGTTTTGTCAACTTAGATTTAAATATCATCATCAGCAGCCTTCATATCACTGTTCAAAATCGTTTGATTCTGAAAGAAAATCTTGGCTGAAAAATTACTGATAAAACGAAAACAAAAATTAATCCGTCAACCAAAATAAAAAACTTGCTGTCAATGCGACTTATCTCTCGCTGAATGAATTTGATTGGCTTGAATTTCAAATCAAGTGAATAGCTGGCAGTCAACGCTATAAAAGGACTTGACCACGAATTCTCTACCAGGGACCATTGGCTTCCTCAGGAGGAAAGGAGGCATGAGCCAGGGGCTACCAGCGCAAGATTTATTAACCTGTTAAAGACTAACAATTTATGACCAGCTGACAGCGGCGATCGCTCCGAGTGAAATACTGACTGGAAATTTTATTGCAGAGCAGGTGGCCACAGATGTTGAGAGCTTCTAGAAAAGAGCCACAAACCACAAAAGGTTGAGAACCAATGGACTTGACATCAGTGATTCTGATTGAAGATTATGCTTGACCGATTGGATAGAGGGTCTGACTATGGTATGGCAACCCCGATTGTAAGTCTTTTCCGACTGTGCTTCGAGTAGCCTGTTTCAAAGTCAACATTTTGTAAGCTTTCGGCCCACGGTATTTGCTCAGATCACGCAATTCTTTTTTCGTTTGCCAATTCTTGCAAATGTGTGGCCTGTTCAGGCCGCACCTGTACAGAGGTGGATTCGGTTCCCTGTTGAGTCAAGCCAAAGTCTCAAAAGTTTATATTCACCGCATCTTTGTCTCCGGTTTAGCATTACCGAAATAAAAGAGTAAAAAGAACAGTGTGAAAAATAATCCACTTGATCTGTTGCGAGAGGAACTTCAAGGATTTTCCAACTTGCACTTAGACTGCACTTGCTAGGGCCTTGCGATCTACCTATAGCCTGTTTCCATGTCCACAAATAGCGTGGGTTTTCTCAACGTGGGCTGGGCTATAAGGACAACTTCTTAAAACCCTACTTTTGACGAAAGCCCACTTCCACAGACTACCTCTGTACAGGTGCGGCCTGGAGAGGCCACAAATTTGCAAAAATTGGCCAACGAAAAAAGTTGCCTAACCTGAGCAAATACCGTGGGCCGAAAGCTTACAAAATGTTGACTTGGAAACAGGCTACTCGAAGCCCAGTCGGAAAAGACTTACAATCGGGGTTGCCTGAAAAGCGCGATTTATGCAAGTGTCACTAAATGAAGACAATATTTTTGGATTCTACCTCAAGCAAACCGTTCCTAACCATCGCACAAGAAAACTCAACAATACCATAGCGAAAAGGAAGTGTAGGCAATGCACCATTAGCTTGCTCGAGTTAACGTACAGTGCGGTACAACTGCAAATAATATAGCTATGTTCTAGATTTCTTTCTTACTTCAGCGAAATAGTGCACGTAGGGCCGATGCAAGTCTACGTATGTGAACACATAAAGAAAGAATTACGGTAGGCCTTGAATAACTTACTAGATAAATGCTGTGAAAACCAGGATCTTGGATGCGAACCTGAGTCTCCCAGATGAGCGGTCAAACCGCAAAACTAGCCGTAGAGTTGGTTTTTACAGCGTTTAGTACGCATTTGAAAGCCTGCCATAATTATTTTATGCTTCTTACTTAAGTTCTTGAGATTTTTTCTTTTTTAGCGATAGATCAATTGTTGACTGCAGGATATCATTTTTCAATGACAAATTCATATTGGTATGATAATTTTTGAGGTTTTCTTTTTCTTCTAATTCTTTCTAAAAATATTATCTATGAAAACTACTAGCGCCCTTAAACGGGAAAGATTGCCTTAGCAAGACAGGGTTATTTCCATTTCAAATTGTAAGTAATGGAATACGTAAGTTATTACCTTTTCACCCCAGTCTTTCAAGTTGCTATACTTCAAAGAATAAACCTTGTCATCTCAGAAATAATGAGCGAACAGCATGCAATCCTTGCCAGCGGGGCATCAAAACTTTATGGTTCCGAAATAAAGAATGTTTAATTCTTCTATGACCTTCGGCGTTTTTTCATGTTTTTTTTTTTTCAAAAACAACTTTTGTGGCCGATCTCGCTCCGTGTGTTTTTACCAACTAATTTAGATAAAATCGGGCCCGAGAAAATTACAACTATAGTTTTAACTTAAACAGCGCCAAATTTGGTTTTCTCAACCTGAAAACCAACAACCAATAAATAAAACCAACAACCACAACCAGTGATGGTGGAAGCATTTCTAAAGTGGGGGAAACCAAACGCAATGATCAGATTTCCTTCGCCTAAACCAATATTTTGCAATGACTAGATTTCCTTCGCCTAAAAACTCATATCTAGCCTGTACACATCTGACGTGCCCAACTTATGTGGGCTTCAGACCCACGGTTCTGGTTCTATAGTTTCTGCATCACAATAAATTTTTGATGTCATAATCACTTTTTTTAATTATGACATCAAAAATTTATAAGAAAATTACGCTTTTTCTGTTCCCCCCAAAAGCAATGACCAGATTTCCTTCGCCTAAAACCAATATTTATTATTAAGCCTGTCCACATACGTGGCATGCCCAACTTATGAGGGCTTCAGGCCTACGGTTCTTGCTCTATATGTTTCTGCATCACAATAACATTTTTGACGTCATAATCACTTTTTCAAATTATGGCATCAAAAACTTATAAGAAAATTACTCTCTTTCTGTTCCTCCCAACCCACAAACAAAATTTTAAAGGAAATATCTCTGGATTCAAGCTCTTTCCTGGGTTTCAGTTTCGATGGTAGGCCTATTAAGTTTCAAATACATTTATGCAGAGGTATTATTGTAGAAATAAACGCGTAAATTAGGGCCCCATGAAAAAAGTGGGGGGTCTAGAACCCCGTCCCCCAACCTTGCTTCTGCCACTTATGACTATAACGATGGGAATAAGTTGCAATAATGATAAGATTCTTGGGGAAAAAATAAAATGTGCCTATATTTAACTAAACGCGTAACCAGGTGGAGGCTTGGGGGAAGTCCCATCCTCTGTCTTAACTATGTTAATCTCAATGAAATAAAGTAGACTGATTATGCTTACGCACACGTGCGAGCAGCTTCTCAAAATACTGCTGCTTTGTGATAACATCAGTTTTACCGATCAGATGGCCGAGTGCTAAGAGCGCCTGCCTTTGGAGCAGCTGTAAACCAGGATTTGATTCCGACTCGGGTCAAACCAATGACTTAATATTCACAGCTTTCCTGCTTGACTATTTTGACGCTCAGCGTTAAAGGGACAGTGTGGAGAACAAGCCGACAAATTAGTGTTGTTGTGCATTCGGGAAAGGCACTCAGCGGGATTGGAGGATTCTTTGCATGGTAGACAAGGTGGCCAGTGACTCCTTGGCGAGCTGGTTGCAAAACATCCGTTTGCACCATGCTAAAAAAGGCAAAGACTCCGGGTGTAAGAATTAGGCAGGTGAGCGTTACAAATTTCCAATCAGAAAAGAAAGTGTCATGTTTTGATCCAAAGATTCTTTTCCAAGGCAAAACTCCCATAGTTCGCTCTTATTAAGAACCCCGTGGATAGCCTAAGCTGCGCGATGCTTTGCTTAATCACGCAAGCAATCAGGGATGCGAGTTGGCAGACATTTTTAATCGAGTTCAAGTTCGAGTTCACAAGAAATTTAGAAGGCGAGTTGGAGTTCAATTTCTTCATCTTTAATTTTGCAGGTCCTATTTCGAGTTCACTAATTTTTGCCGACTTTATGCCAAGTTCAAGAAGTTTTAATCGGGTTTGAGCTAAGTTCAAGTAATTTTTGGTCAAGTTAACGATAAGTTCGAAATTCAATCAATCTTTTTTCGAAATCGAGTTAAGGGATGTTTGTTTTTCGAATTCAAGTTCGAGTTTGGCAAAAAAGAGCGAATTCATCGAATTCGCGTTCGCAGCCCTGAATGCAACACTGAAATTTTGTTTGGAAAGTTTTTTATTTTACCCCCTTGGTAAAATTCCAATTGCGCCTTTGCTTTCAACATAAATTCTAACCAACCTGTAATTCATTGATCGTCACATGAAGTGTTCTGTTGCTCATCTTGGTAAAACAAACCGTTTCTTCGGCTTCGTCCAGTTTATCTTGTATACGTTGAATGACGTCATTTTGTTCAGCAACTCGAGCCTGACAACACAAATAATGTTGATAAAAAATAAACCAAGAATGCAACATCTTATTATAAAAACTTATTAATCAAACGTTGTAAGCATCTTCGACAAAAAATATATAGCTGAAAAATTGTTGTAAAATGCAGCGACGTATTTAGAAAGGGGGGCATTGTGTTATATTTTCCCTCCCCTTTTGACCTTGCGTTTTAGTAAATAAGAGCAAAGTTGCCAAGTGACTGAAATATTAAGACTTTTGTAGTTTATGTCCAAAGCTACAGTATTAAACTTTCTTGATACGCCACTGATAAGGTGGTTTGGCTACATACCAGCTGCTCAGCAAAGACCCTAAAAATGTCCTGTAAGGAAACGAGACAAGGCACAACAAGATCAACAACAAAAATTTGGCGTTTTATTTCGAAGTCTGTGTTAACTTTGTTGGATATACGTCTTGAACTCTTGTAGTTCATTGGATTTTCGTGCTGACAAATCAATTTCCGGTGTCAATGTTTACTACGAAATATTTTTAATTGCAGTGTTGGCATCGATGTCATTAACTTTCGTTTCCCGCTATTTTCTCTGAGTTGGTGTATCACCAAATCAAATCTTCGTTGTACACGCGTTATTACGCCGAACCCTGCAACGAGTAATGGGGTCCATCTCCGCGGCCTACTGCCTGGGCAACACAGCTTCAAGGAAGCGTCGCAGCGGTGAAGACACTGTTTCCGATTTGACCGGCCCGGGAATGGAAGCCCGACCTCCGCACCGATTGCGACCTGCTCAAAGACTGACTCGCTATCGTTGCAGAGGTCGGGGTTCAAATCCCGGGGCGGTCAAATCGGACACAGTGTCGTCAGCAACTCTCAACCGTTGCGACTCTTCTTTGCAGCTGTGTTGGCTTAGCACTACGTCGCGGAAATGGGACCCGCCACTCGTTAACACGCTTCAGCGTAATATCGCCAGGATAAGATCTTTTCTTTTATTTTGGACTATTTGCAAAATACCTCTTATTTTCTTAATATAGCTACGTTAAGCCTACTTATTGATATAAGTTGTAACTTTAAACGAAAACCAGAAAGTTGGACTTTCTCTTGAGCGTAGGAACAAAATCGACTCTTACTTCTGTTGTTAGTTCATTGTTTGACATCGAGAAAGCGCAAGAGATTGCGAATCTCTATCTCAAAGTAAGGACACACTCGAAACCAGAAGCAGAAGAGCATTATTTCAGCAAGAGCGTGACAGCGTGCATATTTAAACGATCAATCACACAAAAAAGGCACAGATTAGGCTTTGGCGGCACCAATTCATGGAACCCAAGCAGAATTTGGCTCAATTCGGTTCTTATGTTTTCACAAGACAAATAATTCAATAACTGTGAGATTTCTAGCAAGTGAAGGAAGATAGCGTTTCCAACAAACACAATTAGGTAAAATAAGCAAACATGGAATTTTAATGTTGGGAACAGGAAATATTATGGGAACACAGAAATTAAGATTGTTGGCAATAATTTGACTAGACACGATTGAAAGCTGCAAGGCGTTCTGCAATACTGCTTGACTTAGAAATTTAGCTGCAAAGTAAATGGAAAAGAACAGAAATTTATCATGTAATCGCACACATCTAGCAGTAGCCTATAACTATTTTTCTATTTTTTTATGCAAATCTGTATTCACATTTTGACTTACTCTCAAGAGGATCTCTATAACATGTTAGTTTCATCAGTCATGTTTAATGACCAGCGTAAACATTGTGTGGGCCGTTTTCAAACGATAGCCAGTAGCTTATTAAGGTAAGAGGGAGCGCTGAGGCGCGGCGCCGTATAAAGACTTTGAAGGCTTCGGGGCAAATTTTTTTTGGGGCATGCCTTTTCGCAGGTTTTGGCTTTAGAAACAGACCTTCTGAATATTCTCGGGATTCCCGGAATTCGGAAAATCCCCGGGAATTTTTTCTCGGAAAATTTTCCGAGCCTGATTTCGGGAATTCTGAGGATATTCGAGTTTCTGGGAAAATTCCCCGAGCTTGATTTCTGGAAAAATTCCGGATTTGGGGAAATTCCCGGGAATTCCGGAATTCGGGAAATTCCCGGGAATTTTTCATAAGAGGAGTAACAAAAGCATTCTTTTCAATTTCAGTACTTCTAACCCAATTTTAAGCATTTTTTAATGTTGTTTTGACGAACTGAGTTCGAGTTTTTCACATTTTTCAACAAACCAAGGAAAAACTTTTTAAACTTCCAAGTATTTGGTCATAAAATTTTTCTTTAATTTTCAAAAATAATTTTTAACAAGTAAAAAAACTTTTCAAACTTTACATGTTATGTCGGAATGATAGATATCAGTAACACTGAACCCCTTAAAATGGAAAACAAATTTTCCGAGATCCCGAAACAAATTTTCCGGAAAACGGGAAATTTCAAAACCCCAAATTTCCCGTCCCGACTTTCCGGGAGGAAACACTACTTATCATGATGTCTCATCCTTTAATCCCGCCCTGCTCTGGACTTTTTTCATGAATTTTAATTTGAAATACCGTAATGTTTGTTAACTACCTATAATAATTTGCTCCTCCCCCACTAATTATTTTTATCTGGCGATGCCCCTGATGAGGGTCTATTAGTATATTACTAACATCAATCATGAATGATCGAGCACTGTTAAAGTGCGATCACACTAACTGAGACGTTAAAACCTTTAAGACATTGTGCAGGTTTATCTTATTATGGCTTAACGGTTTTGTGCGGATGCGATGTCATAATAAGGTTAATCTGCACAATGTCTCGAAGGCCACAACGTCTCAGTTGACGTGATCGCAATTTTGGTGCACACACAAGCGAAACATCAAAATCTGGTTCTTCCCGCGTGTGCTGAGCGCCTGGCGGGGAAGCTGCAAATCTTATTTTTAAAGTCTTCTTTTAGTGTGACCCTAACGAGAAAAAACAACCTCCACTTGGAAGGAGAGAACTTCATCTCACACAATTTTTGAGCTACGATGGTTTGGTTGGGCCTGAAATAAGTAATCAAATTACAAAAAAAAAAAGATTAATGTAGCCATTCTCGGTTTATATTCTGGTAATTTGAACATTCTAAATTTCATAAAAGTTAGAGGATTGCAAAATATCACAGCATCGTGTGGAAACATCGAATATGATTTTTATTTTTGCAAAATATCACAGCATCGTGATATTTTGCAAAAATAAAAAGTATAAAACAAAAAATAAAAATAAAACAAAAATAGAAAACAAAATATTTAAAAAATTAACATTTATTTTTTTGTTTTTGCAAAATATCACAGCATCGTGTCAAAACATCGAATATAGTGTGGTGCACATCCAATATAATTTTTATTTTTTCAAATATTACAGCATCGTGTTGAAACATCGAACATATTTTTCTTTTTTTAGTTTTTATTTTTGTCTCAAAAACACGATTTTTCATTTTTTACGATTTTTTTTCATGGGAGCTGTAGACTTAGACAAGCGAATGGTATTTCACTGCTCCCAGAAAGTGCTTGTTGTGCTTTTGAAATAGATTGAATTGAATATAAAACATGTGAAGATGTATCACATTATGTTACATCGTCCCTTACAGAAGGGATATGAATTGCTTATAGCCTGAACGCTTGTTTTGCTTAAGGCTATTGAGCACCAATGGAAGTGTCAAAGTATTTATGGGTGTATGACCTAGTAGATGGCATGAGCTCCTCAGCCCGGTGGATCCGACAATAATAACTAGCAATTGCTTTCTCTAACACAAGCTACACCACCGTATTTCCGATGATATTTTTCGTTATTGCAAACATGGATCATTGTGGCCCACTCTTAAGTTTAACTTAACACACCATTCCAATTTCTTTCACAGAACGTGTTCCCATGGACTGCACTAGTGGCGCAGCGAGAAATTTTAAAGGTGGCAGCGATGGGATTCAAATTTTTCGTCATTCGGTTCTACTACGAGAGTTATATTTCAGCCGGTTCTGTTTCAAATAATGGTTTAAGCATAAACGGCAATGCTGACCGGTTCGCTGACCGTATTAAATTCCGCGAGACGGTTCTATAGAACCGGTGCGAACCCGCTGAATCCCATCACTATGATGGGGGAGGGGGGGCACAAAGTAATTTCAAAAGCCATGGGAATAGTGGCATATTTCAGTCATTCAGCAACAAATGTTCCTTTTTACTGAAATGCAAAGTCAAAAGAGGAGGGGAGCCATGGCACAATCTCCCTCTAGATACGTTCCTGGACAGCAACCTACTTAGCTTCATACACTCACGCTATATAAGCATGGTCACCATTTCGTACTTATTTCTAAGATGTGTACTTATTTTGAAGGGCAATGTCTTAGAAAACGTGAATGTGCTTACTTCTAAGAAACGTGCTTATTTTTGAGTCCCGTGCTTATTTTTGAATTTTAAGCGGAAAAAATAGGATTCTGCGTATGTGAAGACCTATTTTTTGGTCTTCACCGATTTATAGCAGAAAAACAGGACTCTGTGGACGTGAAAACCTTTTTTTGGTCTTCACCAATTTTTAGTGCATGGTTTCACAATAACTTTTGACTTTTTGGTGACCTAACTGCAGCGTGCTTTTATTTTTTGGTGTGGTCCGGTGGCAACCTTGCATATAAATGAACCAAAACTGGAGTAGACTCACTCGTAATTCTTCGTTTTCAACATGGTGATTTGAATCATCGGAGTCTTTCTTGTGAAAACTTTTTCTGAGCAAAGAAAATGGCATAATTCTAGGTTGTTAACGCTTGCCAATCGCCTATGGCAGTATGATGTTCATTATTAACTGTTAGCTTGGCAATTTTTCTGAATTCTTGCCAGAATTTTATGATATCACAATGCCGAAAGTTGAAGAATGAAACTTCAGCTTGTAGGTGCAGCGGCAGAGCTACTTCAACTTTTTTGTACCTGTACTCAGTGATGAACACGATAAACCTTTCTGCACTAAAGCGATAATGATAATCGATAATTTCGAAAAATCCCTGCGCGATATCGATAATTGATAATAAACCTCAATGCAGTATTTTGAAGCGATATCGGTAATCAATAAATTATCGCCGACAAATGTTGCAGTAAATTTTCAATGTGTTTGACAAAGTTTTTTTTGTAAGTCAAACTGAAAAAATGTTTTTGTATATTTTTCAAGATAATAGGGCAGTTCACGGGCTGCACCGTAACAATGAACAAAACATCGAGAGATTTTTTAAATTATAACAAGACTTAATGGACACTGTGTGTTTTTTTCATAGCACCAACTCACTAATTTTGAAGTTTGAGCTGCGTGCGTGAAGAACCGCTTATCGCGATGATTTATCGGCGATAACAAAATATATAACGAAAGCGATATCGGTAATCCATTAATCACAACTATTTTGAGCGATAACGATAATCGGTAATAAATTATTATGGCCGATAAACTATCTCGATAACTGCCCATCTCTGGACTGTAGCCTACTATTGTTATAACATGTCATATCGTATATCGTTTTGTCACTGTTTCCTTATTTTTTGCCTCGCTGTGATGATGTAATCGATGTTAGTTATTTTAGGTGTGAAAATAAAAATTCACTACAAATACTACTTAGTACACCAATAAAGTTCGTTCTTCAGGATCTGTGGGCGCGGTACTGAGTCGGCCCGTTTTCCGTAATCAGACTTTTCAACTCTCCAATAAAGGAAAAATTTGCGATTTTTTTTCACAACAGCTCTATATAATCGTACCTACGATATGATAGGGAAAATAAAAAGGTTTTATCGGTTTCACCTGCCCTACAGCATTAGTTTAAGCTACCAACAATATCTAAGTTCTAAGACTTAGATTTTAAGCAGCGATGGCGTCAGCATTTTTTAAGTGGAGCGCCCATTACCAATGCCCAGATTTCCTTCGCCTACAACCAGGGCCGAATGTAGACTATGAGAGGCCCTAGGCTATTTGATCACTCTGATTGGAAGAGCAAAAAAAGGTCTTCATTTTTTACGTCCTCAATTATCCTGTTATCACTGAAAATATTGGTAAAAAGTAAAAAAAGGTCTGCTAAAAGTATCGGTGAAGAACAAAAAAACAAAAAAGGTTTTCTTTGTTCGTGATGAGGTCCCTCATTTTTTCCAAGGCTCCCATTTTCGCCGAGGCCCTAGACCCTAATTCTGAGTGCTTCGCCAAATATGATGCATTTTGTTCGCACATTTTTAATTATGCGTGCTTAAGGCGTAAGGCTTATGGCTGTCGAAGAAGTTCAAAATTATGGAAAAATTGTATGCATCAAAAACATTTTTGAAAATGGCTGGTGGGAGGATGCATATCCCTCATCCTACCCCTTTGGATTCGCCCTAGGTTACAAGCTACAGAAACCATCAAAAGAGTCTGGCACATTTCAGTCACTTGTCACCACTAGTGTTATTCTTTTTTACTAAAAGGCAGAGTCAAAAAGGCAGGAGGGGGCATGGCACAATAGCCCCGCTCCTAAATACGCTTTTGAATGCCGGATTTAGACAATGAGAGGCCTTAGGCTATTTGATCAGACTGATTTTTCCCAGAAAATATCGGTAGGCCTATATAAAAAAAAAAGGTATACACGTCCTCAGAAGTTTTGTTTTCCACTGAAAGTATCGGTGAAGAAAAAAAAGTCTTCATTGTTCGTGATGAGGCCCCCCATTTTCTCCGAGGCCCTAGGTTTCAGCCTGCTTAGCCTATACGTAAATCCGGCCCTATGCCTACGATCCATATTTAGTCTGTCCACATGTGACATGTCCAATTTATGTGGGCTTCAGACCCACAGTTCTTGCTTGCAGTTTTTGTTCCCCTCACCCAACAAACTAAATTTTAAAGAAGACATCTCTGGGTTTAAGCTCTTTCCTGGGTTTTTATTTCGATGGTAGGCCTATTACGTTTCAAATACATTCATGCAAAGGCAATGTCGTACAAATCAACGCGTAAAATAGAGCTCCCTAGTGCCCCCCTAAAACAAAAGCGGGGGCCCAGGGTCCCCGGTTTCACCACTTATGGGCAGGGTGCCTCCGGCTCTCCCGCTTCCGCCACCTATGATTCTAAGTCTGGCGCAAAATACATTATTACTGAGTAAATTATTATTACTTTTAGATTTTTCTGAATAAATTATTACTTCTGGATTTTTCTGAATAAATTATTCACCAAGTATTTCCTGAATAAATTATTAGGCCTACTTTAGAATACTTCATTACTTTTAGAGTTTTGAAGATGAGAAAGCAGTTCAGGGACTCCACCGTGGCATTAAACAAAACGAAAAGAGATTTTTTCAAATTGCAACAAGACTTTATGGACACCGTGTATTTTTTCCATAGCTCCAACTAACTAACTTTATCACTGTGTACATGACGAATCGTTTATTGCGATGATTAAATTTTATCGGCGATAATAAAATATATATCAAAAGCGATATCGGTAATCAATAAATCAAAACTATTTTGAGCGATAACGATAATAATCGGTAATATATTATCGCCGATAAATTATCTCGGTAAATGTCTCTGTTTATAGTACAGGTTCGTCCAACCAGCCAGAAAATAAAGTAGGTCTACTTGAAGCTGGTCATTTGGAAGGTAAAAAATTTACAGCTGAACTAGCTAAAGTATAAAAATATTTGCAGGTTTAGTTAAACCAAGTCTAGCAGGCTGTATTCTCTCATCAAGGTTGCTTAGATCGAGTCAAAACACAGAATTTTCACAACTGCATTGAATTCTCGTCGTTCGTTAGATCGCCAAACACCAAAAGCTTTGAGATTGTGATATTTCAAAATTTACCTCCGCTCTCTTCGACTTCAAAATTTTCGCTACAAGAGCGATTCACGAGAGAAGCAGAGCTGAGGTAATTGCGTCTTAGCCGTGGAACAAAGTTGACGTAAGTAGAGCTGATACACGTGGACGCAAGCTGCATGACATTATTAAGAATAAACAAAGCCCAGCATCAGAGCGTACAAACCCACCTTCGACATGATGGCATGCAGATAAGAGTTTTAAAAAGCGGACATAGTTGCAACAACACCCAAATCGGGAGCAGAAATTTTGAAAGCGATAACTGCATAAGACTGCCCTTCTTTTAATGATATAAACTTACCAATTGCCTATTATTTTCTGGAAGTTCGTTTGGGTTTATATTTGCCATAACTGAAAAGAAAACTTTTTAAAGGTCGCTGAAATCCGAAAACGTCACACAGGTTTTATTGATTTTGCAAAATAATGTATTTCTGTCAGGTCGGTATCAAAACGGGTGAAAAAAATTGACGTCAACGTCATTACAAGCAATTCACTATATCTATTATATCATTAGGGTGTTAACTTTTTTCACTTTTATTGAATTTGCACGAGTTTATGCGATTTGCAGGGTACAAATCATCACAGAAACTTGAGGCAAAGATTTTAAGATTTTTTCGAAAATATTTAAGTTTCGATGCCCTGGGGGAGGGGGACGCGAAGATTTTTAGGGGGGTGCGAAGTCAAGTTTTGATGTTACGCGACAACTACTTCAGATAGAAAGTCGAGTTTAGTGTCAAGCGAAGCAAATTACCTAATTTCCTATCTGTCTTCAATACATTATTATAGGCTATCTACAAGTTACAACAGAAAAAACGTTGTAAGCAAAAAACATGATTTAGAAAAAATACACGTAAGTTTTTTTTACGTTTGTTGAAAAACTTCGAATTCAAAAAAACACGAAACAAAACTTGGATATTTTCAAATTATTTTCCCCCTTGGCTAATCTTGCCATGAATTAGCATATCCACTTTCCTTCTTGTGTTCGGCGTGGAACTGTCATAAATTTTTCGTTGAAGAAGACATTTCGACACTTTTCCGATAAACCGTTCACAAGCGCGGTTATGGTTATCCAGTCCACACTATACTAAAATTTGATGCTGCCAGTGTGAACACAGCGTGCCTGCTTGTTTGCTTTGCTGAAGAAAGACTTCATGGGTGTTCTCTTCAAAGCCAAAGCTTTAATGCCCACACTTTTTGGAAGGGATTGATCGGGATCTTTAAGATAGTCTATCTTGTAAGTTGTAAGCTGGGTTTTTAGAATGAGTATTAAGAGCAACATCTGTCGGATTCATCCAGGCATGGAAGCGTTTCAGAAAATTTTTTTCTATCACTTCCACCAACTCATTATCGATGCGCTCATAATCAAGTACGACATCTCTCAAAAAAAGCATGTTATTCGGACCTTCGGGAGCATGAGGGTTCAACTGAAGGTCCGAACAACATGCTTTTTAGTTTAATTTAGTTAGTAGCATATTTATCCTCCTATCACGAGAAAGCGATCAATGCGCTATACGAGCTCGCTTAGGAGTTGCCAACCATCTGTCTACCACACCAACATGGAGGAATCCCGCTAAGTGCCTCTCCCAACGGCACAACAAGTAAACTTGCCGGCTTGTTCTCCACACTGTCCCTTTAATGCTGAGCGTCAAGTTAAAGTCATTGGTTTGACCCGACTCGGAATCAAACCCGAGTCTACAGCTCAAGAGACAGACGCTCTATACCACTCGCCATCTGAGCTTTTTTTGAGAGATGACGTACTTGATTATAAGCGCATCGATAATGAGTTGGTGGAAGTGATAGGAAAAATCTTTTCGCTTCCATGTCTGGATGAATCCGACAAATGTTGCTCTTAATACTCATTCTAAAAACCCAGCTTACAACTTACAAGATAGACTATCTTAAAGATCCCGATCAATCCCTTCCAGAAAGCGTGGAGGCCCGGATGGCAGATGCTTCCATGTAGCCCGGGCTGTGATTAAGTCTGTACAAAGCTTTTCTCTTGCAAAGTTACAATGACAGACCGAAACCAAATCTGCCGACCCGGAAGAGTATCCACTCTTCCCCATGCTCAGCCAAGGCCTACTAACCGGCAAACGTCCTTTTCAGGACGAGGCGATGTTTGCTCTGCTTCAGGGCACATCGTCAACAAGTTCCGAAGGCCAGCAATCCTGCAGCTGAACATTGAAGGCCTCACTGCAAGCGAGATGAATGTCCTTCACCATCTCGCTGTGCAGTTTGAGGCACTCGTCATCCTACTACAGGAGAACCACTGTGCTTTTACCGACAAGCTTGTGATTACAGGCTTTGCAGTAGCTGGGTCCTGTTTAAACAGGATACACGGCCTTGCTACATTTGTCCATGAGCGACTAAAATGGACCCTAGTAGATCAGTCCCCATTTACATCAGAGACTGAGTGGATATGCGTTGACGTTGATGGCTATGAAATTGTCAATGTTTACAAACCTCCACCTACACCATTGCAGACTACCGACCTACCAGTGTTTCCACACCCTGTCCTGTACTCGGGTGATTTCAACTGCCCGCATGTGAATTGGGGCTACAGCAGCAACAGCGCTGATGGAGAGTGCCTTGTTGCTTGGGCAAGCCTTAATGGTCTTGTCCCTCTCCATGACCCAAAGGACATGGCCACTTTCCACTCAGGCCGCTGGAACATTGGCACCAACCCGGACCTGGCGTTTGTTAGTGTTGGTCCTGATAGTCGCTTACCTGACAGGCGTATTTTAGAGAAGTTTCCTAGGTCACAACATCGACCTTCGCTCATTGTTCCACCAAGGCTCACTCTGTTAGTTCCGAGTACGCCTGTTTAGCGATGGAACTTCCGCAAGGCCAAATGGAGCCATTACAATGCCTTGACCAACCAACTCGCTAAGAGCTTGTTGCCACCTGATACATCCACATCTGATGTGGACCGGGTATACCAGGACTTCTGTAATGCCATCAGCACAGCAGCCAAAAAGTATATCCCACGTGGTCGACGAAACGACCACATTCCGTGTTGGGATGCTGAGTGTGAGAACCTCTATCAGATGTTCCTGCAATCGCCAGAGGGATCTGACTCTAGCAGGGCTGCTTCTGCCCTGCTGTCCAGGCTTGACAGAAAACGCAGGGACCGATGGTCTCAGGCAGTCCAAACCATCGACTTTTCTCACTCCAGTCGTAAAGCATGGAGTATATTAAACAACTTAACTGGTAGATCACGACGCTCCCCTTGGCATTGTGCAGTTTCAGCCAATGCCATCGCATCAGTACTGGTTAATAACGGCAAATACGAGGATATTGATCGAAAGTCATCCCGGCTTGTGTCTCAAGAAGTGTCTGATCTTTGGAGGGCCTCTACAACAAGTGCAGTGAATGTCTGTGGAAGCTTTACTCCCTCAGAATTCGCAGCCGCCCTCAAACATCTGAAACCAGAAAAGCTCCAGGCCCAGACTCTATCTGCCCTGAGCTTTTGCTCCATGCTGGAGCTGCCCTGAAATCCTGGCTGTGTGGCTTTCTTTCATCCTGTTTGCACAACCTCAAAATTCCAAAAATCTGGACAAGAGCGTTGGTTGTAGCGATCCCCAAACCAATGAAACCTGTAGAGGACCTTAAGAGCTATCGCCCCATCTCTTTGCTCTGTGTCCCCTACAAGATCCTCGAGAGGCTCATTTACACCCGTATCGAGCCCATTGTCGACCCGCTTCTTCCTCGGAAGCAAGCTGGGTTCCGACAGGGGAGGTCCACAGTAGACCAAACTGTTCTACTTACCCAACACATCGAGGACTCATTTGAGTCCAAGAAGAAGGTCGGTGCTGTTTTTGTCGATCTGACAGCTGATTATGACACTGTCTGGCATCGTGGCCTCACCTGTAAGCTGCTGAGACTCCTTCCTGGTAAACACATGGTCCAAATGATTATGGAACTTATCCGGAATAGAAGTTTCACCCTTTCCATCGGTGACAGCAACCGAAGCAGGTTACGACGTTTGCGAAATGGCCTCCCACAGGGATCAGTCTTGGCTCCCCTCCTTTTTAACATCTACACATACGATCTACCTTCCACAATTTCCCAGAAGTATGCGTATGCCGACGACCTGGCATTGACGCATACATCGAAAGACTGGGAGACTTTGGAGGGCACTCTAAGCCAAGACATGACAACACTTTCAGCGTATCTCCAGACTTGGAGGCTGAAGCTCAGCCACACTAAGACGGTGACGACGGCCTTTCATTTAAACAACCGAGAGGCGAAATGTGAGCTCAAAATCTTCAACATCGGCAAACTATTGCCATACTGTCCAACTCCAACCTACCTTGGTGTAAAGCTGGACAGGTCGCTCACTTTCCATCATCACCTAGAGGCATTGCGCAAGAAACTTTCCACTCGCGTCACACTGTTGAGGCGACTTGCAGGCTCAGGATGGGATGCAGGAGCCAAAACATTGCGAACAGCCGCCTTGTCTCTGGTTTACTCCACAGTTGAGTACTGCGCACCTGTTTGGTGTCGTAGTGCTCACACTCGGCTAATCGACAGTGTTTTAAATGACGCCTTGCGCATTGTCGCTGGATATCTGCGACCCACTCCAACGGACTACTTGCCAATCCTCGCAGGCATCCAGCCATCTGAGCTCAGGGCCGTTGAAAGCCAACCCCGGGCCCGGTACCAAAATTAAAACCGGGCCCCCTGCAAAAATGACAAAAACAATGGTCTGCCAAAAATGATAAAAAGGATGATTTGCCAGAATACCCACTTTGTTATATCGAAATCGATTAACAACCAAAAAAAAAGTCAATAATACTCTTGAACGTATGATTCTTACTCAGGGGCGTAGCCACCCAAAATTTCGGGGGGGGGGGGAGCAAAACTTCATAGGCTTGTCCAGTGGCGCACTCAGGATTCAGCAAGTAGGGGCAGAGCCCTCAGTCGCCACGGATTTTTAGGGTTTTTACATGAAAAACACTCATTTTAGCGCAGTTTTTTATCGAAAAATAACACACGGGTACCCCCGAGTGGTCTTAATTCGTCTCTGCTTGCGTTGGTAGTAGACTTACGTTATTGCGTTAGTATCTTTGTTTGTAGGCAAGTGGTAACTAAAAATATTTCGGTGGGAAATTGCCCCCTTTCCTCCCTCGCTACGCCCCTGTGCTTACTGCGTAAGTACCGGTGTCCTAGCTAAAATATATCATTTAGGTAACTCACAGCACAGCAGTATATTAAACCTTTAGAAGCCTCTGATGGTCCACAAAAAAATCGGACCATACGTCTTAGACCATTAAAAATGGAAGTAATCTGTTCCGATATTGCTCAGATATGCAAAGTACATTATGCTGTAAATACAATTTTCATTAGCAGCTTTTGCAACCATGAACATTGACATAACAGCACTTCGTTTAATGGTGTTAACATCTGTCCATGCCTAACGCGTGGCAAAAAGTACTTCATGATGTGATTGTGTATCTGGTATAAATGGGTAGATTTTAGGACAATTGCCATAATACTGAAATTTGATAATGTATGGTATGACACCCAGCTTTAATCATTGACAGTATAACAACACATTTTATGCATTACTTTTACAACAGTTAACAACATAATTGTCTTCACTTCTATACAGCCCACTTTAGTGAGCATCTGCAAATTTAGAAAGAAAACAAATACTGCTTATTGCAATAAATGACATTTAAAAAAAGAAAAGAAAAACTGAAAAAACTTTTCTGGAGTTCAATGCATAACAGCTTAACCTAAAGTTGTGATCTACGCAGGTTTAAATTTATCTGCAATAGAACATTGTTATGCTTTACGTTAACAAGATATACACATGAAACTTCAGCCTGCATTTTAATTAATTTACTTGTGTCAATAATAAATACTCAAGACACAAAAAAAATTACTGTTTTTTTACAGTTCAAAACTGTATAACAGTAACTACATACGACTTGAATCCGTTAAGCACACCACTATGCTTGCTCAAGCCCCCCCTGGACTTTTTTTAGCCCCCCCTGAATCATTTAAGCCCCCCCTGACAATCGAAAAAATTATGCACGGAGTGCGACGTGATTAATGCTCGCAACGTACATACTTAACCAAGCAAATATTTTTTATGGCGCTTTTAACCAACAAAGAATCACTATTCTTTTAAAAATCACTCAGCTATTATTCACTAGGTCAACGTGAAATCTGGTAAAATTTTCAATGTTAGAAGTTCATTTTTAACAGTATTTTATGTCAGCGTTCGCAAACCTTTACAGCAGTCATGGACGATGGACCAGTAGAAGCATAATGGCTGCCAATTCTTGCAGCTGCCAAACACTTTAGGCCAAACTACTCTGAATGCTCATGAAAGTCGTTACTAATCATGGGAAACACGCAAATCGCAGACGAAAATGCGGTGAAGTATAAAAAAACGGTCCTCAATCCTTCACATGTTCCGAATTCCACCAAAATTTATGTAAAGAGCTACAAACAGATTTTCACTGCCCGGACGCGTTACATGAACTGTAAATGTTGATGACCAACCTAATGTGTGTACATGCCAAATCGGCTCGCGATCGACAGCCAAGCTTCCACACATCGACCGGTAGATTGCGATCGACTGGTTGGGCACCCCTGATCAAGCTTTTATGAGCTTGTGCAAGTTCTCTTTTCTGGTTGAGTTTTTGAATGGTTTTGAATTTTTTCTAACTAATGAAGCAGCTAAATCACTACCAAACTGGTACCGATAATTGTTACTAAAATTAAGCTAGTACGCCTACCTAAATACCTATATCTACACATTTTCATTATGTTAAAAAATGGTTCAGTGCTTTATTTTGATCGAGTTTTTTTGTTATTTTTAACCTTTGTGGGGCATTGTTTGTTACATGTAACTCTGATCAGTAGGGCAATTCACGGTCAATAAAGTCAATTTTTTTTTGGAAGTAGATAATAACTTTAACAATGTGGAAACAAAATTTCACGGTCGTAGGATCAGTATTGATGAAGTTATAAAGTCAATAAATGTCAATTTTTTGTTTGGTAGATCAATTTTTTTTTATTAGGTTAATTTTTGCTTTCTTGCTTTTTTTGCGCGATTCTACTTTCCACTCAAAAAGAGATAACTCAGATAATTGAGAGATGGAAGTTCGTAACTGTTGATGGTACCAGGGAGGTGTATGCTGTCGCCAGACTGTTATCGGTATTACAGTTTTACACAATCCATGCTTAATTTATTAATATAATGTTTGATGTAATTTCATTGATTCGATTGTGAAGATCCGTTCAGTCAGCTTAGCAAGATCGCAATTTTGGCAAAATTCGTGTATGATAAAATAAGCTTTTCGTCGTGTTTTCATTTGTTGCATATTTTTGTCGCTACGTATCGGTAATCAAAAACACTAGAATTGAAAAGACAATGCATTACTTATTCGAACATACTTTGATGTTACAAAGATTGCAATACAGCGAATAGCGAAACATTTGAATACGACTCTGGATTCTGCGCAGTTACGCAGAGCAGTTAAACTTTCAGCCAGAAAACGTGCGGCATTATATGTGCGTACATTATAATAATCTAATCACTAACTGAAGTGACTTAGGTGTTTTTTTCTTATGGACTGGTTCTTTTATTTCATTGTTTCGTTAGGTCAATAAAGTCAATTTTTTGATAAAATAAAGTCAATTTTTTGAGATTTTTTGGTCAATAAAAAATCGCCTTACTGATCAGTAAAGCAAAAGTTAGATCGGACAAATTTTGTTTGCCTATACTTTTTGGTTTTGTCATTGAGGTATTTGCATTTTACAAATGCTTGCACTCACAAAATGCTTAGTAATAATTCGTGCGTAGTTAGAAAAGCCTAATGGAAGTAGGCCCTAAACAATCTTGTTTTCCATGATAAAAAATTATCTTGAAAAAATTCCGGCCACTTGAGCGGGCATCAATTGATGTCTATCAAGACAGGTCTGCTGTGCATCCTGCTCTTAAAAACGTACATTGGGGAAAAAGGGGGTCTGGGGGGCTTCGCCGATTTTACTACTTTGAGCCCTCCCTGTCCAAAAAATGTTCCCGCGCCACTGGCGGGCGCGGCATTCTCATCCCCAGACTGCTTTACATCACACCTTACATAAGCAAATAACAAAGAAAATTTGAAACTTTAAAGAAAACTATCAAGCAGCTCTCTCTTCCATCATTCTGCTGGAATTTTCTTCTAGACCACCTCACATATCTCCCGCTGAGAAGCCAACTCTCAGAGACCGAATTTTTTTACCAAGAAGTTTGTTTTCACAATCTCAGTTTAAAAAATTTAAAGTGAGATTGTGAGAAACAAAACTTTTAGTTGCTGTCTACGAAGGAGTTTAATCAGCGCCAGCGGGAGACTATTTGCATTAAATGGGGCGCTGAAGCGCTGCCGCTACTCGGCTAAAATAACAGCGGCGCTGCCGCTTGTCGCTGGTGGCCGAAAAAAACAGCGGCGCTGCCGCTACGGCTAGCAAAAAAGTAGCGGCGCTGCTGAGTAGCGCCGCTGTGCCCATCTCTGGCTATAGAATAGTTACTCCAAGATGATGAACTAGTGGAACTTTGTGAGCTTTTTTCTCAGCAAGAATTTCATAGCAAGTCAGCCACATATATAAAGGAATATGACTGGGCAGGTAGGGCATTACCAGTAGGTGGTAGCGAGGGGTGACTTTGTATGCATTCATCCAGTCTATTCTATAGAGTTACCGGTACCGGTACTCTTTCAAACTTGTACGCCAATTTTTACGCGCGGCATTCTCAAAATTCAGGGTCCCCTAAAAATTCCGGGCCCGGTACCAAAGGTACCCCCTCTCAACGGCCCTGGCTGAGCTTCGCCGTCGAGGAGCGACACTCTCCCTGGCTAACCGCGCCACCCTTAACCCTGATCATATTCTACATGAGCAGCTGGTTGGGAAACAAAATGCGCACCAGGGAAGGCTCAAATCAAGACGCCCGTTTGTACCCGCTGCACAGAAACTACTGGATAGTCTGACCGAATCAGACATTCGTGCAGCGCAATAGATGGATTATGTATGGAACATGGAGTACTTGAAAAGTGCATCAAGGCTTCATGCTTTTATTCCCAGGGCCAGTCCTAAGCCTTTTGAAATGGGTTTGCCCAGAACATCTTGGGTAAAACTGAATCGTCTGCGGACTGGCGTAGGGCGATTCCATTCATCCATGTACAAATGGGGTGCTGCTCTTTCACCGAATTGTGAGTGTGGTGCTTATGAGCAAATTGCAGACCACATCATTTCTACATGCTCCCTACATCGTGCACCAAAAGGAATACAAGGTCTGTTGGTCCTGGATGATGACACCCGACGCTGGCTTAAAATCAACGCCGTCAACAGCTAAACCGTCGGAAGAGGATGCCCAACCACACGACGACGAGAAAGCGTGGACATTGAAGCATTGGCTTTAAAGAGAACACCCATGAAGTCTTTCTTCAGCAAAGCAAGCAAGCAGGTACGCTGTGTTCACACTGGCAACATCAAATTTTGGTATAGTGTAAAACAGTGGTTGTCCACCTCTTTCAAGTCGCGGACCCCTACGTTAAGCAATTGATTGTTGTGGACCCCACGCAAATCAACACGATTCCAATTTTCCGCCCAAAATCAAGTGAAAAAACAAAAAAAAAAAAAATGAAAGGTCTTTACGTCCTCAAATATCCTGCTTTCCACTGAAAATATCGGTGAGGAGTTAAAAAAAAGGTCTATCCTTACGTAGTTCAGAAAAAAGTTATTTTTTAAAATGCATTAATATAATTTATAAACACCGGCACTGCGGACTCCTTACGGGCCCTTTAGCCCTTGCGGCCCCCTTAAAATCATTTGCGAACTACTTAGGGGCCCGCGGACCCCAGGTTGAAAACCAATGGTGTAGATAGGCTAACCATAACCGCGCTTGTGAACGGTTTATCGGAAAAGTGTCGAAATGTCTTCTTCAACGAAAAATTTATGACAGTTCCACGCCGAGCACAAGAAGGAAAGTGGATATGCTAATTCGTGGCAAGATTAGCCAAGGGGGAAAATAATTTGAAAATATCCAAGTTTTGTTTCGTGTTTTTTTGAATTCGAAGTTTTTCAACAAACGTAAAAAAACTTACGTGTATTTTTTCTAAACCATGTTTTTTGCTCATAACGTTTTTTCTGTTGTAACTTGTAGATAGCCTATAAAAATGTATTGAAGACAGGAAATCAGGTAGTTTGCATCGCTTGACACCAAACTCGACTTTCTATCTGAAGTAGTTGTCGCGTAACATTAAAAGTTGGCTTCGCACCCCCCTAAAAATCTTCGCGTCCCCCTCCCCCAGGGCATCAAAACATAAATATTTTCGAAAAAATCTTTGCCTCAAGTTTCTGTGATGATTTGTACCCTGCAAATCGCATAAACTCGTGCAAATTCAATAAAAGTGAAAAAAGTTAACACTCTACTATACTTATACGTACCCCATTACGTGATTGTTTTACAGTCCAAAAAGCCGAATGACAACCAACTCGTGAAACTTACAAAGACATCTAGCAAGAAAAGTTTGTGAATTTAGATCTAAAAAGAATCATTAAAAGCTGAGAAGTTCATCATTTTAACTTTTGCTCCTGCTTACTAAAACATTAAAAATACACTAACACCAAAATAGAACGCATATAGCGTTGAGACATGCCGGTCAAGGCTGAGTAGATAGGCATGGCTGCATAATCGGTTGCTACAAAAGACTGAAAACATAGATCGAAATTAGCTCATCTCAGTAGATCTCACTCTCACCTCCAACTTTGGATCCTTACCTGTATTAAAGATTTCACCACTTCCAAAAGAATAGGCGATGCTGCAAAATTTGTTCAAAAGCAACTTTTTCCTACTTCTATCGACTATTTTCATTTTAACCGCAATTCGCTTTTATTGAAAGCAAAAACCATTCGCAAATCGCAGAAATATCATTTTATAAATGTAACAAAACGGCGTTAGGCCTATACATGATTAAAAAAACACAAAATGCTACCAAAGCAAAAACATGTTTGGACAAAAAGAGATTCCCCCAAAAATATACAGTAGTAAAGGTGTTTGCCCAGTCGGCAATATGCCTTTATTGCGAAAACACTTTCTAGACTAGATGCATTTAGTCACAAGATCTACAAGGATTTTGTAGTTGGTTTGCATTAAAAGTTATGAAAGAAAACAGAAGCTATATTCATAGCAATTGTAGTTGTCAGGCAAATCAGTCTACATGCACATTTTCTAATCGAGGTTTTCGTAAAAAGTCACCGCAGTCAATTGCAGTCGCTCAACACATTAATTCTCGTGGTTGCAGCTTACATAATTTTGATCACAGGGCCCTCCAGGATGGGGTGTTGGAGATCCCAATTCGCTAGAGCGAAATCATTAAAACTGCTACAACGACACGCTTTTGTTCAAAGCGTGTGACGGTTGTAACCGCTGAAACATGCTTATGCCACGAAAATTTCATTGATATTAGCTGATTGATTAGCCCAGCTATTCAGCAAATTGCCTTCGGTGCGGGGGATCTGGAGTTCATGGCGCGCTCAAATCGGACACATCGCCACTACTGCGGAGATGAGGCCGCGCCACGCGTTACAAGCTTGGGCGTAATACCACGGGTATAATGAAGATTTTGTTTTGATTCGGTTAGTTATTACTCAATATTTTTAAATTTGTAACGTAACCAGCTATCAATGGCTTGGGTCACACTTTTCAAATTTGCAACTGCAAGGTCATTGCTGTGTCATTAAGTAAATTGCATTCGATTACAAAAGCGTCGTGTACACAATTCAATGTTAAATTTCGGTCACCTCAAAACTACATAAGTCAAAAGGCTTGTAAAAGTAGTGAGATCGCCATGATTAAAAAATTTCTCGTCTCAAAAAGTTCCGAAAGTGATTGAAAACTTGATTTTATGAACGAAACGATTTCAAGTAAAATGAAATGCAAGCGCAATTGTACAAGATATTCCAAAAGTCCTGGGAACATTTTCAAATTAAATATATCTCGGAGTAAGGATATAAAAACTTACAAGGAACATATTGCAATTAGCTTAAAAACGGCACAACTTTTATCCTACCGCCATAACCATATTTAAGGAGATATGGGGAACTTCAAATGTGCTCAAGACTTGTAAAACATCCTGTATATCGGAAAGTTTTAATATAAACAACACATTGTTAGCAGGCAGAAAAAATGTTTAACACAAGGCAGTTGTTTTTCAACATTTTAAAAGCCAGGCTCATCAATAAAGCCGATTTAAACCAAGGGGGCAACTACAAAATATCCTTGAAATAACTTCATTTTCAGATCAAATTAACTTATTCTTTGTGTTATTTTAGCAAACAAAAAATTCAAATGCCTAGAATTGAACCAAAAGTTACAAAATTCTAAGGCAGAAGAAACGTAACTATATAAGCGCAGATATAAATTCATTCGCAAATATCACCGAAAGTTAGTTGTAAGCAAAAATAAAGTGGTTTAATATGGTAAAAAGAGACTAAAAAGACATGAATCACTTGTACAGGTTTCTCAGTGGAGTATTGATTCACTATGTAAAATACAGTAATTCACGAACTATAAAAAGCAACGGTTTTTGAGAAGTTCTAAGTTATCGCATAAAGCTAATTAAACAAAAAAACTCAACATTTTAATGGTAATAAGGCATCAAGCAATACCGGATCCGTAAAATAGGCGCACCGGCTTATACGGCGCACGACAATTTTTGAGAAAAAAGGACAGAAAGTGCGCCTGCCTTATGGTGCGTAAATTACGGTACATAAAAAGTGCGTTTACCGATTTGCGGCGGATGGCAACGTCACGAAAGCACAAAACCGTGCTGCATCTACCGCCATTATAATGCTTGCAGCGTGCTGTCACTTATCGATAATGCACCCGTATGCTTGTTCATAATTCAACACATTTGCTCATATGAGCATGTTGTGTTGGATGAAAACTTAGGAAGTAAAGTCACAGTACATCTTAAAACTGGACGTTTCGACAACATAGATTCAGCTGTTTTTAGATTTATTGCGGCTTTATTTTTTCTCCTTGCGCATTTTTAATATATTGTATTCCCAAGCTTTTAAAGCTGCTCTATTGATATCACTTCCATGATGTAAAAATACCAGTGCAGTCGCGAAACCACATTAATAACAGAGGAGAATTCGAAGCTTTCTGCAGTGGAAATGATTGGTGGAAAAATGCTCCGATGATAAAATTCAACAATGACAACCTAGCACAGGGTTGTTAGGCGTTTGTGGGATCAAAAAATAAAAATTGGGTTTTTAGAACCCGAAAAACTAACTTGGGCTCCCACAGATTCATCTTGGGCACCCTAACGTTTCTGCAAACCCTGACCAAGTTGGAGAAAGAAAATAGTCCACGAAATCATACGCTCATTTCATATCTGGGTACATACATTTCATTACAGATTTACTAATGGACTTCAAAACTAAAGAAGTCATTCGTAAGCAAAAATACATCATGTAAAGCAGAAAAATCAACTTTCAGTGATACGTCACAGCCTGCGTGACGTCATCACGGCATACATCAAGTCCGATTTGGTGACGTCATGATCGTGATCATGATAAAGTCATTTTGCTAAGCTCAACTATGATTTCGGAAAATGCTAAGCGATGGTTTGGGTCTTTTCTCCAACATTTCATCATCAAGTCGTAGATAGGTTTTTCACATTTTTCCGGACAATCCATACGATATCCAGCAACAATCTTTGAAAGCAGGTCCTTCAAAGGCTGAAACAACAAATCTCCTGGTTAGACAAAGTGGGGACATAACTACAAAAGCATTAAAGGAATCTGGCATATGTCAGTCACTTCGAAACATTTGTTCTTTCTCACTGAAAGTCAAAGGTGGGTGGAGGGGGGTATGGCACAATGTCTCCTCCTAAATACACTGTTGGTTAGACCCATCTACAAAACTGTAATTTAAAAGCTCAATGTTTTATGTCACCCACCCTAAACGTTTTTTGTTGCTGCTCAGAATTTTTCCTTCTAAATGTTTAAAAATATCAGACAATTTAAGATTCTTGTCTCACATTAAAAGACCATTGAGAATTTAAAAAAGAATGTTTTGCTAGTTAAATACAGTTGTTGGAACATTGAGTTGCTCAAAAGATCATAACAACTCAAACTAAACAGTTGCATTTCTTCATTGATCAAACTTGCAGACTAGAAAGCGATTTCAGAGAAGAAATAAAGGCTTACAACATTAGCTACAGCTGAGGGCATATTTCTTCGAAGCTTCATTTCCGCATTGGTTCAGTGGACTAAGCTTACTTTATTATGACGTAATACACATTGTTTTACGCGCGATTAAGCAATTACAAGATGGCATTTAAATAACGATAGACAATTTTCATTGATGATTTTTGTAGACGCAATAGAGAAAACCTCAACAATGACATTAATTAGAGGAAAAAAGCTCTTGCAAAAACTTCTTCTTAACCAGCAAAGTTACCTATAATGATGGTTATTAATTGCTCGCCGGTAGGTGGTGGTCAAAGACATCACTATTGGAGTGGAAGGTAATGGGCTTGATTCCTGGACCAGTCAAATCCGCGGCTTAGCGCTTGTCAGCACAGCTCTAAAGCGTTTCCTTAGAGCTGTGCTGGCAAGCGCTAAGCCGTGGACATGGAGTCCGCCACTGGTTACCCGCTTCGGGGTAACCGTGAGTATAACGAAGATTTTTTGATTTGATTTGAAGAGGTAGGATGATGGGCTCACAGTACAGTGGTGTAAAGATTTGTAAATTAATTGTTTCCAATTAAATTTATGGCTTTAGTTTTTGTTAAGCGGTCAAAAAATACAATTGGACGACAAATGAACATGAAACTTCAGAACAGAATAAATATGGGACAAAAATAATTCAAAGAGGTAAAATAAAACTGCAGTAAATCTCAAAATTGGACGTTTCGACATCATAGATTCAACTGTCAACATCAGCAGTGTAAGCAAGACAGTACAAAATTCATTTTTCCTAAAACATGGAACTAATCTCACACAGCGCCCCACTCCCGTAACACTGCTTACACCAAAAAATCCTATTAAGCAAAACTGCGACTTCAAGACACGCAAGCAGGGAGCGTATTGAAAAAGATAACTTAGGTTTGCATAGATACTTGGAGGTATCACATATAAAATATTAAAAAAGTCGCATTAATAGTGCAAAGCCAGCATTCCGTAGGTCTTGTCAAGCGCCAAAGCCGACAACTTAAGTGAAACAATTTTACAATTACAGACACAGTATATGGGATAAAAACAGCCTAAGGGAAAATAAAGCTTCAGTTACTCTTATAACTGGACGTTTCGACATTATCGAACTCAGCTGTCATCAACAGCATTGTAAGCTAGGCATCGGCAGAGAAAAACTGATAAAACTAACAATTATCGCGCTGCCAAACCAGTTGATAATGAAAGCCGAATCTTAAGTTGGCAAAAAAAACCCAAACAAGTAAAAAATTACAATGTTGCGATTGCAAATCTCAAAAATTCGGAACAGCACAAAGTCAAAATATTGAAATTCAAGAAAAAATTTATCACACGAAAGGGCTCAAAAATTTTTGAGCAAGCCTGGCTATCGACATTTTTTGTGGAACACATAGAAAAAGGTGCGTTGTACATGAAGTTTAGTGCTTTAATACTTCAACTTACCACTTTTGGATAAGGTACCCTTCCAAACGACCACATTTCCCACATGGTTATTCCATAGCTCCACACGTCAGACTTGTTGGAAAATTTCTAACCAGAAAATTTACAAAAAAACAATGTAAAAACTAAATACGAAATACAAAAAGAGGGAAATTAAAACTAAACGACAAAAGATAGCAACAATGGTAAATTAGAAACCGTGTGACCATGTCGCTGACAAACTGCAAACTGTAATTCACCATAAAACTGCTTATAAGTACCAATTAGAAATTCCATACGGTTTCATGTGCCAAGGCCATTTACCATCTCTCCATACTATCGTGTTGGTAAATACTGTACATCGCCCAGTGTAGGTTGTAAATATCAAGGCAAAAAGAAAAACATTAAAATGACAATATTTACAAGAACCGGTCGGTCAGTTCAGCGGTCAAGCATATCGCTAATCGGTGCGGGAGGTCTGGACTTCTAATACCATGCCGGTTAATCGGACACTGCATTGTTTCGGGCAATTTGTTCTCATCAGCCGCATTCAGGGAAAAGCTTGAGTTATTTCGCAACTGTTGATAATGGAGAATGATCTATCCTCCGACCCAGCACGTAGAACTTGCAACGACTTCCCATTCAGCAGGTCGGGAAGAACGACATGGTTTTACTTTTCAGTAAGCAGTCAATTAAAAATTCTACAAACATGAAATGTTTTTGGAAAGAAACGAATTTTCTGGCCATCTAATAAACAGCAGCGGATACTATTTTGAAAGGTGTAAAGCACGGCTGGATGAGTTCTGAACGCGAAATACTAGGTCCAAGAATTATGATCATTTTAAATTGGCAGAAGCGCGGAATGACTCTCGAAACAAAATTCAATGTAAGCAATTCAAACAAAAGGCACGGCTTCACGCAGAACAGTAAAACTCGCAACTACGTAACGTGCGTGAATGCAAATTCAAACACAGTAAAATGCAAACAAATGGAGGCATTAAACTGAGCACAAGCAACGCACAAAATCGGAATTCAAGGAAAGGTAGTTTATTTGTAAGTTGGGAAAATGAGCTAGAGTATAACTCAACTACCGGCTGTTTGCATCAGGGCTGGAAAAAACCCGGGTTTTTTTAAAAAAACCCAACCCACCTGGGTTTTTTTCAGATTTATAAAAATTAAAAATGCTAATGTTATATTAATATAATTTTGTTGTAAATTAATTTTTATCTGCATTTAGCACATGCAGGAGCACTTATTATAAGTTATAGTGTAAAAAGTTTTATAAGTTATCAAGATATTTAGACATTTTTTTGTTGTTAAAAGGTGCTAAGACAGATTCTGCAGTACCGCTGACTTTTTGTTTTCGTGTAAAACTTTGCAGCTTCATTTGTTCTTATTATTACTTGAGTTTGTTTATTTCATCCGAAACTGCATGTTTGTGTTTATTTTCAAAGCAAAATAAACCAGCATATTGTAACTAAAATATTTTGCTTTTGAGTTTGACAGGAAAAAGAAATTTGTTGCTTCAGGAAAACAAGACTTGTCACAAAGGGTACTCCAGTGACTGGCTTATACATGATGCACATATACCCACTTTACATGTCCATGAAAGAACCAGACTTCTATAAGCCACAGCTTTTTTTCTTCCAATCAGGAATCACAAACACCTCCTCGCTCAGTGGTGATTAGTAAAAACGGGCCACTTCTAATAAAAGCCCCATTCTTTTGTGGACCTTTGAAGTGGGTAATAGTGTCAATTTTGCTCTACCGTCTGAAAGCCTAGTGTCAATTTTGTGTTTAATGACTTTCACATACATAATAGATATATATTACTGGCCCTGACTTGTTTATTACATGTGAGATCTATTGTATTTTAAAAAACCCAAAAAAACCCACCAACAAGTGGGTTTTTTTGAATGGGTTTTTTAATTGCCAGCCCTGGTTTGCATACCAACAAACGACCGCAGATTTGCAGCAGACCACCTCGCGAGCGTGTGCAAACAATACAACATATAACTTTCACTTTTGAACAACTACATTGAACCATACACAAAGTAAATAATCTCTATTTTTTGGATATTCAACCGTGTATTCATGGTTCCAAAGCACACGACATTTAGTATAGTTCAACGAAGGCGAAATATCAAAGAACAAAGAACCATGAAAAAAATAAAATACTAAAAACTTTAAAAAGAACTAAGACAGTAGCTAACATGCAGCGGGAAGACGCTGTTTTTGTGCAATTAGTTCTTATCATCTACACTCACGTAGAGGTACACCCATCCTTTAGAATGGTTGATCTTAAGAAAATTATCATTCTAAATTTTTAAGCGAACAAAAAATGAACATTTGTGGTACTACCACTGCACAGCAGATAAAACCCACATCAAGCCTTTGTTCGTTTTACCTCTCATTACCGCGTTATATCAATGAAGAATGACTGAACGCTGTTCAAGTGGGCCGTGCAATTCTCAAGTTATACTACGCAATACACAGCTACCTCTTACGCTAGCCGAGCGCCTGTCAGGAAAGATGCAAATAACAATTTTTGAAGTCTTCTGAGCGGGAATGAAACCCTAGTTATGAGGTTGCAAAAAGAGGATCAAACAGGTATCACGTCTAATCGAATAATAAATATGTAACTAAGAGTACTTACGCCATCCTTTAGTGCTTCCGGAGCCGTCCATTTAACCGGAAACTTTCCTCCTTGAAGATTAAAGGAAGCGCCTCTGGCAAGTCCGAAGTCGGATACTTTGGCAACACACTCCTCTGATATGAGGATGTTACGAGCAGCCAGATCCCGATGGACAAGTTGCTTCCGCTCAAGGTATTCCATTCCACTGGCAATGTCCCTGAAAACTATGTTGTTTAAGTCTTGGAAAAGTACGATATTGGGACAAAATGGGTGATGAAAAAGATACTGGTGACCAGCAGGTTAGCTCAGTTGCTAAGCACTTCGCCACCGAAGTGGAAGGTCTGGGGTTCGATTCCCGGGTCGGTCAACACGCACACAGCGTCGCCAACGGCTCGCTACCGCGGAGATGGGCCCCGTCACACGTTTCGGCGTAATATCGCGAGTATAATAAAGATTCTGATTCACTTTCTGGTGTATTGACAGAATGAAAACAGTGACATTACCTAATAAGTAAGTGTTAGCGCAAAACATATATAAATAAAAATCAAAGAACAAATACAGTGGTATACAGTGCATGATGTGCACTTTTCTTTGCCTTTTGTTCTCAGTTTACACAAATACCAACGACGCGTACATTTTCCATCAGCAAACAAGAAAAATACAAAAATATCATCGCAGTTTAACTTAAGGTACCTAGCAAACATGAAGGCAAAGCTAGTCGGACTTGGACGATGTCCAGTTAAAAAAAAGAACACCTGTTGGCTCTTGCCGAGGATCTACCAGTAGCTTGACAACTAAGTCTTGAAGCAAAAAATGATAGCGAGAGAATGATCAACTTACATCATTTACATTATGACGAATAACAGTAATAAAGGGCATAAGAACGGAAGCGTTAGCAATAAGTTCTAACAATTAAAAGCGTCACCATAGACACGTAATGCATAGATTAACAGAGATATTCATCATTTCAACGATACGAACAATCAATACCAAAGCTACATGTGTTACAGGTCATCTTGCATTGAAACGAAAAGCATTGGTCAGATGAAACAGGTCACGTGGCCGAGCACTAAGAGCGTCTGCCTCTGTAGCTGTGACACGGGTTTGGTTCCAAGTCGGGTTAAACCGATGATTATAAAACTGGTATTCACAGCTTCTCTGCTTGTCGCTCAGCATTGAAGGGGGACTGTGAAAAACAAGCCGGGAAGTCTTTTTAAAGGAACATAGCGGAATTTTCCCACTTCGGAGTGGTAGACAGGTGGCCGGCAACTCCAAAACGAGCTCGTTGTAGCGTTTTGATCGCTTTCTCATGATAGGATAAATATACAACCAAATACAATACACTCGGTGCGATAGATTGGTTTGGTGAAGTCGCACCACCAATTTTAAACGAACTAATTTAGCGCTCAGTGCAAGTTGGGAATGAAACAGATGATCGAAATTAGAAATCAAGATAACACAATCGTTTGGAGACTGAAATTTGTTGGGATTCGCAAAGCCATCGCGTAAATTGCACACAAAAGTTACATTGGGAATCCACTCGGCTACAGTGCTTTAGATTTCAATTCAAGGTGGTCACTTTCCATTTCAATCATCTATTTCCCCAGCAATGTCTCTGACACTGAGAAGTGAGCACCGTTTGCACGCACCGTCCTCAGTAGTAAGTTTGAAATTTTTGACCATCTCATTCCCAACCAATGTCTCTAACACTTAATTAGTACGTTTGAAATTTTTGGTACAACTTTGCCAGAGTTGAAAGCCGCCTTTTTACACAGACTGCATTGATACGTGGGAATTGCAACACCAATTGAAATTAGCAAGCTCTGAAGTTGTATTCAGCGAGAAAAATCCTTCCTCAATTCCCAAGACCTAATCCATCCTATCACCCAAAAACTGGCTTTCATTTTATATGGGAGATAGTATTTTTGAACAAAAATCAAAATTAACATAACTTTCAGCCAGTGGCATTCCTACATATCGTTTCAGCAGTACAAATATTAAACCTACGCTTATTCGATGTCCTAATTGTTAGATGTTCATTAATGCGGCATCATATCAAAAAGAATAAATAAGATATACATGGAGCCGATGTAATTCTACACACATATGAACATGTAAAAAAAATATCGTGGTAAGTGTTTGAAGACTTACCAAACAAAACCAACTCCACGACTAGTTTCACAGCTCGACCGCTCATCTGGTAGACTCAGGTTTGAACCCAGTACCTTGTGATTGAAAGTCAAGCTCTTTCACCACTTAGCCACCGGGCTTACAGCGTTATGAATACAATTATATCGGTACAACCCAAGCCCATGCAACTGCAGGCTAAGAGACCAAAGGGCAGCCAAACCGCGAAACTAGTTGTAGAATTGGTTTTTACAGTTTTTATTCAGTACATAAGTTTTCTAAGGCCTACCACAATATCTCTATGGGAATAACAAACAACAAATGCCACATCAAAATCAAAGCGTGCTGCTGTCAAGCTTTGTCACTGTTGTTTACACAAATTCACGTAAGTAGATCTAACTATGAACAAATACATCCATACGTGCAGAGCAAACAAAATTAACATGTGATAATTCAAATTTTATTGCGACAGAAGACAATAATTATGGCTGGACTATAAACAAGTTCTTTGAACACTAGAACTATGCACGAGTGCTAAATGCCCTTAGATCACGGTTCTTGAAATCCATAAATCCCCAAAGGAAATCGCAAAGTGGTTTAAAAGAACCGTAAATCCAAACACAAAACGGTATGAGCATCTACTAGTGCGACTATCTAGTATTGGGAGTCACATTGTGTTTTTTAAAGAGGTGCACAGGTTTTACTACGAAATTTTAGGGCTCCACAGCTCCCCCCCCCCCCCCCAAGAGTTAAGAAACACTGTTCAGGGGAATAGACTTCAATTTCATTTATCCAAAATCATCTCGGCTATACGCTATTAGAAATGTATCATAACTGTAGTGCTTTGCATTGTGAGGAGTACAAGGAAAAAGTGAAAAATTACCAATCATACACAAGTTATAATTCCGTAATAAAATCAATCATCGCTGGAGCAATTACATTAATTGCCCATAGAAACTTATTTGTGAACTATTAGTGACCACAGTGATAGCAAACGACAAAATAGTTGCACGGTTTGAATTGAAAATGCCTACCACAAATACAAAACACAAAAGTGCATACAGCAAACCAATTATAAGTAGATGGAAACATCATTGAAACAGGCGAAAATTGCGAAAGTGCAGCACCAGTGAACATATACACACTCAATGTAAATCAACAACACAATATAACACACTCAAAACACTCTCGGTTTGCCTGGTGATGAAAGATGAGAGTCTGCAACATTGTTTAGCTTCGCTTGAGAGCAAGTACAATATTTGACGTGGCTGTCTGTATTCGTGGCATTAGTTTTTTGTTTATTGTACTAAATTACTCAGCACTTGTCTGATGGGTCCCATTAGGACGAAACGTTTCGTAAACTGAGAGTGTTTTGCGGTGTTATATTGTGTTGTTCATTTACACTGAGTTTGTATATATTTACTTGTGCTGCATTTTCGTAATTTTTGCCATTTCGTTGGCATACAGCAAAGTTGCAATTACCTGGCAAACTTCAACAGGTCGTTCGTTGTCACCATTGCTCGCCCTCGTGATCGAAGATATTCCAGTAACGATCCTTTCGTCATGAATTCGAGGATTACATAGATGGGTTCATTGGATCCAGGACTAGGTAGAGCTACACCACGAAGTTGGACCAAGTTCCGATGGTTAAGCGATCTGTAGTGGAACCAAATGAGTCGTTTGTGGAAAAAGCTGCGGTTGGACACAAACTTTTCGCCGCAATTCATTTCGACGCCGAATTAAAACAAAGATGTCTACGGGTTTGGATTAGGATTAAACGGAGCGGATTTTGGTGTTTTTTTCCGGGTTTTAGCTCAATTGTTAAACACATCGCTGTTGGGTGGTGGGAGGTCTTGGGTTCGATTTCTAGGCCAGTTAATTAAGACACAGTGTCGCCAACGGCTCGCAACCACTGTGACGTTTCTTCGAAGCTGCGTTGCCCAGGCCCTAAGCAGCGGAGATGGCGGAGCAAGACAATTTGACGCAAACAAACTTGACGCGAGCGAGTTGACGCAAGGGCAACTTGACGCGAGGACGATTTGATGCGAAACATGTGTAATGAGGTCAGCGGGATAGAAAAAGGTGGAGGTCGGGGGGGGGGGTAGGATCAGGGGGGTTGGGGTCGGGGGAGTTGGGGTCGGGGAGATGGGGTCCCGGAACGTGACACTACCACCCCCGACCCCCACCGTTTTCCCAGCTGCCAACCCCTACTCCACTTCACACGTTTCGCATCAAATCGTTCTAGCGTCAAGTCGTCTTTGCATCAAGTCGCTCGCGTCAAGTTTGTTCGCGTTAAATTGTCATGTACCCCGGAGATGGCCCCGCCACTCGTTACACGCTTCGGCGTACAAACGCAAGAATAAGGAAAATTTTATTTGTAATTTGGACGCACGATCGTTTTCGAATTGTGGAAAATACAGTAATTCAAGATTTAGACATTATTCTAATAAAACTTGGGATACGGACTCGGATTTAGATCGGAATAGGAATTTAACTAGCAAATTACTACATTTTTGTTACTATCAGGAACTTAGGATCCGGTGAGCAACCTCATACACAATCAAATTCGCATCTGATGAATTAGCAAGCGAATATGCTCGTGAAAAAAAGAAACATTGTATTCCCAACCAAATTATGGCCTTCGCGTAGGTCATTTGCCATGACAACTGATCATAGACATGCTTTTTCATTGATCTTTAACTAAAATACTTTGGCAAATTTTGCCGGAAACAAAGGGCAAAATAAGTCAAGACAAAACGGCACTTCTACGATCAGCATGTCGATTTGCAGCAGTTTACCATTTAAATATTCCACAAACGCATCGAAATGGGCGTAATTTAAGTCAATAATGGTAGTATCATATAGTTTAGCTGTTAAGACATATCTATCGGCACGGGAGGTTTGGGATTCAAACCACGCGTCGGTCAAATCGAACACAGTGTCGCCAACAGCACGCCACAGCTGCGACGTTACTTCGGAGCTGTGTCGCCCAACCGCGAGAACGCAGAGATGAGCCCCGTCACTCGTCACAGACTTCAGCGTCATACCGCGAGCATAATGATTGATTTTTTTGACAGTGTTATTCTCAGGCGCCTGCATAAGTGATAATAATTCATTTCTTTTGACAATAAACGTTTTACTTCCATGCAGTAAATCTTGCTCCCTTTTTTCCATTGCAGTTTTGTAGCACCACAGTTCTAACAAACTATTACACAGTTTAACGCGCACGTAATGGTAACAGCGCTGAAGACAAATAACTGATTAGTTTGAGTTAAAAAAAATAATAAATAGACGAAGGTATCACTACTTCCTCCTAAGGATAGAAGTGAATTGCCGTATGAGCGAGTTAACGCGGTCGGTGCAGATCTACCCGGCAAACTATGACTGACATGTAGCACTTCACGACATTCTACATTCCAACAAAGAAAAGGAAATATTACGCAGTCAATATTGATATGAAATATGACGCGCAATCACGTGATTATCTTCCAACAAGGCACATAGAAATTCTAAAGAGCACTTTAGCGCTGAAATGATGTTTAACATGACTTTCAAACTACTGTTTCAAAATGCAAGTTCTGCCTGCTCCAATCTTAATCATTAGATTCGGTAATGATTAAAACGATTTTTGGGGGTTGTTTTGAGTTGTTTGTTTGAAAATTAGCAAAACGCAAGCTTCATAAAACTGCAACCGTTTCTTTCAGGCTTTACCAATGGATAATTGGATATGCGAGCCAAAAAAAACATTATTAAACCTATAGAAGATTGCTAAATGCACTCGCGGCTTAAATCAACAGAGAAGCTGAAAAACACATTGGCTAGTTGCATCTTATTACTAGCTTATTTTTATGATTTTTATAAAGAATGCTTGGGGTCAGTGGCGCACCCAGGGGGGGTCGAACCCCCCCCATTTGAAACTGAATCTCTGTTTTTTAAAGTGAAGTGTCCGAACTTTACAAGAGCAGTACGTGCTGCTATTTCAAAACAGCTGTGACAGAATTTGCCCTACATCATACTGAAGCCAAATCGGCTGGTTGGTGTAGTGGTAAGAGACATTGCTATCAGTGCGGGCAGGGGCGGAACCAAGAGGGAGATGTGGGGGATGCATCCCCCCACCAGCCATTTTTGAACATGTATTTGATGAATACAATTTTTCCATAATTTCGAACCTTTTCGATAACAATAAGCCTAACGCGCTAAGCACGCATAATCGAAAATGTACAAACAAAATGCATCATATTTGGTGAAACATTGAGATTTAGGGGCAAAAAATTTACACAAAATTTGCCTAAAAACTGTTCAAAAAGTACTACAATGGCCACTACAGGATGTAAATTTTCGAAAATTTTCCGTAAAAACATGCTCCCCAGACCCTCCTAGAGCCTTTTTTATGATGCTTCAACGTTGCCAAATGATACAAACTACCTTTGAAAATATGTCAAAATTTGGTGCCCCGTCCCTGAGAAATTTCTGAATACACCGCAGACATGAGAACATCTTTCAAAGGGCTTTTTACGTCTTTTTTGGGTCTAACGTCTTTGTATTTAATTAACATTCAACCTAATTCAAAATTTCATCCCACCACCCAAAGTTTTTGGATCCGCTCCTGAGTGCGAGATCGAGTTTTCTTTAGAACTACCCTCCCTTTGAAATAAGCTGGGTGCGCCCCTGCTAGGGGTAATGCCAAACATTGCCACCAAGAAGTTAGTAAAGATAAAGGACAAGCGTGACTCATTATATTGAACAGGAAAGTAGATCATGAACTATTTCGTTTGACCGACTTAGCGATGGACAACTCGGGATATTGTCGTACCACAGACGGATTAGACCAGAGGTTCCCAACCGTGTTATGTGAGTTGCCACTGTGTTCTAAACAGCGTTTTCAAACCAGTGTACAACTCACAGGTAGCACTTTTTAATGGAGGATTTTAGGCCAGCACTAGCAGTATGCATAATCAATAGTAACTCATAGTTTTTAATCATTTTTTTCATCATATAATTAAAGTTCACCTTGACTATCTTCGATGTTACCTGACGAGGACCAATGCAGTGCCGAAAACGTTCGTGTTAAATTTTGTAAATAATGTATAGAGTGTAAATAAATTGAAATTAATGCATCAGATTTTTTGGTTGCAGTACTTTGCAACTTATGGTGCAAAAAATCGACCTCTATCGAAATTACAATTTATTAACCTCCTCAGCGATAATTAACCAGTAACCACTTATGACCACGAGACGACTATAGCCACAGACTACCAATGAAATATCGACTGAAAATTTTACAGCTGAGCAGGGGGGCGCAAGTGTTGAGAGTATCTAGAAGGGGGGCACAATTAGACAAGGTTGCAGCACCACTGGATTAGACGGTGATCATTACTACGATTACGCGGACTCACAATTAACACCTATCATCACATCGTTGACATGTTCCAATACTGCGTCGTCACCAAGCCAGATCAGTCACACGTCCTTACTCATAATCAGCAGCAACTGCTGTAGTAGGAGGTAGACGCTTTTAAAAGCAAACCAGAAATAGAGCAGATTACAAACTTATAGGGCGTATTCAAAAATCACAACTCTGCCTACTTATTACGTATCATTAAAACACATGTACTACAATACCATATTAAGTGCAACAAGTAACCTCACAGTAATACATATATAGATACCAACGCCCCAGCAGTATTAAAACCTGCAAGAGTTCTATTGATTGATTACTGGTATCTTGTTAATGAAATTCGATTAAGTAATTGCGGGCTACTTGAAGCGTTCAGATTTTAAGAGCCTATCCTACAATGTATGTGGGATGAAAAACCCAGCAATTATTTCCACCACTGCAAGATGTGAAAAACAACATTAAGCAAAACTATAGCAAAACAATATTGGAGTAGCCCTACCAGCTAACACCAAAGCAGTGAATTTCAAACTTTTATGGTTTGTGGATCTCTTCTAGAAACTCCTAACATCATTGGTTCCCTGCTCAACAATAACATTTTCTGCCAGTATTGCATTCGTAGCGACTGTAACTGGTCAGAAGTGGTTCATATCTGTTACAAGGTCAATAAACCTTGCGCTCGTCCTGTTTAATGTCCTTTCGCCCTGGATAAGAATCCCTGCACTACAGCATACGCTCACTTACGTCATAATTGAAGCTTCAGCGAGGAAGGCTTGGGCGGCTTTCGAACGATCTTTCAGTGATTTTACAGCCACTTTCTGGCCCCGGAATGTTCCCTCGTATACATCTCCAAAATCACCCTTACCGAGAATATTACCCAGTTGTAAGTCTTTGTGATTCACCGCCCACCCAGCTGAAAAAATATTGTAATGACTTGAAAACCATATTTCTTGAAATTAAAATCATACAATCTGTATTTCGAGCACCTGAGAAACGCTACTAGCGTAAAGCATTTGAATGGAGTTTTCGTTGTTTCCATAAACGAAATTAATCACAAAATTTTTTATTTTGTTACCAACGCCAATGCCATTTTTACCGAACTTTTCGTCGACGTACATTAAGTTGTATCAAGGTGTACAAAACAAAAAATATATCCACGTTGAAGGAAGCTGGACGTAGATGTCAGTGCTAAACAAACGCACTTGCGTACCACATTTTTTCCTCTGATGTGCATCAAATTTACTCTAATGGTGCAAATAAAACTTGGAAGATGATAAAACAAGTTTTGGTCATAATAAAAGTATCTCTAGGTGACCTAATGCAGTCGTATCATTCAAAATCGTTAAATGCAATCTTCATAATTTCTTGCATCGACAGATTAGCAACACATTGGAAACTGTTCAAGGAAAAGATCGTTACGTCAAAGACGCGTCAAATCACGCTCAACGCTGCCGAGAAAATACACAGACAGCAAAGGAACATTAAACAGCATTAACATTTTATGTAGCAACTATTTATATCCAATTGTTTTCAACTAAAATACAAGTCACAGCAGAACCCGCTCATACCTCAGCTAACACTATTTGCGGTAGAGCAAAAATTTTAAACCCACTTTTACAACAGTTGAAACCGTTTTCCGTCACACTGGCAACTAGTGCATCACAGTCATTTTTATGCCGTTTAGCGCTTACACAAGACAACCATTGTGCTTGGCGCTCAATGAAGCAGTGGTATAGTGGTGGTAGCAGTGTCTTTTATTTCCACACCGTCAGCACGATAAAGAATACGATAAGATAAAAGAAATATAACGCGGTACAAAAAAAGGGAAGAGGCAACAAAACGATTAACGTTACGGCATGCAGGTAGAAGAGAAATTAAAAAAATACAAGAGTGGGCAACTGGGCATGGTTGCAACACCCAGAAATACTGCGTGCGATCACAATGTTTCCCTTCAACCTGTAATGCATAGGCTACAAGTCTGATTAAGAAGGGAGACCAATGATAAGTCACCGTTATACACCCTATTCCCGGATAGTGCGAACGTACAACATTGCGAACGTACAACATAGAAAAAAAGCAATGCATGTAAATCCACAAAGTACTTAGCAATACAACCTGCACGCAGTGCCGTTTAGCAATACAACCCGCAATATAGCTTATAAGCGACAACACAACTATTGATAAGTGTGCCACAAATATCGAAATTGTACCATTGTTCCTCGCCATTCGTGTAAACAAAAACATTTTCGTTTAAAAATTCCTACAGGCGGGAAACTGTTTGTGGAGCGAGAACAAGTGTTTGCTTATTGATTACTAGGACTACAAAGCTCGCTCTGTGCAGCATTTGGTTAAGCAAGCACTCAATGAGGATACAGTTGTTCTATATTTAGCGTAAGGTCAACAGCGGAAGTTACAGCAACATACATTTTCTCAATAAGAACAAAACTGTCACATAAAGTGCTGTGATCTTGATGCAGATTGCAATTTAAAACGTGTAAAGAGCAGTGACTTACTATGTATTGCTCCAAAACATGCTGGCCATGATCAATAGCATTTTGATTTTTGCATAAAGTAACGCACTGCACTTCACTATCACGCAACAAAACCAGTAAATACGTATTACATGATCGCACTCGCTAAAAATTGACGTAGCAAGAACTTGCAGCTGACCTATTTGGAAAATTGCTTTGTAGATTCAATATTGTGGTGCAACTCCAGTTCAGTCAGACAAGAAACTTTACTACATCAGACCAACTGGTTTGCTCAGCTGTTCAGCACGTTGCTATCGACGCGGGAGGTTTTTCGTTAGCTCCTGGCCAATCAAGTGAGGCACAGTATCGCCAACAGCCCAGCCCGTCATCGCCGCGACGATTTTTAGGAGCTGTGTAGCCGAAGCGCCAAGCCGCGCAGATGGAGCCGCTACACACTTCGGAGTAATAACGACTGCGAGGACAAGAAAAGTTTGATTTTTTTTTTGCTACACTGCTTGTTACTCAAAACTAAGAGTAGTGAAGGAATAAAGCCATGCTACGATGCCTCAGAAAGTAAAAAGAGAAAGTTGCACACGTTTCTCAACGTAATATAATGTAAAAAGTAGTAGGTAAATCTTATGGTCCTGTCCAATGTACATCCAAAATTGAAACCCCACATGCCACCTGGTATCGCAAATTCAACAAAGGTAAAACCAGCAAGAAAGCAGAAGACCCCAAGCAAAATGGATTCAAAAACTATGCTTCTGCAGTTAAAACGAAGTAAACTTTGTTATTGCAGGTCGGAATCTGAACAAGAGTTTCAAATCCAGCAATTTAAAACCCGTGTTGAAAAAAAAAAAAAAAAACAGTTCGAAACCACCTCGCGATTACCTTAACGTGAAAACATCGGAACACAATAAATATGGAACAAAAATAATTTAAGGAGAAGTGAAGCCGCAGTAAGTCTCAAAACTGGACGTTTCGACAACACACATTCAGCTGTCATCATCAGCAGTGCAAGCAAGGCAGTGCAAAACTGCAACATTGAGATTTACTATGGCTTTATTTTTCCTCTTTATGCAGAAAAAAAAACAGTTCTGCGCAAAGGAAATCAAAACTTAAGGAGTGAGATTTTAGATAACACGCCCTATTAGATATCACAACATCATTATATGACAATCTCAATAAAAAAATTCTGTCATCTCTTGTTTTACTTGATCTTCGAAAAGCTTTTGATACTGTCTCACATCAACGCCTCCTTTTAAAATTAGAACATTACGGGATTAGAGGGATTGCACTTCAGCTACTAACAAGCTATTTGAGCGATCGCATGCAATTTGTAAATATAAACAACGTATGTTCCAATCTAGAACGTTTAACTATGGGTGTACCACAAGGGTCAATTTTGGGACCCTTATTATACATTATTTATGTGAATGATTTTCAATATGCTGTAGAATGTACTCCTAGGCTGTACGCAGATGATACATGCTTATTGATCGAAGCTAAAACCGTACAAGAATTACAAAATTCTGTAAATAACGAAATGATTAAAGTCACGAATTGGATGATAAGTAACCAACTTACGATTAACCCCCAGAAATCTTCTTTATTAATTATCCAACCCACTCTAAACGACCCTCCAATTAAATTTCAAATCAATATTGATGGTTATTATGTAAATTCGCAAAATAGTGTAAAATATCTTGGAATTTATATAGATCACTATCTTAACTTTAAATTTCATACTGAAAAGACTAACTCACAGATTGCAAGAGCTACCGGGATACTTTGGAGAGTTAGAAAGTATCTTCCAGCCAAGACAATGCTGTCTTTATATTATACTTTAGTGCAGCCACATCTTCTTTATGGTTTAACTGTTTGGGGCTCTACATCACCTAGAAGCTCACAAAAACAGTTGCAACTTCTTCAAAACAATGCTGTTAGAGCAATAGTGGGGTGTCGCAAATGTGATCACATATCCTTATCATATAAAAATTTAAACATATTGAAAGTTCATGATCTTTGCAAACTAGAAATAGCGAGTCTCATGTATTTGTATGAAAAATCTCGCCTTCCAACTACTTTTAATAATAAGTTTATTAAACCCTCTGAAGTTCATCAATATACAACGAGAAGTATTCAAGAGCTAAAATATTATATTCCCAGATTTCGTTTGACCAGATTTCAAAAATCTTTCACATATACCGGCGTAAAAATTTGGAATAACATTGAGAAAAAATTAAAACAACTTTCTTACTCCAAATTTCGAAATACTTATAAAGCGTTATTAAGTGATGCATATAATACATAAGCTCAGTAGAAGCCTTGGTACAGTCTGTTTGCCCTTTTTTTTTTTTTCTCTTTTTATTGTAATAAAAATAGTAAACAAACGCAGAAGTTTTATAATCATCTTTTGTGGAGCTGTTTGACTCGAAGACCCATTGGTCCCTTCACAGCTTCTGTTAGCTTTATTTCTCAAAATAGATTTGTGCTCGTTTACTTATTTATTTAATTTTACTCTGTTATTTTTCTTTTGTTATTGTTATGTTTTGATCTATGCCTTTGAAGTTAACAATAAATTGATCCTGATCCTGATCCTGATAACATCGTCCGCTCCACACATATTTCGACTACAAGAAAAAATGCTCAGAACAGCATGTTTTCACGCCATATTATCATCGTACCTTTTTTAAAATCTTCAGTGTCAACTGAGAAATCCAGACCACCTTGTTTAGTTAGAGGAGTTGACAGTGGACAAACCAAACCATCAGCATCTCGTTCATAATGCTAAAAACAAATTTATGCTACAAAATTTGACACAGAATAACCAGAGCATAGAACAGTGGCATTCTCATTTATTTTCAATCACTAGCTTATACAAGTACAATCATGAGAATATGAAGAAGTAAGAGGCGTATTGGTAAAAAGACTACTTTGCCGCTTTATATCCAAAATCGGCCGGTTAATTCAGTTGTTGAGTGCATCGCTATCGGTGCGGGAGGTCTAGGGTTCAAATACCGGGCAGGTGAAATCAAACACAATGTCGCCAACCACTGCGACGCTTCCCCGGAGCCGGGTTGCCCAGACGCTAAGCCTCGGAGATAGGCCCCGCCACTCGTTACACGCTTCGACGTAATATCATCGCGAGTATAACGAAATTTGGTGATTTTTTTGATTTAATAACAAGAGCAATGAACAGTGAGTGGTATTCTTATGTACTTATTCTTAAGCGCTAGTTAATACTAGTATGATCATGCTAACAGGTGAAGTAAAAGGTGTAGTAGTAAAATAGTCCACTTTGCCGCTTTATAACCAAAACATTTTAGGACCCATTCTTATGTTGTTTTAAATTGCTTAAGTGCAAGTACATTTTTATAATGCGCTGAGATAAAAAAAACTACCGGTAAGCAGTTTTCAGACACTGAGCAATATGACCCAGTTAATAAACATTTTTTGCCCAAAGCACAACCAGTGTAGTCCATAACAGCGGAAACAACTCTGCTGGTTCAAGCAGATACGACTTGAGATGAAACTAATAACCTCTAAAAGTCTAATCTAAAGGCATAATTTCATAACATTACTACAATATTATTTGGTTGTTTGTGTACAGTGCTAAGCATCGCGCGTCTGTCACACTACAAAAACACCCATTCTCGTGTAATTGCAGTTCGTAGTGTTTGGTAGACACTTGATGCAATTTTTTAATAGGTCAGCCTACATGCACGTCACGATTGTCATGGCAACCAATCTGCACAAATACTAGCAAAGCAGAAACCGGAAGAATGCTCTGCACTAGAGTGCTACACATTTCTGATGGTAGTCGACACGCAAAGTATGCAGTAACAAAAAGGTAATCTATGTGTTTGAGTTGTTCAAGTATTTAAAAAACTTTCTTTGCAGACCCCGAAATGATTCAAAACTCATGAAATGACGAACTGAAAGTTGACAAACTCAGTGGAAATGCTTCATAAAAACAAATAACCGAGCTTGCGTATAGTAAGCATAGTACAAACAGTTAGGGTCGAAGACGCAAAAATAACTGATTTACTCGGTTAGGGGTGAAACAGCTCGCAGAATAGGTCACTTTTAGTATTTCGTGTTCAGTTGCTTTAAGGCTGATTTAAAGCAAATGAACGGATCCGCCATAAGCAACTATTGATATATATTTTCATTTTAAAATGTTAAATGCAGCATAAAAGAAATCAGTTAATAATGTCAGAAAATCACAAAGAGCACATTACGGCATATGTATGACAGACCTGGTACAACAGGAAGCTCATTCAAGTGAATACAAAAGCTAATGCACAGAAAATATAGTTACTTATGACGGACCCTGTTCAAAATCTAAGAACAGCAGCATAACATGAGCAGCAGCATAGCATAACATTATTAACAAAAATTCTGTGCAAGAGAACTGTCTGTTTCTAGAAAAACGTAACGTTTCCGACAATAATTGATAGTCTTAATCTCACGTAAGTAGTGACATAAAGGTCAACTTTGCAGACTCACTACCACCACAACGTAAGACGCATAAACACATTCAAAAGAACAACGCTTGGCTTAAGGCACGCAAAAGATGTAGCCAATCATACCAAAGTTTCTCAAGGAGATAAAAATGCCGTAGCAGTTGACAAGCTTTCGAAAATTTGTCGCTAAATACATCAGAGAGCAGTATATAACATCCACATGCTTTTTTTAACATAAAAAAGCGATAAAACGTGAGGCAGACATTTCGCAAAACTGATCAAGTGCAACCAGGGTTTTGTGAGCTTTTACAGCGCCACATGCTTAGACCGATGTCGAAAAAACGTCAAGTTTAATAAAAAAACATTTAAAAAGCAAGTACGGTAATTATTTTACCTCAACTAGCTTGGTAAGATTTTCGAAATATTCATCTTGATCAATGGTTACTAAGTTATCTTTGAAAATAATTCTGTAATGTTCAACTTCTCCATTATAACAGACACACATGGTGTAGTCCCCGGGATAGTTGGTTGACTCTCGCACCAAAAACAAGCCATTTCGACGAGGACGAAGTAAATCTTCTGCTTTTTGACGAGTAATTTTTCCATGAAACCACCTAAAATCAAACAATCTTTAAAAACACTCTTTCTTGAAGGCTTTGAAAAAATGTAGCAGCAAGTCTATTTATTTGCAGGTTACTTGATCAATTAACACAGAACTTGCAGCACTGAGACAGAGAAATGCAAATTACACTTTGATTACATTACGTACAAAAGCCGGTATGGAATTACTTTTTCGGTCAATACTTTCAACAGTTCGCTTAATTTTCCTACAAATTACACGACACATGTAGCAACTTCACGCTTGAGCTAGACGATTTTCAAGGCAATGCTTGGCACGAATCAGCAATCACAACCTAACACGGCTCTCTCAGCCAGTTTTATAATATGAATAGTTTCAAAAGTTTACCAAGTGCAAAGAAACCGTCAATTATGAAGACTTTGACAAAAATTAATAAGTTTGAAAAATCTTCGGTAAAGTAAAGCACCTTTACCTGCAGCAAAATCTGCGAGTACAAACAAAACAAAAATTTTAAAAATGTACTAAAAGCAAAGATAGTATTAGGAAAACGGAACAACAGGAAGCTAATTTGCAATTTAAATACAAATACTGTAGCTCTAGAAATTAGCTAAAAATATGGCATTTTTGCACCATTGGCATAAGACCTAGCTCAACGTAGCTTGCTTACAGCGTTTGACAAATAGGGATGTGCCGAGTAGAGTCCGAGTATTTGGCCGAGTATTAATTCATACTTGGCCGAGTACTAGTCTGTAAACAATTAAAGTTTTTTTTACGTAAAACCCAAGTTACCAATTGACGGTAGTAATTTCTCTTTTATCCCGGAACTGCAATGCAACCTGCAAGCCCTAACTGCCTGAAGAAACAAGTGTTGAACTTTTTTGCGAATGTGCTCAGTAATCAACATCCTGTTAGACGTTTATGACGTCACAAGAATCCTTTGTTCCAAACACCGCGTATGCACAGTACATCATTATTGCATCGTATTGCCCAGATGTTGCCATTTGACAGCAAGCTCAGTACATACCTAAATTAAATACCATTATTACTGATTAACCCAATGATTCAGAAGCAGCTAAATGCAGGAAAACCAAAAAGGAAAAAGCTTATTTCCCATCGCGCGTGACGTTCTAGATACTCGGGACTATGGTTCGCCGAGCACTTTTCCCTGCGGCACATCCCTATTGACAATGGCACCGGGAGTGAGCCAAGACGTGAGCCCAAGTGTTTTGGGCGTTAGTGGTTATGATTAATATACAAAAACACTTTCTAAACCAAAAAAGGCGAAGTCGACTTAATCGGAATCAAAAGCTTACCAGTAACGATCACAGTCACACTCACATTCCTAATTTTTTTTAACTTGTAGAATTAACTCGCGTAACAGCATCGAAACACATTAAAGAAAAACCTGGGTTCTCCGCACATACTTCAATCATGTGTCTTACTTTACTCGGATATATGCATAAGCTTGTTATAATTAGAGTTGGTCTATTTAAAGGTTAAAGACGCACTCGCTAGTGCAAATGCGAAACCTACAATTTTCTAAAACACCTACACATCAATCCAGCGTAGAACAAGCCCTCACGCCTTTGAAACAGTCACTCTAGTTCTGCAATAACTTCTGGGTTGACAAAAGGTAAAATACTGGTTTTGCGCAATTTCGTTGAAAGTTACAGTAGATGTAGTTAACTGGAAATTTCAACAATTTTACTAACTCGCCCACATTTTCCGGCTACTCAACAACATCAGCAAAACAGCAACTGAAATTTAGCAAGTCTTTCGCAAAAACAAAAGGCAAGTGATACGGAGTTCTATAGACTAAAGCAAAATAAAAAACTTCATGCAGAGTTTCAGCATGGCAAACAGTACGTCGAAAATGTGAACGTGAAGTAAAATTTGTTGCACTGTATGATTCGCTACAATGCTGCTGAGGACCTAAACAGAGTTCTATTCTTGGCCAGGTCAAAAAAGAACATTTCAAAATAGAGCTTACAGTTGTCATAAGAAACGGTACAATAGAGACATTGCAAAAACACGAGTAACAAATTCAATCTCTGGATGTTTTGTCAACGTGGATTCAGCTGTTATCATCATCAGTGTTTGCAAGGCAGTACAACGCTGTAATCAACAGTTTTGTACTGGCAGCAAACTCAATCTTGGTCTACAAGACTTGGGACACAAAATTTGCTGCGAAATACTGCATCTTCTTAATCAGCATTGAATTGCACAGTACTTAGTGCTAAGTGCCTGCAGATGTATTATTATTTGCCTTAAAAATTGCAAAATCTATAAAATTTTTCCAATTTTTATACAGCTACAACGCTAACCATGTAATTAATGAGAAATGAAAGCAAAATCAAATATTTAATTAAAGAGGAATTCAAACATTCGATTTATTTCGTTCTAGTCGCGTTGGTTTGTCATAAAATTACAAACAAGTAAAGCGTTTTGCAACTGAACGCTAGAATCCACAATGCACCACGATGTAAAAATCTCCTGCAATATCAGGCGTATGGTATAGAGTAGACAAAACTGAATGAGCTAGCGGGTCAATCACAACCATAAAGTGTGGTGACAACTTCCGGTTATAAACAACCAAACGTTTTCCAGTATTTCAAACTGTTTAAAAAGGCCATACGCAAGATCTACAGTCGTGAACAAAAGTTTAAGACCACTACGCAAAAGTGACGATTTTCAACATTTGACATGTAATTGCATCAGGCATATTTTGTTGTTACGTCATAAGTTTGTTTTCTTCGTTGTGCTTCATTTCGTGCCTATTCTTATTCTGTGCACATTTTCTGGTAGATTTTTTTGCTATTTGTTGATGCCTGAAATGGACAAGAAAAAGTCTCCGAGCGAGGTTCAGAAGACCCAGATAGTTGCCTTATCCGGCCAAAATCTATCTAAAAGGCAAATATCGGCTCAAATGAGGTGCAGCAAAACCGCAGTGCATCAAGCGATGGCAAAGTATCAACAGGATGGCTCCTGTACCGATTAGACAAGGATGGAAGACTGCATGTCACCACTGCACGAGAAGATAACGTGATGAGGAAAATAGTTGTGAGGTCACCCATGGGTTCAATAAAAAAAATTAGGGCCATATTGGTGCGCAGAGGTAGTGGAATTAGTCATATAACCGTTTCCAGGCGTTTATCCAAAGAAGTTAATCCGAAGTCACACAAACCGGCCAAAAAAACAAGGCTTACTGCGGCTATGAGAGTCAAGGGTTAAGAGCTTGCTAATAATCATCAACATTGGACCGCCGAGCAATGAGTAAAAGTGCTTTTTTCAGACGAATCACCGTCTAACAGTTCGTGGTTTGTAAGAGGCACGTCCGTAGACCAACTGAAAAACGTTTTGATGAGAAATGCACCATACCAATAGTGGAACAAGCCTTCTAATCCGATGATTTGGGGGGCTATGTCCGGAAATGGCGTGGCTGCTCTCAGTTTCCTGCCTCCAGGAACGACTATGAATGAGCCAAAATACGTGCAAATGCTTTCAAAGAAGCTAAAACTTCACCTGCAGGTTCACAATTGTCAAATATTTATGCAGGATGGCACCCCTTGCCACAGTTCCAAAGTCGCAAAAAATTTGCTGGATAGCAGCAACATCGACCTCTTCGAGGGGCAGGAAACAGTCCCGATTCAAATCCCATCGACAATTTGTGGACCAACATGTAAAATCAAGTGTTGGAAAAGCAACTATCAAGTGGCGCAGAGTTGGTAAAAGTGATCAAGAAATTTTTTCTTCATTATACTCGCCGTATTACGCCGGAACGTGTAACGAGTGGCGAGGCCCATCTCCGCTGCTTAGCGCCTGGGCTACACAGCTCCGAAGCAACGTCGCAACGGTGGCGAGCCGTTGGCGATACTGTGCCGATTTGACCGGTCCGAGAATCGAACCCCAGACCTCCCGCACCGTTTAGCAACCGAGCTAACCGGCCGGTTGTGATAAAGGAAGTCTGAGTGAAAAAATATCCAAGGAATACTGCCAAAGTTTGATCAAAAAATATGCCAAGAAGAATGAAAGCTGTGATCAAAAACGAAGGAAGCCGCATAAGATATTGAGAAGGGGATTATTTTTCTGTATATCATTATTTAAACTGTGACGTACTGTCTTCCATATGCTTATGATTGATTGGGTGCAAAATAAAACAATTTTCAAAATGTAAATAAAATGTTTAGCGCCTTGTGCTTAGAAACTCGTAATAATTTCAAGTAGTCTTAAAGTTTTGTTCATGACTGTAGTTGATAGCTCTACCAAATCAGAAAAGATTAATTTACCAACGTAAATTTTATCATGACCATAATTAAAATTCTACAAAATTACAATGTACTGGTACTTAAATGTCACCAGAACCTGGTATTCAAACACAAACGTTTCACTTTATTAAAACAGCTATTAAAAAGAAAAGGCATAACGATTCAAAAAATCAGCCTTTCTCTAAACGTAAACCTTAGATATTTCAAAACAAAAATAGCCACAAAGCGACCCAAAAGCTGCTTCGAACGTCGCTGAAAACAAAGCAAGATTTCAGGGCGTTTACTTAACTCAATTGCAACGTTAGCAATGCATGCAAACAAAACAGAACTTACGGCATAGCATGAAGTTTGACTTCCTTGTGGTTAGTCTGCAACAAAATAGATTGATTATCAAACGTAATTTCTTATGCGCACAATTATCAGTTGACTAGTAAACGTTACATCCTCTACATTAACAGGAATTCCAGATGATTAGCAAAATATGAAGACAACTAGTGCCGAAACATACTTATTTGCATCTACATAAAAAAACAAACTTGTTCATAATTATAGTCAAGAAAGAAGTCAACAATTTTAAGGGTAATTACAAAATCACCATAGTAGTTCCGTAAAACCTAGCCGTTCAGTCTACTATGCTACAAGCCCTTCATGTGTACTGTAAAGCCTACCCCTACAGCATTTACATTGATAACAAAATAATGTAATAACATTACAGCAATGGATCACCAAATGGCTTCATGCACTCATATTCCTATTTGAAAGACCGATAAACTGATCGATCGAATAATAGCTTTGGTACAACGTACGTCCAAACTAAATTACCATATGCATTTGTAAACAATGTAAGACACACTATTCATTTCCGGTTGGTTACCGAATGCAGCAAATTTACGAAAATATAACCTACCAACTAAACAAAAAAATCTTAATTTCTAACCATTTTGGATTTGTGCAGTGACGACAAGCACATTAAAGGCAGGACAAGAAAAGAAATAATTAAAACACAACAAGCAAAACACGACTTGAAATCATTGAAAAATTTACTGAAGCACATAAAAAATCAAAAAAAAGTTTGATCAACGTTTGACAACACATTAGCCTACTGTATTACCACTACTTTATATACACAAATAACCGCTATTACCGGTGCCTCATAGCAAATCAATTTGCTCACACACCAACTTTTTGTTTAACACCTACGCATATCAAACCACTGCATGAACTAAAAAGACTCCGTGAATCATGAAGCGTGGCAAAGGAATTAATCAGTTAAACCAGCATTTGTAATGCCGAAAAGCGCTTTAGGCCGTAGGTAGCTATTTTTGAAAGCAAGCTTTCTCTTCAGTCTAAAGAAAACATAAGGCAGAATTTTCAACTACCAGAGCTGGACAGTGGACACGGTAGGCCTATCTTAAACGCAAAAAGAAGCCAGTTGTACAGACACTTTGAAAGGCCTTTAAAATACCAAACACAGCCAATCATACTTACTCCTGATGCTCTGCTTTTTCTAAAAAATAAAAAGAAATGTTTTGACCATGATCCTGGTAGCGCGCTTTAAAATTATTAGCCCATGTTACCATTACTGTTTAATGCCACACAAAAAACGCACTAAAACGCACAAAAATGAAACTTAAATTTATGCAGGGCCGAAAAAGATGAACAATCTAATATGTAAAATATTCAGCATTAAAAACACTGAAGTGTTGAATTAGCGTTTGTTACAGTTGATTGCTTCGATAGATTTGTCGATACATCTGCGAACTAGCAATAAAAGGCTTTGCATACACAATTACAAATGCTCGCACCGTATATAGAAACTATGCATATCTCAGCGCGAGAAAAGTTTAAGTAGAAGTCTCAAGCCAAACTGACCTTTTCATGATGTAATTTGCAGGGACCATTCCTTGTTCGCCGTTGGCGTTTTTCGCTTTGTACCAGTTAGGATCTCGCGTTGGCTGTTAATCAAATAGTATTCTTTACTACACAGAAGCTGTGCTACTTGCATTTAGCCTGAAAACTAGCAACTCAGCACTGCACAAAGTTCTCAGAACTTCGAAAACGTGATAGAACTTTGCTAATATACATATTACGAAAAGTGTAGAAAGGCATTAGCCAGTACCACCTAGCTGAAACAAAATGCAAAGAAACACAATGACCGACACAAATCAAGATTGTGTTGCATCTCAGTAATCAATAAAACCTGCATCTATTGTCAAAACATACTAAGAGTTTTTCAACAAAAACTGCTACAACAAATGCTATTTATGTCAACTTTATATGCATTACTCAAACAACAAAATTGCTATTAAAGGACTGGATTGCAGATCGTGTAGACAACTGTACGCACTGTCAGAGCAAAGGAGTCAGCACAGGGGTTTGGCTATACAGTTTACAGGAGTTTTATTAGCATACCATCAAATGAACGTTTTGGAAGAGCTGTTTGGCTTGACGTATAGAAATGAAAGTAATGCCTTTAATACACAAGCAGCTTTACAGCTTACTGAATCCTATCTCTTACTATGTTGAATTCAAAACAGGCAGTAACTGCCAACAAGCTCACAAAGTAGGAAGCAGTAACATCATTGCGGTGTCCATAATCGGACAGAAAGTGCAGTAATAACAAGGACAAGCTGAAATCCAGTACAAGTAGTGTTCAACTAGTAGATGCGCATGTTAACCCGCATGTTTTGTAGCTGAATAGCTTGGCCAACTTCATAGCACCAACGTCACACTTAAAGACAATTGTGCAAGCTGCATCGGCACATATATCCGGTGTGCAAAAATGAACAAGCAAGTGCTGTGCGCCATCAGCAGACGATGCGGCCAAACATGAAAGAAAAAATACCAGGAACGATGTAGCGTTATCCGTTTCTGTGGTGGATAGTAAACTCTGTAAAGGTCTTGGAAACAGCATTTCTACTAAGCAAAAACAATTTACGATACAATGCAAGATCTTCGCTTAACCAGATTGTCGAATAATAGAGTGTAATTGAATAAAACAAATTAGCATTGAAAACAAAATCTATATACATCGTGATTTATCACAAAATAAACTGATCATGCGCATAAACTACGTTAGTTAACACATAATAACAAAAGCAATTTACGTGTATTTTCAACATACTTTTAACAGCAAAAAGTTACAGAAAAGACCATACAAAAAATGCTTGAACCTAAAATAGCTCCCCAAAATCTGAATAGTTAAGTTTGCTTGTACCATAAAAAAGACTTCGCTTCAACATTGGATATTTCTCAAGCTTTAATGAACGCAGAAAAAAAATTTTAATTGTGAGTTTTATTTCGTTTGCGATGTATTCACTTTCCACAGTTGTTTATGAAAGTACAGTTGTTTGCATCAAGGTAAAGCCAAGATTAGCTCTTTTTAAAGAGCAAAATTGCATATCAACAAAGAACTGACAACTACAACGCCAAGCCAATGTCGAGGTAACTGACATATGAATCACAGCGCATTGAAACAACTAGCATACAGTAAAATAAAAATTTCCAACACTAACCTGCAGCACAGTCAGATGCTCCCCTTTTTTGAAGTTAAGATCTCCTTTGTTGTGAGTGAGAAAATCAAACGCTCCTTCACACTCTGTCCCAGGAGCAAACTTCTGAAAGTGCAGTTAGTATTCAGCAACCGATTCAAGAACAAGGTACAACCTTGTACCTCCAGAATAACATTAATGTGCTGGCTTAGTATGAAGCAAGAAAATTCCCCATCTTCCAATAAGCAGCCCCTAGGTTTACTTTCAATGTGGCGAAATCAGGTAGTAAACTTAAAGCAGTTTAAAATGAGTTGGCTCAGAGAGCCATCGGTGAAATAGTAACTTATAGCAATGAAATGACAAGCAAAATAAAAATGACACGTCTTTTCTTCGGCAAAAAAAATGATGAAATGACACGGGACAAAAATTTCATACCACAACATCTACTCATCATACAGTACTTTTCCATGTAAGCATATACTGTCAGCAACAAGCATGCACTTTTCCAGAAGCTAAGCCTTTCATAAGCAAAACATGCAGTTTAACTAATACAATGCAAAACATTTTTCAGCCCAATTTTTAATCAGTTACGCATCAAATGCCATCATAAAACGTAATACCAATAACAAATCATTTCAACAATTAAGTACGGTACAAAAGCTGATTGGAACCATTTTAAAACAACATCTTATAGGACTAATCTTAAACAATTAAAAACTAAACTAAGATCCATTAACTCTTAACAACTATTCGAATAATTACATTATATCCAAGATAGAACCGCTACACGTTGTCCTTTTATTTTGCAGCGGACAAACAGAAGTAGCATAATTGCAATCGGTCCACTCGTTATATAATTTTTAAATTGAAAGCACGCTTATGAATTTAATTAAAGGAATCTGTATTGGCTAATCATTAATTACACAGTATTGCAAAGAGCCTCAACAATGAATGACCTACCTCTATTTGATTTTACAACACTTTGATTTTCCGAGCATTGCAGAGCTATTATACTTGATCCACATTAAATTAAATAAGTGCATGGTTTAACATCATAAATTATTAGAGAAAAAATTCACTAAATTGGTTTCTAATTTTTTACCGTTTTTTTGAGTCCTTTGTTTTTCGATGCCTTACGAGCAAAATAATATAAATTACCATGCATCACAAAATTAAACTTCAGACCATGTTGTCCACTACAGAACTGTATTGATATGATATATACAGGGTATTTCTAAAATCTTGAGCAGCACATTTGAAGTCCCCGTATTTACGTAACTATGAATGAAAGTAAGATTCAACAGCTCAGATGGCCGATTGGTAAGAGCGTCTGCCTTGGGACCAGTAGACTTGGGTTTGAATCAAAAACGGGTCAAACCAACGACCTTAAAATTGGTATTCGCAGCTTCCCTGCTCGTCGCTCAGCATTAAAGGGACAGTGTGGAAAACAAGCCGGCAAGCTTATTTGGGAAAGGCACTTAATGGAATTCCCCCATCTTGGTGTGGTAGACAGATGGCTGGCAACTCCTAAGCGAGCTTGTATAGCGCATTGATCACTTTCTCGTGATAGGAGGATAAATATGCCACTAACAACAATAAGATCAAAGTTGTGCCATTTTAAAAGTATATAATTAATTACATTAAATTTTATGGAAGTTTTTATATCCTTAGTAGTTTCCGAGATGTTCAATGCCAAAATGTGCCCAAGACATTTGGAACACTCACACTGTACTACAGCAACATCTTTCAAAATTAATTGTAAAATCCACAAAGCACTTAGTGCTAAGAACACCACTGGGTTTAACATTTTTAAGGTATATTTAACATAACTAATCAAAAGTTATGTCAAATATACCTGTACCTCAAAAATGTTAAACCCAGTGGTGTTCTTAGCACTAAGTGCTTTGTGGTTTGTTAAAAGCACCTCTCTACCGAGATCGTAATTGTAAAAATATACTGCATTTGCAAGCTTTTTTAAATTTAGCTGAAAACCAAAACTTGTCTAATGTCCTGAAAACCAAAACTTGTCTTATGTCTATAGCCCTGACAGAAATAGTGTATGTAGGAGTGGTAAAAATGATAAGCTCAATACTTTCAAAGAAAGTTGAATTTTCCACAGAGAATAAATTCTCTGCTGAAAATGAAAGTGCCACTACATCACAGAAGGAACCTCCACGTGCTATTTTACATCCGATCTTTACAACATTGTATTCTATCTAGCAAAATAAACTAGGATATGTTTAATTTTAGACTTCAAATAGATTGATAAAATGGTACAAAAATTGAACAACACTTTCCGCAAATATTAACAAAACTTTACAACGTAATAATCATGATTGTGGAGAATTGTGATAATTCATTTCAACCAAGATACAACTTTTTGCTGTCACTTACTTTGCATACGACAACTTGTCGCAACTAAGTCGGCAAAAAAACAAAATTTCTTCAAGGTTCTAGTTTGGTTCAGAAATCAAGTTAGGTGTTAGTGTTCGAGTAGGGGCAAAGGTTAAGAGTTTCAATGCCAAGTCGATCACTACAAATAGTCGCAAACTCTTGGCAAGGCATCTCTGAAGTTTCAATAAGATTCAAAACCGCATTTGGTATATGTTAAAATAACTTTATAGTTAACCTAAGACAGAATTTTGAACAATCCATGACTGTGCAATGAGATCTTACAACTTACTGTTTCAAACATCTCATGATTTTCATATGAGCCGTGATGTCTATCATCACCAAGATCAATCAACCTTCCAGTGGGCTAAAGTAAATGTTTACAAGTTAGTTGATTGCATCAAAAACTTAACTGCAGTTTCATAACTAGAATATTTTCAAAAATATGTGATTTTATCGTAACATCAATTTGGTTAAACTGACTATAAAATAATGTTTCAAAGAATTGTCTAAGAGCATGCTTGTGCAAATTTTGTATTGACAAGCCGCCAAGTTTTATGATTGTACAAAAATGTATGATGCAATGTGAATAGCTGTATTATACAGGGCAAAAAAATAATACAAGTTAAGAAACAATAAGTTTTTACGGGTTACAAATGCATGCAACATCGTGCTATGTATCATAACTCGCAATTTTACCACTTCCTCTAAAATTAAAATACAACTTAGAAACAAATTTATATACGATCTTCAATACCAACTTAAATGCTAGACGCAATGTGCTCTCACTTATCTATACAAAAAAGAAATGAGGTGATGTGGCAATTAATAAATGAAACTTAAAAAGCAATCTTGATGAAATTATTACAGCAGTGTTATGTTTACTGATTTGTAAGAAGAGGTCAAGATTACATTGATAATATATTTCATTTTCTTTAGGCGTAGGCTTACAGAAAATTTCATTTCCTTTGGGTTTACAGAAAAACTAAATACATTTTGCTACAGTAAAATATTTAAAACTAGGCTATGCAAGCAGATGATACCATACCATTTTGCTGTAATAAACTTTAAATCATCCGCAATAAAGCACAACAGTAAGCTAGATCTCTAACTAAAACTATTCTTCAACACAACAATATTGAAGAGCTTAATGTGAAAACCAAATACATTTATAGTTTTATACTGTACCAGCACAAAAACTTGTATATATGCGTAAGTTTTGCTAGCATGATACCTTTAAGCATAGTTGATCAACGTAATTATTAAGTGCAGCAAATCTCTCTGTTTTGGCACTGATAAAATAATGTGCGCCAAAAATTCTGTGTTTTGACAGTACGCAATAACATAAACAGTATGCTATTCTGAAAGGTCAAGCTTCACAAATTCCACTATTCTCTTCGACTTAGGTTTAATATAATCCAAGTTTTACGATCATTGTCCATTATTTGCAAAACAGCACATGTACTAATTGACCACCCAGATGTTAGCACTTGAGCCAGCAAAAACAAGCTTCAGCTAATTTCAAACGCAATCTCACACACATGCTAGTAGTTTAATGCCATCACCCACCCATGTTGCTTTTTCATGTCACAAACAGTTCACATGCATAATGAAAAACATAAGTAATGCTGTTTTTACGATTATTCTCATGTAAAATGCAGCCATGCAAAATAAATCGTAAACTGAGAAGCAACACCATGAAATAGAGCAGCCTACTATATTTCACTTCTGACGATTCTAGGCTTACATTGACTTGTCGATCTATGTCAACACTGTTAGATGTTCCTTGAAAAGACACAGAACTCCAAACTTACGATGGGCCTAAGCTGCAGGCTATTTCTCTCACAGAACTATCTTTTTTAATCATAATTATGTTCAAAAACAATCACAATACGAAAAGCCACACTTAGGTTTTGGGTCCACGTAAAACATTGACACGTGGCCTGGGTAATATTTAGTCCATAGGACACAAGACTTGAAGCTTTTGAATTCACTCATTAACATTAGGTGACAATGTCGATAAAAACCAACTTTGCTGCCAATTGGCCATCATAAACTAATGCATGCCAGCCATTTTTGGTAATAATGCTTGCCTAGCACAAATTGCTAAACACGACAAAATAAATCAAAGTGATCAAGAAGTTTCAGTAGAACGACGTATTGCATTCTATCTATGGATCTGAGTCTAGAAACTCAAATAAGACTTGTTTTTCTTCTTTTCAAGTTTTTGCTGATTTTATACGCTGAATCGAAATAGAAAACATAATTTCAAACAATAACTTACCACATTATCCATGATGCTATTCAAATTTCACAACACCTGAAATAGAAAAAAATCATTAACAGAACATGTACAGTTCCATTTTAAACCAACCAGTCAGCTCAGTTGTTCAGAGATCACAAATAGTGTGGAGGGTCTGAGGTTTGATTCCCAGGTCAGTCAAATAAGACATAGTATTGGAGGTTGAACAGTTTAAGCTAAAAAATGAGTTCACAAAACCAATTCTACAAAGCTTCATCTTTTAGATATGATAAACTATTCATCGACCAAACTCATAGATATTGAACGAATTAAGATAAAAACACATCAAAGTACCGGTAAATCAATGTTAACGCTCAATTATGACAAAAAATAATACAAGCCTAGTTTATGTCCTCATATAATAAATGTGTAGTAAAATTTAAAAACAAACAGACAGGATAAGCTTACAATCAAAACGATGCATTTCTATCATTTTAAACAATAATGATGATACATTTCTGTAGCACTTTTTCCTAACGGAAAGTCAGATCAAAAGCTCAAAACAAAATAACAAAAACCCAACAGTGGAAAACAGTATTTAGAATTAAACACAGTAGATATCAATATGAAGTTGGGATCAATTCGAAAAAAATGGTCACCGTTATTAATTGAAAGTATTTAAATCGGCAAGAATGTTTACAGTTTGGCTAACACTTAATGTAGAGTGACAAATTAGTGGCTTGCCACCCAAGCATTGAGTACATATCTGTAACTGCGTTTAGTAACATTTTGGTTACCCAAACACTATTCCCTCTAAGCTATGAAATTTGAGAAAAATGAGAAATTTTGGGCAAAATTTTGCTGTTTTTGTCTAAGCTTGCCGACTGGAATTGTGATTTTTGGCCAAATTAGAATTAAAGTGTTAATACTTTGATGTAAAACAAAAGTTTCATACTCTGGAAACTCAAATTTGAGGCAAAAATTAAATCAAACTTTTAATCCCTAAATCTTAGGGCAAATTTTTCACTAAAATTTATGTTTTTGCAAATTCCCACTTGCTTAAAACTTAGTGGGAACAGTGTATCCAAGCCACAAATTTAAAACTTTTAGTCTTAAATCAAAACTTTAATCTCTCCACAAAAAACTGAATTTTAAACTGGTATCAAAACATAGAAGATATTCATGCCCGTAACTTTAAGTTACCACGTGGTATACAATTTTACTGCAAAACGCCAAAAATGCAACAAAAAATTTTGAAATTTCATAGTAGTTCTGCACTGTGTAACGCAACAAAATTTTTCCGAAAATAATAATCTAATTTGGGCATAAAATTCTAAATAATGGTAGGGCTTACCTGTATATAAAAATGCTCACAATTCCATCAACAGAAACAATATGAACAAATTAGCCTGCTCTATGGAAAAACAAAACACTATTTTCACGTAAACAGAACAAGACTGCAAAGTGCATCAAAGTTGTAAATAAAATAGTGCACAAAAAAAAACTCCCCATTAAGCGCTCATGCTCATCAAAAAATGGTTGGTTCTGAGACCATCATTTCAACTAAAAGATTTTCTTAAGCAAAGGATTATATCAAAACCATTAGGATTTGCGTGACTATGTACTGTACGAGATGAACCACTTTGCAAAAGGCAAAAGTTTGGATCACATGGCAAGACTTTCTTTTTCTTGAAAACTAAAGATATTTTAATGGACTAATTTCGAGAATAGTTCAGCATAGCTGATGAAGTATTTGTGCAAAAATTATAGCATTTTATATACATTGACATTTAATCATGATGAGACCACTTCTACAAACTTAGAAAAAAATGAGCAAAGGTGTGTTAAGTCCCTCGTTTTTCATAGTAGCTCAATAAAATTCTTGAAGCGTTTTCAGATTGCCCTCCAACTCTAGCCTTTTTGCTTGTTTTATCTCCATCGTTTCCATCTTTGACCAATGACTACTGCTCCTCATTTTCAGTCTTTGCTGGACTCTCAACAATTTAATTTTGCTATTATCTTTAAAACTCAAAATATTTTGAAGTCATACACTGTCTATTTTTCTGTTATTATGTTGCTGGCAGTAGATCCTGATTGGCAAAACCAGTCACACACATAGCCTAGATGCAAGCCAATCAGGATCTAGCCACAGTAATGAATATAAACGCTAGCCCAATCAAGATGTACAAATAACACTAAACAACAAAATAAACACTGCCTTTTTTGCAAGAAACTATGGAGCAAATTTGTAAGCATTATATATACCGATACCCAGGGAGTCGAACCAAACCCAAACCAGAGTTTTATAAACCAGTTTTGTGCTATTTTTGTTGAACCTTAACCAAACCATATTTTCCAAAATCGCAAAGAGCAAACTGGAACTGAAACGAATAATTTGATTGCTTGCAAATCTTAATCGAACCCAAATTGATTGAAAAAGTGGCTTGCTCCGTGAGGTTACATGCGTCACTTTGAAACTGATTTCAATTCAAAATAATAGTCATTTATGCAAGTAATCTATGCATGGTGAAGAAGTCTTTTAGATACTGTTTATGTTTGATATACCTGGTCCCGCAGTACTTGCGTAACAGACTAAACAAAGTGCTTTAACACTAATTTAACACTACCTGTGGATTGAAACCCGATGAGATCCTACTTTTATCAAAAGTGTGATTTTGTGACCCATTTTTACCTCTTCAGTCATTTATCATAATTGAGGTACCATTAATGTGGTGGGTATTCTGAAATTTGATTACCTTGAAATTTCACTTTAGTACAGGGATGCCAGATCTGCAGATTGCTTTTAGCAAGAGATTCTAGATTGGACTTCAAAAAAGTTCTAATTCAGATATTAGGATTGAATTTCGCAAGTTAAGTGTAGCAAATACAAAATTGACGCTACTTCAATAATCAATATATCTGTATATCATACCAGTTACTGTATCATATACAGTCTGCACCACTGTTCCCTCTAAGGTGCGAAATTTGAGCAAAGTGAGAAATGTTGGGCAAAATTTTCTAATTTTTTTTTTAAGTTTGCCAACTGCAATGGTGGTTTTTGGCCAAATTTGAATCAATGTGTTCAGTATTTTGATGCAAAACAAATGTTTTATACTCTCAAAACTCAACATTGAGGCAAAATTTAAATCAAACTTTCTCTAAACTCCTAAATCTTTGGGCAAATTTCTTATTGAAATTCATATTTGGGCAAATTCGCTCTGACTAAAAACTTGGAGGGAACAGTGGTTTGCACATATACCGGTACAGTATAAGAACATATACCAGTAACACTGACACAGGACACTCTATTACCAACATTTTTTCTTCAATGAAAGCGTTTTAGTATTAGGCTAGTATTTTGTTGCATATTTATCAGTTTATCCCCCAGTTATGAAAAAGCGATCAAAGCGCTATACGAGCTCGCTTAAGAGTTGCCAGCCATCCAGCATCTGTCTACCACACCAAGATGGAGGAATCCTGCGCCACTGTTGCCAGCTTATTCTCCACACTGTTCCTTTAATGCTGAGTGACAAGCAGGGAAGCTGTGAATACCAATTTTAAAGTCTTTTGGTTTGACCTGGCTCGGAATCAAATCTGAGTCCACAGCTCCCAAGGCAGATGCTCTCACCACTCGGCCATCTGAGCTGGTTTTAAATACCATTCTTTTGTCAAGTAAACACCACAGACAGATGCCCCTCCAGTGTTCCCTCTAGGATTTTAACAAGTGCCAATTTGCCCAAATGATAAATTCATTGAAATTTTTGCCCAAAGATTTCACTACTTTGAGGACAACTTTTACAATTTTTTTGCATTAAATTTGTGTTTCCAAGATACAAGCTATACCGGTAGTCTTGCAATAAAATATTCAAGTTTTTTGTTTAAGTTTTTCAGTTTTGCATTTTATAATATTAATTTCTGGTTCAAAATCAGTAAAATTTGCCCAAAAATTCCGCATTTTTCTCAAATTTCTCACTCTAAAGGGAACACTGTGCCCCTCATAATTACTTAGCGGTAGGCCTACCTTTTAAAAAAATGATGTCATATAAAAAAAGTGAGCAAAAATCTAAAAAACTTCAAAAATGGGGGTAGGTGAGGTCAGAAATATTCGTTGGTGGGTAAGGCTTTTTCAAAATTTTCAAAAATCGTTTTCATTATCATGATACGGTACATGTTAAAAAGTTCATCTTTTGCCATGAAGCAGGTCAGAACAATTTTTTTTGTCATAACTTATAACCCCAATGATCACATCAATTTACTGCAACTAAAAAAACATTTAGTTTTACCTAAGCCTAGGCTACCGATACTGTAAAGAAACCTGTCTTGCAGTCTAGCGCTGACAAGTATGCGGGTAGATCTGTTTTTAGTAAACTCAGTACCTGGCAGAGGTGTACGGAGTCGACTTTTTTGGACTCCTGCTCCTGCTCCCGTTTTGACCAACCAGACTCCTGATCCTGCTCCTACTCCTGGTCAATGTCTACTTTTTATACTCCTGCTCCTGTTCGACTCGTGTTTTTACGCAAAAGTGTCTGTTTAGGAAGGAAAATGGACAAATAATTCAGAAGGCTATTTTACTGCAGCGCTGCAACTGCTCAGTAGTTTGTAACATTTCTAAGTACTTGGGAAGAAGCAAAAAAAGATGGGTCATCCTCTTTTTAGGATCTTTAGGATTTTGCGGACGCAGCCGCAAAATCCTCAGCGTCCTAAAAAATGACCACCAGGAGGGATAGTCCTTTTTTTAGGATCCTGTAACCGGTTTGTTTTTTCCAACATTTTTTGGCATTGTCAGTTCCATTATGATGAGTTATAGCCAATAAACACCGAAAATGATCGATTTTCCAACCGCAAGGTAACGAAAATCAGTTTCAAATGCGTAAAACGAAACGCGTCCTAAAAAATGACCACCAGTAGAGGTAGTCCTTTTTTTAGGATCCTGTAAACGGTTTGCTTTTTCCAACATTTTTTAGCATTGTTAGTTCCATTATGACAAGTTATAGCCAATAAACACCGGAAATGATCGATTTTCCTACCACAAGGTAACGAAAATCAGTTTTAAATGCGCAAAACGAAATGCGTCCTAAAAAAACGACTACCAGGAGGGGTAGTCCTTTTTTTAGGATCCTGTAAACCTCGCAGTGGCGGTGGCGAGACGGTGGTAACAAGGTGTCCGATTTGATCAGCCAGGGAATCGAATCCTAAACCGCCTTCACCGATAGCGATGTCGTTATCACTACGCCAAACGGCCGGTCACCTCATACGATTACAAGGTAATGAAACTGAAAAAGCAGTTTTAGGGCGTTTTGGTGCAATTTGGCTACGACGTCAAATTGCCTATAATGCAAGGGCATTGGAAGGTGGGGACTGAGGGGGGCTGAAGGCCCCCCTACATTTTTTTCAGCCCCCCCATAGAAATTTTGAGCCCTCCTTCAGCCCCCCCCCTTTCAAGAATTTATCATAACAGTACAGCCTAAGGCACTTCAACAATGACTTATGGCGTCACTTCTAAATTGTTTTTTTTCTTCATTGATATTATCAAAATCAACGTACTAACTTTTGCAACTTTGTGTCAAAGGCGAACAAAGTCCGCGTTCACACATAGTGGATTTTTGGTAACTTCGTGTACAAGCTCTTAAAGCTTTAATATGATGTCACAAGGAGATTTGCTTCAATTTTAAAAGAAACTTTTGGGCAAATAACAGCGAAACAACAAAATATCAAATTAGAATTAGCTATAGCTTACCCTGGGAGCAGTGGCGTAGCGAGAAATTTTGAGAAGAGAGAAGGGGCATGATTTTCATATTTTTTTCAAGCGTATTTTTTTTTGGGAAGAACGAATTTGAAGCTGATTGAGAAACAAAAAAAGTTCTAAGGGGTCCGAGGGCATGTTCCTTTGGAAAATTTTTGAAAATTTAGATGCTGCGAATGGCTTTTTTAGTGCTTTCTGATTAATTTTCAGGCAAATTTTGCTTACATTTTTGACCCTAATTCTGAGTGCTTCGCCAAATTATTATTCTAAGCGAGTTCGTACTAGTGCAGCGCATTGATCGCTTTCTCATGATAGGAGAATAAATATGCAACTAAAGACGAAAAAATATGATGCATTTGTTTGCACATTTTCGATTATGCGTGCTGGCGTAGGGCTTATCGCTATCAAACAGGTTCAAAACTACAGAAAATTGTATGCATGAAAAACATTTTTGAAAATGCCTGGTGGGAGGATGCATACTCCTCATCCTACCCCCTAGATCCTCCCCTGGCCATAGGCTACGAAAAATATCAAAAAAGTTTGGAATATTTCAGGCACTTGGTACCAATAGTATTGTTCTTTTTTACTAAAAGACAGAGACAAAAGGGGAGACATGGGAATATGCCTTCCCCTCTAAATATGCTCCTGCCTAGAAGCCTGAGACTAGGAGCTTGTGAACGGATAATAAATTTCTTTAAAGGAGGTTAATTAACACGTTTACAAATATCCATCTGGCTCCTGTGAGCTTAGTTAGCTAGAGGAAAGCTTGAGTTTACCAAGCTGTCTCCAAGTGACTTTTACTTAAGGAAAGTGCATGGTACGCACGACGTCTGTAGCGATACCGTCTGGGGGGCGAAGCCCACCAGACGTTGATATGGTAACACAAATTTCAGCCTCCCCTACTTAAAAGTACTTCCAACGCCACTGCTATAACGGCAGTTTTTTAAAATCCCATAGAGGTGCCGTTATAGACGAGTTCTACTGTATTTATTTCGAAGTGCTATGATACTTTGTCATTGATAATTCGGTTTTGTAATTGTCGTAATGACAAAAATTACGTAGCGTTGTTTGCTGAATTTTGTTCTTTGCCGTTATGCTGAATGAAGCAATGACGCAATTTCTTAGCAGGGCAGAGCCGCTCCTGCACATGCAACTGCCCTCGGCCCCTCAGACCTTCCGTAGAAAAAAGGCTAAACGATTTCAAGCGAAAATGATGTACGTACTGTAGCACAAAAAAGAACTAAATCGTTAACATTACAATATCGTTTTATTAGTTCCATTACAAAGCATTCCTTTGACTTCCTTGCAACAATCGTGCCTTAACTGCTTTCGGTAGTTCTGATTTAAAACATCTCTTTTAAAATTTGTGGCCCTCTTTTGTTATTATACATCCAGGGGGGATGCTGCGGATGCATTCCCCCACCAGCCATTTTCAACAATGTTTTGGATGAATAATATTTTTCCATAATTTCGAACCTCTTTATAACAATATGCCTTAGTCGCCTTAAGCACGCATAATCGAAACTGTGCGAACAAAATGCATCATATGTGGTGAAGCACTCAAAGTTAGGGGCCAAAAATGTGACAAACTTTCCCTAAAGATTGTTCAAAAAGCACTAAAATGGCCATTGCAGTATGCAAATTTTGAAAAATTTTCCGGAGCAGCATGTCCCCGGACCCCCCTAGAGTCGTTTTTGTTACTTAAGTTATTTAAAAATAAATCTGTCAAAAAAACTGCGCTTGAAAAGTGACGAAAATTCATGCCGCCTCCCTTAAAAATTTCTGAATACGCCCCTGACACGAACACATTTTCAAAAGGCTTATAGACGCCCGTTTCCGGGTCTAAATGTCTTTGCATTTAATTAACATTCAAACTGATTCAAAATTACATCTACCCCACCAAAACTTTTTGGATCCGTTCTTGTATACAACGTATGGTCAAAAGTGATGTCACCCCCTCCCCCCCCCTTGCAAATTCCTGGCTTCGCTAGTAGTCTGGCCTCTTTCGTGCTTCAAAACATGAAATATAAATGAACAACTAAGATTATTTTCAAACTATCGTGAACTGAAAATTCAACCGTAAGAAAGGGAGACTGTGAAGTTACTTTACGAGTCGTTTTACGCACTTAAAACTGATTTTCGTTTTACGTTTCGTTTTACGCATTTAAAACTGATTTTTGTTACCTTGCGTTTGGAAAATCGATCATTTCCGGTGTTTATTGGCTATAACTCATCATAATGGAGCTGACAATGCTAAAACACGTTCGAAAAAGCAAACCGGTTACAGGATCCTAAAAAAAGGACTACCCCTCCTGGTGGTCATTTTTTAGGACGCGTTTCGTTTTACGCATTTGAAACTGATTTTGGTTAGGTTGCGGTTAGAAAATCGATCATTTTCGGTGTTTATTGGCTATAACTCATCATAATGGAACTGACAATGCCAAAAAATGTCGGAAAAAGCAAACCGTTTACAGGATCCTAAAAAAAGGACTACCTCCACTGGTGGTCATTTTTTAGGA